>CAWUFW010005142.1:697273-1394547 GCA_963921515.1 Calotriton arnoldi
ATTGTATTATTCTCGGTGCTCCTGTTTTCTTCTGGTATTCTCAATTTATTGTTCGTTTCACAGGTACCTCTATCGGTGACATTGCTAGCTTTTTTCTGATGGAAATATAATGTTTCATCTCTGTCTCTATTAAAGGCCAATCTCCCAGGCTGAAGGAAAGATCAAATCCAGGTACCAACTTATACTGATTCTAGCTGCTATTACATTCCAAACAGCTGAAGAGTGATAGGTGATTTGAGTGGCCCTGTGAAGCCTTAAATAAAATACATGCCCCAATTGCAAAATCCTCTTTTTAGGATTAAACCTTTCTACCACTTACTATTGCACATCAATGCAGTCCTTTCCCTGCTCTTTTTATTCTTAAGTGTACTTTAATATATTCTTCAGAAATGCAACAATGCTTCATGCCACACCATGAATTTACTTTGCAATTTGTTCTTGGAATCTATTGGTAAAAGATGTATTCCTAATACTGGCTAGCCTCTGCTATATTATGAGAAATACATGTTATTCATCAAGAAAGAAGGGTTTAGTCATAAAGGAATGCTGCATGCAAGATTGTGAAATATATCTGCATAAAAAGCGTCAGTTATGTGTTCCTAAGGTACGCCTGATTTACAAAGTGTGAAAGAGAATATGACTGTGCAGACGAATCATTCATACATAGACTATACAGCAGTACATTTACCCATGTTACACTAGGAGATGATATAAAAATCAATGCAAATGTAGCCTCAGTCTTAATTTAATGGTGTTTCACAAACACTTTACAGGAATTTCTGACAATTTGGAAAATATCCTAGTGAAATGAGAAATTTAAGTACAAGTGCAGCTGAAAGTATGTGAAAGTGCCCCAATAAACTTGGTGTGCACAGGAGGCATGTAGGAAAGAAGGGACATGTGAAAGAAAATGTTCTGAAAATACAAAGAAATTGAGAAATCTTCCACTCAGAACAGGGGCCACAGTACACATAAAGCGCATTTTCATTGTTTGTTGCCGGGTGCACCTTTAAAAAGGTGCACCTGGCGCAAATAATGAAAATGCGCCCTATTACCTTGAATGCGCTGTCCCCAAGGCAGCTGCAAACTTGTGCTGCCCTGGGGGCAGCGCATTCAGGTGAAAAACGGAACGGCTGCTTTACAGCCGCTCTGTGTTTCACAGTGCAGGCAGCTACCCGCCTGCAAGGGGATGTCTCGGGGTCCATGGGACACCCCTTCCCCACACCTGAGGGCTGCCATCAAGGGGTGCACTGACCGTGCACCACCTTATAGTTGGCACACTGTCAGTGCGCCACCTGAGGGCTTTTTTGCCTCTGCGCCCATGTCAGTAATACGGCGCGGGCGCAGAGGCAAAGGGATTCCCTTATTTGCATGGGGCTCTCCCCCATGTAAATGAGGCAATGCCCCCTTGAAGATTGCGATGGCGCTTTATGTGCACCAGCGACATTGGTATTACAGAAGGGGCAGCACATGCGTCTGCGGCCCCTTCTGTAATACCAAAGTGCCCCGGAGGAGTGAAAAGCGGGTGCAAAGGCCTGTTGCTCCGTCGGGGCACTTTATGTAATACAACCCCAGGTACTCTAAAGGCTAAACTGCTGACTTTGGAACTGCACGCTGGTGGTTCAAAACCTGAAACCAGCATGTGACTGACCTGTAATTCTGTGCAGATCACTTCACCCCACTGTGTCTAAAAATGTAAATATTTGAAATGTTGTAATTAAAAACTATAGGGGGTCTATAAACATAAGTAGGGAATCTATTCTCGGCCATTTATGACCCACTGTAGATCTCCTCCTTTTTTGGAATTTACTAAATCATCAAGAAATCTGCATAGGCAGCTTCAGGTTCAAACGTCTTAGAACATCTTGGAACCTCCAGGAACTTCCCCAGTCGCACCACCTGTGTGAGATTCATAGGTCTGGAGGTAGAGAGCTCCAAACCCATGAAAGGGCTTACATCTGCCACAAATTCCTTTCCAGGCAGTCACAACTGATGTAAATTCAGTTGTAAACATATGTTTTTGGTTGAATTTAACTTTGGGAATACTAATAGGCCCTGTAAATCCTTAGATCTTGGACATATATTTCAGGTGCATGTTACATACAAAAATATTTACATCTTCCAAATATAAGATAGGTCGAGCTAGGAAAACGTGGGAAAGGGACCTTTTTTCACCAGTACCATACACTTGTACCTGTTTTTCCTTTTTAAGTTACAAATGTGTAAACCGTGAAGTTTGTGAATAAGGCAAGCAAGTGTAAATTATGACCATGTATAAGCATAAGTCAAACCTGTTGCAATTTATCACTTGTTGGAAATGACCATCTTTAATGTAGTGTACCCCCAGACTTTAGCCTTGACTGTTTTTGCTGGCTGTAGAACTCATTGCACTTTATCCCTGATAAACAGTACCTGTGCTCCTCCTTTCAACGTGATGACATTGGCATACCCCTAACTGGTATATTTAACTTACCTATAAATCTCTAATACGTGGTACAAAGTGTACTCAGGGCCTGTAAGTTAAATATCACCATTGAGCTGTAGCACCCATTGTGCTACCCACTGCAGTGACAATCCAAACATGACTGAAGGACTACCCTCTGACGCCTGGCTGTGCAGATTTAAAACTGCAAAATCGAACTGCCAAAATAAACCCTTTTGACAGGCCTAAACCTTCCTTTTAAATACTTATAAGTCGTCCCCCTAAGTATGTGTAATGACCTACAGAACTGTTCCTTTACTCTGTGTAATGATATTGCAATGACCTGTGTGACTTGTAATGATATTGCAATGACCTGTGTGACTTGTTACTCTATTCCTTCCACCTCATGGAGTTCTAGATTCTAGAGTCTTTATCTTGTTCAAGCCACATTAGAACTCCAAGATTTCAGTTGTTGCTGGGGCCGTGTGGATGGGACGTCTTGTCTGTAGACACCTGCAACCTCTACAATAAATAACCTGTTGTTACTTTAACCAGTGTGCCATCAACGTGCTTCATTACACTGGCGACGACCTGGACTCGAACCCACAGCCGTCTACCTGCTTCTTCTACAGACGTCTCAACACAATCCTTTCTACATCGAGGGATTCCTGCATGACGATAATTTCCTGCTCTACATCTTTCACAAGGTACTGTGTGCACCCCGCTGCCCCGCGCTGGTCCATGTACAAAACGTGAGGTTTAGAAATATATATTTCATGAATCCTACCGTTTATTCACGTGCACCCCTCGCGCGGATAGTCTTCTGGTCACCATAGCAACCTCTGTAATTTACTGCGCGAGTCCTTCATGACACCCGATGCCTGGCTTACACAATCCTGCTTACAGCCTCCGCGCGTGTGCGCATGACATCGTGAACATGTTGACTTTGTTTGCTCGTCACGCTCTTGTTGCTCAGCAACAAAATTCCTTGGTGAAGTTTGCGCGTGCATGCGCATGACCTCGTTATCACGTCGATTTCCTTTGTTCTTCACGCTCCTGTCACCAAGCAACAAAGGACGCACAGGAATTAGCGTAAAACGTTACCTGATACCCGGCAGCTACACTCTGCAGCACTGACAGCTTTTTACATTTAATGTCCGCTTAATTCCTCGCTGGCAAACACAGCAGTTTGCCACAGTTGAGAGCTCTTCACTGCCTGCTTCGCTGGTAGGCACAGCTTCACCTCACATAAACTCTACATCTCTACCAAATTAAGTATACTTACGTCTGCTTTCTTCCTCGCTGGCAAGCACAGCTGTTTGTCATACTTGAAAGTCTATTATTGCCTGCTTCGCTGACAGGCACAGCTTAAAAAAATTTAACATTAAATCACATTGTCACTGCCTGCTTCGCTGACAGGCACAGCTTGTTATTATTTATTTAACACATCTACAAACACTTTCCTGCATACCTCGCTGAAAGGCACAGCTTATAAAAAAAAAAATGTACAACTCACCTTTTCCTGCCTGCTTCGCTGACAGGCACAGCTCGTCATTATTGAATTAGTACATTTATGAGCATTTTCTTGCCTGTTTTGCTGACATGCTCAGCTTATTACTATTAAATTAGCCCATTTGTGAACATTTCACGACTACTTCATTGCTTGACACAAGTGATCGACATCTTTTAAAACAAAACCTTGCTCTCACCACTGACACACACAGTCTGTTGTTCCGTGTGTCACTCTGTATACTTATTCGCTGACAAGCACTGCTGTTTACTTCAATTACTGCCACAACTTCATTTCTGTCACAATATGCAAAACGTCACTCCACCTTCTTTCTTCTTATCTAACCCCGGCGAGCCCAGCATCCGCTGGTCAAAGTGGAAGAAGGTCTTTCTCAACTACACAAGAGTGTGTGGCGTATCACTCAGTGCCGAGAGGAAATCAGCTTTGCTCTTACATTGTCTAAGCTCAGAGGGTCAAGAGGTTTTTGAACATTTACCTGACCTCAGTGACACTGAATCCGATAATCTGAACAAATTTGAAATCTGTCTAAAAAAATTAGACAAACATTACCTTCCTAAGGTCTGCACTGTGTTAGAACGTTACCACTTTGCGAAACGAATGCAACAACCCAAAGAAACCGTTGAAGTGTATGTAACTCATCTACGCAAACTGGCTTCCACTTGCAAGTTTGAAGGCGCACTGGAGGAACGCATACGGGACCAGTTTATGTTGGGATGTGCCATAGAGAAAGTCAAAGATGAGCTCTGGCAGAAGGACGATCCTAAATTAGATGAGGTTATCTCCATAGCCAAGCGCATTGAGCATTCACTTGCGTGTGTTGAGGTAATAAAGAAAGATAATGGCTCTGCTAGTAATACTAATGAGAAAGTACAGACTGTTGTCAAGGCAAAGGTTTTAAGCAGATCGAACCACATCCTTCAAAACAGAAAAATGAGTTCTCTGGAAGATGTTACCTCTGTGACATGGTAGGTCACCTGGCTAATGACAAGTCTTGCCCAGCTTTGAACTCCAAGTGTCTCAAGTGTGGAAAAGTTGGTCATGTAGCAAAAGCTTGTAGAACGTCAGAATTCAAGAACAATAAGCGAGTGAAGGAAGTTTGGGTTCAAAACGAGTCTGACTCTGATCCTGATTAGCTGCATTGTGGTGAAATATTAGCTCAAGTTGGTCAGTGCAAGCGTAAGAGTCCCGTCAACTGTATTTGGATAAATGGTCGCCCCATAAAAATGCTTTTTGATTCTGGCGCAAAAATAACTTTGATTCCCAAAAGTTTCTACGACACTTCTCTACTAGACAAAGTGAAGGTTTTCAAGTCAGATATCAGCCCGCTTGCTTACAGTGGTCAACCTATAAAGTTATTTGGCTACTTTGAGGGTGAGATCGAATACAGAGGGAATCTTACAGCTGGGAAAGTTTACATCTCCTCCAGAGGTGACAGCATTGTGAGCTGGGTTCACCAACCTGATCTTGGTGTGATATTGATTCCTGGTGGAGATCCTTGCATTATTCTTAAAGGTGATCTACCGCTTTCAGGTGATCTACCACCTTCACTTCCTATTATTTCTGATACACCTGAGTCTACAAACGTTGTCCATGCATGTGATTTACGCACTGAGTTTGAACAGGTTTTCGATGAGAAGTTAGGTTGTTTGACTGACTATGTACATAAAATCACACTGAGACCTGGTGCTACACCCGTAACGTGTAAGGTGCTCAGCGTACATTTAGCATTAAGAGAGTCCATGCAAAAAGAACTACAGAAGCTACAAGTCGAAGGGATTATAGTTGAGACTGAGGCAAGTGATTGGCTGGCTCCAGTAGTACTTGCCCGCAAAGCCTCTGGTGAGGTGAGGCTATGTGTGGACTTGCGAGCTCTCAATCGAGCTGTCATAGCTGATAAATACCCTCTCCCAAACATCACAGAGATGCTCACACAACTTGATGGGGCTGAAGTATTTTCCACACTAGACCTCAGGGCCGCGTATCATTAAATCAAGATCGACCCTGATTCTATGGACCTCACTGCGTTTATAACGCCTTTTGGCACATACAAATTCACAAGACTTCCCTTTGGACTGAATTCTGTGGGCTCTGTCTTCCAGAGAGCAATGGAAGATGTGCTGAATGGGCTACCTGGTGTAAAGATTTACCAGGACGATGTGCTGGTATATGGACCTTCTCAAATGATACATGATGAAAGGTTCAGAGCTGTCCTTGAACATTTTAAGTCACGTGGTTTGACTCTACGTGAGAACAAATGTTAATTTAATCTCAGTGAAATTGATTATTTGGGGCATAAGTTGTCTAAGGGGGGTGTAAGACCCAAAGACAATTTAGTAAAGACCATTGAGAATCTTCCCATGCCCCAATCCAGAGATGAGTTGGTTACATTTCTCGGCATGGCCGAATATTATAATAAGTTTGTCCCTCAATTTGCTTCTCGCACATTTGCCCTTAGAGCTCTCCTCAAAAAAGGTGTGAGATTTGCATGGTCACCGCAATGCCAAGCTGAGTTTGATGATATAAAAGCAGCTTTGGGTAAAGCGCCTTCCCTCCAGAGTTTTGATGCTTCTGCACATTCAGTTCTCGTCACTGATGCCAGCTCAAAGGGTCTCGGCGCTGTCCTTAAACAGGTGAAGGATGGGCAAGAAATAACTATCATGTTCTTGTCACGAGCGCTGGTGGGGTCAGAGGCACAATACTCTGTCATAGAGAAAGAAACTCTTTGCATTTTTTGGGCTATTAGGAAAATGAAGAAATTTCTTTGGGGAAGTTCTTTCACAGTACAGTCTGATCATAAGCCTTTGAAAGACTTGTTTACAAAAAAGAGTCTTGACGCGGTTTCTTCGAGAATCGCCAGGTGGATAGTCTCACTACAAAACTTTGATTTCATTGTACACCACATTCCTGGTGCTCAGAACAAGGTGTCGGATTGCCTTTCCCGCCTTGTACTGAACAACCCTGATAATGCTCTTGAAGACTCAGGGGATTCGTGGGAGGATGACAACTGTAAGGTGTGTGAAGTCATGGCTGGTGTCTTGAGTGAGGGAGAATGGAAGTCTTCCTTGGAAAATGACCCCACTATTCTCAAAGTCTGCAAGTTGGTAACTGAAGGTTGGGGAGGTATTAAAGGTTTTAATGAAGAGGTGCGTAAGTTTTGGAATGTGCATCACGAGTTGTCAGTCTCTTCTGGTTTGCTTTGGAGGGGTACCAAACTCGTTCCACCTCTCTCTGTTAGGCAACAAATTCTTCAACAAGCTCATCAGGGGCACCAGGGCATCTCAAAAACAAAAGAAAGGATCCGACTACATTTCTGGTGGCCCGGGATTGATCTCCTTGTTGAGCGTATGGTAAGAGATTGCTCTGATTGTATTGCATCAGACAAAGCCTATAATACTAGGGTTCAACCCATGGTAGTGCGCAAGATCCCTGTTCGTTATTGGCAAGATGTAGCTTTAGATCTTCTGGGTCCCATTGCTAGCACCTCTGGTCAATTCTATGTCTTAGTTTTAATAGACATGTTCTCCAGGTGGCCGGAGATTAAGGTTACTCACAGCATTGAGACCAAAGATGTCACCAAGGGGCATATTATCAAGGCCAACATCGCCGCTTTAACAGCCGTTTTCGGCCAAAAAGCGGCGATTGAATTACCTCAGTATTAGCAAGGACACACTAATAGGCATCAGCGCGTCTTTCCTTGTGTCAGCCGCCGTTTCACTAACGCCTCTCATCGCATCTCTAATGAGATGCAAAGAAGGTGTTCCCTCAGAAAACAACAGTGAAAAAGTCGCTAACCGCACATCGCGGTATTTACAAGCCGGACCCTGACACCCATAGCGATATAAAAAGCTGCGCTAACCGCGGTTATCGCCGTAAGCTAACGTCTGCTAAATTTCAGACTTAGCTATATGTATAAAGGGAGGTGGATTGTCAGGCTACGACCACCATGGCGTATCAACAATGAATTCCCTATCGCTGCAGTGTTATCGCTGGATTTCCAGCGATAATCCACATATTCGCCGCTATCGCTGCATTATTTATCGCCTTGGAGATAAGCGTTGATAATAACGCGATATCTCGGCGATGAAATGCAGCGATAGCCGGCGATATTTAAAACAGCGCTAAGCCCGTTTTGCGATAATTATCGCAGCTCCTTGTTAATATGCCCCCAAGTTCCTTGATGAAGTTTTCGCACGAGAGGGACTCCCGGATTGTTTACTTACCGACAACGGGGTCCAACTAGTCTCGAGGGATATGGAGGATTATTTGGCAGAAAGGGGAATCAGACACAAGCCATGCGCTCTCTATCATCCCGAAACCAACGGAATGGTGGAGAGGTTCAACCGTGTCTTAAAAGAAGCCATTCAACTTGCCAAATCCCAAAACAGAGACTGGAGGTCTGAGATCATGGAGCGAGTAACGATTTACCGTCTCACACCTCACTCAACCACTAGTAAAGTTCCCTTTGAGCTTTTTCGGGGAAGAATTCCCTAAACCCGGATGTATCAAGCGTGGATGAGAGACAAAAGTGCGAATGTGGGTGTGGATGCTGGTTCTGCTACAGGGTCTATGGTGGTGTCTTCGGACGATGAGTCCTGGCAAGGTGGCCAAGATTTGAAGATTGCCAAGAGAAAAGAATATTTTGACACCAGACACGCTGTAGCTCATACTCGTGTCCGAGTTGGTGACAGAGTGCGAGTACGTCTTCCGCAGAGATCTGCAGGAGTTTCAAAATTCTCCTCGCCTTTTGTTGTAAAAAAACTTTTTCAGAATGCTGTAAAGTTGAATGATGGTTGCATCTGGAACTTGAACAGGATTGCTCCCATGCGTACCAATGTCCGTTCTGAGTTGGGTGGTCCTAATGATTCCTCTGGTTTGTCTGTATTAAGGAAAAGTTCTCATACTGGAAAAATTCCTGCAAAACTGCACGATTTTGTTCTTCATTAATAATTTTTCTCACCTCTTTTATTTCTGGTTTTTCTCTCCCCTTACCTGTTCTTACTTATCTCCTGTTCTTCTTGTGTAAAGAGGGAAGGTGTGTAATGACCTACAGAACTGTTCCTTTACTCTGTGTAATGATATTGCAATGACCTGTGTGACTTGTATTGATATTGCAATGACCTGTGTGACTTGTTACTCTATTCCTTCCACCTCATGGATTTCTAGATTCTAGAGTCTTTATCTTGTTCAAGCCACATTAGAACTCCAAGATTTCAGTTGTTGCTGGGGCCGTGTGGATGGGACGTCTTGTCTGTAGACACCTGCAACCTCTACAATAAAGAACCTGTTGTTACTTTAACCAGTGTGCCATCAACGTGCTTCATTACAGTATGCCTTATTGCCCATAAGGCAGGGTGCATGGTATTTAAAAGTGCAACTTGTAAATGTTTAATGTTAAACATGTCCTTACAGTGCAAGGGCTCTAAAAGCTATTTTCACTGTAGCTATGCTATGCTATGCTAGGGTATTTATAGAGTGCATGGCGAACCAAAGGCACCCCAGCACTGACAGGGAAAGAGAACTGCTCCACTAAGGCCAGAAGTTTAGAAGATCAAATTTTGAAAAGCCAGGTCTTAAGGGATTTTTGAAAGCTCAGCTCACTGATCATGGACCGAATGGCCAAGGGGAGGGAGTTCCAGAGCTTGGCTGCATTAAAGCAAAAGGATCTTCCTCCACTTCTGGCTCTTTTAGTAGTGGGGATGGTGGCTAGGTATGCATTGGTTGATCTAAGAAGTCTTTTGGGGAAGTAGGGGGAAACCAATTGGCGTAAAATGTAAGGACCTTGCGCATAGAAAGCTGTGTGTACTGTGCACAAGGATTTGAATTCAATCCTTTGGGCAACAGGTAACCAGTGAAGATCAATCAAACCCGGTCTAGCTGACTCCTACCAAGGTATCCCTAACAGCAAGCGTGCAGCAGCATTTTGCACGATTTGTAGTTTTCGGGTAACTGCCTTGGGAGCATCTAGGTAAAACGAGTCTCCCTAGTCCAGGATCGAGAAAATCAAGGCCTGGACTACCAACTTCCTCGCGGGTTGAGGGAGTAGAGGCAGACTCTTGCACAAAATACACATGATTCCAAAGCAGGTAGCAGACCGTTTAGTAGCCTGGGTTTCGAGACTAAGAGTTTTTTTCAGCCACACCCCCAGACTATTTATAGCAGACCGGCCAATCAAGGGTCCTTTGGGGATGGAGATCGCTCCCAAGGATCATGAGTTTTTATCTTGGCACCATTCAACTTCAGACAGGATTTGTTCATTCAGCTAGCTACCTGCTTCAGACAGGGTCCCAAGGTGGACTCTGAAGGATCCATGTCTGGTGCAAGTGATAAAACTGGCTGGGTATCGTCTGCGTAAGAGACGCTAGAAATCCCGAAGCGAGTTATAATTTCCGCCAAGGGTTGAAGGCAATGTTAAACAGCGTAGGACTGAGAGAAGACACTTTTGGGACTCCACAGGTAACTTAAAGAGTGACAGGGGCACAAGCCTTATCAAAGAAAGGATCTTTTCATCAGGAAGAAGCCGAGCCAGTTCAGGGCTTTCCTTGCGACGCTGGCCTTATGAATCCTATCTAGGAGTATAAGGTGATCCACAGTGTTGAACACTGCCCTAAGATCACGTGGTGTGATAGCAACAGTGGCCCCTTGACCCAATATCCTTTTAGCAGGGGTGACAGTTCCATAGGAAAGCATTGGGATAGAATTTTACAGTTAATAATGTTATATCTGGCTAGGAAGCACCTACAAATTGAATTTTTAGACTTTTTGAAATATTTATTACAAGGTCAATACACTAGCGAAGTAGGATTTGAAATAAATAATATAAAAACATTACCTTCAGAAAGTTACCTTTTCCTGGCTAAAGCCTCTAGAAGCCCATTGGCATGAACATACCTGTCACCTGGCAGCTCAATAGACCCCTAAATGAAGTGTGAACTTGCTCCCAGAGTTGTGACAAAGTCCTTGGGTGTGAGGAGGTGTTCTGTACCTTTGCCAGAGTGACCACCTAGGCTGTGCCCAAAAACTTGATGAACTTCAAAGAGGCCTACCCTGTCATAGGCAAATGTTAGCTAACACCTTGTCAAGGTTTTTTTTCCCCTCAGACAACTAAACACCAATCCCAGTAGAAGAGGGGCTGCCCCATAATGATTTAGAGTTACCACCAAGGATGGGTTGCCCATTTCCCTTGTCACACCTCTTAGGTGGGCAAAGGTTCTCTGCACAGGGAAAGAAAGATTCGTCCATCTTGGTTTTAAGTAGAGAGGGGGCACTGTGGGATTGTTTACAGCAAGGCATACGGAAAGTGGTGCAAAGGTAGTTGGGGTTGCCCTGGGGAGCTTTTACCCTATTGGTTTGGATGGGAACAGGACTCACCCAACTCCACAGACTGGTGGAGGCATAAATGTGGTACCCACAGTATCCTCCCCAGTACACTTTCTGGACATGTGGAAGAATAGAAGAGGACTGGATATGCTGTCTGTGACATGAGAAGAGCCTAGAAGAATGGACCTGCTCTCCGTCTTGTAACCGGAACAAAGAAGTGGTCTTCACGAGTCAAAGAGCTGCCCTCCTGTTCAAGGTACAGAAACACAAAAAACTACAAGAGCCCTTTTCTACCCAGCTGGCCAGTTCTAATCGTATCTCCCCTAGGCCCTGCCGCTTGCCTTTTCTAGAATAAGTCTTGATCCAAGTGATGTCCCCAAGTGTACTCCTTCTAACTTTTCTTGAAACCTTGGAAATGGTTTGGCTTCAAAGACCTCAGTAGGACTGGGTCCAACCAGCCAAGCCGGTATGCTGCCTCTGAGCCAGGCATTCAGGTTGATCGCACTTGGAGCTTTTCTGCAGCTGCAAATCTGATTCAGCTGGACCTTGCAGAGAAGGTATCCAGCCTCATAGAGATCTCTTCCAGTAGAAACTGCAGCCTTGCCCTGCTGGAAGAACCCAAGCTTAAAACAAGTGACTAAGGGCCCTATTGTTGGCGGGAAGGGAACTCTTCACAATAATTCCCTCCCTGCCTACATAATAGTGCGTCTGCCAGGTTTATGTGCACATGGACCTTAAGTTTGGGCACGGCAGAGACTACTCTGTCTCCGCCATGGCCAAACTTCTCCGACAGCCCTGCGGAGCAAGGGACGTCAGATTCTAACCTGTCATTCCACTCACCTAATTTAGATGGGTGGAATTACAGGTCAGTTTTCCCTGCCCATCACTGCCAGGAAAACCCTGGCAGTAAGAGGCAGTGAAAACTTCAAAAAGCTCCCCTCACCATGGGAAAGGACTCCCATGGAGAGGGGAGTACTGCGTTTTTTTATTTTCAAAAAGAAAATCCAGTTTCAGAATTTTCTTTCTGAAAATAAAAACTGAAAATTGTGCTGGGCTCCATCATGTTGACGGAGCCCTGTACCAAACATTAAAATACATGACAGGAGCCGCTGTGACAGCGGTTCCTGGAAATGCCTTATAAATGACGGCCAGCTTGGCGGTTATTTATAAATCTGGTGGGCCGTCCATCCACCAGGGCGAGAGAGTAACAAAGGGTCATATGCACAAATATAAACCAGGACCTAAGTCAGAAGGTCGAAATCTTCACCAAAGGAAGGCACCAAAAATACCCAGCTGGTATTTTGTGGACAAGAAATTCAACTTTCTCCCTCTCCAAGCTTTCCTGTCAAAAGTCAAAGTTTTCACAGAGACCTCAGTCAAAGTGAGGAATTTAGGGATCATCTTTGATGACAGACTAACTTTTAAAGAACAGGTCAATGCCCTAACTTCATCAGTGTTCTTTGTCTTAAAGCTGATTAGGAAGATTTGTTCCTCTATCCCAATGGATTTGCCAAAAACTGTTGTGACTGCACTGGCTGTGTCCAAATTGGCCTCTGGTAATGCACTATATCTAAACATACAAAATGTACTCCTGCAGAAACTCCAGGTACTACAAAATGCAGCAGCACGATTGCTTCTGGGGATTCCCAGGCATCAATCAGCACTGCAAGGCCTTATCAAATTGCATTGGCTTCCAGTCGCCAAAAGGAGTACATTTAAATCCTTATGCCTAGTTTACAAGGCATTGCACCAGGTCAGTCCAGATTGCCTAATAAACCAATTTGCCTGGTATACCCAAGCAAGAAATCTTCGATCTTCTGCTGGCAAGCTTCTGGTGGTCCCCAGAACTAAGAGAGCACACTGGGGGGAGTGGGGAGGAGCTTCATAGTAGGAACAGCAAAACCCTGGAACATGCTCCCTCTAAACTTAAAAAACAGCCCCAACTCAATCTCCTTTAGGAAATCATTAAAAACCTGGCTCTTTGATAGCTAGCTGCAGGACATCTCCATACAGTATCATTTTTGTTGTATAAGCAGCGCCAAGATGCCTCAGGGCGCTCGAGCGCTATAGAAAATTCAAAATCAAATCCAGTGGCTATCCAACGACATGGACCACTCTTCAGCCACAGCCTTCTGCCTTGCCCTGCTGAGGATTATTTACTTCTATTTCAGATACTTGGGGCCAGATGTACGACCATTCCATTTTGCGAGTCGCAAGTTGCGTCGAATTGCGACTCGCAATTTGCGATTCGCAAAATGGAATGCACAACAGTGTCTCAGACACTGTTTGTGATTCCCAATGGGGTCGCAAATTGCATGCCTCATTAATATTCATGAGGCAAGCGCAATTTGCGACCCCATTGGGAATGGCTAGCACTCCCAGGGATGGTGGCCTGCTGGAGTCAGCAGACCATCATGTCTGTGACTGCTTTTTAAATAAAGCGATACAAAAGGGGATGATGGACGGAGCGTTTGAGCAAATCAAACACTCACCCCCAGTCAACTGATTTGGGTTTAATCCATCATCATTCTTTAGCTCACTCCACCACCCCAGTTCAGACATGGCCATATGCAAATCAGTCTGACCCTGTGCCTCATGGGAACAGTCCAGCCCGAACTGCCAAGCCATGTCTTCCCTGGACCAGAAACAAGCATCCTGGGACCGGTTTCTGGCTAATCAGCCGTCATCAGCCAGGCTAGCTTGAATCCAGTGGAAAGTGAGCAAGGACCCACGTCTGGGCATACCCTGCCAACTTAGGGCGAACAAAGCGATACAAAAGGGGATGATGGACGGAGCGTTTGAGCAAATCAAACACTCACCCCCAGTCAACTGATCTGGGTTTAATCCATCATCATTCTTTAGCTCACTCCACCACCCCAGTTCAGACATGGCCATATGCAAATCAGTCTGACCCTGTGCCTCATGGGAACAGTCCAGCCCGAACTGCCAAGCCATGTCTTCCCTGGACCGGAAACAAGCATCCTGGGACCGGTTTCTGGCTAATCAGCCGTCATCAGCCAGGCTAGCTTGAATCCAGTGGCAAAGTGAGCAAGGGACCCACGTCTGGGCATACCCTGCCAACTTAGGGCGAACAAAGCGATACAAAGGGGATGATGGACGGAGCGTTTGAGCAAATCAAACACTCACCCCCAGTCAACTGATCTGGGTTTAATCCATCATCATTCTTTAGCTCACTCCACCACCCCAGTTCAGACATGGCCATATGCAAATCAGTCTGACCCTGTGCCTCATGGGAACAGTCCAGCCCGAACTGCCAAGCCATGTCTTCCCTGGACCGGAAACAAGCATCCTGGGACCGGTTTCTGGCTAATCAGCCGTCATCAGCCAGGCTAGCTTGAATCCAGTGGCAAAGTGAGCAAGGGACCCACGTCTGGGCATACCCTGCCAACTTAGGGCGAAGAAAGCGATACAAAGGGGATGATGGACGGAGCGTTTGAGCAAATCAAACACTCACCCCCAGTCAACTGATCTGGGTTTAATCCATCATCATTCTTTAGCTCACTCCACCACCCCAGTTCAGACATGGCCATATGCAAATCAGTCTGACCCTGTGCCTCATGGGAACAGTCCAGCTTTGTTCGCCCTAAGTTGGCAGGGTATGCCCAGACGTGGGTCCCTTGCTCACTTTGCCACTGGATTCAAGATAGCCTGGCTGATGAGGGTTTTGAACCCGAAACCGGTCCCAGGATGCTTGTTTCCGGTCCAGGGAAGACATGGCTTGGCAGTTCGGGCTGGACTGTTCCCATGAGGCACAGGGTCAGACTGATTTGAATATGGCCATGTCTGAACTGGGGTGGTGGAGTGAGCTAAAGAATGATGATGGATTAAACCCAGATCAGTTGACTGGGGGTGAGTGTTTGATTTGCTCTAACGCTCCGTCCATCATCCCCTTTGGTATCGCTTTGCTTTTTAAATAAAGCAGTTTTTTTGTTCAAATGCAGCCCGTTTTCCTTGAAGGAAAACGGGCTGCATTTAAAAAAGAAAAATTAAGCTTTTCTGTTTCATTTTTTAAGGGCAGGCAGTGGTCCCTGGGACCACTGCCTGCTCTTAAAAAATATTTTCGCAGACACTCACAAAGGGGAAGGGGTCCCCAGGGGACCCATTCCAGTTTGCAAGTGGTTTATCACCTACTTGAAGTAGGTGGTAAACTGTGAGTGTTTTGCGGCCCCAAATGCGGTTGCAAAACAATAGTACAAGGCGGTGAGTCTCGCTATTAGGAAGGGAAGCCCCTTCCTAATAGCGAGAGTCACAAACGCTATTTTGCGAGTCAGTGACTCGCAAAATAACATTTGTACATGCCAGGACCCTTTTTTGCGGTGGCAAATGGGCCGATCTCCCGTTTGTGACTGCAAAAAACGGTCGTACATCTAGCCCTAAGTCCGAAGGTAAAACCTCTGACTTGGTCAAACTTGGTTCTGTATCCGACCAGCACCTCATTGCAATTGGCCTTAACTTGGATCCAATTAGCGGTCAAACCCAACCTAATGACAGTGGTTGGCACTTGTTTGAGCTATTTTTAAATGTAAACTTAAAAAATTCATAAAACTGGATATCCTCATTGGATTGTTGTTATTTTTGTGTCCTTATATTTATTAATATATACTCTATTTTTCATGTGTTGCGTTTTGACTTAATTACTGTTTTGGCACTGCCCAAATACTTTACACACTTCCTCTAAGTTAAGCCTGTCTGCTCTGTTACCAAGGGGTTAAGCTAAGGTTAATTTAGTAACTTCAAAAGTCCACCCTGACAAGGGTTGTGGTTATTATTTGAGGTGAGTACTCACCACCTCAAATATATCTCTATGTCTTACATCAGTGTGTTCTTGCTTCAAGCCCTTCTTGGCTATGGTGATGTCAGCAGCTGTAGAGAGAAGGTTCAGAGGCCAGAATAAAGAGCGGGGGGAAGATATTTAAATATAAATATGATTTGGAGTTCGCTTCATTATTATGGCCACTACCGGAATCGCATGATCTCTGTTTCTCTTTTCGCACAGACCTCATTAGATAGGTATCCAAACATTCTGAGCTCTGCCACTGATTCGTGCCAATGCTTCACGACAACAAGCCACTCAGTTGCACACAGAAAACGAGCACAAGTCCATGAATGCAACCACAGTGGTAGAAGGTTCAGCGCGCGGCCAAGAAATGTTTGGATTCAAGTCCAGGTGATAATCTTACTTTACATTCCACTTCTGTGGTGCGTGGATCCTGCCTGAGCTTCAGACACACGATCAATTTCACTTGCAACACATATTTTTGCCCGTTGACCTCCGTGTTATTTGCCAGCCGGAAACCCGGTACCTCACTGAGCTTATTCTAGTGCCGGAAGTACATGAACTATGCAAGGACAATGCCACGAGCCCTCACAACGGCACACATTTCTGATTGCCTGCGCCAGTAACTATGGTAACAAGCTTCTCTGTATCCATGGAAAGCCGACCTTTCACATCTACCTCCAGTACTAATTGCGCCTCTTTATTCTAGCACATATACAATGCTCCCTTTGTACTGGATATTGCAATCATAATATATCACTGCTCAGTATGGAGCCTTCTTTTTAGTGTGCCACACACATCTCATATTTTCCTTTTACTCTTGGCTATTTTGCTAATTGTATTGATTTATCTTTTTTTTAGTTCCCTCCAACTAATGTACACATTGCAGCCTCAATTCTAATCCACATTTCAGCATCGAAACCTTCCTTTCTGAAATGAGAGAGTTATTCAAAAGTATGAAAGTTTACAAATGTTCTATTTGACAATATTTCATATAAATACCATACTTTGAATCGGTTTACCTTTGAAGTGTCTGAGCGCCAGAGAGTGGATGCCTGTAGCATTTGAGCTGATCTGTACAGCCTTCAAAAGCGCCTTTTGGCTGATTACAAGCTTCACGCTACTAGGGTAATTGTAAAATTGCAGGAGATTTTATAGTTACGTGTAGTAAATCCTAACAAATACCATGCAATTACAAGTAAAATCACATAAAAAGAGAAATTACTGTATGGAACCTATTTTTCGAGTAGTTACAACAGAAACACACACACGAGTCCCAATTCTATGGAGTTTGGATCAGGAAACCAGGGTTCACTATTTGCAACTGCTAATTCGACTTTTGTCATATTAAAGTGGCACTAAGGTGTGCAGTATTTGAGACAGTTCTAAAGACGAAATTGTGCTGTATTGAGAGATGTTTGCAACAGCCACCTAAAGACTTACATCTTTACCAAGAATGATCTTTGCTAGAACCCAATGCAGAGGCCATAAGTAAAGAAGCATTTGCAATGCAATCGGTCTCGCCTTTGGGACCTTATATGTATTTAGCTATGCAGCACATTAGCCTGGGAGCTGAAACATCTACTGTTCTTTAACATGGAGGGAAAGTAAGCACCAAACTGCGTGACACACCAGGTATGGGAACACATGGAGAGAAATATTGCCTTTCAGCAGGAAATGGTATAGTCCAAAGCTCTGTTTTTAATATAAAATCAGCGCCTTCGGTGGTCATATCACTGAAAATACAAGATTTGAAAAAAATATTATTGTCTACGGGTGCTCGTGGAAGACAATTTCTATGGACTGGAATCTAGAGAATGCTAAGTGATTCTGGTATTTTACTGACCTTTGCTGGTCGTTTTCTATCAAGAAAGTTAAATAGAGGCATTTGCCAGAAAAATTAAAAAAAGAAAGTCCCTCAGCAGACAGCAATTCTGGTATTTTACTTACCTTTACTGGCCGTTTTCTATCAAGACAGTTAAATAGACGCAGTTAAACAAGCAGAAAGCAATTCTGATATTTTACTGACCTCTACTGGTCGTTTTCTATCAAGACAGTTAAATAGAGGCAGTTGAACAGAAAAAAAGTCCCTAAACGGAAGCAGACAAGTCCTAGGGCTGATCTCCAGAGCCCACAAAGTACATACACATATAAGTATATACTAAAGTATATACAAGAGGTCTCGAATGCTCGACCAAAAATTAATACATTGGTAACATTAGTTGACCAACCACATTTTACAGTTTTCAGTTGTATGTAAGCCAAGGCAATGTCTTGTAAAGAAGCTTAATTGCTTGATCCTTTTATGATGATGGGTTATTCATTTTGAGGTTAACTTTGTACGTTCATTCATCAAACTTAGTCACAGTGTGGGTAATAAATGTGTCAGTTCTTCATAACTTTGGGCCAGATTTACTAAGATTTTGCATTGCGGTTATGTGCATTTGTAAAGTGCACTATCATGTACGAGGGTATCTGGGTGCTATACAGGTGTGTGTGCCTTGCCTTGTCTATGGTAGGTGAGTTACCTAAAAAGCCAGGTCCTCAGCTTCTGAGGAGAGAGGCTCTGGCATGGTGTGGGAGGCCATTCCATGCTTTAGGAGTGATGTAAGAGAGTGCCATTCCTCCAGATATGGTTATATGTATGAGTGGGATGTGTGCGAGTAGGAGTCCTGTGGGATGAAGGAATCTTGGTGGTAGGAAATGCATTTAATCAGGTAGTGGGGCGTAAGTTGTGCAGCATGACCCGACAATGACTTGCCTTCACCCACGGCCCACAATCCAGCCTCCCCAACCCCCTTGCCCCACTGATGACACTATCTGCCTGCTCACAGCAAATTGATAAAACAATGGGTTTCTCCCAGGAATTGGAAAAAAACACAAGGAACAGGATCTAGTACCTCCGGGTCTTTGTGGTTAGTCTCCATTCTGGGGAGAAAACTAATAATCACATTTGTTTGGTTTTGGGATACTGTCTGGAATCTGTGATTTTGACCCTCCAGTATCCCAACACCAAAATCTAGGAAACATTGTAATCAGGGCCATATCGAGTAAAACTTTCATTAAACAATCACTTGCTCCTGGGGAACTTCAAGGGGTGGTTCTTAGTAACCAAGGGCCATATATACAAAAGCATTTTTGTGGTTTGGAAACGGCTCAATTTGCAGAATTGGACCGTTTCCGAGGCACCACTGCCTACTCTTAAAAAATGAAACTTAAATGTTTCATTTTATTTTTTCAAACACTTCCCGTTTTCCTTCAAGGAAAATGGGTGGCATTTTTAAAAAAAAAGAAAGATTGTTTTATTTAAAAGCAATCACAGAGATGGTGGTCTGCTGACCTCAGTAGGCCACCATCCCTGCGATGGCTGCAATTCCTAGTGGGTCACACATTGCGACCTATCTCGTTAATATTCATGAGGTAGGTCTATTGCGACCCCATTAGGAATCGTATCACTAAATTGTACATTTTTTATACATTAGGAATTACAATTTCCTAATTGCGATTCACAAAGAATCGCAATTATGAACTCGCAGTTTCTAAATTCTGTACATATTGCCCGAAATGTTCTGTTTAGCATTCTTTTGCCTATTCTGATCCAGTCAAACATATGTTGCCATTTGGTAACAATAACGATCAGTCTGAGGTGCTTGTAGACAACAGGTTATACATGACAGAATATATAAGTGATAACTTTTGCATGGGAGCATGTAGGAATGTCATGTTTAGTGTCTGAGGAATTGTAATTTAAAACCCTCTTTAATGCTAAAGTCAGAATTCTGAAAATGTCACTTTTAGACAGTTGGCATTTTCTCATCCTAACCATTTGGTGCCTTCACCCTGGTTCCTGGCGTTGTACAACATTACAACACATGATTTTACCTTACATGCCTTTACCATGTATTTTTTACAACATATGCCACTGGGTAGTTTTAGTGAGGTCAGCGTTTCCATAGGAAATGCGTTTTTTGTGTTGCTAATAACTTTGGCACCGCTTGACAAATCTCCACAAAACATTACAAAAAAGTACTTTTTTTTGCCTAGTTTTTGCATTGAAAGTTTCAGGGTGATCTGTCAAGGAGGGGCAGAGCTAAAAAGGGGGGTCCCAAAACACAAAATCCCCATGCAGTTTCCATAGAGATCTTTACGCAGGGCTACATACAGCAAAAATTTCGCAGCAAGTTAAATCTTGGTACACAGATTGTGCTTTTTATGACTTGCTATACATCTATTCAGTAGTTTTTAGAAGTTGAGAGCCAAAAATATTTGTATATTTAAACGGTTGGGTCCGCGAGAGGCTCGAGAGACTCCTGCGGGAGCACCAATTTAAAAATGTAGCATTCTGCTTGGCCCAGGGAGTTTTTTTTTCCCTTGGGCCGATTCGCTCACATGAGAGTCTGACTACCACTGGAGTGATCACTCTGATTGGCTGCCAGCAACAAGAGAAAAAGGTTGCTGACAGCCATTACAGGACTCAGGGACTTAGTCCAATCTACTAAGAAGAACACTTGGCACAAGTCAGTGACAGTGTACCATTCTGCCTCTGCTGGAATTTGGAACAAGATTACTGCTGGATTCAGTACCACAGGACAACAAGGAACCACAATTGTATTAATCTTTTGGAGGTCTTGAATAATTCTCCATTCACATGTCGGTTTCTTAATTCCAATTACAGTAGAATTGCATGGACTGCCAAGAATCTCTCGAAGGATTCCCTGCTCGATCATTTTCTCAATCACTGGTTTCATTCACTCCTCTGCTTCTTTAGACAATCTGTACTGTCTAGTTCTCAGAAATATTGCAGCTGGTTTTACCTGGGTTTACCTTAATTCCAACTGTTTTCTGCCATTTTAATCAATCCAGTTTCTTTCCCTGAAAAACCCCACAATTCTTCTCTGACAGTAAGTCACAAATCATGAGGGAGATCTTCTTTAGTTAGGAGGGGGTACATCTCAACTCTGGAGTCTTCTGCGCTAAATCCTAATATTGTGTTTCTACTGCAACACCATCTGGTGTGCTATAAATAACGCAGTTCATCTTGCAAAGAAGATCCCTTCCAAGCAAGTTTGCTGGGCTTGCATCACATAGAATAAACTGATGTTTGTTCCACATCTGATCGATTTGACTGGCACGTCTGCTGAATGCTGATTGATAATCTGTTTATTACTGATCCCTACAACTTGGACTTTTTTCCCAGAAAGGGTTAGGTTTGGTACTTACACAGAACGAACTGTAGAATGGGTAGCCCCTGTATCAATCAGAAATGAAACAGGATGGCCATTGACTTCTCCATCAACATATGGGCCATTTTGATCTACCTCTAAGATAGCTCCAAGTAAGTAATCTTCCTCCCCTCTCAAGCACCGTCATTGCGTACTGGTGCCTGTCAGTTCATTATTGATGACCCTGGCATTCTGTGGATAACTGGGATTATATGACATTTTATTTCTCATATTTCGTTGCATTACTGAGGGTACTGGCATCTGAAACGTTTTCTGATTTTGCATATTCAGTCCCATATTCTACATATTTGACATTGCATTATTTATATGCACCACTTGTGGTATATTGCCCTGAATTCTGTCTGGATTCTGTCTAGATTCCTCTTCCAATGTCCAATCCGCCCGCACAAATGACAAGCTGTAGTCCTGTTCAACATTTCAGCATTCCCAACCATACCATTTACTTTGTTGCCTTATGCCATTTGATTTATCCCATTCATTTCATTTATCCCATTTTTCACAAAATTCATATTTGAGCACATCTGAATCCTTTCATATTTCTTTGTCTGAGCAATCATTAATTTTTCTTTCAAATTCGTTGGTTTCTTTTCATGATGATCACTACTGTTCTTTGCCAATTTCAAAATCTCACCATTGCCCTTCATTGACCAACATAATTCACTTTGCTCAATATGATTGCTAATCTCTGACCTCAACCTGTTCACAAATGCAGAAATAAAACCCGCCAATAGCATCTTTCTCTGGTTTTTTGACTCCGCTATGCTTTTTGAAGGTCTGCATCAACCTCTTCTAAAAGGAATGTACTGACTCTTTGGGCTCCTTTGTTGTTCCTGAAATCTTTTCCCAATGTATATCTCTTTCTGGAATTGGTTTCTTCAAATGCTTAATCCCTGTCTTACATTTCTCAGCAACATCTGGTGATGGTGCATTATTAGGACCCTGCCTTGTTGATTTCCGTGTTGGATCACTGACAGAATATCGGAATACAAATATCATGTGGACAGAATATTGTGTCAAAAAATATTTAGGACCAAAATATTGAGAAGGTAATTGCAAATAGGTAAATATAGATTTACTATTCTTAACTCCGCACCCTTGAAGATATGTACATTGTCAAGGTGTAAATATGTGGAGGTACATTTAGTAAAACTTTGCTTACCTGTAGAAACTTAGCTTCACAATATTTTTGCCCTTGATATTCTTAACACAATATTTTGTCCACACAATATTTTTTCTCTGATATTTTGGCTAAACAGCCCTGTGTCGGCCACCCTGCAACCACCTAACATATCAACCACAAATCTCCTAGGACAACAATTCCAAACAATGAATTCCACAGCATTGGAGAGAGATGCATTTATTTATACACCTCATCATACCACCTTGCTTGGTCTTCTCTCAACCTTAGAAATTTATATATAAAGACAAACAAATTTGCCCTTGTCCAAGGAACATGCACCAGATTCTCTCCGTGCACTTCCCTCAAAGAGTACTGCTGAATAATAACTTGCTATACCCTTTCCCACTTTCACTTACCTGTTCATCTTTTTCTTGTTCACTGTTCACTTTCTCCATTTTTCTCGATACTTCTTCAAATCCGTACAGTCTTGTGTTTTATGCATCAAGTCCTTAATGAGGGCTCTCGATGTAATGAGACCCCTTTCCTTGATTTCATCATGTATCAAATCCATTTTGTAATTTTTTTTGACAGTTTTCATTCTACATTTGTCAACATTTAATTAATCAGCCAATTTTTCAAATTTGCAATGTGCTTCATTGGCACATCTCGCTGCTTCTTTGACTAACTATCTCATTCCATCGGCATGATATGCCAATAGTCTCTTCAAATCTACATTACCGTGAAGCATTTCTCCAAATTCTATCTTCAAGATCCCAATACAGACTTCCTTAGGTGGTGGCTCTATTCCCACTATCTCTGTAGCATGTTCTATGCCACTTGTGCTAGGCACTGGGATTGTGACTGAAGCCTTTAAATGGGCACTCAATACAACTTCAGTAAGAGCGTGCTACCTGCTCATCTGTGTACGGAGGGGATCACGAAATCAGCAATTCACTGAAATATTTGCCATCATCATCTTCTGACTCTCCGTCATTTTTCTTCTCCTTTGATTTGTCTACCTTGCCCTGTTCTGTTTCTGTAACTACAACAGGAAATGCTTTGACCCTCTTCATTTTGTTCACTCTCCATGTTTTCTCTTCACTGTCTATTCTGTCCTCTAGCCACCCCTTTAAGGATTTCTTAATAGATCTGTCTTTCTTCTCTCTTTCTCTGTGACCAAGCAATCCCATTTAATGAGTGCTTTGAACTGTGTGGTTCTCGGCATCAGACACGTCATACATGGTCTGTCTCAGACTCTCTAACTTCTCAAAATTAAAGGTACCCTCCATAGGAAACTACAATTTCTCATTGTGTGCTGTATACTTATTCAATTCTGGAATCCACACATATATATAAAACCCAACCTCTTCCATCCTTTCAAATGCTGGCATGCCCTCTGACATTTTCTGGCCCACTTTAAGCTCCACCTCTTTCCTATGTTTCAGTTTTGTGAATACTCCTCTCATGTTTACACTTACTCAAGCTCAAATCAACCTAAAAGTCTAAACAACATTAAAAAGGAACTTAGGGCCAGATGTAGGTGGCCAAATAGCGAGCGCTAACGCTGAAATTCGCTATTTGTCTGCGAGCAATGTAGGTGAGTTTAACCCCACTGGCAAAATAAGGAATCTTAAGTTAGGATTTTTCTCAGTTTAGGAGTAGTAAAGTTCTAACTTTACTACTCCTAAACTGAGAAAAGTTCTAACTTTACTACTCCTAAACTGAGAAAAATCCTAACTTTAAGACTTTCGGTATTCACAGAAGGCATTTAGGAGTCCTAAAGTTTTGGACTACTAACTTCTGTGAATACCGAAATGAGTAAGTTCATTCTGTGAATACCAAAATGAGTAAGTGTATTCTGTGAATACCAAAAGTACTAACTTTACGTTTTTGACGTAAGTTAGTTCTGTGAATCAGGCCCCACGGACGAGAATACTTTGCATTTTTTAAGTTGTTCACTCAAAAATAAGGGAACATTTAGGGGGTCGCCAGGGGTCGCAGATGTGACCACAGGCATGCCCTTTGCGACCTCTGGCCTCAGAGGTGGCAAAATCAGTGCCAGAAAGACATTCAGTTTGTCGTTATGGGCGTTGGTTGGGGCTTGATTCTTTGTTTTCTGTCATTTTTTTTATTACACTAGTAGTGAGTCATATTACATTTTTTACTACTAGTATAATAGAAATAGAGCACAATCAGATAGAATATGACCCTCCCTGGCAGCAGTGGTGAGTAAAAAATGTTTTTAAATGTATGCTGTGTGCATGCTTGCGGGTGAGAGTGTGTTTACATGAGTGAGAGAATTTGAATGTGTGTTTATGTGTAAGCATGTGTGACTGAGTGAAAGTGAAGGTCAAAGGGTGGGTGATGTCACTTCAGTTACCCCTGGCATTTTGGTGAATTGACGTCCATGATGGAATGGTTTTATTCTCTCTATTAGACAGAATTAGGAAGGAAGGCAGCCTACACTGTGTGCAAAGAGTTAAAGAAATAGTCTGCTTTGTTAGATCAACAACCCAGAAGGTCATTTCGAAAATGTTCTTGAAAGTACTGAAAGGGCTTTCTTTTAAGTTTTAGATTAAAACGGCTAAGACTTGTTAGCTTTAGATGCATAATTCTCCTCCATATACATTTAATCCTCGAAAAAGCCCTTTTGAAGAGGGATCAGACAGTTCATTTTAAATACTGCCTAAGAATTGTACATCCGTTTCAGAATGAGTTTCATTAATCGAAAGATGAAAAAAGGAACCTAACTCATCATGTATGGAAGGTCAGAGTTGTTTCCAAAACGAATGTAGCACAATATCTAACTGACCTTCACATATTTCTTTTATTTTTATTCAGTGGTTCAACTAAGCTTCTCTTTATTGTTATGATAAAAGTAATAACAATTACAGTGGCATTATCTGTCCATCAGGGCCTGGGACAGGCATGTCGTTTGGTGTTATATTTCACATTTTAATAAGAATGCACTTTGGAATATTTTTTGTAGCAAGGATATCTTATGAGGTTTTGAGCTTTTGTGATGTAGGCACTATTACACCTCAGTCAACATTATCTCCCCTCCAGCTTTAATTTTTTTCTGAGATTTTTATTGTTTTTATAGATGTATGTTTATTTACTTTTTGGGCCCCTCGGCCTTTGCCCATAGCCCTAATCCTGGGGGGTTGCTTTGAGGCAGGGTCTTTCTTTAATCCCTCTCCTTGCTGAATGGCAGAGGGGATAGCTTTGCCCCAGAACCCATGCCATCTCCAAGGCTAGAGGTTGTATTTAAAGTGCTTATCCCCTGACTTGGGGAAAGGCAAGGGGTATTTGTTGTACCTGGCTTGCCCAAGGGATACATGCATTGTAGCCTTTTGCCCCACATTGCCGGAGAACTGGGCAGACTTTTCATTCTCTGCTGGTGGATGGAGGCGGAGTATTTCCGCCACCTTGACCGGGGGTATTTATCGCCCTGAGCCATTGCTTAAGAGCAGGGTGGGGTATATTTCCAGCCCCTGCCTTACCCAAAGGTGGGGAGTGATTGGCATTTGCAGAATTTTCCCATGCGTAACCTAATAGTGGGGGGCGTATGTGGACACAGACCAGAATTTCCCCAGGTTTGAGTAGATGTGTAACCTCCCACCCTGCTTAAGTGTGGGGGGTACCTTACCCCTCTCAACTTGGCCCATTGGAATATTGGGTGTGCACCCAAAAGAGGTGGTGGCTGTTTTCAACTAAATTGCATTTTCATTATGAAATCTATCTGCTTTCAGTGAAATTGTAATTTCGTTGATAAAGTGTCACTTTAATGCCCTCTCCTTGCCTCACTGAACAATGGGGTACACTAGCCTTTACCCTCATCCACATTGCCCCAGGGTTGGGGCCCTTGCATAGACATTTGAGAAACTGGTTTGAGGAGGAACCTCAAACCCTCAGCAATATATACATGGCAGCACTGTGGGAGCGTTCTCCCTGGAGCCCCCTATGAAGTGCACACTAAAGAACACAGCAAGAAACTTAGGATATGCACAAAAAATATTTCACCCATAAGTGATGTATTGTGCTGAAGCTATCAAGAAAGAGGATACACTGGCAAGTAAAATAGCAATTTATGGACCTTAATGCATGTATAAATCCGCAACATCTGAAAAAGTGCAAAACTAACCCAGACTGGGCATTACTTTTCATGTATATAAATGATTGGTGGGGGGAGAAGTGGGAGACTCTGCCTCATGCTTGAATCCACTGATGCACAGCGTCACAATGGGTAAAGACAAGGGACTTAATCCCGGAACTAAATAATCTGGACAGATATGCCAGGCCTCTATCAGGGACGGGGGAGCCCACATTGTCTGATGTCATTAGAGCAATACATGACACAAGGTCATTTGGAAGTTTACGTTGATGCAATAGCAATTGATTTGAAAATTGTACAAACTGATTGCAGAGACGTTTTAAGGTATGGGCAAAGTGGGCAATTGCCCAGGGCCCCCACCTCCCCAGGGCCCCCCTGAGAAAGTAAACTTTTTCTCTACTCAATCAATCAATCGGCTTTGTTAAAGCGCGACTACTCACCCGTAAGGGTCTCAAGGCGCTAGGGGTGGGGGGGGTGCAGGTTCCATCCATCAAGGAGGGGGTCTGTCGAAGAGCCAGGTTTTGAGGTTTCTTGCAAAGATGGGGAGCGATGTTGTCTGTCTGAGGTGGAGCGGAAGGGCGTTCCATGCTTTGGCCACGAGGAAGGAGAAGGAGCGGCCTCCCGATCTGGTCTTTCTGGTGCGGGGGACGACGGCGTAGGAGAGCTGGGCTGATCGTAGGGTCCTTAGGGGTGCGTGGAATTTGAGTCGGCTGTTCAGGTATGCTGGTCCGGTGCCGTGGAGGGCCTTGTGTGCGTGGGTGAGCATCTTGAAGATGATTCTCGCCTCGACAGGGAGCCAGTGGAGTGTGCGCAGGTGCTGGGAGATGTGGCAGTGTTTTGGCAGGTTGAGGACCAGTCTTGCGGCAGCGTTCTGGATGTTCTGTAGCTTGCGGGTGAGGTTTTTGTTTATTCCGGCGTAGAGTGCGTTGCCGTAGTCGAGTCTGCTGGTGACCAGGGCGTGAGTGACGCTCTTTCGGTGTTCGAGGGGGATCCATTTGAAGGTCTTACGAAGGAGGCGGAGGGTGTGGAAGCAGGAAGACGAGACAGAGTTGATCTGGCGGTCCATTTTGAGCTCGGAGTCCAGGATGATTCCCAGGTTGCGTGCGTGGTCCGTGGGGGTTGGCGGGTTTCCGAGGGCGGGGGGCCACCAGGTGTCGCTCCAGGCATCGGGGTTTGGGCCCATGATGAGTACTTCTGTTTTGTTGGTGTTTAGTTGTAGGCAGCTGTTTTTCATCCATTTGGCGGCGGCTTCCATGCCTTCTCGAAAGTTGCGTCTGGCGGTGTTGGGCTCGTTGGATAGGGAGAGGATGAGCTGGGTGTCGTCTGCGTATGACACGATGTTGAGTCCGTAGGTTCTGACGATGGGGGCGAGTGGAGCCATGTAGACGTTGAAGAGCGTTGGGCTGAGGGAGGAACCCTGGGGGACTCCGCAGGTGGTAGGTGTGGGGTCCGAGAGGAAAGGGGGGAGTCTGACCCGCTGCGTCCTGCCGGAGAGGAAGGAGCGGATCCTGTCGAGGGCCTTGTCCTGGATTCCTGCGTCGTGGAGTCTGCGTATTAGGGTGCAGTGGGAGACTGTGTCGAACGCCGCTGATAGGTCGAGGAGGATGAGGGCTACTGTTTCTGATCTGCTTGATCTGTGAATTCAATTTCTGTAGCTAAACTGCTCTCCATCACCATCTACCACTACCACTGACTCTGTCTTTCTACCTTTTGTAATCTTGAGCATTTTTGTGGTTCTGGCCAAGACATATTTAAACTATTTTGAGTGCCCCTTTTAAAGTAATGAATTTCAATTTTGTTCTCTGCAGGGGCCCCCAAATTATTTCTTGCCTGGGGCCCCCAAAATCCTTTAGATGACACTGGCTGTTTGACGTAATAGCACGGGAAGAACGGCACAGATAGAAACACTGGCTTGCGACTCTGAAAAATGGTGATGACCTTACAAAAGAAACTTGATGACCTCCAGCAGAGAACCACATCACTTTTTCATAATAAAAATAATCCTTCATGATGAAATCTATATAAAAACATTTCATACTTAGCTTCATAAGGATATGATTCATGAAATTCGCCATGCAGCAAAGAAAAGAAAATCAAAGCATTCCTTCAAAAGACTACATAAGATAATCAGTCAATGAAGCAGAAGAGAATAATAATAAACGAGTTAAGAAACATATATATATATATATATATATATATATATATATATATATATATATATATATTATCTACTGGCGGTCGCCAGTAGATAGTTATAGTTATAGTTAGGACCTATTTTCCATAGGAAATCCGCAACATTCTACTCCCAATAACTTTGGCGCCGGTTGACGAATCTTTGCAAAATTTTCAAAACTTATGGCCCGCTCCGGTCCGCTCCTATCTTGAAAGTTTCGGGGTGATTCGTCAAGTGGGGGCCGAGAAAAAAGGGGGGTCCCAAAACGTGTTTTCCCCATGCAATTTTCCATAGGAACCTTTAGTCGCAGCTACAGCCCGAACTGCTGAACGGAATTACACCAAATTTGGCAAAAAGGTAGCCCTTGGTTCAGAGTCTATTGGTTAAATGGTGTAAATCCGTTCAGTAGTTCCTGAGAAAATCAAAAGTAAAATCACATATATATCTATGGCCGCGGAGTGTCCGCGCACCCTGAGCGCACCCTCCCGATCACGAGCTGTATGCTAATTGGCTGTCAACACTCCAAACCAGGAAGTGTTGGCAGCCATCTTGTTCCTCGGTAGAACCGAGGCACAAGAAACAAGTGCACAAAACGCAAAAAGGGGGCAGGGTAGAAACACCCTGACCCCCTAGGCCTGCTTAGGGGGTCCCACAAGAACCCCCAGGGCCCCAAAATTATTATTATTTTTTTTTAAATTGTCGGAATGCGCTTAGGATGCGCGGATCCTGCCGTGAAAAAAAAAACGAAGCGCGGTCTCTTGCGCTTCGTTGTTATTTGGCCCCCGGGTGGGCCAAGTCCCGGGGGCATGCGGAGTTTTATGAAAACATTGGCCTCTAAGGCCCCCCCCAAGCCCTGGAGACCACCACCCCCCGGGGCTTTCAATAAAAAATGGTGCAGGAGGGCACTCAGCCCTCCCACAGTCCCAGGGACCGCCACCCCCGGGGCTTCTTTTAAAAAAAAAATACCTGTGTGGGGGGGCTCGAGCCCCCCCACACGCCCCGGGGACCGCCACCTCCCCGGGGCACTAAGAATTTGAATGTGGGGGTCCGTTTCGGACCCCCGAGCGCCCGGGAGCACCACCTCCCGGGGGCTGTGCATGTGAAGGGAGGGGGGCCGCACGGCCCCCCTCCTGGAGCCTGTGATGGCCCTGGGGACCGCCACCCCCCAGGGCCGGCTCCTGCAGTGTCCCGGGGTGCCTACCGGGAAACCTGCTCTCTCTTCCAAAAACCAAAGACGATTGCTTTTCCACACGGGGAGCTGCATCTTAGCATCTCCCCATGTGGAAAAGCAATGCCGGCTCCCGAGGGACGCGGGGAGCCGGCGGGACCGTGGGGGGATTGGGGACCCCCCCACAGTCCCCAACGGAGAGGGCCAGCCCCGGGGGATGGTGTCCCCGGGGCTACAAGTGGCCCGGGAGGCGGCCACGCGGCCCCCTTCCCCAAAATTGTCATTAAAAAAATATATATTAAAAAAACAAAGGCCGGCCCCGGGGGATGGGGTCCCCGGGGCCGATTAAGGACTCGGGAGGGGGGCCACGCGGCACCCTTCCAAATTCTTTAAAAAAAAAAAAATATTAGGGGGCAGGCCCTGGGCCAATAAATTAGAAAAAGAAGGGGGGCCACACAGCCACCCTTCTTAAAAAAAAAAAAAAGGACCGGCATCGCGCCGGAGGCTCACGCCCCTCCTTGGCATCACTCTGCAAACGTGCCCCTGGCGCGTTTGCAGAGAAGGCGAATTCCCCTTGAATACTGGGGGTCCCTGGGGGCCAACTAGCCCACCAGGAACCTCCAGTATGCGCCAGGGGCTGCGTTGCAGAGAGGTGTTCTGAGGCCACGCCCCTTTTACACCTCTCTGCAATGCAGCTCTGTGGCAGCAATGGAGGTACCTGGTGGGCTAGTTGCACCCCAGGGAACCTCAGGATTCAAGGTGACCTAATACCCCAACTTAAATCGCGCCACAGGGCGCGTTTGCACAGTGGTGAAGGGAGGGGGCGGGGCCTCAGGTGTCATGTGTGCAAACACACCCTGTGGCGCGTTTTAAGTTGGGGAATTAATTCCCCTTGAATCCTGAGGGACCCTGGGGGCCAACTAGCCCACCAGGTACCTCCAGTGCGTGCCACAGGGTTGCGTTGCAGAGAGGTGGTCCAGGCCATGCACCTTTTTACACCTCTGTGCAACGCAGCTCTGTGGCGCTTATTGGAGGTACATGGTGGGCTAGTTGGACCCCAGGGACCCTTAGGATTCAAGGGGACTTTATCCCCCAACATAAAACGGCCAGAGGGCGTGTTTGCACACATGTAACCTCAGGCCCCCCCCCTCCCTACACCAGTGTGCAAACGTGCCCCATGGCGCGTTTTAACAGGAAGTTTTAATCCCCCTGCCCTATTATGTACTAGGGCCTTACAGAGGAGGTCATGCTAATCACAGGGGTACCCCAACGCATAGTGTTCCCTAGTGTATGTAGGTGTTTTCACTGTATTCTAAGTGTCTTTTAGCATAGCACTGGCTCTAGGCCTGGTTAGTCAGAGTCAGTTACCACCAGTACCCGTCTGAAAAAGATGTGGGCACAGGATGATTTTGCAACAAGGCCTCTTTCTGCTCCTCTGTTGGTTCTTTCTGCACATGTCTTGCTTCTTCCTGAATTTTTCTTCGTCTTTGTGGACTTCTGTTTCTTTCGACATTTCTTTTGCTTCTTTCTGTGCGTTTTTTCTTCTTTCTTCACATGTCCTACTTCTGTAGGTATAGTTACAAACTAGCATTTGAAAAACCTTTGAAATTCACTGAAAAAACCATAGGTTTCAGGCACGTTATAGTTAAAAATTAGCATTTAAAAAACCTTTGAAATTCACTGAAAAAACCATAGGTTTCAGGCACGTTATAGTTAGAAATTAGCATTTAAAAAACCTTACAAATTCACTGAAAAAACCATAGGTTTTAGGGACAGTTATAGTTAGTTGGACATTGCACTCGTACAAAACCCGTGAAATTCCCCCGTTATAGTTAGTTCAGCTAACTATAACTCGCACCCCCACAATGCACTGCTGATGACGTCACATATTACATCACTCATGACATGGTCAGTGACATCACTGATGACATCACTGATGACATCATCCATGTGATAATTTGATGCATCTTCTCACACCCTAATATAACCTTTGATACACCCATTCTAAATTACAGACTGCTATTCTCAAAACCATAGACACTCCAACACCAATAACTACATACCCACTCACTGATTCTTAGGTCTACACACACATCCACTCACTCACCCGTACAGTCACTCATACTTACGGTCACTCAGTACGGGACTATCATATGCACTCATACACCTATATAGACACTCACACACCGCCACTCATCCATAGAGGTACTCACACACCTAGTCAGTCATGCAAATAATTAATCACACTGCCATTTACTCACCTATACAGTTATACACACACCAGCTCAATTACTCATACAAATACTAGCACATTCTTACACTCTTATACAATCACTGATACAAGTACACACTCATCCATACAGCCACTCTCACAATCACACACTCTCACTTATAGCCATTTATATACTCCAACACACATATATACTGCCTTTCACATATGCAGATACTCACACATGTACCACTGAGATATACATTCACTCACTAACACACCCATACACACACTCACTCACCCACCCATACAGTCCATCGCAGATGCACTCTTGAAACCATGCACCCAGTGATTCACCCACTCACACATCTATGCACAGAGTCATACACATCCCACCCACACAAACACTCAGGCACCCATACAGATACTCAGACAACCAATCAATCACTCATATAGACACTTATGTAGTTATTCACAAACCCATACAGTCACTTACACACCAACAGACAGACGGATACAGAGATTCACACAGTTTAGTCACTAACCCATGCATTCAGTAAGATACGTTTAATCACTCACTTCTACAGTCAGTCACGCACCTACTAAATCATTCATTCAGACACTTATACACCCACTCATTCTTCAATACGCCTTTCCCTAAATATATTAAACATATTTAAACTTTACAGAAACACACAGTCACTGGATAATGTCATCAGTGATGTCATCAGTGATGTCACTGACCATGTCATGAGTGATGTAATATGTGACGTCATCAGCAGTGCATTGCGGGGTGCGAGTTATAGTTAGCTGAACTAACTATAACGGGGAATTTCACGGGTTTTGTACGAGTGCAATGTCCAACTAACTATAACTGTCCCTAAAACCTATGGTTTTTTCAGTGAATATATATATATATATATATATATTGTCGGATAAACAAATTCGAGCGGGGTATAAGGAGAACAGTTAGTTCACAACCAACCGGATCTTCACTGGTACAAGCTACATTGGTCAATAGTATACACCACAGAATTCAGGACTTGTAGGAGGAGTACCCAATTCCCATAAAATACTTCTTATGCACTTTAACTCTGGGTACTATCCTCCACTTAAGCGTCTCTTATTGTAAAATAGAAACAGCAATAAAGTGCCAAGAGATGTGGACATCAAGTTTAAGTCTACATAGTGTTTACCAACTGGTACACCTTTAAATATAAAGTGCTAACAGTTATAAGGTGACTGGAGTAGTAAACAACAGACAATTAAAGTGCAATTAATGTTGCTAAGATAAACCAGGCAAATAAAAGGGGCTGTGCTCTTGGCACAAATTATCACAGTTAGCTGGTTTTCATTAATATTAGGCCGGTGTGCGCAATTCCATACAAAGATACCCACGTGTGAGATGAATGTCTGTCCTACTACTTTATTTATATTAAACTGAGAGCACTATCAGGTATGGGGGGGTGGCAATGCTACTGTAAGCTTCCTGACAGCTGGACAGGTCCCTCAAAGATAGGCTGATACATTATTGAAAACATCCTCCCTAGACGGGGAAGGGGTGGCAGTCCTCTCCCTCGATGCCGGTATGGCGTTCGAAAATGTGGAGTGGAAATACATCTTTGCAGTGTTGCTTCGGCTGGGCTTTGGCCCCAACTTCTGCTCCTGGGTTCGGCTGCCCTTTGAGGCGCTGCAAGCAAGGGTGCCGGTAAATGGTTATACCTCCCATGTCTTCGAGTTGCGAAGGGGCACAAGACAAAGATATCTGCTATCCCCCATAATTTTTGCCCTAGCCCTAGAGCCCTTAGCAGCTTGGGTCAGTGGAGACCCGTTAATCCGGGGTATCACAGTGGAGGACAATTTGGAGGAGAAGATATCTCTCTACGTGGATGATATCTTGTTATATGTGACAAAACACCACTTCTCGATACCGAGAATTCTGCACATCTTTCACCTTTTTGGGAGCTACGCCGGTTACCAAATCAACTGGGACAAGTCCCTGATCTTTCCACTTTCCTCCAATAAACTGTCCCTGCCACTCCGGTGTCCAGCCCCGATGGCAAAGGATGGGTTCACATACCTAGGAATCCACCTTACTAGAGACGAGAAAACATTCTTGGCCCGCAACCTACTTCCCCAGATCGACCGCTTCCAGGCTGATACAAACCACTGGCACACACTACCCCTCTCACTAAGGGGACAGGCAGTCCTTTTTAAAATGATGACCTTCCCACACATGCTCTACATCCTTCAGAACACACCTTTCAGGATACCCGACTCCTACTTCTGCAGAATCAAATCAGGGAGCAGGGTCAAGACTGATTTGCATATGGCTGGGTTCAAACTGAAATGGCATGGGGAGCAAAAAAACGATGGGTTTAGGCCCAGATCTCTGTAATGTATGACATTGTTCTGCATTCTGTCTATCAATTGTTCTTTTTGCATCCGCAGAATCAATAGCATTCTGAGATCCTTGCTTTGGGACGGGGGATAGCCCAAATCTCATTGGGGAAACTGCAGTGTGGTGTCTATGACGGCTGTCTGGCAATCCCCGACTTGCAAACCTACTACTGGGCCTCTCAACTGGTGGTGGTGAACGACTGGGTATTTGGGGAACGGTCTGAACCAGCATATAGGGTAGACCACTTGGCCATGGGAAGTAGGGGTTACCCGGCACTCTTATATGGCAATACCAGGAGGGATTCGCTCCCACCCTACTCCCAGGCGGTACTGCAGGCATGGAAAGCATCCAATAAATGTCTGGGATGGGGCAATAAACTGACAGCAGAGACCCCTCTGTGGGACAGCGACTGCCTGGGGGAGATCAAAAAACTGCGCACTCACACACGATGGCACACAATAGGGATAGACAAACTGGGTGATGTCTGGACAGCGGGCACACTAGTGACATTGGATGTGCTGCAAGCAGAGTATGAGCTGCCGCAGGGCGAGATTTTTTAGTACCGACAGCTACAGCCCCCCCCTGAAACGCCATCTACCGGAGGGTAAGCTCATCCCAGACTACTCCCCCATGGTAGATTGACTGATACTAAACCCGATGCCCACCAAGGCAGATTCCCTAACGTACAGGAAGATAATAAACAAAATGCCGGATTGTCTGGTCTCACTGAGAGAAGCCTGGATGGTCGACATAGGTCCCCTATAGGACGAGGAGTGGATCGAGGCATTACAGAGCCCCAGAGAGATTGCTATACGATCACGGTTTCGCCTGGTGCAGCTTTGTATACAACATAGGTCCTACCTCTTTAGGTCAAGGGTGTTAAAAATGGGCCATAGGGACTCAGCCGAATGCCCCAGGGGTTGTGGAGATGTGGGCACGTTCTACCGCTGATCCAAATCTTCTGGGCAGAAATAATAGAGATAATGAGGGAAGTAACAAGCCTACCTGTCCCGCTCGAGGCCAGATGGCTGCTATTGGGTTTGTCTGGGAGGAGAAATGGCCCAGTCACATGCGTACTTGGCCACATATGGCGGCATGGGTGGCAAAGCGCAATTTAGCCAGGCTGTGGGGTGAAGGCAGGTCCATTAGAGAATGGAAAGAGGACCTGGATTGGTGCCAACTTGCGGAACACGCAACATACCGCTCCCGAGGCTGCCCCCACAAATTTGAAAAGATCTGGGGTCCATGGAAACACCATAGGGCCACCAATGGCTAGGCTAAGGCAGGAAAGTGGGGGTCATTACTACATAAAAGGCTTGGGCAGAGGGATCGAAACACACCCTAATTGGACAGGGACAGGGAACACTCCAGGGGGACAGGGCGGGGTCACGTATTATACTTTGTTGTACAGTATGCCCCCTGCGAGCGGCCCTTAAACGTATATCGCATTGCCTATGATTGATTTGTGCTCTTAACTAACTGCTTAATAAAAAGATGTTTTAAAAAACAAATTACTCACTTGGCCTCGATCTTTCCATAGGTTAATCAGGCCCATGACTATTAACCATTTCCTTATGTGAGCAGACACCGAACATACTCCTTTGCTGGTGATCTTGCTCACCTCCTCTACAGCTTTTAAATAGCTCTTGGTCTTTTTATTCCTAATCATTTTAATCCAGTATAGAACTGGCTGGATTCCAGCCTCATCCGTGATGGACAGTACATCCAATTCTACAAAAACAGGAGCAGTGGGGGTGCCACGTCCCAGCCCCAGCATGGTTCTTGAGAAGCTATTTTCAGCTACCTGCAGTTTTTCTATTTATTTGTTCACCCATATCTCTGCTCCATACAGGGCAGCCGCTACAGCCTTCTGTTTATACATTTGCAGGATGATACTCAAGTGCTGGGAACCAGCCTTATATCTAAACTTGAGTACACCTCCGCTGGTTTGTTTCAAAGTAATGATGGCCTTAGCTATGATGGAGCAGTAATTTCACGGTAATTTCTCAATGCAAAACATCATTACCTCTTGTTTACAGCTTAAAGGGGATGGACCTTTGCCACCGTGTGATCACCATCAGGAGACTTTGAATAAACATGAAAAAATCAAATAATATTTAAGGCAATAATGAGAGTTGTGAGTAGTTTTAAAGGGTTTTATTTTGTAGTCAAAAGTTAAGGTTCTCTGACTCTTTATTCATTAGTCAAATATCAATCAGGTTACAGATTTGAAAAATAGGAAAAAATTGAATTAACACAGAACATATTATAGATTGCATATAAAGCACTTCATAAAGGAAGGGAATGAGGCATAAATGTCAGTCAGAAACTCTTAAAGAGTTTCAGGAAAAATAGAGTGAGAAGGCTAAATCAATAATTAATAATAGCAGAAAACCTCCCATAAAGAGAAATAAAATGCATAGGATAAGTAAGTCTTTACAAACTAGTTAGCATAAAACTCAGAATTTTAGCATCAAAACCTGTCCTGTTCCTCTCAGCTAGTTCTCTCTGTCCTTGCTCTGCCTCTCTCAGGGGCATATTATCAAGAACGGCGTTAAAAATTATCGCCGGTTTAGCGGCAGAAAACTGCCGCTAAAGCGGCGATAATGGGCTTGATAATATGCCCTTGAGAATTCCAATAGAAGTCCATGTTCTGGTGTAAACATGGGCTTCTATTGGAATTCTCTAGGGCATATTATCAAGCCCATTATCGCCGCTTTAGCTGCAGTTTTCTGCCGCTAAACCGGCGATAATTTTAACGCCGTTCTTGATAATATGCCCCTGAGTCCCCGCAGAAGCTGCCCCTCCTTTCTCTTCATTCTCCGCAGAACTTAAAAAAAACTGTGTGTTCTGCCTCGCGTCCTGCTAAAAAAATAATGAGCATAGGCTACACCTCTCAGCTAGCAATCAATATTTCTATCAAAAATACACGTGACTTGGTCTTCGTAGCTTGTCCAATGGGAGCTTCAGAACACATCGACACCCCATGGGCTGACTGGACACATCATCAATCAGGCGAGTTCTTGTAACACATTTGAGTCTTGTGCTAAATGACATCACATTCTGAAAACAATTACATTTTTTCCAACAAAAAGTATTAATTTATGCGGAAACAGGGAATACATATTATAAGAAAAATGTGTGCTTTGCAGTCTTTTCACTCCACGTAGTGAACAAAGCTTTGTTTAAACAACTGCATGGAGATAAAAGTATTCAACAAGTAAAGGTCTTTTCATGAAAGCCAGAAACAGGAGGCGTAAATTATAAGAAAGGTCATGAGACCAGAGGAAAAGAGCACATTCCATTTCTTATCTTCAAGGCCAGAGGCCGCAGTGAGCTGAGCCTGCCAAAGCAAATTCAGCCTTTCTACACTGTAAAATGTGTGTTAATTCAGCACAAATATATGCTACTTTGAAAGTTCAAAACACATTTTCCAAACTAAATGTACATTCTACAGTGAGGTTAAATCTAAAATAAACACAATTAAACAACCATGATTAATTAATTGAGCATGGTTCTACATGATTCACTAAGCATCTGAGCAGGCCTCATTCATGTTTTCTCTTGCACCAAACTCTGCGTGCCATTTGTTTATTTTTATAATGCAGTTTGTCTGAAACTTAAAGAAGCTTTTAGTCATATAGTAATACATAAATCTTATAGGTGAAATCTGGGCTCCATCAATACCCCCTTTGATAATAAACAAATCACTTTGCACCTCAAATGATTTGATAATTATCACACTTATTTAATTTCACATGTTATATTTCTTTAAAAAAACACTCATCATTAGTTGAGTCAAATATATGTTTTTCTCTAACTAAAATATTACTACTCATCTTTAGTGTATGTAGCTATGGTAATTTCATTAGCACACTTAATTGCACACAGGTATATAAAGAAAAACCCCTACTAAAATTAGTATGTTCATTATCACTTGTTATTACAAAAGCAGAGCATGTAACAATTTTACCTCTAATTCTAAGGCAACACAAGTTTTGTCTATAATCAGATCATATATAGCCAAGCTCAAAAGTTTAGTGCAGAGTTCTGTAAGTAGCTTCTTGGAACAGTTAGTTTTCTCTAAAATAAGTAACTAAAATAATAAAAAGGAAAATCCAACGGAACAGTTCTCTTTTCTATTTCTTTTTCCTCTTTTCTTCTTTTTCTTTCATCATTCAAAGATTCTTTTCTCTTCAGCTCTTGACAGTTCTCAGTTATTGTTTCAGCATTTCTTGGCTCTTTGTCACCAGCTTGCCATCAAGGTGGCTCATACAGTTCAAGCCTTGCATCACACAGTTCATTCAATGTGGCATTCTGTACTTTTTCCATGCAATTTGACCACTCAGGTGCTGAAAAGCTCTGACAGGGCACCATCAATTCTTTGCACGTTTTCAATCCAAGCCTTTCACTTTTAATTTCACTTTATTCAGATTCAGACGTTTCAGCTATGGATGCAAATGATTTTTCAAGGGACCACTGTAGACGTTTTGGATACCCTTTCAGCCAGTTATTTTCTACCTCCACTCGTAGGCCCACAGCACTAATTCCTTCTTCAGAGGCTGCACCTGACTCATTCACTCTTTTGACACCGCTTTCATCTGAGCCAGTTTCCACTTTTTGCTGTTCCAGTTCAGTTTGCTTTAGTGCTGCTTCAGACTCTGTGTGTTCCCTTACAGCTTGACTGACCCTCTTCTGTGGACTTTTGACCACTGCTGGCATCTTTTCTTAAAGAGGAGCTGTTTTATCAAGGGGACACGGGACCATACGTGTATGAGAGGCATGCACCCAATTTGGAAAGCCATCACACTTCACAACAGACATTGCCAGGATCACTTGGAACAGGCCTTTCAATCTTGGTTCCAGCCAAATCTTCAGATTGTGCATTTTGTTCACAACTTTTCTCAGATCAAGGTTTTGGCACTGTCCACTATGCAGATCTTGTGTAGCAGCTGCAATCTGGTGAGAAACTACACGCTCCACATCAGCCAATCATTCACAGCAATGGCTAGTCCTTTCATTCGTGGTTTTCACAATTTGCATGTACATATTCAAGCCACTTCAGTGATACTGAGACACAGTCTTTTGCAAAGTGAGACTCTGTGTTGTCTTTGTGTAACACCACTTCAGGCAGATAGCCACAATCCAATCTTTGCCCAGTCTGTGGTTCTCCACACATCATCTTTGAGACCTCATTATGATCTGATTTCAGAGAAACTGGCAATCTAAACCTGGGCATCAGTTTTTGTAATAACACATTTGCTACTATGCAGTTGTCATTTTCCTCAAAATCTGTTCTGACACAACCTTGTTGTTGTTCTGCTTCTGAAACATTTTCTTGAGCCTCTATTAATTCTTTCCAAGTGTAAGTCATTAACATCAGCATTAGATAAACAATTCCATTGAATGCATTGGCTAACAGGACACAATATTGTGCAACTGAATTAGCATTTCTCTCTCCCATGACAATGGTGACTACTATTTGCGCAGTTATACTGCATGTTAAGGTAAGGGCAATCAATTTTGAATTTTGGGCTGAGGTAACTACTGAAAGCCATGAAGCTTTGACAACATAATGTATAGGGAGCACAGCATGTGCTGCTCCTAATGTGTCATTGTTACCTTTCAAACGTGGGCCATCTACAAAATCGACATTGTTGGGCTCAATCAGACGTTCATCATTAAAGTCTAACCTTGGTTTAATGCATAGATTCATGACACCTAGACATTCAGGTTCAGTTTCATCACAAACAATTTCATTTGCTGGTAGAAAGCTCAATACATTTGAATTTAGACATTTCTTGATCACAGTATGTTCCAGTAGCAACTCCACAAAGGAAGGGACCATTTCAGTAATTCTAAATTCCATCATTATATTCTCACTCTTTTTATGACTGACATCTACCACAGCTACTAAGTTAAGGCAGCTGGGTATTTCTGTGACGTTGGGGTCAATGGCCATTTGGTAATATGTCACAGACTTTTGAACACATTCATGTTTTTGAACAGGCACTGAGAGAACGCAGCCCTCCTTCTCACTGCACATTGGTGTATTTTCTTTTAAATAAACTTGCATCCCTAGTGCCGGGGCGCGACACTTTTTCTCTCTCAACTCTAGGAATGCTTTTGTGCAATTGTTGTCCAATGCAAGTGGATCAGACACATCCTTGTGTGTCAGCCTCGGTAAAGGCTTAGCCACTAGGGAAAGGTTTGGCAACCACTGACTACAGCAGCCAACCATTCCCAAAAACATCCTGTTAGATTTGGGGGTCTCTAGTTGGCAGAGGTATGTACCCTTGTCCAAATAGGGACCCTTGCGTCTAGTCAGGGAGAGTAGGTACACTCTCGAAATAACCCCTGCTCACCCTCTTGGTAGCTTGGCACGAGCAGACAGGCTTAGTTCAGAGGCAGTGTGTAAAGCATTTGTGAACACATACAGTAATCAAGTGACAACACTACAAATGGACACCACACAGGTTATATATTTATAAAAATAGGTATACTTTATATAGATTTATCACAAGACCATAAACGACAAAAATAATCCACAATACTGTTAAGAATACTTAGTTCTGATCAAAAGGCTTAATTCAAGGTTCTGTGCGAGTCGGTAGCCTCCTCCGGCTACGGCGATGTCGAGAACAAACAGAGTCTAACAAATCCAGCTGACCGCGTCGAGACGGGCCAACACAGCGTAGACAGACTCGGTCACAGTACCTTTTACTTGAAGCGGCAGGCACGGGCGTGCGAGCCGGATGGCTGTTCGTCGCGGTCGCGATGCAAAAATGGAAGCGTTGCAGGACGCGTTGTCCCTCGATGCGGTGCAGGCAGCGGCTCGTTGACGTCGTCGAGACGGAGTCGGTGAGACCAGGGCCGTGCGTTGCAGGGCGAGACGGTGCTTCGATGCGGTGCTGGCAGGTTGCGGTGCGGCGACGGAGCCGGATTCAGGAGCTGGCGTCGATCAGTCCGGACAGCGGTGCGAGTCGGGCGGTGCGTCGCAAAGCGTGCGGCGGTGCCCAACTCCGGTGCGGTCACAGGACTCGAACTCAGCAGCAGTGACCGTGTCGGTCGGACCAGTTCGATTCGGCGTAGCGAAGCGTTGCAGGACGCGTTGTCCCTCGATGCGGTGCAGGCAGCGGCTCGTTGACGGAGTCGGTGAGACCAGGGCCGTGCGTTGCAGGGCGAGACGGTGCTTCGATGCGGTGCTTGCAGGACACCGAGTCGGTCGTGAGAGTCGGTCACAGCTCCCTACCTCTGTAGCCACTGAAACAGGTTTCCAGCAGCAATTCACAAAGGGGGTGAAGTCCAATGGTCCTGGGACTTCGGTCAGGGGCAAGCTCTCTTCCAAGCCCTTGGAGATCCTTCACAAGTTGATGAAAGTCACAGCAAAGCAAAAGTTCCTTTCTCCTCTCTTTGGCAGTCAGGCAACCCACTGCAGGCCAATCCCCCAAGCAGCACTTCAGGCTTAGGGATAGTTTCTCCTCAGTTTCTTCTTGGTTCCGCTCCTCAGTAAAGGTTTCTTCTTGTTCCCAAAAGTGATCTGATCTTCCTGGGGTCTGGGTGCCCCTCTTATACCCTGATTCTCTTTGTTCTCTGGAGGCAGAGAGGCCTCTGCCTAGTCCAAAACCAGTTCTGGTCAGTCCTGGAGCACTTTGTTTTTCTGACTCCTTCTTTCCTTTCAGAATGTGGGGCAGAGTGCTCAGCCGCCCGGCAGGAGGTGGAGCCAGCATTGTGGAAGGCAGGCACAGCCCTATTCAGACCTGCGCTGACTCACCCTGTCTCCTGTAGCCACCCCCAGCCCCTGTCACTCAATCTCCAGACAAGGAATACACAACCTAGCAGAGGCAGGCTTGGATAGTTAGGCAAGAAAATACCCACTTTCTAAAAGTGGTATTTTCGAACACAGAATGTTAAAACCAACTTCACTAAAAGATGTATTTTATCATCCTGAGTTCAGGCATACTAAATTCGTTTTTCTACCAGGTTCCCTGGGTCAGTTCTGGCTATAAGGTGTAATAGTCAGTCTGCCCATTCTGGCCTATGGGGAGCAGGTAGCCTTGCAACAGTGAAAAACGAAAATGGCTGTAATTCACTATTAGGACATGCCACACACACCAGGGCATGTCCTACCTTATACTTACAATGCACCCTGCCCTAGGGCCTACTTTAGGGGTGACCAACATGCAGTAAAGGGAAGGTTTAGGGACTGGTAAGTGGGTGTACTCACCAAGTCGACATGGCAGCCCGAGGCTGCACACAGGCTCTGCGATGGCAGGCCCGAGACATATTTTACAGGCCGCTTCTGTGGGTGGCACAACCAGTGCTGCGAGCCCACCAGCGGCATTGGATTTACAAGCCCTGGGCACACTGAGTGCACTGTACTAGGGACTGACAAGTAAACCAATCATCCAATCATGGAGTCACTAATACATGTATCAATTAACGATAGGGAGCACTTGCACTTTGGCACTGATTAGCAGCGGCAAAGTGCCCATGAGCATCTAGTCCAGCAAAAACATATCGGCAACCGTGGAGGCATTATGAAAAAATGGAAGGGAGACCCACGCCAAGGATGCCAGGTCTAACACGTGTCCCCTCCAGCTGAAATGTGGGGAGAACTATCCTACCCCTAGGGAGTTCTCATCGCTAAGGCGGAAAAATCTGGACAGTCCATCAGCATTGGCGTGTTCTGTACCAGGGCGGTGTTCCACCGTAAAGTCCATCCCCTGTAGGGAAATGGACCACCTCAACAGCTTTGGATTCTCACCCCTCATCTGCATCAACCATCTGAGGGGCCTGTGGTCTGTCTGAACCCGGAAGTGAGTCCCAAACAGGTATGGTCTCAGCTTCTTCAGTGCCCAGACCACAGCAAATGCCTCACGCTCAATAGCACTCCATCTCTGTTCCCGGGAAGTAACCTCCTACTGATGAAGGCTACAGGTTGGTCTAGGCCCTCCTCATTGATCTGTGATAGAACAGCCCCTACACCATGCTCTGAAGCGTCGGTCTGAACAATGAACTCATTGGAGAAGTTGGGTGCCTGGAGCACAGGCGCCGTGCACATGGCAGTCTTCAAGGTGTCAAAAGCTTTTTGACAGGCGTCAGTCCAAATCACTTTCCTGGGCTGCTTCTTGGAAGTCAGCTCGGTCAAGGGGGCAACAATGCTGCCATACCCCTTGACGAATCTCCGGTAATACCCGGTGAGTCCTAGGAAGGCTCTCACCTCTGTCTGGGTCTTGGGGGCTCCCAAGCCAGAATGGTATCAATTTTCGGTTGGAGGGGCGCCACCTGGCCGCTCCCAACCTGGTGTCCCAAGTACACCACAGAACCCTGCCCAATCTGGCACTTACTCGCCTTGATTGTGAGGCCTGCCCTCCGCAGCGCCATCAACACTTCCCAGAGGTGGCGCAGATGCTCTTCCCAACGGGCACTGAACACTGCGATGTCATCCAGGTAGGCGGCACTGAAATCCTCCAGTCCAACCAACACCTGGTTGACCAACCTCTGAAAGGTGGCAGGGGCATTCTTCATCCCAAAGGGCATCACCCGGAACTGGTAGTGCCCATCTGGTGTGGAGAATGCTGACCTCTCTTTTGCCCCATCAGTCAAGGCGATCTGCCAGTATCCAGACGTTAAGTCAAGCGTGCTGAGGTACCGCGCAGCCCCTAACCGATCTATGAGCTCATCAGCTCTGGGGATGGGGTGGGCGTCAGTCCTGGTGACGGAATTGAGTCCCCTGTAGTCCACACAGAACCGGAGTTCTGGTGTGGCACCAGGCGCGGCAGCTTTTGGAACCAAGACCACGGGGCTGGCCCAAGGGCTGTTAGAGGACTCAATCACCCCTAGCGCAAACATCTTGGAGACCTCCTCCTTGATGCAGGCTCTGACCCTGTCAGTCACCCTGTAAGCCTTGTGCTTCACAGGAAGACTGTCCCCAGTGTCCACATCATGGACGCACCAATGGGTGACACTGGGAACCAGGGAGAACAGGTCAGGGAACTGTCCCAACAGTTGGCGACAGTCACCCTGCTGCTCAGGTGTCAGGGAGGTAGAGAGGTTTACTCCCTCCACTGATCCATCTTGCTCTCGGGCTGACAGGAGGTCAGGAAGAGGCTCGGTCTCCTCCTCCATTCCATCATCTGTAGCTAAGAGCATGCCCACTTGGGACCTCTCCAAGTGGGGCTTCAGGCGGTTCACATGCAGGACCCGCAAGGGGTTCCTGGGAGACTGCAAGTCCACCAAATAGGTAACTGGACTCTTGCGCTCCACCACCGTAAAAGGGCCGGTCCACCTGTCCTGGAGCGCACAGGGCTCCACAGGGGCCATGACCCACACTTTCTGACCAGGCTGAAGCTCTACCAGAGTGGCATTCTGGTCGTACCACCGCTTCATCTCCTCCTGGCTGGCTTCCAGATTTGCCTCAGCAAGCTCTCTGAAACGCCTAGTCTGGTTCCTGAAGGCCAGCATGTAACTGTATACATCCTGGGGAGGTTTCCTGGGAGATTGCTCCCAGCCTTCCTTGACCAAACTCAGAGGTCCTCGCACCGGGTGTCCATAGAGGAGCTCAAAGGGACTGAACCCTAGAGACTTCTGTGGCACCTCCCGGTATGCAAACAACAGGCATGGTAAGAGGACGTCCCATTTACGCCTCATGGGTTCTTCCAGACCCATAATCATGCCCTTGAGGGTCCGGTTGAATCTCTCAACCAGACCATTTCCTTGAGGGTGGTAAGGAGTGGTGAACTTGTAAGTTACACCGCACTCCTGCCACAGGGACTTCATGTACTTGGACACGAAGTTGGTACCTCTGTCAGACACCACCTCTTGAGGGAATCCCACACGTGAGAAAATTCCCATCAGTGCCCGTCCCACCACGGGGGCCGTCACTGTCCTCAGAGGGATGGCTTCAGGGTACCGGGTGGCATGGTCCACCAAGACCAGGATAAACCTGTTACCCATGGCTGTCTTGGGGTCCAGTGGCCCCACAATGTCAATACCCACCCGTTCAAAGGGGGTGCTGACCACAGGGAATGGCTGGAGAGGAGCCTTGTGCTTCCTCCCACTTTTCCACTTGCCTGGCAAGTCTGGCATGTCCTGCAGTGAGTGGCGGCACTCCTGCGCATCTGGGGCCAATAGAAATGGGTAACAAGCCTGTCAAAGGTCTTGTCCTGCCCCAGATGTCCCGCTAACGGTACATCATGAGCCAACCCCAGTAGGAAGGCTCTGAAGCGCTGGGGTACCACCAGCACACGGGCTGACCCAGGCTCAGCAACCTTAGGCTCTGAATACAGGAGACCATTCTCCCAGTAAACCCAATGTGATCCAGACTGATCACCTGCTGCCTGGTCTGTGGCCTGTTGCCTCAGACCCACGAGAGAAGGGCATGTGTTCTGCTCCTTGCAGAACTCTTCCCTGGAGGGTCCTCCTTCTTGCTGCCAATGGGTCAGCTCAGGTAGGTCCCCCAGTTCAGCTACCTGTTCCCCTGTAGGTTCCAGGGCATCCCCCTCAGGGTCTGCCTCCTCCTGGACCGTGGGAACCTCGGGGGCCGGTTTCCCGCGCCCCCTGCCTCCTCTCTCTCCGGCAGGCACCTGGGCCTCCCTCTCAGGCTCCAGGTCCTCTTGAACACCTTTAGCTGCCATTGACCGGGTGGTCACACATGCCCAATCAGGCAAGCCCAACATTTCTAAATGCGCACTCCGCTCCACCTTAGCCCAAGGTGAGCTCTCCAAATCGTTCCCTAACAAACAGTCAACAGGCATGGCTGGCCTCACAGCTACTTGAAGAGTACCCGAGACCCCCCACTCAAAGGGAACCTGAGCCACCTTGCAGTGACTCTCTGTGTTGTCAGCGGCAACAACCGGATAGAATGCATCAGGGATAACCTGCTCTTTAGACACCAGGTGACACTTGACAGCTGTCACACTGGCTCCTGTGTCTCTCAGAGCCTCCACCCTATGGCCATTGATGGTCACCCACTGCCTGTATTTCTTAGTGTTCTCAGGCAGCGGGGTCCTAGGGACCATCTCAGAGTCTCCTAATGAGACAAGGGAAAACACTGTGGGATCCCCCACCTTGGGCACCCAACTCCTCCCCCAGGGCTACACTAGCCAACTGCCGGGGGACTGCACTGGTGGGTGCTGGTTTTCCATGCAAAGGGCAACGAGGATCGTTTGCCTTGTGGCCAGGGCGCCACACTTGTAACATACCAGTGGTCCCTGGTGAACAGGGGGGCCTGTCAGGGCCACTGGCTTCTTCTCAGGGGAGGCTGGGAACCTTTCCCTTGGTTCCCTTGGGGTCTACTTTGGGGCCCTTTATGGAACTCCTTCTGTTTACCCTTGTCCCCCCACTCTTCTGCTGGGGACCCTGCCCACCCTTGGCGGAGTCTCCCACGTGACCCTTGTGGACCCGGGTACTCACCCAGCGGTCCGCCTCCTCAGCAAGCTGCCTAGGGTTAGTCAGCTTACTATCAATCAGGTGCTGGCGTAGCTCAGGAAAACAATTACCGGACAAGTGCTCCCAGGCAATCAAATCAAAGAGCGCCTGAAAATCAGTCGCTTTGCTACCCTTTACCCAACCATCCAAGGCTCTGCAAAAGAAGGTCACATATTCAACCCAGGTACTGCTTTCAATCTTACTACAGTTCCTGAACCTTTGCCTATAAAGCTCAGGGGTCAAACCATATCTAGTCATTAAGGCATCCTTCATGTGGCTGTACGAATTATAGACTTCAGAGGGCAAATCCAACAAGGTATCCCGCCCTTCACTGAGGAACCGTCCCCACAACCCCGCTCCCCAATCCTTCTCAGGGACCCGGTGGGAAGACATGGCTACCTCATAGGCTTTGAACCACTGCCCTATGTCGTCATTTTTAAAAAACTCCTTCACCACATCTTTGGGAATATACACCCTAGCTTCAACAGGCACAGGCGGTACACTGCCACCAGAGGGAGTAATCTCTAAGCTCTTGGCCTTCAATTCCAACTCCCTCAAAACTTTCTCATGTTCAAACTGCATTTTCTTTTCCTCTAGGGCTAATTTCCTTGTTTGCATTTCGAATTCTAACTGCTTATTCAGCTTGAGTTTGGTCAGCTCTATTTCGTGCATCCTACTCTCTTTCCTGTCCTCCAACTCCTCTGGAGACAGTCCTCTGGCAGAAACACTGCTACCTACTGGGGAAGGTGGTCTTCTAGCCCCTAGACCCAATAGCCCCTCCAGCTGCCCTTCTGCATTCTCAGCCCCCTCCACAGGGGCACTCCTTGATTCGACCCAGGCCCTCAGCGCCTTTTGGAGGTCCTCCTTCCTGGAGATCCCGGTCATGGACACTTTAAACTTTTTGCAGAATTGCTTGAGCTGCTTAAGGGTGTAGCATTCTAGCCTCTCTTCTTCCCAATCACATTCAACAGAGGCTACTGATGCTGGTTTCTCCATAGTGACTGAACTTGGCATTTGCAAAAATAGGAAATCCCAGAAAAAATGCTATTAAAGTATGTGGTTGCGTTTTGGTCTGCACTCACTAAGTAGTGTTCACCAATCACTGTACATGAGTCACAAATGCAAGTCCAGAATCCTCACCGCTGACCACCAATGTTAGATTTGGGGGTCTCTAGTTGGCAGAGGTATGTACCCTTGTCCAAATAGGGACCCTTGCGTCTAGTCAGGGAGAGTAGGTACACTCTCGAAATAACCCCTGCTCACCCTCTTGGTAGCTTGGCACGAGCAGACAGGCTTAGTTCAGAGGCAGTGTGTAAAGCATTTGTGAACACATACAGTAATCAAGTGACAACACTACAAATGGACACCACACAGGTTATATATTTATAAAAATAGGTATACTTTATATAGATTTATCACAAGACCATAAACGACAAAAATAATCCACAATACTGTTAAGAATACTTAGTTCTGATCAAAAAGGCTTAATTCAAGGTTCTGTGCGAGTCGGTAGCCTCCTCCGGCTACGGCGATGTCGAGAACAAACAGAGTCTAACAAATCCAGCTGACCGCGTCGAGACGGGCCAACACAGCGTAGACAGACTCGGTCACAGTACCTTTTACTTGAAGCGGCAGGCACGGGCGTGCGAGCCGGATGGCTGTTCGTCGCGGTCGCGATGCAAAAATGGAAGCGTTGCAGGACGCGTTGTCCCTCGATGCGGTGCAGGCAGCGGCTCGTTGACGTCGTCGAGGCGGAGTCGGTGAGACCAGGGCCGTGCGTTGCAGGGCGAGACGGTGCTTCGATGCGGTGCTGGCAGGTTGCGGTGCGGCGACGGAGCCGGATTCAGGAGCTGGCGTCGATCAGTCCGGACAGCGGTGCGAGTCGGGCGGTGCGTCGCAAAGCGTGCGGCGGTGCCCAACTCCGGTGCGGTCACAGGACTCGAACTCAGCAGCAGTGACCGTGTCGGTCGGACCAGTTCGATTCGGCGTAGCGAAGCGTTGCAGGACGCGTTGTCCCTCGATGCGGTGCAGGCAGCGGCTCGTTGACGGAGTCGGTGAGACCAGGGCCGTGCGTTGCAGGGCGAGACGGTGCTTCGATGCGGTGCTTGCAGGACACCGAGTCGGTCGTGAGAGTCGGTCACAGCTCCCTACCTCTGTAGCCACTGAAACAGGTTTCCAGCAGCAATTCACAAAGGGGGTGAAGTCCAATGGTCCTGGGACTTCGGTCAGGGGGCAAGCTCTCTTCCAAGCCCTTGGAGATCCTTCACAAGTTGATGAAAGTCACAGCAAAGCAAAAGTTCCTTTCTCCTCTCTTTGGCAGTCAGGCAACCCACTGCAGGCCAATCCCCCAAGCAGCACTTCAGGCTTAGGGATAGTTTCTCCTCAGTTTCTTCTTGGTTCCGCTCCTCAGTAAAGGTTTCTTCTTGTTCCCAAAAGTGATCTGATCTTCCTGGGGTCTGGGTGCCCCTCTTATACCCTGATTCTCTTTGTTCTCTGGAGGCAGAGAGGCCTCTGCCTAGTCCAAAACCAGTTCTGGTCAGTCCTGGAGCACTTCGTTTTTCTGACTCCTTCTTTCCTTTCAGAATGTGGGGCAGAGTGCTCAGCCGCCCGGCAGGAGGTGGAGCCAGCATTGTGGAAGGCAGGCACAGCCCTATTCAGACCTGCGCTGACTCACCCTGTCTCCTGTAGCCACCCCCAGCCCCTGTCACTCAATCTCCAGACAAGGAATACACAACCTAGCAGAGGCAGGCTTGGATAGTTAGGCAAGAAAATACCCACTTTCTAAAAGTGGTATTTTCGAACACAGAATGTTAAAACCAACTTCACTAAAAGATGTATTTTATCATCCTGAGTTCAGGCATACTAAATTCGTTTTTCTACCAGGTTCCCTGGGTCAGTTCTGGCTATAAGGTGTAATAGTCAGTCTGCCCATTCTGGCCTATGGGGAGCAGGTAGCCTTGCAACAGTGAAAAACGAAAATGGCTGTAATTCACTATTAGGACATGCCACACACACCAGGGCATGTCCTACCTTATACTTACAATGCACCCTGCCCTAGGGCCTACTTTAGGGGTGACCAACATGCAGTAAAGGGAAGGTTTAGGGACTGGTAAGTGGGTGTACTCACCAAGTCGACATGGCAGCCCGAGGCTGCACACAGGCTCTGCGATGGCAGGCCCGAGACATATTTTACAGGCCGCTTCTGTGGGTGGCACAACCAGTGCTGCGAGCCCACCAGCGGCATTGGATTTACAAGCCCTGGGCACACTGAGTGCACTGTACTAGGGACTGACAAGTAAACCAATCATCCAATCATGGAGTCACTAATACATGTATCAATTAACGATAGGGAGCACTTGCACTTTGGCACTGATTAGCAGCGGCAAAGTGCCCATGAGCATCTAGTCCAGCAAAAACATATCGGCAACCGTGGAGGCATTATGAAAAAATGGAAGGGAGACCCACGCCAAGGATGCCAGGTCTAACACATCCTGACTTCTTTCTTAATTTGAGGTGGATTCATCTGGTGAATTGCTTCCACCAGTATGTCCACTATTAATCACAGACTGGACCACATGTCTTCCCAACTAGAAAAGCAGACTGCAAGAATGGGGGAAGTGGAGCAGAGGGTGTCTAATGCGGAGGACGGACTGAGTGACGTCACTAGTAAGACCCTCAATATGGAAAAGGTCTTAGCCATCATACAGGCCAAGAACGAGGATTTGGAGGCCAGGTCTAGAAGGAACAACATCCGCCTTCTGGGCCTTCCAGAATCGACAAATACTGGTAAAATGGAGCATTTCATTGAATCTCTCATCAAGGAGGTATTTGGTACTGAGCAGCTGTCTCCAATGTTTGTGGTAGGGCGGGCCCACCGCTCCCTGGCAGCACGACCGGTTCCTGGGGCTCCTCCTTGACCAATCATAGCCCGGCTGCTGAACTACCGGGACCGGGATGTCATCCTGCGGCTGGCCAGAGAGAAGGGAAACATCTGCCATCAGGGGAACACTTTATCCCTCTTCCCCGACTTTACTGCTGCGGTCCAGTCTGCGCGGCGTGAGTATGGGGCCGTCAAAAAATTCCTCCAGTCCGAAACATACTGTATGCCATGCTGTACCCCGCGCGCCTCCGCGTGGGTGCGGAGGGGAACTTTAAGATCTTCACGACTCCAAAGGCGGCGATGGAGCATGCGAAGCAATTGAAGAGGCACCGGCGAGAGACCGAAACTGACCGGGGAGAGGAGGATTGACGATATTCAAGTACTAAATGACTGGAGTTTTCCCAATGGGCCCCCTTGTACTGAACCTTATAACTGTTTTAACCTTGGGCAAGTGTTTTAACTACATGTCTCTTACTTCTGTTCAGAAGGTGAATGTTGCTCTGTCATATACATACTAGACAGGATGCACTCAGTTAAGTATCTGCTTATTGATTGTAACACAGGTACACGACCTGATCAGCCACCTCCTATTTAGTGGGAGGACAGTAGCACTCTGACGCCCTCCATATGGGAGTTCCCCACACATTGCTACATGTTTGTTTTGTTTTTTGGGAGTTGATTGGTTTTGACAGGGATAGCTTTGGCAAGTTGAGGGTGGCCGAAGTGGGAGGGGGGTCGGTGTGGGGGTGGTGGAGAGGGTGGGGGGGTAGTAATTGGCACTTTCTGAACAGTTACTGTCTAATGTCTGGCACGAGAATCTCAGAACTGACCCTTGCGTTTTTGTACACCTTGGAGACATTTCGTCTTGAGATTGCTGGGTTACCATACCAAATGTGGACCACCTGGGATCACTACTGTCTCATGCTGACACGCTCAGTGGACTCCTGGCTTAATGGTCTTCAGCTATGTTTCGTATGTGTACGTATTTATGGCCCCTCCCAAAGTAATGAGAGGTAACTTCCGATTTTTAACGTGGAATGTGCAGGGCCTTGACAGCCCGAAAAAAATATGCACTGTGATGGTGGCCTTAGATAGGCTCAATGTGCACGTGGCGATGCTGCAGGAGACCCATCTCACTACACGGTCTGATCGGAGGGTGGGGTCCCGGTGGGCGGGGGTGCGGATCATGTCCTCCTACTCATCATATTCCCGGGGGTGATGATACTTGTCAAACAAGGGGTCCCATTTCAGGTTCATAGCACTGAGACTGATGACCAGGGCCGGCTGGCCATTGTGCATGGAACGCTTGGGGGTGCGAGTGTGCTACTGGTAAATGTCTATGGCCCGAATGTGGATGATAACCCATTCTATGCGGATGTGTGGCGTCGTATCTCAGCTCTTCCTACTGCAGAAATTATCTGGGGGGGATTTCAATGCCTGTTTGGATGCAAGCGCCGACAGGGCGGGAGCGGGGGCAGGGCGGCAGAGATTAACCACCACGGCACTACTGGGCATACTGGAGGCAGGGAATCTGCACGATGTCTGGCGTATGAGGCACCCGGGAACCAGGGAGGGTACGTTTATCTCCACGGTGCATGGCTCGTGGTCCAGGTTGGACTACTGGCTGCTGTCGGAGGCCGCTTGCACCTGGGTTCTAGATGTACAACACTTAGCAAAAACGTTGTCTGACCACTCCCCGGTCCTTCTTGAGCTACAGGTTCCAGGTTATGAACGACCTCCATTCTCGTGGCGGTTGCAACCGTCTTCCCTGACTGACCAGGTCTTCAAGCATACAGTGGGTGAGGCCATTAAAAAAAAATTCAGAGAAAATGAGGGGACAGTGGATAGCCAGGTGGTTCTTTGGGAAGCCTTTAAGGTTACGATTCGGGGGTCTGTATTGGTGCACAGGCAGGGGTCCTAAAAGATCTGCGCCGTAGAATCCATAAACTTGCCGGGGAAATATCCGCACTGGAACGGGCCTATGCTAGCGACCCTGCTCCGGAGACGCTTTCTAAAATCCGTGAGCTGGTAACGGAACACAACGAGATGGTAGATCAGGAAATGGCGCACAGATCTCGGCGCTGCACCGCCCGCTATTATGGGGAAGGAGGGCGCCCTAGCCGCTCTCTGGCGCAGAAGCTGGCTGCCCCGCGACGCCAGGCCTATATAACCGAACTGCTGGATGGGGAGGGAGTGCCGCATTATGGCACCGCTGAGATTACCAAAGTGGTGCTGGACTATTATTCAGACTTATATGGGGACCGGGAAATCCCTGCAGCTGAGGAAATCCATGCCTACTTGGATGATGTCGCACTGGGCTGGTTGCCACCAAACTACCTCGAGTATCTCACGCAACCCTTCGACGAGGAGGATGTCAAACTAGCCATCATGTCTCTCCCGACCTGTAAGGCGGCGGGGCTGGATGGGCTCCCCAGCGAATTTTATAAGGCATATGCTGATGCCCTTGCACCGCGCCTGTTAGAGGTATTTGCCGAAGCGTATGAATCGGGAGTCCTGCCTCCCTCCCTCAAGGAGGCTTTGCTAGTTATGCTGCTGAAACCGGATAAGGCGGCGAATGTCTGCGACTCGTATAGGCCCCTCTCCATTATAAATATTGATGCCAAGATTTTGGCAAAAATGATCGCAACTCGGCTCCAACCACTAGTTCCCAAATTGGTCCTCCCAGACCAGTCTGGATTCGTTCCCTCTAGATCCACCATGCATAATCTCTGCACAATCTTCGCCACCCTACATTACTTTGAGCAGGACTTCCAAGCGGTGGCCGTGCTGCTGGATGCGGCTAAGGCCTTTGATTCGCTACAATGGGAGTTCATGTTTACTGTCCTGTTGCGTATGGGCATGCCGCCATTCTTTCTAAAATGGATACACCTCTTGTATACTACACCAGTGGCGCGGATTCGGATGAACGGCTGGATCTCCGACCCATTTTTTATTAAACGGGGCATGCGGCAGGGTTGCCCCCTGTCGCCCATGTTATTTGCTTTGGCGCTTGAGCCTCTGGCGTGCAAGCTACGTCAACTGCATGCAGGAGCTGCGTTGAGGTTCCGACAGAGGCCCTTGGTGGTCTCATTATACGCCGACGACATGTTGCTCTATGTCCGAGAACCCGCCACCTATTTATCAGCACTACTACGTGAGTATGTCAAATTTGAGCGATACTCGGGACTGGGCATTAATTGGGCCAAATCCACTGTGTTTCCGCTGACCGCGGGGACCACGGAAATTGAATTAGACTATCCCTTGAAATGGTCAGTTGACCCAGTGAGATACCTCGGTATATGGTTGCATAGGGACCCTGAGGTCATGATCACGACTAATTATGGCCGGGCTGTGGATGGGATCACGGATCAGGCTGCGCGGTGGGCAAGACTTCCCCTTTCACTTATGGACCGCATAGCGGTCATTAAAATGACTTTCTTACCAAAACTCCTTTATCTATTTATCAATATCCCCATCCGTCTGAATAAAGCGCTGTTTGCCGCATTGCAGTCGACCCTTCTAACATTTGTCTGGGGGGGCAGAAAACCCCGCTGTAGCTGGACTGTACTGACTTTACCCTTTGACCGCGGCGGATTTGAGGCTCCGGACCTGCGCCTATATTACCTGTGCACCCAGGTGCAGTTCGCGCACTTTTGGTACTTTCCACAGAAGTTTTAACCGCACACTGCAATAGAGGCGGACTCGGTACTGCCAATGCCCCTGAAAGCAGCTGCATTGATGGGAGGGAGCGGAGGCCCGCGTACTGAAATCAGCCCAGTCCACTGCACGGCCTGGGCATGGATAGCTCTTGCTCATATAGCACGTTTGGATTACCTGTATGCCCCCAAATTACCGCTTGCTGCCCACCCTGATATCTCGGCCGCTAGGGAACCGGCAGCCTTGAAGGTATTGAATGAGGTGGGGATTACGCAGCTAGGCGACTTATATGAGATGGGTCGTTTCCGGACTTTGTCTGACCTGCAGGCGGGTCACGACACCGAATTCATGTTGGGGTTTACTTATGTGCGCGTGCGGCAGGCGATTCGGGACGTTTACCCCGAGTTCCCTAATGAACCGTGAACATTACAAGCCCTACGGGCGGTGTTGGGAGGTGAAAATCGCAGCGGCTTAATCACCAAGTTGTATAATGCGTCTCTTTGTGAACAAGAAATCACTGCATCCCCCTCGTATAATAGATGGAATGGCCTGCTATCCACTGAGTTAACACTGGACGCCTGGATGTTTTGTTGTGCCCTAACTGGGCGCTTGACCGCAAATTGCAACCTCCGCATAATCCACTTCAAGTACTTACATCAGCTTTATTACACTCCGATTCAATTACACAAGTTTGGCTTGCGTGAAAGTGCATGCTGTGTGCGCTGTGGTCAGGCTGACGCAGATTTTATGCACTTAGCTTGGTCATGTGCTGGCATTTTCAAATTCTGGGTATGGGTCACGCAAGGGTTGACTGCAGTCAATGCCGAACCTGTTGAATGTTTGCCTGAAGTGTGTCTGCTGGGCTGGGTGCAGAAGCTGAAACCCTGCCATAGGCGCTTGGTAGCCATATCTACCCTCTTCGCTAAGAGAGCGGTGGCACAATGCTGGGGTGCAAAGGCCGTGCCTACGGTTGCGAGGTGGATCAGCGCCTTGCTATATTGCAGGGACCAGCTGGAAATATATGCGGAGGAATTGCCCGAAGCATCTAGACCTAAGGACTTTTGGGCTCCTCTCTCTGGGTATCTCCTTACTAATCCGGACTTGACGTAATTCCCTGTTGTGGTGCACACTGCATGCGAGCTGGGACAACTGGGATCCCATTTTTTGGCTTCAAGGTGCTGCAATATACTACTGCCAGTAAGTCATGACTGTATATATTAGTGCCAGGGTGGGGGGAAAGTTGGGGGGGGGTGGGGGTTGTTCATTTCTGGGAGGCTGCTTCGATGTTACAAAAATTGGCTTGCAATGGACATCCTGTCTTAGAAAATTGCTCATCCCACCTGCGTGTGGGCCACTGTATGTTTTTGTGCTCTAACAAGATGTTTGATAAACAAATAATAAATAAATAACAATGTTGTGGTAAATAAAAAAAATAAAAAAAATCACTTCTGGGCAGGCCCTACCATTGTACCTAATATTTCAAACAGGGACACGACATCCGGCCCCACCAAAAGAAACCAACAAACCGGCCGATCCCTTTAACGGCCGCTCAGGACCAGAACGGCTCCCATTCTATCTCCGGGGAAAAGGACGCAAGCGCTCCTCCTGCATCAACATACCAGCCGACTTACTCTTAGGGCCATATCGGGGGACCACCTGGCCCTGATGTCTAGCGGGGAAATCTCAGGACCCGCCCGGCTGCCTAGACCGGGCCTGCATATGGACTGGCCACTCAGGCCTGCCCCCCAAGGCAGGGCCATGCTCCATCAGGCAACCCACTGCACGATAAGGGTGGAGGTTTTGGGCCAACCTTGAATTGTCATCTGAGAGTGCCCTCATGGCCACACCTAAACAGTATATGGTCAGCAACAGGAGCCACAACATCAAACGCTAGCAGAGTAGATGATACAGAGGGGACTGACAAACACTGGATTGGCTCTGAGGCTGGTGAAGCTGGGATGGGGTCATGGAATTGGTCTTTAGCCCGGTCAAGGGACATTGTCCATAGAAGAATAGAACCTTCTCCATTAACTCAAACCTCAGGCTCCCAGGGAAGTCAAGCCGAAGAACCCTCAAGGGCATCTGTAACTTGCCCAATATCGAGCCTCAGTGTTGCAGGCGGGGGTCCCCCTCAGAAAACAATATTTACCCCGCAGTACACATGTAGAAGGAATATGGACATTCTCAATAGAGCAAACATCTTCACATTGCTGCAATACATCCCGACATTGGCTTCCAGCACCAGCAGCAACATAATCCGAGTGCAGTTTGACTGCATTGTCCCGGAATCAGGTAGAAAGCCCACCATCGTAACATGGCGAGACGCCAATACGTACTTAAAGGTGCTGAATGAAAAAGTACCATTTACAGAGTGGGGAATCCATGAGCGAAGAATGGAAGAAGACAAATACCCGTATATTCTACAGGCCTTGCCTAAAATTAGCCCTAAGAAGGGCTTACTAAAGGGGACAAAAAGGCATGAGGCCTCCTGTGGTTACGTAAATCTTCACATTCAGTGCAGGACACACGTTCCAGAAGCGGCTATACAAGTCACCACCATCCATAGCAGTGCACCCCTTCATACATTGGTTGCCGCCTACTCGGACAGGGTCGCTGCAAGCCTGGCCCAAACGAACTCGAGTCACTCCTAGCATAAAGAGCATGAAGGTTCAGTGCAAGGCAAAACATATAGCTATAGATACAGTTAGAAATAGAGCAATAAATACAGATATTGGATATAAAGAGTATTTTAAAAGCGTCTCATAGCATATTAAAAGTTCCTCATTTGTTATTTTGCCTCACATTGTATTCACAGTCCTCACTGGCCATTGTGACCTACTTTGCTGCGCAAGCTCTCATTAACCTCCCTAGACTGGCACCACCTCCACTGGTGTAATGAAACTTGAGGGGGCCCCCCTGCAAAGCACAAAGCCCCTCTGTGCTCACTCAGGAGCTCTCAGGCTAGGGTACTGTGCTGAGGGGGCCACCTGAAGTTTAGGTCTCCCCCCACACTGCTGGGGCCGAGGGGGCCACTGCCCATCTCCCACAAGCCTGGCAGCCCAGAACAGTGTCCTGTACTAACTCTTCACCTTACCCTTCAAGAACATGCACAGTGCTCTCCCTTCACACTTCACACCACAAACCATGGTTAACCACCATCTATTGCCAAATGGACCGCCTGCACGTCCATGCTTGGACCCCTCCCCTGAACGCCCTCCATGGCAAGCTGTGGGCAGTCCTTGTCTGCATCCAACACTGTGGTGGGTGAGTGTGGGGAGACTGGCAGTGGGGGGTCACTCAGCCAAATGATGTTGAAGCATCCTCAGGCTCTATCTTCCCAGACGCCGCCTCCTGCGTCAGGATGCCTCTTTGTGTGTTCAGCGTGTGAGGTGCGTATCGGTTAGCACACTATAAAGTGTGTGTCACTTTTAATATGGGAAAAAGTGACGCACCGGTGGCACAGGGGGCTTGTAAATAAGCACCTGAGCTCTTAGTCCCCAGAGTCGGGGAGCAACATGGCTGACACCCATCCTCTGTGAGCCCCCTTCACTTGTGCACACAACTCATTAACAGTCTCATATGGGTCCTCATGTAATGCAACTGGTGCTATGTAAAGCGCTCTGATACCCGAGTCGGGTCAAGTTCGCGCTATATAAAACTCTGTAAAAAAAAAAAATATATATATATACATTTTTATAAGTTGTTCAGTTTTGTCGTTATTGTCTCATTCAGCCCCTATCCTGATTAATCCACATCAGTACTGGTGACAACCTAGGCCCCTGATGTCCTTTGAACTGCATGCCTTGCTCGGCACAGCATTCCCATTAAACTCAAAATGGTATAACAAATTCTCAACTGATGTTGCTTAAGCCGGACGTGACTGTAAAATGTTTACTTTATTCCACGTGGTACTAGAAAGACTCTTTTAAGAGAGGGCGGATGCACAAATAAGTATATGGTGCATCTCAGTAATAGCAAGGCTAGGATTGCGACTTCCGCTTTCCTTCTTGGAATATGTGGAACATATAAATAACTAATAATAGAGCAGTAGTACTCTGTCTTACTCGCATCAAATGCTGTGTGCCTTTGGATTCCAGGAAATTCACACATGAGGAGGTCGGAGCCTTTCCCCTGTCACTGTAAAGTCATTGTAATTTTATTGCTCGCAGTCATCGCAGAAAAGGGCAAAGAAAGCAAAAATGAAGGTGCGCGCGCGCCTGGCATACGCAATAGGGTGGCTGAGTGTTTGCGTAGCGCGCGCTGTGGGGCACGTACCTGCGGCACGCGACAGCTGTTTGAAATGTGGAAACAGGGCCGGCTCTAGGGCGGTGCGATCGGTGCCACCGCACCGGGCGCTGACTTGGGGTGGGGGCGTCATTTTTACAAGTAATATTATCATTTTAAAGCACCAACCTGCTGGCGCGTGCGTTCCTGGCCTCCAGCAATTTCTGTAGGCATCAATTAAAACGTCAAGATAACTCCAGTGATTTATCGTGTTCCTGGAAAAAGACCGGAGGTTTGTCTAGTAGTGGAAGTTTTGACTAATCCAAAGGTAGCGCAGTGGGTTAAAATGCCTGCTGCTAAGAACGTGTACCATGCAAATAACAAAGTGCATGTAATGTAAATACGTCAGTGGGTTACTGCTTCTGTAAGAGAGCTCCTTTTGTTACTTGTTTGTAAGTCAAAATCATAATATAGAACATTGAGCTATTAACTGTCATCAAAGAGCTGTGTGTAAATTGCAAGGTATATTTTAGAGCTATATGTTTTTCTGCCCCGTCTTTCATTATCCTAATCTTGCCAAAAGGGTTCATTTTGGTGGAAAACAATTCTTGTTATTAAAGAGAACCCCTGACAATGGTGTTACATTTTAAATTCTTAATTTGTGCTTTTCCAGAATAAGGACTCTTAAACTATATTGCCTACCAGTATCGATGACATGTTACTCCTAGACTACACCTTGTAGTCCTGTCTGATGTAGCATTTCCAATACACTGATTTACACACATATGATTGTCTCTGTGCAATGTGTGTGTGATGTAAAGTGCTCTGACACCTTACACTGGTATGAGTAGTGCTTTAAAACTAAATGAATCCGAGAGACAGTGGTTCTGGAGACTTGAGGAGCACTGTTAAAGGGCGGTGGTGCGGGAATCCGTGGCAGAGGTGGTCCTTGGGGGGGTGCCAACAGACATTGTCGCACAGGGCGCCACCAGCGCGAAAGCCGGCCCTGTGTGGAAAGAGGACATAGTCAGACTTTAGGACTGCGACACCAAGATTAGTTCGTGACTGATGTACCGTGAAGTGTCCGTGTACCTCCTCGCTGCCATCATAATGTAGTCTAGGTGTTAAAAGAAGACTGTAATTGTGGTTTTTGGACAGTTTGAAAGCACCCTTCGCTATTAATGAATCCCCCGTGATCTTGGGACAAAATATGCTTACGGTGCGGCAGGCTGATGTGTAAGAGTGTGCGGACTGGGTTGGGAATATGTGACATAGGGGTGCAGGGGCGTAGCTTGGTCAGTAAGACTGTGGGGGAGAGGGGTGCTTAATATTTTCCAATAATCACGCTGGCATATCATGTTAAAATACATCATGCGAAAAGCAAGGCGCATGAGAAAGGCTTAAGGGGCAGTGGAAAGAGAGAGGAGAGTGGATTGGTAGGAATACTAAGTGAGAGAAAACATAATATTCTGGGAAATAAGTAACTTTTTTTAGGAAAAGAGAGAGGGTGAAAGTGTGTGTGCGTTTTTTTTGCTGTTGCAGATTTATATAGCGCAAACTTGAACAAAAGGTATTGGAGCACTTTACATGAGCACCAGTTACGTTACACAAGGACACATTCATTATTTGGTAGGCGAAGGGAGATAAAGTGATTTGCCCAGAATCACAGGATGTTGAGCTGACGCTGAGGCTCAAACCCAGTTCCCCTGCTCCAAAGTCAGCAGCTCTAGCCATAAGGCTACATTCTCTCCCATACATTCTGTCTGTGTATGTAAAAGTTCCTGGTGAAATCCTACGGACACCCCACCATACCTGACAGAAAGCCCCCTCATAAAATAGAAATACAATAGAAAATACATTAATCGGGGGCCAGGGGGGCAGGGCCGGTCCTAGGCATGGGCAGTGTGGGTAGCTGCCCAGGGCCCCACACTCACTTTCCCAACATGGGTCCCCTGGCAGTGCCTACATGCTTCTCCGATGTTTCTCTAATCATGCAGCTTGCTCCTCTCATGCCCCCTCCCACATCCATTCACTTTCTGAAAGCAAGATGTATATGGGCCATGCACATCAAACTTTCAAAGGTGTGCTGACTTTTCAGGTAGGGGGAGGTGACCGATCCACAGCTCGGGAGGTGAGAGGCAGGGCAGTGCTGGGGTTCAAAAACAAGGTGAAAGGCTTCTGCACATTGTTTTTGAGTCGTTTCCAGGCAACCAGAATGCTTGTGGCTCTTGGGAGGGCTTCATATTTTTTTTTGTCTTAGCCATTGTGGCTAAGGCCGACCTGAGTTGCCCGACTTCCCTGTGCCTCTGCCATTAACCATGCAGGTGAAGGGGAGGGAGCCCCCTCATTCAGGCCTAGTTGCACTTAGGTTTGCAATCCTGCCAAAAGAAAAAAATCCAGCCATTTGTTGATGTTGTAAGAGGCTACAGGGGCTGGACAAGATATTAAATAGGACTTTAAACGAAATCAAATGTATTTATTGTGGCATTCATTTTCTGTCTCTGTTCACCTTAATTAATAGCCAGAGGTCGTTAATGCTGCTGTGGAACACATTTAAAAGTGTTTTCTATTCATATTTGCTATTTGAAGTATGTACAGATAAGTGCTAAAAATACCAAATACCAGTGGTGCTGAACACCGCCAGGAGGCACCCTTAGCTGCACTACATCATAGCTGCAAGGCCCAGAGAAGCCCCTCCCCCATCTCCTGACCCTCCAAGCACTGTACTATGACCAGGCCCACTGGTATTGTGCGATTGTGCGGCCACTGCCATTTTCGCATAGTTATAGAATAGTTGCATTCGCTACATAATCTGTCATCTGCCGCAAAAAATGCAGATTTTAACAAAAAAGAATTTTTGTTTCTAGCTCAAACGGTTCAAAAGTTACTAAAAATCAGCAATACGTGTCGCAGCGCAGTGGAAGGCCTGTTGCAAAGCTGGACTGGTCACCTTTCTGTTGCTTATTGCTATATTTGGGTATTAAACTCGTACTAATGAGGTGCAACCAATGCCCAGACAGTGTTATCAAGTTTCAAAATGACAAAATAATGAAGTAATACTATTACAAAATGTGCTGCATTATGCTGTATAATTTGCCTTTTCTTGCCGCATAATTTACTTTACCCTACCTCATAATTTGGCCCTCTCTTGCTGCATAATTCCAGTAGCCTTGACTATGGCTATGAGGAAGGACATCGGAAAGGCACTACACCAGTGCTGCAAAGGCCAGAGAAGGGGCCCCTTCTCCTGAGCCTCGAAGCACTGTACTATGACTGTGAAGAGGGACAGCGGAGGGGCACTGCCCCAGGGCTGCAAAGGCCAGGTGACGGGATCCTCCCCTGCCCCTCAAAGTCATGGTGTAGTGCTGTGAAGGCCAGGAGAGGGGGGGATCTCCCCTGGCCTTTTCAGCACTGGACCATGGATGTGAGCCCCAGGGAGGGTGGGGTCCTCTCCATGGGTGCATGGTACAGCAGGTGCAGTGGCACTGGTGCACAATGAACACTGATAATGACTGTATTTTACCACCTCAACAGCAGTCAAAGGGTGTCACTTTCCTTGTTTGCACCAAGACCCGTGGCATCCTTGCTATGCGACTAGTCCTCCCCCCTAGGCCTCGCACCACTCCACCATGGTTGTGAGCCGCAGAGGAAGAAGGGGGCCTCACCTTCTGGACCCTCACAGTCATGGAGCGCTCATAGTGCGGCAGCTCACCACTTCAGATGGCAGCACTAATGCCTAGCCAACAAATTAACAAGTAGAGGCAAACCAATAGTCTGGCTTGGCTCTATGATCTCGTACACAAGCTGAGTCATGAACATGTATGGCATTTATTAAAAGTGTTAGTTTTTTAAACATGAACTTAAAAACTTTCATACCCCCTGCCCTAACATAGGTGACCTAAGAGGCAAAGCAGTTGTCTGTAAACCTTATATTTAGCCAAGATTCTTACTACACATGAAACAACATCATGGTTTATTAAATCAAACACAAGAGAGGTCATTGTACATCACACTTATGCGATAATGAGGACAATGTCCATTGGCAAAGCCAATAGGTCTCGCCCGTACAAGATATTGTCTTTGTCAATATTTTCCAGCCATGTTGTACAGCAAGGCTCTGCAACATGACTGAAAGTAAAAATAAAATGTGCTACAAGGCGGCTAACTGACCTTTTTTTCCCCCATTAGTGGTGAGGGGCGCAGGAGGCAAAACGGAGGTAGGGGGAGGCAGCACAGAGGGCAAGTGTGGGTGAAAGAAAGCATAGAACAAGGAAGGTACCCCCTACAAATATAATTTTAGGTCTGGGACAAGGGGGAAATCAAAACCAAAATACAACAACGGTATCCCACTTGACCTGTATTTCTTCCACTATGCCTGTAAACCGCTTCACATTCTGACCCAGAAAACTCTGCGCAGTATACATACTTTTAAGATAAACAATTTTTTTATTGTATTTTATTTTTTAACCACGTATCACCAATAAATGCATAGATCACATGTCCACATTAGTATCACATTATTTGGTATGAATTTTTATAAACCGCTTTAGTTGCATACATTATAAAAAAAACTCATGTACATATAAAATTATTTAGTTCCCGATCCTGCAATCCACTCACTCATACATCCATCAAAAAGCAGCCCCTATGATACCATCCACACAACTCAAGACCCAGCCACCCCACACATACACAGAGAAAAATCCAATGGGAAGAGATGTTCAGTTTCAACCGTTGTAGTTTTCATAGCCTGGAGTGCAGCTATATTGCTCTATGCAGCTGAACATAAACATTTGTAACTCTATAGCTTCCCAACATAAACTGCTCAAAGGTTGACATAGTTCCACTACTCTGCAGTTTTGCTATACATCTATACTAGACCTTATGCCACAAAGTTGACTTTCGGTCAGTCCTATGTATTCAACCTACAGCATTGAGTATACTGGAAAAAGCTAGACTTGGTGCAGACGGCCTAAAGCCACCCTCATGTTGTTGCAAGTTAACAACTGTGTTGCAGCACTAGTTCCCTTTGCAGAGATCCCATTTGCCTGCGAATGAGAATTACCTTTTTGGTAGTATTATGCAATGAGGCAATGCATAGTAACAGAGAGTTGATCCCATATACATTGCTGAAGCAACGTCATGTAGATAGCTCAAGTCTTCCATCTTTCCCAGGTTTATAAAATGAGTACCACTGAATGGGATGATGACACCTATTATCTTGGCTTCCAGAGACCGTTTCCCCAGCCCCTACAACAAGTGCTTTACATCCTCTGACCCACCTGAAGAGCTACTAGACCCCCTGAAGTCAGCATTCCCATGCTGCTTCAGCCCCTTTATGGAAAGAGTACAAGATTGTCTCACCCACAAGATTGTTAGTGCCTTTTCACATCTGCTGCCAGTGCTTCTTACAGTAGCCGCGGCCCATGTAGGTAAGAGGGAAAATTAAATAAATAATACATTTTCCCATCGTCATTCTCCGTTGAAATTCCCACCGCCCCCACCAGGCCCCCCGCTCTTACCTGCACGGGCCGCGGCTGGAATACAGAGATGCATCTCGCATAGCACAGTGGAGCAATTGTAAGAGTCACATAAAAAGGCGCCTCTCACAAGGCTTAGTAACGCTCTCTTTGCTTTACTGCAAGTACCACTCACTCAGACTGTAGCTCTGCTGCTCTGCCTCTCCTTCAGGTGCTTTGCACAGAAGGCCTTTATTACTCAGTCCCCATCCCTCCAGCAATGCAAGGCCCAGGAGAGGTGGCGAATGTACTCTAGAACCACTTAAATGTAAGTTCATACTAATAATTACTATTATACATTTGAAAGGCTGCAGGGTGGTGATACGGGTCTTGTAGCCATGGCTAAGCTTTTAGCTTGCATTTCATTGCATTTTAGAAGTTTCACATTTAATTAACCATCTAAGTTTGTGATGGAAAGTACCAGAATGTTAAACGCTGTCGGAAAAAAATCCTTAATAATAATGCTTTGGTTGTACAGCACTCTGCGGCCCTTTTCTTGGGTCTCACCTGTGCTTTATAGTCTTTGAAATAAAAAGGTAAACGTAACAGCACCCACATTTATCTCACTAGATCCCATTGCTTAATTTTACAGTCGCTTAAGAGATGCCTTCAGTAGACATCAAGCTATTTTCAACTGTTTTGTTTGCTTTCATATCTTTCTTCCTCAAAAATCATCTGTACCGCACACCTTACCTTGCACTGTGTATGTGGGAAGCCAACAACCATTAAGGGCTTTCTATAAACGGCAGCGTGCCTCATTAGGGCCAAGAGTCTAGCACCCCTTTTTACTTGGATGACAAGCTTACTATTTTGGGTGGCTCTCCCCACACTCTCAGCCAGATACCTTTTGTAGGGAGAAAGAAGAAATCAAGGCATTCTTCATCTGTGCACCGAGGATCTGGAATGGTTTCCCTGTTTCTCTCTGGACAGCCACAACCTAGTTCCAATGTAGGTTGCAACTGTATACTCGCCTCTTTAAAGAACATTACAGCATGATGCCGAAACAGTGCACAAACCTGCTAGCCACCCTAACACATGTTTTTTTACTGTGTCTCTGCCTTTGACCCTCTATAGGCCTTCGCTGTTAGATTTGCAATATATAAATGCCACAAAATACATAACGTACTAACCTGGAAAACACTTTTTAACATTGGACTAAAGATATACTTTTTGTAGAAACCTGATCTAAGCTTTCCACCCAGTGTGCCTAATAGAATGTATTTTCACTTCATGCAGTTTTAAAATAGATGTACTTATTTTATTAGGGATATTATTGATATTTTGTTGTTTTTTATATCTGCATCAGAAAAGTTGATTGTTGCAAAGTCAATGCCAGGGGGTTAACAGTTAATTAATGGCACTAATTTTCAGATCACGTTGTATGCAAATTAGAGGGGCCTCGCAATTTCCCAGTCTGCCTAGGGTCTCACAAATCATAGAACTGGCACGGGGGGGGGTTACATACAGTGTGCTCTGACCAGTGCTTAATTTGAGCCAGTGCTTTCCGGTGCTCAGCACCAGCACTTAATTGGTTTCCGGTGCTTGGCACCGGCACCTAATTGTCAACATCATACTTATAACAGTCTACCACATGGTGGCGCTGCTCATCTAATTTAGAGATGAGCAGAACAACGGTTGTTTAGGAATACAATATTCATTTAAAATTGCTAATACCTGCTTCCCCAGCCATCCCTTTAGCTTTGGGGACCTGGAATAATCTGAACTGTTGCATTTACATGCGAGAGAGATGGTTAGAAGTTGTTTTGGCAGCAATGTCAAGGGCAATGGTTGGTGCAAGCTGCAGTGGCCTCCTGGTCAGAACCCTGGCACTTAATATTTTACAAATTAAGCACTGGCTCTGACTGGTCCTTGACACCTGAATGGAGTGCTGGGAGTGTGTGAGCTTGAACTTGGCAGGTGGCTCAAAAGAGAGTGCTGCTGAGAGGAGCAGCAGCAGAGCAATCACATATAGAGACTTCCTTGTGTGCGTTCAAAGGGCAGAGATCTCCAGGATTCTCACTTATTTGCAGATGTCCTTCAAATCACCGTCTTGAGTAATAGAACTCCTGAGACCAACTAAAAGCCATTTGCTCCTCTCTATGTAACAGTGATGATTTACTGATTCATGCCCATCGTTCTTCCCCAGCCTCTGCCAGACATACTCCAACAGATGGCCTTCCCTATCAGCTACCTGACTTTGCCTGAGATGATAGTGGTCCAACGATTGAAAGGCTTCAGCATCTTTCAGCTTGTAAGGTGTGTATGCAAGGATGACTGGAGGCTTGCTGTCACATGTAGAAACATTTATTGAGCGGTGGTAGAGTACACAGGATATGTCTTTCAGATTCATAGTTGGTTTCGAGTCAAGAGCTACTCTCTTAGTCCCCAGGCAGTTTCTCTAAGATCCTAACAGAAGCCTGATATAAAACAATATGACATCATTGTCAAAATGGAGTAGGACATAACATAAGGACAAAAAAACCACAAAGTGATCCTTAGACAAACAAGTAACAAATAGCACATCTTCCCTTATTCCCTAGATCAACAAAAGAACTGGGGGTCTCTAGTTGGCAGAGGTATGTACCTTTGTCCAAGTAGGGACCCATGCTTCAAGTCAGGGTAAGGGGGATACACACTTTAGATAACCCCTGCTCACCCCCTTGGTAGCTTGGCATGAGCAGGCAGGCTTATTCCAAAGGCAATGTGTAAAGTATTTCTATTCAAAACACACAGTAACACAGTAATAACACCACAAATAGACAACACACCAGTTGGGAAAAATAAAGTATCTTTATCTAAGCTCAACAAGGCCAAAACGACAAACAATTCAGCATACATGTAGTAAAATAGCACTTAAAAACAGTTATTTCAAAAGTAAAGCTTGTAGAAAACAAATAGCTCCACCTGGGTCTATTACGACATTGTGACATCAATAAATCCAAAGTACAGCACTGACGGTGAGGTACGTGATGTCGGGCATACAGATGCCCAAACAAACAGTACCTTGGAAAACGAAGGGCGGCTCCCTGGCTGACACGGGGGAGGTGAGGCGTCGTGTCCGCGAGGAGGCGGCTTGTCTAATCCAGAACAGGGGAAATCGGTTGCGTCGGCGTTGGTTCCAGTGAGGTGATGCGAAGTCGGCAAGTTCGTGGAGTCTCCCTCGGCAGTTATCATCGCTGCGATAACAGGGTGCAGGTGCTGGCGATGACGGAGTCGGTGGGAGTGCTGGCGTAGGGAATGCTGGTAACTGCAGACATTGACAGGCATCGAAGGCGTCGGAGCTGCGGTCGAGGCTTGGCGGTGCATCTTGCACTTCACAAGTGGTGCCCGTGACCTCGGTGCAGGTCACGGCGTCACGGTGGCATCGCTGATGGTGTCGGAGATTGCTTTTCTTGCTTCTCTTAGGTTTCTTCCAGCTCCCAACAGCAGGAACAACCTACAGAGGCCCAAAACTGGAACAGGCACCTCCTGGCAGGTCAGAACTCTCAGCAATAGAGTTCAGGGGTGCTGGGGGTGAAGTCTTTGTGTCCCTGAGACTTCAGACCAGGAGGCCAGGACACCTTGGAGATTCTTCTTCAAGCAGGTTTCTCAGCAAAGTTCCTGTCTTTGTCCTTTCCTTGGCAGAAGCAACAACTGCAGGCCAACCCCACACAGTACACAGCAAAGGGGCAGTACTCCTCCTCATAGCTCTCCAGCTCTTCTCCTTGGCAAAGGTTCCTCTTGAGTCAAAAAGTGATCTAAAGTTCTGGGGTTTAAGGTCCACTACTTATACCCCATTTTGTCTTTGTTCTTCTTTGTGCAAGGGTCTCTGAGCCCAGTCCAAACCAGTCCTGTCCTCACTGGTGCAGTATGACCACAGGGGCTAGAGACAGCATTGTGCAAGGAGACAGGCCCCATTCAGGTGCAAGGAAAACTCATCCCACTATAAATGCAGCCAAGGTCTATTCAGCTCAGCTCTGAGTCATCCAGGAAGGGCCAGGCACACCTCAACCCGCCCAGTAGCTGTCTAAAGTGAATGCACATCCACATCCCTTGTCACTCCAAAACTAGACAGTCAATCCACAAACAGGCAGAGGCACCCAGAATAGTTAAACAAGAACATGCCTACTTTCTAAAAGTGAAAAGAAAAACTAGGACAAAAGTCTTAGACAGAAGGTGCACTACTGTAAAACACTCAGGGGCATATTATCAAGCGGCAGCGATAATTATCGCTGGCCGCTCTTAGCGTGAGGATTTTCATCGCCGGCTATCGCTGGAAATTATCGTCATGCTAGCGCTGTATTGACAACGCATAGCGCAATGGCGATAATTATTCCAGCGATAGCGGTGTTTTCCATGGAACATCGCTGGTTTTCATGCGATGTTCCATGGAAAACGGCGATATCCTTGATGATAGGGCCTGTGGTCTTAGCCACACAATCCACCCCCCATGTTAGGTATGCCTTAGTCAGGAATTTAACAGACGTTAAATTCCTGCGTAAAGGCATACTTAACGCGATTTAAAATATCGCTACCCCTCCTTGATAATATCGCGAAGCTGCCTTCGCGATATTATCCCATGTTGTTTTCACAGCCACGCCTCCTTTGCATCTCATTAGCGATGCGAGGCGAGGCGTGTGAAAAACGGGCCCTAACTCAAGGAATCACGCGCTAGCGTGTCCTTGGTGATAATGCGATAAAATTATCGCCGCTTTTCGCCCGAAAACGGACGCTAAAGCGGCGATAATTTTATCGCAGCCCCTTGATAATATGCCCCTCAAAGAGTGTCTAATACATAATCATCTCAGTCTAATTCATTCATGTACATAAAACAAAAATTCTACACCAAAATTAGAAGCAACACATCAATAGATCACAGTATTCCGTTGAATATACTTGACACCGTCACTCCGTTGCTTCATCAATGTCATTTTTTAATTTGATTGTATGGTTCTCAAGAACAGTTCATTGACTTTCAAATGTCAATCACAAGTGCCATGCGTGGATAATACAAGTCCCAATGCATTTCGGGTGAAAAAGCCACCCTTCTTCAGGGGAATCTACAAACAAATCATAGCAGCAATAAATATACATCATCATTGTTTGCATGAAAACATTAGATATTATCAAATGGCCTTTTCTCCGAGTGGTAAGTATGTATTAAAAGCAATATTCTTGTTATTGTAAACTCAGATCCAACTGAATCAAATGTAGAAATACCGTAGAAAGAAAACAGTTTATGTGCCAAAGAGTGGGAGCAAGAAATCCACCTGTGCTCTATGTGTGACTATCAACTAACCACTCACTCAATAAATCGTGGGTATATGAGCTGTACCTCTGTTGATCTGTTTGTGTAACATATGTTTGGACAGTATACATGGATACAATTGATGAACATATGAATTGCTTTTGAATATAAAATGTTTGTACCTATTTGAGGTCTGCGGTCCCCAACCCCCCAGCGCCTTGAGACCCTCACGGGTGAGTAGTGCGCTTACAATCCCCCTGATTGATTGATTGTCTGTGCACTTCCAGTGTCTCATAAAGCCCACAGCTCTACTGGGGTCTGTGGTACAGTGAATGACATCTTAAGGCTGAGCTGTGATAACCTGTAAAACATCTACTACCTTTATTTGATGCAGCGGCATGACCTTCTAAATGCACAGGAACGTCTTTTCAGCAGAAGGAGACGGATGCTCAACCTAAAGCTGAGACTGACATCTAACACTCTGGGACAGATTTTTTCATTGCTTCTCCCAGTGCAACGCAGCAAGCCACCTTGCTGTACTGCGTGTAAGGGAACGGGCAGGAATGCCTCATATTTACCATTATACGGCACATTCTTGTCCTTTCCTCGTACTGGTGCACTTTTGGCTGCCTAACCTCAACACAGGCACTTTTGTGTTATGGTGCAAGGGTGCCTGCATTGTAGGTAGGCTTGTTTTGTGCAGAAAGGTGCACCTTCCTGCACAAAAACAATCCTAAGAGGCATTTTCCTCTTTCTATGTGTGCTGCACAATGCAGCACACGTAGAAAGAGGAAAAATTAGAAGAAATAAATATATTTCTCCTCGTTACGCTCCACCTGGGTAGGCATAGCATTATGATGCATTCCAAGGTTTACCACTAATAGTAAATGTGGTAATGCGCTAAAATCCATGGGTGGATGCGTGGGAACACTCACACTCCACCAATGGAACTCCTCCCCGCCACAGAGTAACGCAAGGCAGCGATTTGCGCTGCCAAGTGTCACTCTAGATTTTTCAAGCCATGTAGGGCCATGCAAGGTGGCCTTGTGTGGCTTGATAAATAGTACTTAGGTTTTGTGTTGTCCCTGTGCCCCCTTGCATGGGGCAAGGGCAATGTAAAACCCTGATATGTCGGACCCGCAGTTTTTAGTGTTTAAAGAAGTGGAAAAAGCCAGCTGCTCCCCCCTCCCCCGCAGAGGAGTTAGCGGTGACAAGGTCGAGTAAGAGTAAGAGTGAGAGGAGGCATAGGAGGCAGAAGTCACGAGAAAGCTCGGCTCAATAAGAGCTCAAGGTTCAAGAGAACCTCGAGCTGAGCCAGAGCCAAGCATCTGGCTCGAAAATGGCTTGAGTTTTCAGTGGCTCACCCACCTCTACCTATTTATTGTCTGCTTGTCATCAAGTAAGTCTATATCCAGAGTCCGAAACTTTCTTGGAGTCTTCAGGTTCTGTATGTTGCCATTTGTGCTAGCCTCTGATCAGCGGTTTTCCTGCTTATTTTACAGAATTTATTTCAAGGCCTCCTTAACGTTCTTTACAACCAGCATCACATACGTTTGCATGGCAGAGACATAGCTCCACATGATAAAGTTTTGAAAAATAGCTGAGTGAGAGGAACCAGTCTAACAGTTCAAAAAAGTAAATGCAAACTAAGATTGGTTCCATACCTTACCTAGCGCATAAATTATCCAAATGACAGATTAAATTCATATTTGATTTTTTATAAGTATACTAACTATCCTGACCCCTACAGGTAAAGTTGATTTAATAGCATTCTTGGGTCTATTTGAGTAGTACTCAAAGTTTGTAAGCATAAATTCAAGGGCGTGATTAGTTCGGACAAGGTATATGTGGCACATATTCCTCCCTTTTATAGTAGCAGAGGTACACAAAAGGCTTGAATCAAGGTGACCTTAGACATCGTTGTGCAGATTTATCAGTTTTTTCACGCAGCACAGAGCAGCAAGTCACCCTGCTGCGCTGCGTGAAAGGGAAAGGCCAGGAATTTGGTGTATTTAACATCATACGGTGCATTCCTGACCTTTCCTTGTGCTGGCGCATAATGTGCTGCCTAGCGCCAATGCAGGCACCCTTTCGCCATGGTGCAAGGGTGTCTGCAGTGCAGACAGGAAGGTTTTTGTGCAGGAAGGAAAACCTTCCTGCACAAAAACATTTCTCAGAGGCATTTTTCTCTTTCTATGTGTGCTGCAGAATGCACACATAGAAAGAGGAAAACACAAGGAGAAATAAAGTTATTTCTCCTTGTTACACCTCACCTGTGGAGGCATAGTATTTTGACACATTTTCAGGTCTACTAGTAATGGTAAATCTGGGAATGCACCAAAATATATGGGTGGATGCATGGGAACACCTATGCTACATCCATGGAACGCCTCCCAAGGACATAGTAGCGCAGCACAACAATTTGCAATGCCTTGCTTTACTCTAGATTTATCAAGCCATGCAGGGCCACACATAGTTTTTGCATCGTCCTTGCGCCCCCTTGTGAGGCGCAAGGGTGACGCAAAACCTTGATAAATCCAGCCCCATGGGTCTGTGAACAAGGTTGGTCTTGTTAGAAAATTTGTTTGGATTTTGCTAGGCTACCATGCCATATGGATTGTAACTACGTTGGTTAGTGGGATTGGAAATTGTGTACTTATTGATTTTTTGAGGAAAGTGTTTTGAAGGAAACAATCCATGAAATCCCAACCAAAGACAATGAAGTGTAACTGATGTTAAAAAGATGAACAGCACTATATTGCTCAGGAGTGAATTGACTGGTCAAGAGGGTAAATTGTACACTAAAAGCATGTTCAAAACTTGCCCATATGAATGGAGTTTATTCAAAATGATCCCTACTAGAAATGGTGTCATCCTATTAAACATCACCAAACTCTTGATGGAAGAATCTTGATTTGGTCCCTTAAGAACAGACATTCTGTAACAGAGATGGCTTTCCTGGTAGTGATGGGAATGTCAGTGTGGAAAGGGAGATGACCATGGAGAAAGTGAGGGACAATCAGAAGGATAAGAGAAAATATGAGTTATCAAAGGAGTGAAGGAGATATTTGTGACAAAGCAGTGCCTCATCTGTGATGGCGGTTGCCGTTTCTGGGCACTGCTACTACTTACTGCAGACTTGGGCCAGCCTAGTTTGTGGGTCAGTGGTCACCCACACTCATATTCACTGCAGCAGCACAGACTGGCTGGTGGCACTGGGGGCCAGCCTCACCTATGCTCACAACTTCAGGTTGGCTCCTCTACTGGACTAGCCAGCTTGCCTGGTAGTGCAGTGGACCTTCTCCACCCAAACTCACTGCTGCTGCGTGGCTCACTGAGGGGTCTGGATCCTCACTTACTGACATAGGCCTTAGCATCCTCCAATGGTGCAGTGAGTGTAGAAGGGTGAAGGGGCAGCAACAATATATCCCCTGTTAGTATGCAGTGGATGAAGTATGTGGCATACAGCTCAGTGGCAGCCAAAACCGACATGGTCAGTGTATACCGGCTGACTCCTCTGGTGTAGTGGTGGTCCAAACATGGTACAGTGGGCATTACAGGCAATGATTTTAGTGCTCCTTAGTAGAATGAGAAGCCAACTTTGATAAAGTGATACTCCTAGCAACCGGCTGCCTATTGCTTGCAAGATATTGGCAGCAGTTAACATTGTAAATGGTCATGACAAAACTGTGACTATCCATTGTGTGATGATGACCTCTCACCATGGTGCTCCCCAATAATTCTGGCTGTACCTATACAATGATAGTGATTTTTTTTTCTCCATTAAATGGACTAACATGTATTTAATTTTTGTGATAAATGGGCACGAACTGAACCTGTTTCTGTGTGACAGTAGTACAAGCTAGTGTTTGGTGATAATGAGTGAAAGTCTGACATTGCAGGAAAAACACTTGTCAGGGTAAAACACATTTTCAATAATTTAAACCTAGAGTCAACCCTCTGGTAGCTATTGCACAGAGCAGAAAGGCTCAACTATGGAAATAGTGTAGAGTATTTAGGAGTTACAAAACAGCAAAAAAAGGCAAAACACAACACAGTAAAAATCCCAAATGCAATTTATAAAAATAGAAAAGAATAATGAGCAGAATTGCACCTCAATGACAAAACCCCAATAAGGGAAACCACAGATATGATTTTTTTTAAAAGATTTAAGGCAAAAAGCACCAAGAAAAAGTGAAGTGCCAATGAGCAGTCATTTTTCGTGGTTGACCGGGACCTAGGTGCAGTTTGAGGCCAATTGCGATGGAGTGCGGGTCAGATACACCAAGCAGGTCATCAAGGTCAAAAATTATACCTACTGCTTTAGGGATTTAGATTTTGGCAGATGGGTACTCCGTCGCAAACTTGACGGGTATCCTGTCTGTCGTATTCGAAGTGCCATAGCATATAATGGACTTGGAACAAGGCAGACAAGATATCTGTCATGTTTATGATGGAGTAATCCGTTCGCCCTTGGTGCAGCCAAAATTTAAAGTTTTATAATCTTTACTAATCATATGTTAATTTGTATGTTACTGTGTAGCTATATATGTAGAAAGAAGTCACGCTTTGTGTAACTGAAGTATTACTGATAGTGTATGGTACATTCACATTTACCCAAATGTGCATTCTTTAAGTCGGCCTCACTGCGAGTAGGCCTCAGATACTCAAAACTCTTTCACTGCTAAACATAATGTTGATATCGAAATGTGCTTTTATGTTTTCCTTCTCATTGCAGGAGCAAGATAACAAGATTATTTAGAAGAGTAGATTATTGTTTTCTTAAGAGAAAGTTAGAGTAGATAATTTTAATATACAGTTAGTTGTGATTTACTCTGTGCATGGCGATGAGAAAGTGGCTCCTGTAGCATGCAGTCTGGACCCATGATACATCCAAGTTGCAGCTGTGTGTACTTTTGCTCGATGATGGGAACGAGGGTAGTTTATTGAATTGGAGTCGTTTTTCCGGTTTCAAGAAGACGGTGCAACCTGATTGGCAGTTGTTAGGTCTCCCCCCTAGCACTTCCTCATCCCCCTATGCCTGGACTTGGGCATTAGGCCCATTGGGGAAGAGATCGGCCTTAGACCCATAACTTTCTGGTGTAGATTTTGGGTGACCCCGGAACTGGGCGCCTATCGGTCTGAGCTCAAAGAGCTATTGAGTTTCCCGGGTATCAGTAAAATACCGTGGTTTGTATACATAAAGGACGTCTGAAACAGGTTGGGCAAAGCAGGCTTATGGAGTAACCCTGAATCGTGACTCTTAATTTCGCGGTCAGAATTGGTTAAATCCTTTAGGAGGCACAAATTTGCCGACATCCAGGAAAGCTCGTCCTCTGGCCGTTTGACAGCCGAATTCTTAAAAATCAAGGATGAGTACATTATAGAATCCTTCCTGGATGATATCCAACCAACATTGGCAAGGAAATTATACGTACAGTTCAGATTTGGGATTCTACCGCTCCATGCCTTTTCGAACAAATGGTCCAAAACTCTACCTGGAGGGTGCCCTGCCTGTATTTATAAGGAAGAGACAGAGTTACATGTCTTTTTTTTCTGCCCTGGCTATAAATTGCCTAGACAGTGTTGGCTTATTCAACTCTGCAGGAATCTAGGTTTCGTACACTGTGCAGAGGCATTTAGAGTCCTATAGTATGACACTCATGCCCCCACTGTCTTTGCTGTATCTCATTTTTTAACTTCAATGTAGGATGTACGTTGGATTTTTCTAATCCAGCCATGACGGCCCTAGAAACTCGCATTGTCTGTATTCTTTTATCATCTTTGTATCTATTCCTTCCTTTTAAAAGTTTTAATGATAATATCTTCTGATGAAATAAGTTTTTAAACCCCTGACTGCACCGTACTATATATGCTCCTGTTCTAGTGATTCCCAGGCAGTTTGATTTGGAAGGGTTGAGATATGACTTGCTTAGGCTTATCCCCTGGAAGATCCCAAAATTCACTTTATTATCGCCAAATGTGTCAAACTGTATAGTTATTTATTGGTTATACCAAAGGGAGTCACCGTTCCCGAGTGGAGATGAGGAGGAGGGATGTAGGGGGTACTCTTGTCGTGTGCTACTCTGCTTGTGGGAGGCAGGGTGTTCTCATCTTGATGCCCTCACACACCCCGAAGGATGTCATGCTTCATCATTGGGCTTTTGCTCCTCGTCGGGCCGGCGCTGCAATGCCCTACGGGTCCCCCGAAGGGTCTCTTTTTCGGAGATCTTTTGATGAAGCCGTATGGGTGGGTGGGTGTAAGTGGCAGTGAAGTCCTAGAAAGTGTATTAAAAAATGGCTGGAGGGAGAGTGATTAATTTTTAATAGAGTGATCCCTCTGTCATTATTAAAACAAAGTGTATGGAGCTGCTTTAAGGGGTATTATGTCCCTTGGTAGCTGGGTGATTATATGTCCCTAGTGGGCATATGTTATGGTCAACATGTTTCGCGCTTCAGTGGTCTCAGGGGGAGATCCAGGGTGCTTCGTCAGGACTGAATAAGAAATTTATATCTACAGTGGCCCGAAAATTTCGGTGCCCCCGGATAAATGAAAGGAGTAGGAAAGGAGCAGAGTAGCACACGACAAGAGTACCCCCTACTTCCCTCCTCTCCATCTCCACTCAGGAACGGTGACTCCCTTTGGTATAAGTTTAATTTCGGGAGCACGGGTCACCGGACCTTTTAGAATAGCTCCTAGAGTCCCCCTCTTTTGATAAATAAGAATAGTTATTTATTGGGACACTTTTTAGCATACTCTTTTTTATATGAACTAATTCTATGGTTATGTATTATTTATGGTTCCCATGTGTATACTCCCTCCGGAGAAATTTTACGACTATGTGCTTTTATGGTCCACGAGACCAAAATAAAGTTATGGAATGGAATGGAAAGAGATTGTTTTTTGCTGTGGGTTTATGGTACGTGTCTGTATGTAACCTACCCTCTTCATGGAAGATCGTGACATCATGGAAGGTGACACTATTTACATCCATGGTTTGAGTAAATTTGAGGTTTCTGTCTTGTTCATTTAACCAATCATTAAAGGTTAAGGCAGTGTTCCTGTCTCCCTTCCATAGAATGAAGATGTTGTCCATATATCTCCTCCACATGGAGATGTGTTTGTGATAATGATTTGTCTCATGAAGGATACACTCTGTTTCTAGGTTGAAGACATAAAGTCCTGCTATGCTTAGAGCGAAGGTCCATCGATGTTCCATTTGTTTGCAGGTACAGTGTTCCCTCGAATTCAAAAAAGTTCCTAGTCAGAGCTGGATCTGCACATTCTAAAATGAATTCTCTTGATGTGTTAGTTGCCAGTCTTCTTTGTGTGAGGTTTGTCTTAATACCTCCAGAGTCTCATCCTGTGGGAGACTCGCATAGAGGCTTTCCACATCCAAGCTCAATAGCAGGTGTGTTTAAGCATTATACTCGTAATCTCGAATTTGTGTCAACAAATCTTTTGTGTTCTGTTCTTCGCTGTACTGTAACTGTTCTTTGCAATGGTGAGAGTTTTGCTCTGCTTTTGATGTCCTGTACCTGTTCTTTGCTGTACTGTACTTGTTCCCTGCAAAGATGACATTCCTGCACTGCTTCTGATGTTCTACACCTGTTCTCGGCAAGGTTGAGAGTCTTGCACGACTTCTGATGTTCTGTACCTGTTCTTAGTGAGGATGAGTGTCTTACACTGCTTCAACTGTCCTGTACCTGTTCTCTACAAGGGTGAGATTCTTGGAATGATTCTGATGTCCTGCACCTGTTCTCTGCTGTCCTGTACCTTTTCCCTGAAAGGTTGAGAGTCTTGCACTGCTTCTGTTGTTCTGAACCTGCTTTCTGTGAGGGTAAGAATCTTGTATTGATTTTGATGTTCTGTACCTCTACTATGTGAGGGTAAGTCTTGCATTGCTTTTACTGTCCTGAACTTGTTCTCTGCGGTGGTGACAGTCTTGCACTGGTTCTGATGTCCTGTACCTGCTCTCTGCAAGGGTGAGAGTCCTGCACTGCTTCTGATATTCTGTACCTGTTCTCTGTGAGGGTGAGCGACTTGCACTGCTTCTGCTGTTCTGAACCTGTTCTCTGTGAGGGTGAGAGGCTTGCGCTGCCTCTGATTTTCTGTACCTGTTTTCTGCAAGGGTGTGTCTTGCACTGCTTCTAATGTTCTGTACTTGTTCTCTGCGGTGGTGAGAGTCTTGCACTGCTTCTGATGTTCTGTACCTGTTCTCTGCGAGGGTGGGAGTCTCTTGCACTGCTTCTGATCTCCTGTATACCTGTTCTCTGTGAGGGTGAGAGTCTTGCACTGCATCTGCTGTCCTGTACCTGTTTTAAGTGTGGGTGAGAGTCTTGCACTGCTTCTGATGATCTGTACCTGTTCCCTGTGAGGGTGAGAGTCTTGCACTATTTCTGATGTGCTGTACCTGTTCCTGTTCCCTGCGAGGTTGATAGTCTTGCACTGCTTCTGATGTTCTGTACCTGTTCTCGGTGAGGGTGAGAGTCTTGCTCTGCTTCTGCTGTCCTGTACCTGTTCTCTGCGAGGTTGAGAGTCTTTCACTGCTTCTGAAGAACTGTTCCTGTTCTCTGTGAGGGTGAGAGACTTGCATTGCAACCAATGTTCTGCGCCCATTCGCTGTGAGGGTGAGAGTCATGCTGTGCTTCTGATGTTCTGTACTTGTTCTCAGCAACGATGAGAGTCTTGCACTCCTTCTGATGTACTGCACCTGTTCCCAGTGAGGGTGAGAATCTCGCACTGCTTCTGATGTTCTGTACCTCTGCTCTGGGAGGGTGAGAGGCTTGCACTGCTTCTGATGTTCTGTACCTGTTCTCTGAGAGAGGGAGTCTTGCACTGCTTCTGCTGTCCTGTACTTGTTCTCTGTGAGGGTGACAGTTGTGCACTGCTTCTGATGTCCTGTACCTGTTCTCTGCAAGGGTGAGAGTCTTGCACTGCTTCTGATATTCTGTACCTGTTCTCTGCAAGGGTGAGAGTCTTGCACTGCTTCCGTTGTTCTGTACCTGTTCTCTGTGAGGGTGAGAACCTTGTCCTGCTTCTGTTGTTCTGTACCTTTACTCTGTGAGGGTGAGATGCTTTCACTGCTTTTGATGTTCTGTACCTCTACTCAGTGAGGGTGAGAGGCTTGCACTGCTTCTGATGTTCTGTACCTTTTCTCTGCAAGGGTGAGTCTTGCACTGCTTCTGCTGTCCTGTACTTGTTCTCCGCGAAGGTGAGAGTCTTGCACTGCATCTGATGTCTTGTACCTTATCTCTGTGAGGGTGAGAGTCTTGCACTGCTTCTGCCCATCTGCACGTGTTTTATGTGAGGCTGAGAGTCTTGCACTGCTTCTGTTGTTCTGTACCTGTTCTCTGTGAGGGTGCGAATCTTGTACTGCTTCTGATGTTCTGTACCTCTACGCTGTGAGGGTGAGAGGCTTGTACTGCTTCTGATGTTCTGTACCTGTTCTCTGTGAGGGTGAGAGTCTTGCACTGCTTCTGATGTCCTGTACCTGTGCTCTGCGGGGTTGAGAGTCTTGCACTTCTACCGATGTTCTGCGCCTATTCTATGTGAGGGTGAGAGCCTTGCTGTGCTTCTTCTGTCCTGTACCTGTTCTCTGCGAGGGTGAAAGTCTTGCACTGCTTCTGATATTCTGCGAGGGTGAGAGTCTGGCACTGCTTCTGATGCTCTGTACCTGTTTTATGTGAGGCTGAGAGTCTTGCACTGCTTCTGTTGTTCTGTACCTGTTCTCTGTGAGGTTGCGAATCTTGTACTGCTTCTGATGTTCTGTACCTCTACGCTGTGAGGGTGAGAGGCTTGTACTGCTTCTGATGTTCTGTACCTGTTCTCTGCGAGGGTGAGAGTCTTGCACTGCTTCTGATGTCCTGTACCTGTGCTCTGCGGGGTGAGAGTCTTGCACTTCTACTGATGTTCTGCGCCTATTCTATGCGAGGGTGAGAGTCTTGCACTGCTTCTGATACTCTGCGAGGGTGAGAGTCTGGCACTGCTTCTGATGTTCTGTACCTATTCTCTGCATGGGTGAGAGTTTTGCTTTGCTTCTGATGTCCTGCACCTGTTAACTGCAGCACTGTTCCTGTTTTCTGCAAGGGTGACAGTCTTGCATTGCTTCTTATGTCCTGCACCTGTTCTCTGCTATACTGTACTTGTTGTCTGCAACGGTTTAGAGTCTTGCACTGTTTCTGATGTTCTGTATCTGCTGTCTGCAAAAGTGAGAGTTTTGCACTGCTTATAATGTTCTGTACCTGTTCTCTACAAAGGTGAGAGTCTTGCATTACTTCTGATGTTCTGTACCTGTTGTCTGCGACAGTGAGAATCTTACACTGCTTCTGATGATATGTACCTGTTGTCTGAGAGGCTGAGAGTCTTGCACTGCTTCTGATGTTCTGTACCTGTTCTCTGCTAGGGTGAGAGTTTTGCTCTGCTTCTGATGTCCTGCACCTGTTATTTGCAGCACTGTACCTGTTCTCTGCAAGGGTGAGAGTCTTGCACTGCTTCTGATGTTCTGTACCTGCTATCTGCAAGGGTGAGAGTTGTGCACTGCTTCTGATGTTCTGTATCTGCTGTCTGCAAGGGTGAGAGTTTTGCACTGCTTATAATGTTCTGTACCTGTTCTTTGCAAAGGTGAGAGTCTTGCATTGCTTCTGATGTTATGTACCTGTTGTCTGCGAGGGTGAGAATGTTACACTGCTTCTGATGTTATGTACCTGTTGTCTGAGAGGGTGAGAGTCTTGCACTGCTTCTGATGTCTTAAACCTGTTCTCTGCATGTGTGAGAGTATTGCACGGCTTCTTCTGTTGTCTACCTGCTCGGTGCAAGATGCCAGCTTTCACCGATGATACCTATGTAGTACCAATCTGCTCTGCCTTAAGCTTGAGAAATCTTTAGTTTTTACTGCACATGCATACTTTTCATGCAGTAACTTTACAGCCCCACTTATGTACCGAGAATGAACAGCTGAAGCAAAGGTTAACACTAGTATTCGCTTGCAGCAGATTGTCACAGAGACACAAGGGTGACACTTGTCCTGCAAGATGTGTGCCGAGAGACTTTATTTTTATCTCCTGTAGCAGAATTACCCTTGTCACCTGGAAAGTGAGACAGTAAAGTACCCTAAAGGTAGTAAAGCGGGGATGAAGAAAGCTGCTTCTAAATTAAATCGACTGAAAAGCATCCCAAAATGTACGCGTTTCTGATTACTTTGTGAGCACCCCAGCCCTTGGAGCGCAGGCAGGATGCATCACTCTACCAATAAAGCCTGTTTATGCGCAGAGACGCCGGCTCCGCAGCTGCTGGGAGGGTATTGTGCTCTGCCTTTCATTTCCCTCACATTCAGGCTTGTTAATGGAACAGTTGTGTTCCTGTTTGAGTGGCTGCAATTACAGTATTGATGGAATCCAAGGGCCCTATACACAGGCCACATTATGTGCTTCCGGTGCCAAGAAGCAGCAGGTCGGCGCTAAGAGCCTTGGCAGAAACGCCACAGCTTCAAGTCATCGCCGCTTTTAATGCAGACACATTTACGAATAAAGGAAACACTGTGGGCGGTAGAGGAAACTTACCTGGGGAAAAACACACGCTCCGAGAGAGGGATTAGAATACAAAGAGCTATCTGCGCCGAGGTGATAAAGCAAGTTTTCGACAACTAAGAAATAACGCGGAATTGATTGATGGATTCACCAGAGGTGAAACCGCTGTTCGGTTAAAAAGAAAAGAACGAATAAAGACAAAAGGGAAAAGTCTTCAGGCGCGTCCCGAAAGCCAAATGGTTAGTAGTGGAGCATAAACCTGGAGGGAGAGAACTGTATAAGGTGGTAGCCAAGTAGGTAAAATTGGTCACCGAGACAATACCGGTGATCTAAGGGGACGTGAAGCCGGGCCTGATAGGCCGATCTGAGCCAACACCCAGGTTTGTGATGCGTAAACTTCCTATAAAGGTAGATCGGCCCACCGGCATAGGGAAAGAGAATGCTTTTCTATTGGCAACCAGTGAAGGGGAGAGATGCCCTGAGGGTCCCTTTTACCCAGGTTGAGAAGAAGACAGCATTTGACCAATTGTTGTCTTCTGCTAAGATGCCCAGGAAGGCCCACAAAGAAGGCATTGTGGTTGTCCATTTGAGAAGACATAGTAGCGTGGACCACCATGCCATCCTCCTCCACGAAAAGAAAGGGTAGACTTTTACTAAATATTTTTTGTACAAGAAAGCAAGTGGAGAAATCCTTGTTGAAGGGAAGGGTGAAGCTCAGATTGCTATCAATAGTTATGTCCAGATTCTGTGCTCGCAAGCCTGGAGAGGGAAAGAGGCCAAAGTTGGCAGACCACCACCTTGTAGTTCAGATGGATGCATCACTCCAAAAATGAGCCCCTCTGTTTTCTGAGAGCTGAGTTACTGGGATAGTTGTAACATCCACTCTGCCACTTTCAGAAGACAAGTAATTAAGATCGCTAAAGAGTCCTGTAGATTACCTTCTAGTCAGATTCATCTCTTTATGTCACCAGCGTAGGCATAAACAGACAACTGAAGGCATACAAAGGAGCTCCCTAGGGCAACATAGGCACTTAAAAGTGTGCAGTTAGGGAGGAGCCCAGAGAAATGACACATGCAAGAGATTTAAATTCTGAGAAGAACAAGTGAATGGAGACAGACTGTGTTCTCCCTGTGAAAGCAATGGGAGAAGCAGGGTCAGGTGGGAGTCTGGTGCCCCCTAGGCTCGCCGTGGGTGAACTGCTCTGCCAGGTGGGGGAGGGAGTGATCTTTCCAGTGTAAAGCCTTAGAGACAACCTCTGGACCCCCGGAAGAGCTGTCGGAGGCGTGACTGGCGGTCTATGTTGTCATGGGCAACTTACAAAACTAGAAGTATCAGATGTGCAGCAATGCCACAGAAGGCCCGCCTACTATCATCAAGGAATGAGATGAGGACCAACTCTGTACTCTATGCCTGAAACTAGACAGTGCCGTTCCCTGGCATTTCCATACAAAAGGGGAGCTGGGAAGTAATGGATTTCTCCAGGATTTTAGCAGCTTAGAGATGATCATTTTGTGAGCGAAGAGTGGTTGGTAGTATGTTTTTTCAACAGGAGAAGAACCACAGTTTTTGAGACAAGGAGAAAAGCAGGTAGTGAGCATGGACAGATTCAGAATTAGACAGAAAACAGGGGCAGCAGTGGGAGGCACCTTCCTAAGATAAACAGTCTAAAGGCCACACATAATTAATGGGGGTAAGACCTCTGGGGATGTACTTTTCTGTAAGTGACGGGATGACGAAGAAGGGCTGTTGGTGGTGTGGTGTGGGGATAAAAACTGGCAGAGGCTAAAACAAGGGAGTTCTGGATCGAGAGGGCGTCGGTTTTATTTTTATTGTGAAAAAACAGATAGTTCCTCACAACCAGAGGTTGAAGATCTTAGAGAGTGTTGCATGGTAGCATTTTTTCCTACATGCTCCAGTCGGTGTCTGGTGTGTCTACTGGTCTGCCCATATACTCTGTCCTTTTGTCAAAATGCTGTCAGTCCCTTGACTCATCACTTGAATCAGTAACCCCAAATGTGAAGTTGCTGACTTGGTGCCACTAAGCCCTCATGATGTGATATCTCATGATGTGATATCTGTTCATTTCCAGGGACCGATATAGCCAAAAGGGCGCTAAATGTGGTCCAAGACAAACATAAAGTCAACAGCTAACAGGAGAGCAAGCTGGGTTGTGGATGGTTAATGCATTGTGAAATAGTGTGAAACAAAGAAATAAGTCTTCAACTCTTTCCTAACTTAGAGCAGCGTTGGGACGTTGATGGATACAGGGATTTTGCTATAGATCCTGGGTGCACTAACTGTAAATGAAGAAATAGGCATATCTTTCTAGGCACATTTCTTTGTAGTCCCAAACTCTGATAAGTGGGTGCTGACTACTTGGAGCAAATTGACTTGTAGCTGCAGTTGTTGTCTCTGAAGTGGAAGCCAGGTCAGGATCAAAAAAACAATAGCTGTAAAAAAACACACACTCTCTGTTTACTTTCTCTGGCCGAGGCATGCACTGAGACATGAAGAGAGAGCTGGGAGGAGGGGTTGCACAGCACAAAGAATTGTGGTCATTTTTAGCTTTTCTTCCCACTGAAATCCTAGAATGTCTTGTGTGCCTTAGCAATAATAATGGAGAAGCCCAGCTCCTGTATCCCGATAAGGCAGTTGCAGCTCTTTCGCTAAGGCAGAGGAGCATTGCCCCACTGCTTTCAGCAGTCTAAATAAAGGAAAAATAAAATGATACTAACTTGTTGTTATTATCTTTTTATGTGTTCCTGCTGCGGCGTCGTTGCGGGGCGGGTCGGGCTGCTCTGCTCCCAGAGCAGGGGCGAGGAGTGGTGGGCACTCTCAGGCAGGCAAAACAGTCATGCGCACTACAACCTGGGTGGAGAACATGCCCAGGCTCCCATTCCCTGGCTGAACGCCGAACCACGGTGCTCAGACCAATCACAGCATTGCAGCATTGTGATTGGTCAGGGGAGCCTGGGTACTTCCTGTTCCGGCCCAGCGTAGGGACAACGCGGAGAGACGATGGAGGAGAGAAAAGACGCAGCGAGAAGGTACATTTTCTTTTCTTTATCCCCACCACCCTGCGCCCGTGCGTCCCAACACCCCTGATCCGTGCCTGCCGCCACTACAATAAGGGACGTCACAATTTGTGGGGAGCCAGTAGGGTATCACGAGCCAGGCTCTGTGATTTCCAGCACCCCACTCTCCTAATGCAACATTTATTTATAGATTTAAAATGAGATATGTGCAGAGATGGTTCCAGCTGGTGACATAGTGAGGGGACCAGCTGGTGAGCTATGTGCTGTGCTGGTTCCAGCTCGTGAGAGTGTGAGGGGACCAGCTAGTTAGATATGTGCAGACATGGTTCCAACTGGTGGGAGTGTGGAGGGACCAGCTGGTGAGATATCTGCAGAGATGGGTTGGTGAGATATCTGCAGAGATGGGTTCAGGTGGTGGGAGTGTGAGAGGACAAGCTGGTGGGATGTGTGAGGGGACCAGCTGGTGAGATATGTCCAGTGCTTGTTCCAGCTGGTGAGAGTGTGAGGGGACCAGCTGGTTAGATATGTGCAGAGACGATTCCAGGAGGTAGTAGTGTGAGGTAACCAGCTAGTTAGATATGTGCAAAGATGGTTTCAGCTGGTGAGTGTGAGGGTACCAGCTGGTGAGATATGTGCATAGATGATTCAAGCTGATGATATAGTAAGGTGACCAGCTGGTGAGATATATGTAGTGCTGGTGAGATATCTGCAGAGATGGTTTCAGGTGGTGGGGGTAGTGTGAGAGGGCCAGCTAGTGGGAGTGTGAGGGGACCAGCTGGTGAGATATGTGCAGTGCTGGTTCCAGCTGGCGAGAGTGTGAGGGGACCAGCTGGCGAGATATCTGGAGAGATGGTTCCAGCTGCTGAGAGTGTGAGTGGACCGGCTGGTGAGATATGTCAATAAATCAATCAGGTATTTGTAGAGCGTGGCTACTCACCTGTGAGGGTCTTAAGGCACACCAGGGGGGCTGCTGATCCATCTGGGCATGACATATGTGCAGAGATAGTTCCAATTGGTGAGAGTTTGAGGAGACCAGCTGGTGAGATATCTGCTGAGATGGTACTAGCTGGTGAGAGTGTTAGGGGACCAGCTGGTGAAATATGTGCAGAGATGGTTCCAGTTGATGAGTATATGTTGTGCAGTTTCCAGCCTGAGAGAGTGTAAGGAGCTGGTGACGTATGTGCAGTACAGGGTCCAGCTAGTGAGGGTCCAGCCCTATGCCTATGTGTCTTGGGTGGACTTGTGGAATTCACTGTGGAGTATTTTCCCATTTTCCAGTCTAACTGCTCAGAAATACAAAACAAAAATGCTTTTAAGCAAATCTTATGCCTGCTGCCTTCAAGTAAAACCAAAACATTACACAAACACCCCATGACTGTAGTAATTGCACCAGTCACGCATACACCTGCAAGTGCAGGCTGTTTAACAAAGACAAACTTTCTTTACTTACAATTTAAAAAAACAATATATTTTCAGAATGGAATTGAAATCGCACGAGCACACAAACCAGATCTAGACAGCAACAAACAGGTTCAGTTTGTTTTTTATTATTTTAAGTGAGACGTAGTCATGGAATGTGATAACTAAGAGTGAACGGGAGGAGGGTGATACAGTGCAATTGTCTATACCACCTGACTCAGGAGTAGTCGGTAAACCGATTGTTCCACTGGCCAGATGGACCATGAGATATCAGCTGAATGTGTATTTTGGGAGCTAACATCAATACAACAATTTCAAATTACAGTGAAACCAATTTGTTTTCACAAGAAGGAGAGAGAGGATGTTCGCTAAACCAGGAAGGTTTATTAGCAAATTAGTCAAAGCTCCAGGCTTTATTCATTCAGTAAATCAGTTGTAAGTTCAAGCATACATTCAATATAGATAGTCAATACGATAGAGTAATATCAGGCAAATGGATGCATAAATCATTTAAAGAGTACAAAATTCAAAGAAGAGAAAGTATCCGTTCCATAAAGAAAATTCCCTAAACTAAATAAAGCATCTATAGATGAGAAGGGGAAATCCTAGGCAGAAGGTGTCAGCCTTTTAGTGAACCAAATAAAAGTTCAGAGTAAAAGATACATATGAATTCAAGAGTCTTGCTCAAGAACTAGGAATATGGGAAATAATTAGAGTTAGGGAAAGGTCTCTACATTACATACATTCAGGCTACTAGCAGTGCAGTGCCCCCATAATTCTGCCCCATATAATGTAGCACCCCTTGCTTGTACTTTGTAAATCTCAGCTATTGGCCCGGCTGGTTTGTGGATGGAAGTTCTGTACATTTTTGCAATTCCTCCTATGGTCTGAGCAAGCTTAAGGCTTGCTTTAGCCATTTGCGGCCTCCACTCCAGGTTTTCTGTCAAGGTGACACCTAAGTAGTCAAAGACCGACACTCTTTCAAGCATAGTGCCATTCAAACAGGGGCTAGAGCGAGACTTGTTGGCAGGATTGAAGACCATAAATTTGGTCTTCTGTGTATTAATCTCCAAACCCCTAGTATTGCAGAAGGCAACAAAGCTATCAAGGATCCGCGGAATTCCCATAGGCGACTTTGAAAGTAAAAGAGTGTCGTCAGCAAACATCATTGCTGGAACCTTACTACACGCTATCTTGAGGGCATCATTATCCTTAACCTTCCTGAGTTGGTCAACCAGTGCATTAATGAATAAGAAAAATAAAGTAGGTGCGAGCACGCATCCCTGCCGTACCCCTCTGTTGACCGGAAAGTGGGGGGTTAATTCACCACATTTTCCAAACCTCACTTGAGCAAAATTACCTTCATGCAGTCTCATCAGAATGCTAAGGAGGTAGGGGGGGATCCCCAGATCTCTAAGTACACCCCATAATTTGGCCCTGGGCACGAGATCAAAAGCCGACTTCAGATCCATAAATATTAGTTAGAGGCTGCCACCCTCTATTGTCACCGTTTTCCAGAAGTTGAAGTCTGAATATCTGGTCGACGGTAGAGGTGTTTTTTCTGAATCCGGCTTGGTAAGGGCTCAAGATCTCTTGTTCTTCCATCCACGCTTTAAGGCGGTCAAGGAGTAACCGTGCAAACAATTTCTGGGTAACGTCGATCAAACTGGTCGGCCTATAATTAGTGGGTAGAATGGGTGAACCCTTTTTAAGGACTGGGAAAATTTCTGCCGCAAGCCAGGCATCAGGGAGCTCCATGCCATTCATAATACCATTAAATAAGACCCATAGGTAAGGTCCCCATATTTTTGGTTCCCCCAGAAAGAAGTCCCCCGGTAGTTTATCCAGACCTGGCGCTTTGTCGAAGGAAAGCTTGCAATTGCATTTAGCACTTCGGACATGGTAATCCATGGGGCCGCCTCCTGGGCGAACCCAGTAAGAATTATGGAGACTTCATCAGTTTGGGCCACAGCTTCCTTGGGGTGTATAGAGCCTGAAAATGAGTCTCAGATGCTTCAGATGCTATATTCGGCTCAATGGGTGTCTTCCCTTCGCTATCACCTGAGCTAACTATGGTCCAGAAAGCCTTCATGTCTTTGTTGAATAGGGCAGATTTAAGGCCTCCCATCTGTTCAATTCCCAGATCTTTTTTGCCTGCTGGATGCTGTCTTTATACAGCACCCAATTCAGTTTAGTTTGATGCTTGTCCTTTGCTTTAATGGCTTCTAGCAGAGCCCGTTTGGCTTTTCGGCATTTGGCATTAAACCAAGATCGTTAGGCCATCTTTTCACTGTGTGAGGTACCACTGGATAAAATACATCTACCAATTTGGATGTTAATTCTGTGTGCAGTTTTGCAAGCCTCTCAATAGTTAGTGGAGTACCCTCTGCAATTGTGGCCTCCCACATTTCTATTAAAATCATGATTACTGGTTGATATACTGTGGCCATCTTGTCAGATGACTGTTGAATTAAACACCACCTTATTTTCCTTCTATTATTTGAAAGTATTAATCTACTATCTTGAGATGTGCGGGTGGCCTTAGAATTAGAATGACCCAGATTCGGCATCTCCAAATCCATGGTCAAAGTGTTGTGGTCACTGTCCTGCCGCATCAAGACAGCAAAATCACGAACCCTTTGCCATAACCTAGTCTACATTAAAATGTAATCCAACAGGGATGATTGGCCTAATCTGTTGAACGTTAACTGCTCCGGGATATCCGATTTTGTATGGCCTTTGCACGCTCTTAAGGAGTGAGTTAATGTACTTGAATTAATCTGGAGTGCCAACGGGACCAAGCTTTGATAGGTTGAATTTGTGGGTCTGGGATTAGCCATTGCAGATCCTCCTCGCTGGGGGTGGTGTTACTTGGATCAGCTAGGGTTCAAATTGGCAGTTGAAATCACCCCCTACAATCAACCATATGCTTTGATCAACAGTGGGAATAAAGAGGCTCAGTTGGTCTAATGTCACAGATTCCTGGCTAAGGCTAACAGGCCGAGAGTAAACATTGATGAAGGCAATTTTTATCCTAGAGGAAAAGGTAAGTACTACACACTGGATGTCATTTGACGGGGTAGTCAACTGTTCGGCTCTGCTGCCCAGATGCGTGCCTCCCCAATTGGTTAAGCTCCCCGAAGGTCTACACCTTCCACCCAAGGTAGCAGGGACATTGAATAAAGCAAAACCCACCCTCAGAGGTTCTTCCCGAGCCCAGGTTTCCTGGAACATGCATACATCGTATTTGTCCACAAAGAGCCCCCAATCTGGGCAGGACAGTTTGCTTTTGAGTCCAGCAACGTTCCAGGGTAAGACCCTCATCGTGTTACCTTGCGCACTCTTTCTAAAGGTACACTCAAATGTGTTGGCGTCAGGAGTTTGAGTGTCCCTCTTTTGGGCAGTAAGCTGGTTATCTGCTGGCCTCGTAGACAAGCCTGCTCTCAGTTTTTTACTCAGGGGGAGAGATAGTGGGGCTAGAAGTGCTCCTGGCAATTGTACCCCTGCTCCTTCTGGGCCAACGGTCTGGGGTGTTTCTGATCGGTGGTCCTTGCCTGCTGCCCCTAGCCCAGGGCATGTTGTCTGGGTGAGATAATCCCCACTATGATCTTCCAATTCTGTTTCCGACCACTGAGTTACAGATCCCTGCTCTGGAGTGAGAGTCACTACTTGTCAATCTACCTCCTCTGGGACCCTGAATCTATTGTTTACTGGTATGTTAAATAGTAAAGGTCTAGGGGGGGCACCCCAACTACCCACAGTTGGAAAGCTTGGTGGCCATCTGCATGCTTCTGGAGTAATGTGGGCCCTAGATGGCATTTGATAGTGAGTGTAAAAAAAGTCCAGTGGAAAGGGCCTAATCCCTGTGAGTGGCTCCTGGTGGCATGTTTTCTGGTTGAGTAGGCTACCCACGATTTGGGGATTTTTAAAGTTTGACTACACAGTCCCCTTGCATTGTTTTTTGTCGGTTTCCCATCCAGCCTCCTCTACGGGCCATTAGGATTTCCCCTGCCCTGTGATGGAGCAGGAAAAATTAAATTTTTTAACCCCTAACAAATTTTATAAATAATTAATAAAATGTTCGTTTAAATGTATTAATCAACACTGTATGTGTGGGAAAGGTAACATGCAAATGTGTGTGCCAAATAATCTATTAATGGATGTCCGTGTGTCTAATTATAACGTAAAAATAAATGCGTACTAATTTCAAATAAATGCATGTTTTTGTGCTTCATAGAAATAAAACGTGTCGTTGCAAAAACAATAGTGATGGTAAGTAAGGAACAGCTTAAATGTTGCTTTCTGCTAGGTAATAACTAATTGGGGTACGTAGATGACGGGAGGGAAACGAAAAGGCTATTTTTCTCTATTTTAATTATGTTTTGTTTGCCTCAAATTAGTGCTTCTGAAGTATAACCGAGTGGCGATATAAAATGGCCGCCAGTGGGAAGATGTGCGCAGGCGCAAGGGGACATGTGACACGGGATGAAGTCGGAGAAAAACTAACCTCGTGATGTTGCTGAGAGGCTAGGATGCGAGAAATGGTCAAGGCTGATGTGACCTAATTGAACTGATAGTGTGCCGTGGTGATCAGCAGAAGACCCGTGGGAAACCAGTTTAAGAGAAAGGACAATGACTGCGGAGTTCTCGAATGTATCGAAAGAAGTTACAAATGTACTGATCGAAGCGGATGGAAACATGTCTTGAACGTGTGGGAAAGGAAATGATCCAAGGACCATTGGATCCAAGAGAACTTGATTAAAAGAATGAATAAGATGACATGCATGGACCAATGAAAGAAAAGCGTGTTATTAATGTTGCAACAATTAGTTAGCAAAGTTAGAATTAGGGTATAAGAGGGCCTACTCTTAGTGGGAGGGGGTCAATCGCAGTCAGTCGCTGTCACAGTCAGGAGCGGAGTTGGAGAGTCGTGTTGGTGGCTTCCAGTGCTGGGTGGTCCTGATCGATCCCTTACTGAGCGGCAGATGCTGAAAGACTGTTAGATGAGACGGGTTGCAGGTAGCTGATGCTGACGAGCTGAAATTGCTGTTGTTGTCTTAATTTTCCAGTTGAGTATGAGAATCAGGTTATTTCTAATTCTTAACTTAGGTTAGAAATCATTAGGCTAAATTAGGAAGGTAGGCAGGTAATTAGGGTTTTGGCTTCATGACAAAAATTTCCTTTCTGCAATAAATTGATTATGCTTAATAAATATTTGAATTTATGAATGAATAATTAAATAAAGTTTAAATTCTTTCTCATGCTTTTAAAATTATATAAAATGTAAGATTCTTTAAACCAAAATGACTCAGTGGTTATTTTCCTAAATGATTGTGACATCGGTAATTGGTTATTGTGATTGAGCTGGTCTTAATCACTATGAACTAATTTTTACATGAATGATTCATCGACAAACAATGAGCAGGAATATCTTAAGAAATAACTAAAAGAAAGCGATAAGTTAAGGTAATAAGATATCCCGGCTCCTTCCAGCGGTACATAAATGGTGTTTTCCATTTAGTTCTCATGCTTCTCCTAGGAATACAGAATTTCGTAAAGGAGTAAAGGAAATCCAGGTGTGTGCGTGTATGTTAGGCGATGTTTATGGGCCCCATCGTCATCTGGATGTGAGAAAATATAGTTTGCCCCTGGATGACCTATAAGTGACCTAGGAGGAGAATAGTTTTTATTGTACGCGCTGCATCAGATTTCTTGGTAGCAGAGTTATGGTTTTCTATAGATTAGTTTAGTGATTATTGTTTATTGATTATTGATTATTTTTGATGACTAACACTATATGTTGAGTCGTGTTATGTTATATGTGAGTTTTCACGCTTCTGGGATGTAGGAAGTGGAACACGTGTGGCAAGAGAAGTCACATGGAATTTGGTACATGGTCTGAATTCATTTTGGTAATAACGCAGGTTGTGTTATGTTAGGGATTTTCTGTACGAAAAGTGTGTAATTGAAATAGCAAATCACGTTTACTTGTGAAACTTTGGCCTTAATTCTCAGGAGCCTAGTCTCCACATGTGTCTTATCCCCAGAGAAACGAGTAAATTGTTTGCTTGAAAGAAGGGTAAGGTAGAGGGAAGTGCTACTTTATCGGCGAGAGTAAATAATTCTGTGGTTGGGTAGAGGTAAGCGCTGCATACTGGAAATACAGGATTCTTGTGTAAAAGGACAAAGCTGTCACTTTTGTTTAGCGAATCAGACTATGGAATTGTTTTAATTGTTGTAACTAACGGAGAAAACAGCGAAAAGAAAAAATTGCCGATAAATTTTGTAAAGGAGGGGTAAAAGAGCAGGAGTGACGTGGAACAGTGCCGCGCTAGGATTGGATAGTGCGCTAGTCACGTGAACACAGAGCAGGAGTGACGTAGAAAAGTGCCGCGCTAGGATTGGTTGGTTCGCGGACGGAGGGAATTGTTCTGATTGGTACGTTAGTGTGAGTCGCGCTGTAATTGGTCGAAGTTCCGTACACAGAACAGCGTTAGCGTAAAGAGAAAACAAATAGAAAACATGCCGTATTACGAGTATGAAAGGGAGAGAACGTCATGGACGACGAAATTGAAGAATTTCTTTAAGAAAGACAAAAAGGTTGTGACTAGAGAGGGACAAGTAATTCCTCCGCCGAAATCAGCAACTTCACATATGATGCTGAAATATGGATATCATACGTGCATATGGTTGGAAAACTGGGCAAAATATACGAAGAATGATGGTGATTTAGCTTTCCCTGAGAATGGTTCATTTAGTGTGGCGGTTTTGCGAAATTTGCGAGAAAAAATGTGTAATTTGGAACCTAGACCTAGACCAACACAGTTTGAGGCTTTGACGGAATGGGAAGATGAGATGTATGAACGAGAGAGATTCAGAGGAATAAGAGATCATGAGTTTATGCCTGGAAGATTGTGGGGAGTAAATCATGAGGACAGAATAAAACGATGGAGATGTGCTAACATGACAGGAGGTTTGTTTCCAGCTTTTACAGTTGAGGAAGGGACTAAGAAAAAGCGGACTGAGAAAAAGAAACATATAGAGAGAGAAAAATATATGCATGAGAGCGAAACGGATGACGAGTTGCTGGAAGATATTTTAAATAGAAATCCACCTCCGTATCAGCAGAGTTCTACAGTGGTGACACCAAATGCGCCGCTAATAGAGACTATGCGAAATAAAAATCCGGAAAAGAGAATTGAAATAAATAGGTCACAAGAACAAATGAGAACTTCTCAAAATGAAGGAATAGAAAGCGACAATGCAAGCGAATTAGCAAGGACAACAAAAGAACTAACTGAGAAGATTAGAGAATTAACGAAAAATATGGAAGCAGTTACTGTGCCTGTAACAATAGGTCCAGTAATACCCGTTTTGAGAATCAGAAAATTGATGAACGATCTTTGGTGATTCCCATGAGTTCACAATTTCAGAGAGAAAAAGAAAGGATGGAACAAAGTGCAAGTACAAGTAATTTGGCTAGTACTTACAGACCAAGTCCACCTACAAATTTGACTGTGAATGAGTGCAATGGTAGGAAAATGCATATGGTAACAGAATCTGCAACAGAAACCCCTGAAAAGAGTGGTAATTGGATAGAACTAAATAATACACCCTTAGGTCCGACTCCTGATGAGTTAAATGAGTGGATGAAGGCATTTAAAATAAAAGAACCAGAAGAAAAACCATTAGATGTAATTAGATTAAAAATCAACATGGAAGAATTAATTCTAGGAACAATTGGTACCGAAAAGATAAAAAATTACCAGGATGATGAAATAATGTTTCTGTGTAAAAGTATTACATGGAGGGCAAAGAATTTACATGACAAACTAGAAGAAGTAGCCAGTGAGATTGGAATAGACTTTTCGAAAGTGAAAACATTGCAGAAACCATATAGAGTAGACTTTTGTGAAAAGGATATTGAAAATTTGAACACGGCAGGAAGGCTGACACAGATAAAAGAGTTAATTGTGTTGTTGAGAAAATGGGGTGATGTGGACAGATGGAAGGTTAGATGGACAAAGAAGAATGAGAAAACTACAGACAAAGGTTCATTGGCTTTTATGATAACTGAAAAAGAATCTGTTGCCAAAGAATACCCCATGAGAGAAACTCCAGGTGGTAGTTACGTGCATGTTCCCTGGACTAGGCAGGACATACTGTCATTTACCAATGACTTTCCAAAGCTAAGAGAGAAGCCAGTTGAGTGGTACCGACAAGTAGAGAGGTTTGTAAAAGTCTCAAAAGTGTTGTGGATAGATTTAGATGATTATTTGACATAGTGGTACCAACAGATTTGAGGTCAGAATGTAAGATTACAGTTGACTGGCCAACTACAGAATATCCAAGAGATCCTAAGACAAGAGCTCCAGGTCCTGATGTGATGAAGAAGTACGATAAGGTGATTACCTTTTGAAGAATAAGATTCCTCCTAAAGAGACAGATTGGGTAAAAATCGATAGAACTACACAGGAAAGTAAGGAGTCTGTACATGCATATTATGAGCGATTGTTATTGGTTTTCAAGCAGTATAGTGGTTATGAGGAATTGAGTGAAAAAGACATGAGTCATTTTGTATTCCGATTTGTGTTTGGCCTGAAACAAGAAATAAGTGATATGATTAAGCAACACATGATAAACTGGCAGAATGGAAGTGTAGATGAGGTGCTGAGGTATGCTAAGTATTGTAGTGATGAAATAGAGAGTAAACAGCGTAAGTTGAAAGAGAAGGCAATGTGGGCACAGGTGAAGGTGGCAGAAAAACAAGAAGCTCAATTGGACAATAATAATGGAAATGAAACAGGACAGAATAAAATGCGACCTAACATAGGTAAAGGAAAGGGTCAAGTGAGTCTAGAAGAGGCAAAGAAGAAAAGGCCATGTCATAATTGCGGAAAATTAGGGCATTGGAGAAACGAGTGTAAGTTCCCACCTAAACCTAATCCGGAAAATCAATCATTAACTCCACAGGTGCAGAATGAGGTAGTTGTTCAACAAAGTCAGGTCCCGCAACCACCACTTCCCAACACTGTTAACCAGCAAAGATACAGTACAGAAACAGGATTCTACGGAGGAGAGCAGGTAACACAGTTGCCGCGAGCAGCTAACATTTCTCAGTATTGGTTGCGTCAGAGTGAGGATGACCCAGATGAAAGATTCTGACGGTGCCCAGGAGAGGGGAAAGAGTGCGTGCTTGGCGCAACTCTAGAGGTAGATCAGTCTGGTCCCTTTGTGGATGGAGAAGTGAATGGTGCAAATGTAACATTCCTTGTCGATACTGGAGCTACCCGTTCTACTGTCAGATCAGTGGAAATTCCAAACCTTCCTCTCTCAGGTGAATACATCCAAGTAGTAGGAGTAGCCAATCAGCAGATTAAAACCCCACTTACTGAATTGGTGGAAGTAAAAATTGGTTCTTTTAGCAAAATGCATAAATTTGTAGTGTGCGATTGTAGTCCTGTAAATCTTTTGGGTCGTGACCTCTTGTGCAAGATGAATTGCACAATTTATTGTACGCCAGATGGAATTGGATTTCAGACTTCAGATGAAGATGTCTTGTATAAAGTAACTTTGATGAATCAGGAACCTGAAACGAATGGTTTGTTTCCTGCATTTGATGCAGAAAAACTTCCAGAAGAATTAAAAGGTGCAGTAAAAGAAAGTGTGTGGGATTTTACAGGAGAAGACATTGGATTAATGAAAGAAGTTGATCCCGTAAAAGTAACAGTAAAAGAAGGGACAACTTACCCGAATACGCCACAGTACAAATTAACTCCAGAAATAATTGAAGGAATAACTCCTGTGATAAATAAAATGATTGAACAGGGAATTCTAAAAGAAATAATGAGCAGTCCATGTAATTCACCTATTATGGGACTGAAAAAGCCAAATGGAACATTTAGAATAGTACAGGATTTGAGAAAGATCAACAAAATAGTTGTGCCCTGTTGTCCAATAGTGCCAAACCCTGCAGTAATTCTATATCAAATTCCACATGAAGCTGAGTGGTACACTGTGATAGATTTGTGTCACGCATTTTTCTCTATTCCTTTGCATCCAGATAGCCAGCCATTATTTGCGTTCCGGTTTGGAGAGCGTATTTTGGCATGGTGCCGAATTCCTCAGGGGTATACAGAAAGCCCTCAATCTTTAATCAGATTCTAAAGAAATCTCTGGAAGATTTGAAAATGCCAGAAAAGTCAGTGATGGTGCAGTATATCGATGACCTGTTGGTGGCATCGAAAACCAAAGAAGCATGTGTAAGTGATACAATTGCTTTACTGAACCATCTAGAGAAAAGAGGACATAAAGTGTCTCCTTCAAAATTACAGTTTTGTCAGAAAGAAGTCCAGTATTTAGGGCATAAAATTGAGAAAGGAGTGCGAAAGATAGCGACAGAAAGAGTAAGAATGATTGAAGGAATGAGAGCACCAATGACTCAAAGAGAGGTAAGAATGTTTTTGGGAATGGTTGGATATTGCCGACAATGGATAAGTGGTTTCTCTTTGATTGCAAAACCATTACAAAAGTTGACCAAGAAAGATGTAAAAGACCCTTTTGAGTTAAACAAAGAAGAAATGAAATCTTTCAAAGAATTGAAAAAGAAACTGTGTGAGGCACCTGCATTAGGCATGCCTGATTATGAGAAGGATTTTGAGTTGTACTGCAGTGAAAGAGATGGATGTGCGTTTTCAGTACTGGTACAAAAACATGGAACAACAAAAAGACCAATTGCTTATTTTTCAGCTGTTTTAGATCCAATAGCAAAAGCATTACCTGGATGTCTGAAAGCAGTTGCTGCTACTTGTGTAAGTCTGGAACAAAGTGAAGGTATAGTGATGGGGTATCCACTGAGAGTATATGTTCCCCATTCAGTAGAAATTCTTTTGACAAGAACAAAAACACAGTACATGACACATAGTCGGCTGACTAAGTACGAAAAAGTCATCTTGAGTGCTGAAAATGTGACCATAGATAGATGCATGAATGTGAATCCTTCAACATCATTGCCAGATGAGGAGAATATAATTGAACAGGACGAAGTAGATCATGATTGTCTGAACGTGCTGGAATATTGCACGAAACCAAGAGCTGACATAAAAGATGAACCGTTAAAGGAATCTGATTATGTCATGTTTGTGGATGGCTCATGCTTGAGAACAAAAGAAGGAGTTTTAAGCGCAGCTTACGCAGTGTGCACAGTGGCAACTGTGATGGAAGCGTCTTGTCTGAAAGGAATAAGGTCTGCACAAGTTGCGGAACTGATTGCTTTGATTCAAGCATGTAAATTAGGAAGGAATGTACGAGTCACGATTGTGACCGATAGCCAATATGGTTTCGGCATCGTACATGACTTTGGTCAGATTTGGTCACAAAGAGGTTTCTTGACGTCTGCAGGAACACCTATCAGAAATGGAGATTTTGTTAAAAAGCTGCTTGAGGCGATACAGTTGCCTAAACAAATTGCTGTAGTGAAGTGCAAGGCGCATAAGAAAAACGAAGATTACATAGCCGTCGGCAATAATTATGCCGATGAGATAGCCAAATATTGTGCAGAGAACATGGTGTCCATGAACAAAAATAGAGAAAGGGAGCATATCTCTTCTCCTTTGCTTTTTACTAATACTGTCGAGACATGGGATGAAGTAAGACAGTTACAAGAAACTGCAAGTGATGAGGAAAAAGATTACTGGATAAAAGCAGGATGTAGAAGACAGGAAAATAATGGTGTGTGGGTATACAGAGATGAAAGACCAGTTATGCCTGATAGCATGATTGCAGACATGGCACGGATGTACCATGGACAAGCTCATATTGGGAGAGATGCAATGATCAGACTTTTTAGACAAACCTGGTATAACCCAAAATTCAGAGCCATTGCTGAAAGTCTTTGTCAAAGATGTCTTATTTGTCAGCAGTTTAACCCAGGAAGAAAAACAGTAGTGAGTCTAGGAACAATAGGACGAGAAGGAGGTCCATTCACTAGAATGCAGTTGGACTTTATAGAGATGCCCCTAGTAACAGACTAAGATATGTTCTAGTGGTCGTCTGTTTGTTCTCTCGTTGGGTGGAGGCATACCCCACAAGAAGGAATGATGGAACAACAGTGGCAAAACTTATGCTGCGAGAGTTCATTCCAAGGTATGGTTTTCCAGTCACGGTTGAGACAGATAGAGGAACACATTTTCAAAATGAGTTGATCCAATTAATTTGTGAAGCATTGAGTATTAAACAAAAACTACATTGTGCTTACAGACCAGAGGCTTCTGGGGTAGTGGAGCAGATTAATGGAACAATTAAAAACAGATTAGGAAAAATGTGTCAAGCTACAGGACTCAAATGGCCAGATGCACTGCCTCTTGTTCTGATGACCATCAGAAGCATCCCTGAAAAGAAAACTGGACTCAGTCCTCATGAGATGATTATGGGACGAGCAATGAGACAAGCACACGTACCTGTCAACAAGTTATTAACTATAACTGATGATCTAGTACTGGATTATTGCAAGGGACTGGCTGATGTGGTGCGTTCTGTGTTTCATCAGGTTGGACCGGATGCGACCACTCTTGAAAGAAAACCAGCCCACGACTTGAATCCAGGAGACTGGGTCCGTATAAAAATCCACAGGAGAAGAAACTGTCTAGTTCCTCGCTGGGACGAACCACAACAGGTAATCCTAGTAACAACGACTGCAGTCAAGTGTGCAGGAGTGAAGAACTGGGTCCATGCCAGTCACACAATCAGAGTTCAAGAACCTACTGATCGACATGTGAGTCGACGTCTGGAAGTGTGGGATAAAAGTTTAACAGCTGGGACAACAAGGATAAGAGAAAGGGTGCCAGAACTTGAAGATCGACCTGAAAGTCGACATCTGGAAACCCCAACGGCAAACACCTCTAGAGAAGAAGAGGAAGAAGAAGAAGAAGAAGAAAGAAATTCAGAAATTCAAGAACTTGAAGATCGACCTGTAAGTCGACATCTGGAAACATCTGACACAAATTCAGAATCTGATGATTCAGTTGCAAACTGTGAAGAATTCCGAAGGAGAACTTGGGGTTATAAACCAATTAGAGAAGAAACTGAGCAAGAAATTGAGCTAGATGAACAACCAAGTACAAGTTATGGTGGAAATCCTTCAGAAATAATATTAATAGATGAAGTAGGGAAAGAAGTACACAAAAAGTTAGAAAATCGAGAAGAACCCCGAGGAGCAATAGGGACAGATAGAGAAACAGAAGAACAGGGAAATTTAGAAGCAGAAAGGGAGGAAAACACCAAATCGGAAGAACACCGAGGAGGGACAGTAATAAGGGAAAACAAGAAGGAGAAGACAGATCCACCAGTAGGAGATGACGAGATCATAAGTTTCAAAATAAGAGACAATAGTGAAACAGTTGAAACAGAAACTGAAGAAAGTGGAGAAGAGGAGAAGGCAAAAACTGAATCAAGAAAAAGAAATTGGAAATCAGAAAGAGAAGAAAAAGAAGGTGAAGCCAAAAGGCCAAGAAAAGGAGATAATTGGCCCAACAGCTATATAAGAAAATTGAGATATAGAATAATAAGAGCAGGAGACGAAAGTGCTGAACAAGTGAATGAAATAACAAGTCAAAAGGGACAAGAAAAACCCAGTGGAAAAAGATTACAAAAGTCCAAAAGAACAAAGAAAGTGAATGCAAAGTATAAGTCACCTGAGTGGCTGTATATTGCACTGACAGATTACAAAGAAGAAGAAAACACTCACGAGAACCAGAGACTAAGAAGTCGAATGGGAAAAGGTGAGATGCAACAAACTTGAAGTGAAGACTTATAGTGCTTCTGCCGGACATGACAATTTTACTGGATGTGACAAATCACCGGATGTGACAACGAAAGAATTCTGGAGAGAATTAAAAGAAAGTACCAAGCAAAGACTTTATGAAAGCAGAGTGGCATCTAAGTCATTTCTGAGGTGTAGTGACACAATTTTCTGAAACTTAACAAAAAGAAAAAGAAAAATGGAAAATACTAGGGATAGAAGAGATAAATGTGAGTTTCTAAAAAGATGGTGCAAAATGTGTTGTTTTTGTACAGGGTTATTAATGACCATATGGATAGTTTTAGCAATCACAATTCCTATTAGTTTAACTGTAATAGAAGCAAAGAATGATACTAAACAAGAAAAAGAAACTAATATTAAAGAACCAGTTATCCTAAGAAGTAGTGCAGAGTTACATAAGGATAAGTCAGTAACAGACTTTTCTAAAAATGTTTTTACAAAATTGTTGTACGAATATGTAGAGACAATGGATGTGAGAGATTGTTATGTTTGTATGCAGTTGCCTGCATCAGTGTCAGAAGGTGTAACTTATCATCACCTACCTCTAACTTATGGAGTAACATGTAGTGTAATAGCAAGTTTATTTTATAAAACAGGTAGATTAGAATCTTATTATACTGACATAGATAAGATTTTTGCAAACATTCCAGTAGTACCAGAACTTAACAAAGTAAAACCAGCAAAAGTTTTAGGAGAATTTTTTTAGAACATAGAAAATTAATGTTAGAAGAAATAGTTAGTAACAACCTTACCTGTGAGTTAAAGAAAGAAGAAAAAGTATTTTTAGAAATGGTTGAAGAAAGAAGAATGAAATTTCAAAAAGAAGCAATAAAAGAGGAAGGAAAACATCTATGGACGTTTGAGGAAGGAAATCATGAAGGGAAAAAGATAAATGCAGCAATGACATTAGATTGGCCGCAAACAGGAAAGTTGTGTATTAGGAGAAATAAGACAGTCTATGACAATTACTTTGTAGGTTCCAGTATCTGCCATGACAATTATCAAATTCTGGGAGGTTGGGGATTCAAAGGTGGAAAAGATCCAATATTTCCAGGTATCTATTATATTTGTGGGAATAGAGCTTATTACAGGTTACCGGACCATTGGTATGGAACTTGCTATGTAGGCCTGGTCTTTCCAAAAATCTTTCACATGGACAGAGAAGAAAAGGGAACATACAAGATGATTAATAGCTTTACACGTAGAAAGAGGGTAAGTTTTTCAGAAATTGTAGGTGATATTTTTGGAGCATTAATACCAGCAGTGGGAATATCTTTGAATGCATTTAAAATTCGGAAGTTATCCACAGTAGTAGATCGTTTGTCTACAGATACTGCGGGAGGGTTCTTAATGGTAAATACCGAAATGGTTGCCATGAGAGCTATGGTGATGCAAAATCGGCTTGCCCTTGATATTCTTTTGGCAAAAGAGGGTGGAGTCTGTGGAATGTTGAAAGTCCAACATTGTTGTACATACATTCCTGATAAAAGTGAAAATATACAGAAGTATATTACAAATATTACAAATTTGCACAAAGAACTAGTTCCACTGGAGGTTGAAAATGTCTTGGGAAAACTTGGTAGAGGGTTTTCTTCGGTAGCAAATTGGTTGACCAGAATGAGTAGACTAATGATAGGGAAAGTTATAATAATAGCAACTGTAGTAATATTGTTAGCGATGGTGTTGAAAATAGTAATAACGTGTATAAAAAGAAAAGTAAGACAAAATAAGATAAAAAGAAATAACAGAATAATGAAAGAAAGAGAGAGAGAAATGGGTGAAATTGAGTTGGAGAAAATGAAAGAAAACATGTATAAGGAGACAAAAAGACAAGATGAAGAAGAAACAGATGTGTAAATAACAAGAAAGCAAAGGATAAAAGACATGCTGCCTGAAAAGAAGGAGCACATAGGAGTATACTGCTCCATTTGAAAAGCCATCGAGTCTAGAACAACTATTTGTGACAACTATTTTGCTGATACCCATTCGTAGTGTACTGCTATACGTGATATATTGTTTGCCCTGAGGAAGTTCCCTATATGGGAATGAAACGCGTTGGCTGGAATGTTTTACCTAATGAATTTTAAAAGAAGTTTCAAATAAAGAATTTATATTTTCTCACCTACACTGGTCTACCTGGACTGCTTAAGCTGCGCACCCTCGTTTTTTGTAGTATTTTTTGATCTGGAACACAGTGGCGTCATTCAACGGCTGACGCAGAGGTTGTTTGCACAGCGATCACACGTATAGGAACTGGCACGAGGTGCGGCATAGGAAGTCCGCCGTTGTTGCTTTGGGATTGTTGTTACCCGTGGGAAACCAGTTTAAGAGAAAGGACAATGACTGCGGAGTTCTCGAATGTATCGAAAGAAGTTACAAATGTACTGATCGAAGCGGATGGAAACATGTCTTGAACGTGTGGGAAAGGAAATGATCCAAGGACCATTGGATCCAAGAGAACTTGATTAAAAGAATGAATAAGATGACATGCATGGACCAATGAAAGAAAAGCGTGTTATTAATGTTGCAACAATTAGTTAGCAAAGTTAGAATTAGGGTATAAGAGGGCCTACTCTTAGTGGGAGGGGGTCAATCGCAGTCAGTCGCTGTCACAGTCAGGAGCGGAGTTGGAGAGTCGTGTTGGTGGCTTCCAGTGCTGGGTGGTCCTGATCGATCCCTTACTGAGCGGGAGATGCTGAAAGACTGTTAGATGAGACGGGTTGCAGGTAGCTGATGCTGACGAGCTGAAGTTGCTGTTGCTGTCTTAATTTTCCAGTTGAGTATGAGAATCAGGTTATTTCTAATTCTTAACTTAGGTTAGAAATCATTAGGCTAAATTAGGAAGGTAGGCAGGTAATTAGGGTTTTGGCTTCATGACAAAAATTTCCTTTCTGCAATAAATTGATTATGCTTAATAAATATTTGAATTTATGAATGAATAATTAAATAAAGTTTAAATTCTTTCTCATGCTTTTAAAATTATATAAAATTTAAGATTCTTTAAACCAAAATGACTCAGTGGTTATTTTCCTAAATGATTGTGACATCGGTAATTGGTTATTGTGATTGAGCTGGTCTTAATCACTATGAACTAATTTTTACATGAATGATTCATCGACAAACAATGAGCAGGAATATCTTAAGAAATAACTAAAAGAAAGCGATAAGTTAAGGTAATAAGATATCCCGGCTCCTTCCAGCGGTACATAAATGGTGTTTTCCATTTAGTTCTCATGCTTCTCCTAGGAATACAGAATTTTGTAAAGGAGTAAAGGAAATCCAGGTGTGTGCGTGTATGTTAGGCGATGTTTATGGGCCCCATCGTCATGTGGATGTGAGAAAATATAGTTTGCCCCTGGATGACCTATAAGTGACCTAGGAGGAGAATAGTTTTTATTGTACGCGCTGCATCACCTGTCATAGTCAAACTGCCTGTGCCTCGCTAACCAGAACAGACATTTGTTCCTAAGATCCAGTTGTGTTTCCCTCTGGTCATTTTTAATTGCGGGAACTCCTGTCAATATAACTACATATGGAGAAGAGGCAGGGGGTAAATTTATGGTCGGTAAATTCACTACTTCAGGCCTACCAGCAATGCGTTTGTCCCTCACCAACCCACTCACAGTCTCCGTTGGCCCATGTAGAGGGGGGCTGTTTTTATCCATGCCCCTCTTGGGGGGTACTACAATTTTGTTCCCGGCCTCGTGATTGGAACTCCTGCCTGCCTGGTGATTATTGACATTTGGGTACCTTATCTCCTGGGTTGTGGTGGGGTCTAAGTTGTTCTGCACACCCAACCCGTCCGGAGATATCAGGTTTAAAGTGTCCATCTGGCAGCCAAAATCATTCCCCCTCACTGCTACATGAGTACTGCTTACGTTGGAATTTACTTTCCAGCTGTCCCCCATTGTTACCACTTTATCTACATGATTAAGTAGGGGGGCGAGTTCTTCCCTTACAATGGCTCTAAGTTGGTTCTGTAGGTCAGTCAACAGAGTCAATGCCCAGGTTGGGAAGTCAATGTCTAATCTAGTAGGCGGGGGACAACTTCCATTTGAATCAGGCTTCTCGCAATCCTCTGCACTAGATGATAGCTCCTCACTTATTTTCTTTCTGTTCACTCCCACCCCAAGTGCTTGTTTACGCTTCCCGTTTTTTGGAATACTGATGGTATTTCTCCCCTTTCATGCTACTGTTTTAGGTGCAACTTCTTGGAGTGGGGGTGAGGGTGGTTCAGCTAAAGGGACTGGGATGGCAGTTTGCGAAGTACATAAATCAGACGCTGGAATGCATAAATCAGGAGTTAGTGACACGCGCCTCTCAGTGAGCTCTATTTCTGTATTGACCACCCCTATAGCTCTCTGTAACATCCTGTCAATTGAAGTTGGTGGCAATGAATATAAGGGGGTAGCTTTGGGCAGAGGTGGTTGCTTCGGAGTGCAAGTACGCTTCCCCATTATTCAGCCTAAGCCGGCCTATGCCACAGCCACCCCGATGAGATCAACCCAACCTGTCCCAAGTTAGAGTGTAATCTGTGCACTCAAGGTACAAAAATAGTTAAGAATGGCCCAGATGGTGGGTGGTAGAAGGGGGGGGTTTTAATGGGCAACAATCGCGTGGCTACGCTACACTCACCACCCTGCTCAGGCTTACATAATAATCCTATTGTAGACAGGCGGTTCAATAGCTCCTCATCCTCGGCTCCACCCCCTCTGCATGGGACGACTCTTGGTGGCCGGCCACGCTGGAAACGGCCCCGACACCCACCAACCACGCTCGCAACCTGGGGTTCATCCTGGACTCAACGCTCTCTATGACCCAGCAAGTCAACGCGGTCTCCTCGTCCTGCTTCAACACTCTCCGCATGCTCCGCAAGATCTACAGATGGATCCCCACCGAAACCAGAAGGACAGTTACCCAAGCCCTCGTCAGCAGCAGGCTGGACTACGGCAACGCCCTCTACGCGGGAACGACATCCAAGCTCCAGAAAAGACTTAAACGCATACAAAACGCCTCCGCACCCCTCATCCTTGGAATCCCTCGCCACAGCCACGTCACCGCCCACCTGAGAGACCTCCACTGGCTCCCGGTCAACAAGAGGATCACCTTCAAGCTCTTCACCCACGCTCACAAAGCACTCCACAACGCCGGACCAGCATACCTCAACAAACGACTCACCTTCTACACCCCGAACCGTCAGCTTCGCTCCGCGGACCTCGCCACCGTCCCACGCATCCGCCAAACGACCACCGGCGGCAGATCATTCTCCCACCTCGCCGCCAAGACATGGAACACCCTCCCCACCCAACTGCGACTAACCCAGGACCTGCTGACCTTCAGGAAACTTCTCAAGACCTGGCTGTTCGATCAGTATCTGCTTCTTTCCCCCCCCTCCTAGCGCCTTGAGACAATCACGGGTGAGTAGCGCGCTTTACAAATGTTTGATTGATTGATTGATAGCTAGATCTCAAATGTTCGTGTGAAGAAAAAATGTCACAAGTAAGCCCCAAACCCCTTGCAGTACAAGACTAATAGTCACAAATGATCTGTATGATCAGGAAAGGACTAGTGATCCCACAAGGAGTGTTCCCTTTTTGTCCCAGTGCAATCAGGAACAGTTATTGTCGGGTAACTACGTTGAGTTGATCAAAATACTTTAATAGATTCCGCCTCCAGGTAAAGGAAGGAGATGAGTGTCATTAGAAGTTATTTAGATCAAGAAGTCTTACCCGCAAGCCAACAAAAAGAGTTGAAGCCAAGGGGGGTGGCCCTGCCCTGCCTCTTCCTGTTGCTGATGGGTGCAGTCGGGCCCGCCCTTGGCCCTGGCTTTGCCTGGGCATAGCCTGGGCACGCCCACGTGCGTCCCGCGCTGCGGGAGCCACAATGTACCTTTGAGCCCCTTCGGGCGTGGGAAAATAGGCGCCGGCGCCTCCTGGTGCTTGGAGTCGTGGGGCTTGGAGTCCCCCCTGGCACAAGTGGCGTCTGTTTGTTGGCGGCTCCTGCGCTGCGGGAGCCGCGAAGTACCTTTGAGCGTTTCCGGGCACGGGAAAAGCGGCGTCGGCGCATCCTGGCACTTGGAGTTGTGGGGCTTGGAGTCCCCCCTGGCGCAAGAGGCATCTGTTTGCTGGCGGCTCCCGCTCTGCGGGAGCCGCAAAGTACCTTTGAGCACCTCAGGGCGCGGGAAAAGCGGCATCAGTGCCTCCTGGTGCTTGGAGTTGTAGGGCTTGGAGTCCCCCCTGGCGCAAGGGGCGTCTGTTTGCTGGTGGCACAATCTTTTTAGATTTGATAGTTTTCATCTGCGCCCTCTGCTAGAAAATCACCCTTATGGACAGTTTCTCTGCCTACGACGCAACTGTAGCCAAACAAAAGACTTCAAGAAACAAGCAGACGTATTGACAAACAAGCTGAAAGCCAGGAACTACCCTGAACAACTGATAGAGAAATAAAAAAAAAGCTAGAAACCAAAACAGAGAGGCATTTTTGGAGTGCGCAATACACAACAAGACAGATCCCCCCTGGTGTGCGTCACTACATGTAACATAGCATCTAAACAAATTTAAAAAAAGAATTCTACGTAATTGGAGAGCTCTGAATATAGGAGGCAGACAATGGGATCAGCCCCTATTCTCTCACAAGAGAGCACGAAGCATACGTGACTGGTCTGGTACACACAGGCCCTAGACAACAACAAACACCAGGACAGACAATGCACACAATGCTGGGGCTCCCATCAATCACAGGACATTACCCCTGTGGGAAATGTAGCATTTGCCACCTGACGTCAACAACAAAAACTATAGACCTGGGACTAAATATCCCGTGGGAGCTGAGAAAACATACTAATTGCAACACCAAACAAGTGATCTACCTCATTGTATGCCCATGTAATCTCAAATACATAGAAATGACAACACGAAAAGTAAACACACATATCGTGGAACACAGGGGCACAATGCGATGTAGATGCAGTACCGCCAAGATGGCGGAACACTTCATAACAAACAATCATACCCCTAATGATATGAGATGAAAATTTGGAAAAAATCCTTTTTCGAAAAGGAACAAAGATGGATTTATAAACTATCTAGTCATACCAGAGGATTGAATGATGATGTTCCATGGGGTAACATTCTTTAAATATTCTCATATATTTTTTGCAAATAAGTCGAGAATGAGGAATAGTGATAGTTCTGAATCAAGACACCCAAAATATTGGCACCCTGCTATTTACACAGCGGGATATACTAGGCATGATAACAACCACAGCTGAATACTCTTGTTATCACCTCCATTGGATGTAAAAGGGGTAGATGCAACGACTTAACCATCTTGATAATTGCAACTATCTGATTGCTCATATTGAAAATGGAGTAGGATCATTATACAAATAGGTTTGATCATGGATAGTTATGACTCTCCGTTTAGGTTACGAACAAGGTCTTTTAACTTCAATCTCGATTTTGGACTCAAGGTTCCAGAATCCTTTGTTCCTGATACATTGAAAGGGAGGAGCCACATTCATGCACACGCAAATGACAAAAACCAGCAAGCCCGCACACAACCACTGGCAACGAGGCAGTTTATTATTCCGACCACATACCGGTGGAGGTATTTTGAGGCTCACACAAACACCAGAGTTCTTCAATGCAACCGAAAGAGTATTTATTTCATTTCCTTTCCAGTCCCGATCATGTGACCAATGATCACATGACAAGGATCATATGACAAGGATACACAGGGCACTTAAAAGGAGAGAACGAACAGACCTTCCTCAGCATGCAGGGACACAGGGAGACGCTACGAGCGGACACGTACTCTTGATGAAGTAAGGTATTTTTCTCTTCTAATTTTACCTCTGATTTTTCCAAGCTAATTAGCTGAATTGCTCTGCTAATGCAGAAAGTAATTATTTACAACAAAATGTCTTAAAATGAATTTTTTCCTTCTAGTGTGTGACTACAGAGTCCGTCCTCCCTGGCACCCCTATGATGTCTGTTGAAAAAACAAGTCATGTATGTAATAGGTCTTGTCTGTTTTTCCTTCTATATGTATTTTCCTTAGTGCTACTTTAAATTGTAATGATGCTGAGTTTCTAGATGTGGTGACAACTATTTTAAGGCAAACACATGGTTTTCACCTAAATACTTATAACCTATTTAATAATCTCACTACTGGGGGTGCTCCAAAATAGTACGAGCGTCCACTGATGCCTAATCCGTCCCCCACTTTTTCTCTTTTCAGTTACAACCATACAAGGAAAAGGTCCTCTAAATATGGTCTGTAGGGTTACGTGCAATGTTTTTTACTAATTGCACAGAAAATTAGCAATCGCAAAGAGCAGGGCAAAAACGAGGTCCTGAGGAAAGCCTACTGAACCTTCGCGGTATATAAAGGCTGAAACAAGTCGACTATCGGATGCCTGGGAACATTAATTCCTAAAAGCATCACACTGATCTATTTTAACCTAGCCCTAGATCCCAGAATATATATATATATTCACTGAAAAAACCATAGGTTTCAGGGGCGTTATAGTTAGTTGGACATTTCACTCGTACAAAACCATAGAAATTCCCCCGTTATAGTTAGTTCAGCTAACTATAAATCGCGCGCCCGCAATGCACTGCTGATGACGTCACATATTACATCACTCATGACATGGTCAGTGACATCACTCATGACATCACTGATGACATCTCAAATGACATCACTGATGACATCACTGATGACATCATCCTTGTGATAGAGTGGCAGACCTCCTCTCACCCTAATATAACCTTTGATACACACACTCAAAAATACAAACTAACATTTTCAAAACAATGGACATACCAATACCAGTTACAACACACCTATTCAGTAATTCCAAGATCTACACACACATCCACTCATTCACCAACAGTCCCTATACAGTCACTCATACATGTACTCACTCATCATATGTACTCATACACCTATACATCCTGTTACACACCGCCACTCATCCATAGAGTTACCCACACACATAGTCACACATGCAAACAAAGTATCAAACATCCATTTACTTGCATATACAGTTATACACACACTACCACACTTACTTCTACAGAAACTTACACATACTTACTCTCTTAAACAATCACTTATAGAAACACCTACTTATTTGTACAGGAACTCTTCCAATCTCTCACTCTCACATATACTCACTTATATACACCAATACTCACATATACTAGTTTAAAACATATGTAGTTACTCATAAAGACACTATTGAGACAGTCATTCACTCACTAACACACCCATACACATACTCATCCACCTATACAGTCCTGCACACATGCTGTCTTCAACACATACAAACAGTGAGTCACTCATTCATGCATCTATGCACTAAGTAATACCCCCACCGAACCATACAGACACTCAGACACTCATACTGATACTCAAAAAACCAACTAATAACCCATATAGACACTCATGTAGCTACTCACCAACCCATGCAGCCACTTATACACAAAGTGAGAGACTGATACAGATATTTTCATATTTAAACATTACTCACTAACCCATGTATTCACTAAGATACACTTAGTCAGTTATACAATCAATTTTACAAAACAAAATCATCCATTTAGACACTTATATACCCATTTATTCTTCCATCGACCTTGAGATATACATATATAAAACATATTTAATTTTCAGAAAAACACACATTCACTGGATGATGTCATCAGTGATGTCATCAGTGATGTCATTTGAGATGTCATCAGTGATGTCATGAGTGATGTCACTGACCATGTCATGAGTGATGTAATATGTGACGTCATCAGCAGTGCATTGCGGAGCGCGCGAGTTATAGTTAGCTGAACTAACTATAACGGGGAATTTCTATGGTTTTGTACGAGTGAAATGTCCAACTAACTATAACGCCCCTGAAATCTATGGTTTTTTCAGTGAATTTCTAAGGTTTTTTAAATGCTAATTTCTAACTATAACGTGCCTGAAACCTATGGTTTTTTCAGTGAATATATATATATTTATTATACTATGTATACATGTGAAAATGTCTCGGTCCCCTGTTTGCCTCGGCGGCACGGAAAAAATGGGTGGAACTGACGTCAGCACGCCGACGAGGTTCTCTTATGGCTCCGATGATGTCATACGGTGTCGCGAGCGGAGCCGTGCTATTATGACGTCCTCATTGACGTGGGAGAGCTAGGAAAGAATATCCGTGGAATGCTGGTGCAGGGGATATTCACCTAAGTGTTCAGGCTAGTCCTTTGGGAGCAACTGTTTATGTTGCCACTCCAGAAACCGAAACCAGTGATCCGAGGGCAGAGGCCCTGCAGATGGCACACGAGGTGGGGTGCCCAGTCGTGTGCACCGGCGGGGCAGCAAAGTGACAAGCACCACAACCCACAAAAAAGGTAACGAGGGCACTGAATAACACAGGATCTTCTCTTTGTATCTGGCAGGAACAACGAAGTTAAAATGCCCTGTAGCAAAATGTAGAATTAGTGCTACAACGGTCTTCAAGAGGACCTGCGATGCCGCTTCTGCCTCCCGTACCCTGGAGGTGGCACATGGGTCACGCGGTACGGTCATACTGCGGTGGGACGCACACTCGTTGACCTCTCATGGCACTGCTCCACACTTCAGGGAGGACGCTTTCCATTAGCTATGTTTTCTGATGACATGTCGCGCCGGCCCCGTCCAACAACAGAACTCCTTTAGATCCAAACAGACTCTTCCACTCTCTCACCGGAAGTGAAACCAGGCCACGCGGACACTTTCACAATACAACAGCCGGGAATGCACTTTTCGGTAAAAAAACCACATTCCTTCCTCCTAATTAATCAAATAAACGTCTCACTGAAGAACAGGGGCCAGCTTCGATCGGTAAACAGCCGTTACAACAACTTTTTTACTTTGCGATACCATTACAAAGCATGCATTACCACGCATGCGTTGTACATCACAAAGTCATTACTACACATTTTTTTAGAACGCATGGTCATTTACGACGCATGCCTTTACAACAAATTTTGTTGTAAAGGTATGTATGGTAAATGACCATGCGTTCTAAAAAACAGGTAGACGATCCATGTCATTGTAAGGAAACAGAGGCTGTTCCGTTTCCTCACAACGACGTGCACCGCCCCTCAGAGACGACGTGAAGCAGGAACCATGAGGAGAGAGGAACCATGAGGAGTGAGAGGTAAGGGGGATTGGGCATGGGGTGGGGGTTTCTTTTCTAGGGTTTAGGGTAGTGCAGTGGTGTTTGGGTGGTGTAGGGGGTCGTGCTGGGGGTAGTGTTTTAGGGTTTAGGGTAGTGCAGTGGTGTTTGGGTAGTGTAGGGGGTGGTGCTGGGGGTAGTGTTTTAGGGTTTAGGGTAGTGCAGTAGTGTAGGTGGTCGTGCTGGGGGTAGTGTTTTAGGCTTTAGGGAAGTGCAGTGGTGTATGGGTAGTGTAGGGGGTCATGCTGGTGGTAGTGTTTTAGGGTTTAGGGTAGTGCAGTGGTGTTTGTGTAGTTTAGGGGGTCATGCTGGGGGTAGTGTTTTATGGTTTAGGGTAGTGCAGTGGTGTTTGGGTAGTGTAGGGGTCGTGCTGGGGGTAGATTTAGGGTTTAGGGTAGTGCAGTGGTGTTTGGGTAGTGTAGGGAGTCGTGCTTGGGGTAGTGTTTTAGGGTTTAGGGTAGTGCAGTGGTGTTTGTGTAGTGTAGGGGTTGTGCTGGGGGTAGTGTTTTAGGGTTTATGTTAGTGCAGTGGTGTTTGGGTAGTGTAGGGGGTAGTGCTGGGGTAGTGTTTTAGGGTTTAGGGTAGTGCAGTGGTGTTTGTGTAGTGTAGGGGGTAGTGCTGGGGGTAGTGTTTTAAGGTTTAGGGTAGTGCAGTGGTGTTTGGGTAGTGTAGGGGTTCATGCTGGGGGTAGTGTTTTAGGGTTTAGGGTATGGCAGTGGTGTTTGGGTAGTGTAGGGGGTCGTGCTGGGGGTCGATTTAGGGTTTAGGGTAGTGCAGTGGTGTTTGTGTTGTGAGGGGGTCGTGCTGGGGGTAGTGTTTTAGGGTTTAGAGTAATGCAGTGGTGTTTGTATAGTGTAGGGGGTTTAGGGTAGTGCAGTGGTGTTTGTGTAGTGTAGGGGGTCATGCTGGGGGTTGTGTTTTAGGGTTTAGGGTAGGGCAGTGGTGTTTGTGTAGTGTAGGGGGTAGTGTTTTAGGGTTTAGGGTAGTGCAGTGGTGTTTGTGTAGTGTAGGGGGTCATGCTGTGGGTAGTGTTTTAGGGTTTAGGGTAGTGCAGTTGTGTTTGTGTAGTGTACGGGGTCGTGTTTTAGGGTATAGGTTAGTGCAGTGGTGTTTGGGTAGTGTAGGGGGTCATGCTGGGGTTAGTGTTTTAGGGTTTAGGGTAGTGCAGTGGTGTTTGGGTAGTGTAGGGGGTCGTGCTGGGGGTAGATTTAGGGTTTAGTGTAGTGCAGTGGTGTTTAGGTAGTGTAGGGAGTCGTGCTGGGGGTAGTGGTTTAGGGTTTAGGGTAGTCCAGTGGTGTTTGTGTAGTGTAGGGAGTCGTGCTGGGGGTAGTGTTTTAGGGTTTAGGGTAGTGCAGTGGTGTTTGGGTAGTGTAGGGGGTCGTGCTGGGGTAGTGTTTTAGGGTTCAGGGTAGTGCAGTGGTGTTTGTGTAGTGTAGGGGGTCATGCTGGGGGTAGTGTTTTAGGGTTTAGGGTAGTGCAATGGTGTTTGTGTAGTGTAGGGGGTAGTGTTTTAGGGTTTAGGGTAGTGCAGTGGTGTTTGTGTACTGTAGGGGGTCGTGCTGGGTTCTAGTGTTTTAGGGTTTAGGGTAGTGCAGTGGTATTTGTGTAGTGTAGGGGGTAGATTTAGGGTTTAGGGTAGTGCAGTTGTGTTTGGGTAGTGTAGGGGTCAACCAACATGAATTTGTCCTTGTGTGATGTAACCAATGCTCATGTAAAGCACTCCAATACCTGACCAGTCTGCACTATATAAAACTGCAAAAAACAAAAATAAAAAGTGTTTTGCACACTTCTGTCATTGGGCTATACGTGGGCTACCTCTGGGTGATATTTGTGCTACATTTGGGCTCTTTTTTCTCTGGTGGCCATCTTGGGAGACTTATTTGTTATGAAGTTTCCTAATTTCCTCATTTACTACAGTCTCCTCAGTAGGAAATTCTTTCAGTTTTTAGGTCTCGCCTACGCAGCGCGCATGCGCTGCTTAGGAAAAAGACCTTTAGCCATCGGCACAGCTTTGCGGGCAAAAACGTGCACGTGTTGCATTGCTTCCAATGGCAACGCGTGCACGTCTGGCGATTCCCTTGCGGGAGCGAGCTTTTTCGCCATGTGTAATCAATTATCTCTCCTGGTGCCGCTCGCTCCCGCAAGAGAAACGCTGCCTGCTCTCGGCCGCCCCCCCCCACCCCCTCCTTGCGCGAGGCGCGCGCGCTTGTTATATAAGGAGTTTAGTGTTTACATTATGCTTTTGGAACGTGCTGCATGCGTCTGACATCACTACGCGACGAGTGCCGTCGGAAGCCGCTGTCTTCTCTTCATACCCGGTTGTGGCCAGTGACATTACTGTGTATTTTCGTGTTTTGTGGATTCGGGCTGGCTGCAGCTATGGCGACGGAGGAGCCAGAGCGTGCTGATGGCAAGATTGTCAAGATGGAGGTTGATTACACCAGCACGGTGGATCAGCGGCTGCCCGAGTGCGAGAAACTGGCTAAGGTGAGCTGAGTCATGTCTGGCACTGGTAGGCCACAATGGATCAGCAAAGGTTGGGCGAGTCCTATAGGAAATGTGGTAGAGACGCTCGTTGCAGTCATGGGGCAGGCTTCACTTGAGTGAGAGAACTAATGGATGTAAGGGCCTTATGAATAGCACGTGTCTCCATTCTTGTGAAATCTCCCTCTTTTTAGAGAGAGCCACACGCCTAAAAAGCAATATTCTTCCGTAGACTTAAGGATAGTAAGCAAACTTGCTTCACCACCTTTTTTAATTAATTAGATTAGCCTCATATATATTTCGTTTCAATGTCGTTTGCCCTCCAACAGGTGGTGTATCCAGTTACTAGGAAAGGAGAGTCTGGGCACGGTGAGAGAAGCTTTTCTCGGCTTGATGGGCTCTTTCATGCAAATTGGTACAGATTGTATTAGCCCTTTCGCTGTAAAAGCCCCCAACCCCCGCTGTGCTGAGCATTTTATTTTGATATTTGGGGTCTTTTGGGTGCTGTGGGTCTTCAGGCACAAAGGCGGAGTAACATGTACGTCTTTAGAAATGAGCTCCATGCTGTTGTTGTGGGACTACTTAAAACAGCTTAAGGGGCTCACCTCGTATCCCTCAACGGACACCTGTTTCTTTGGAAAGCCTTATTTCACACCTAGGCTGGAGAGGGTGAAATTTTGAAACTGGCAACAACGGAGGATGTTATAGGTTGAGGGATCTGTGTAAGAAATACACACTTAAATCCTTTAAGACCGTTAGATGGTACTTTGGGCTCCCTAAAGAGGAGAGCTTATGTACCTAGAGCTTTGCCACTGGATGTCACATCCTGTCATCCAGATGTGAGCAGTTGGGGAACTCACCTCATTTAAACAGTCTTGAAGTAATTTACCTCTAGGTAAGGACTTCTAATTTATAAGCAGTTGCTCAACTCAGAAGTACTGCAGAAGTGCATTGCCCGAATAAGTTGAGGGTGTGGGACCTTTTAGCTGTAGGTATTTATTGGGCCTGATGGGTGATGCAGATGAGGCCAAGCGAGGAATATACAGCAACCGTTAAGCGGTCATAGCGAGTGGACATATTAAGTGGAATGGGGTCAAATATAAAGACAATTTAGGGATAAATGTGCCAAAGCTGAGTGTGTTCAGAGAGATTTTAGGGGTTACGCCCATCTTTGTATTGGAGGTATCTTTTTAAATTTCAGTAAAAACTATTGAACCCTAAAGCTTTGTTTGCTAAACTGCAACAAAAAAGCTAGAATTGAGTGCTGACATCTATTGCATGTCCAAAGTTAAGTAAGACATATATGCCAGATTCACCTCATGTGTCCCCTTGCAGCCCCTACTGGCGTATTCTCAAGCTTACAGTATATTCAAGTATCCACATTATAAGTGAGCTGTGGAGTGCTGAACTTAGGATGTTTGTTCACGGTGTTAGGTCACAGACTGTCACTCAAGACACTCAACATTTCGGGGTCCCTAAATGTCACATGGCCTATGAGCTCTGAGTTTTTAAAGTATAGTTTTTTTATTGACCTTTCCAAGACACAATACTAACCTCGGTTGAGCGTGCTTTATCACAACTTCAATTGCATGGTAAACTCTTGATACCAACCCCTTCCCCCACAGGCACAGTCACAGTGTATGCATGGTCAAAATCCATATAGTAGTATTCCACTAATCAATAACAGTGGAGCAAAAAAATCCTCGTTGATAACATATTGTAGACATGCACATCAGGACTCGGGTAACTCTCCTCTTATTATCCCCTCCAGCTTATTATCTCTTAACAATCATGATCTATGGGTTAGCTCATCTGGAGGAGTCGGTAGCTCTGAAAACATTGCCGCCCAGGCCTGCATGTCACCCTCTAGTTTTTCATCTATGTGCGTCTTTCTCATATGGCACCCTACTGCATTTTTCCATTCAGCCAGTCTTCCACTTTCACTGGTGTGGGAGAGTGCTCAGAGTTGTAGAAAGTAGGTCTGGGCGAAATTTAAATTACACCTGAGATTTACTCCATTGCCCACTTTGTGTAATTACATACCACTCGCTGTAAAAATTGACACCGAAACATGCCATCCAATGCATAAAAACAAAAACGCAAGCAGCGGCTGTTCATGGTGCTTAGTTTAAATGCATCCACACACCACAAATTGACGAGAGGACACATTTTGCGCTAAAATATAGAGCAAAATAACAGTTTTGTGTAATTACACATTATTTTGCATAACCATAATTACACGAAAGCAAACTACGCAAATTTTGCACACCCTTAATAAAAAGTGCAGTCGTCTGCTGAATCATTACATATGTTGGCATCTTGAAATCAGTCTTTCAGTTTGGGTAGTGGGACCTATGAGCCTTAGCCTTGTCCTGGCTACCATGCGCTTAGCCAGCAGCAATAGGAAAGCAACAATTTTCATAGATAAAGCTGGGATTTCAGCTACATATCCCAACACTACAGTCAATGGTGATAGTTCCAAAGGCGTATTAGTGATTTTCTATGTTACAAAAGGGTTCCCATAAGTTACTAATATACAGTGCGGGACAGGGAAAACAACAAGTACTAGAACAAAAACCCACCTCCAAAATCCGCTCTAAAGTGGAGTTGAGTACATATATAGGCCACACAAACGCATAAATCAATTACACATGTGAACTAGTTTCAGAATATTATTTATTTTTATAATGAACTAGTCATTTTTGATATTTTATTGTTTTATCAAGTGGCCCATCAATATGTATATTTAGTTAAACACATATTTTCCACAGACATTAATATTATAATATGAACCTCCCACCGTCATACATATCATTCAACCACTCAGCTTAAAGAGTATTGTTCATACCTAGTCACTTATTCATTCATACCATCAAAATAAAACGTACATAGCACCTTCAAATGGAACATTCTACAATCTGTGATCTCCATTGCAGAACACAAAAACCAGCTCGTAAATACGTTATCGGAATACCTCCATTGTGTATCTCACATGACACTGTTTACAATAGTTATATATATTTCACTTTTTCTCCTTTTCATATTTATATAATAAACGTCTGGTATTGCTTAAATCCTTGGTATGTGTTCCCAGGATTAGGTGCTGAGGTGCTTTTCTGTGTTAGTGATCAAAGGACCACTCACCTTCTTCAGGGCACACACAGATGGAGTAAATAAGACCACCCAATAAACAAGCATTGGCATAGCCAATAGGTCTCGCCTTTGGGACCTTATAAGTGTTTAGCCATGCAACAGTTGATGTTGTTGCACCAACGATATTGTACTGCATAACTAAATACTTATAAGGTCCCAAAGGCGAGACCTATTGGCTATGCCAATGCTTGTTTACTTTGATTCCATCAAGAAGGCATTCAGATGTGTCACACATTTGCCATAAATTCAGAATGTTAGCACTCTAGTTGTTCATTAGATCACTGTAGTAAAGATACTGCTCATCAAGGAGTTAACTGGAAGTCTACTGCTGGTATTGAAAGTGATTGTTTCAGTCTGCATGTCAGAATTTTCTAATGAAATAGAAGAGGATTTGAGATCTCACTTAAAACATGCCCTAAATTTTCTTTTTGCAGCACTAACCATAATTTCTATGGCAAAATGAACCCCTCATTTTGTTCCTTTTTAAATTAAATGTTTTAAATGTTACCAGTTTATTCCAATCAAGATGGCTTCAGGTGTGCCATACTTTTGTCATAAGTAAGGCTGTTAGCACTCTAGTTGTTCTTTAGAACACTCTGGGAAGCTGCAGTAGAACACAAATGCATCAACTGACAGGCTGCTCCTGTTGAAATATAACAGGAAGATATTTGAGATCTCACTTAAAACATGTCCTAATTTTTCTTTCAACAGCACTAACCATAATTTCTATGGCAAAATGAACCCCCTCATTTTGTTCCTTTTTAAATTAAATGTTTTAAGTGTTACCAGTTTATTCCAATCAAGATGGCTTCAGGTGTGCCATACTTTTGTCATAAGTAAGACTGTTAGCGCTCTAGTTGTTCTTTAGAACACTCTGGGAAGCTGCAGTAGAACACAAAGGCATCAACTGACAGGCTGCTCCTGTTGAAATATAACAGGAAGATATTTGAGATCACACTTGAAACATGTCCTAATTTTTCTTTCTACAGCACTAACCATAATTTCTATGACAAAATGAACCCCATCATTTTGTTCCTTTTTAAATTAAATGTTTTAAGTGTTACCAGTTTATTCCATCAAGATGGCTTCAGGTGTGCCATACTTTTGTCATAAGTAAGGCTGTTAGCACTCTAGTTGTACTTTAGAACACTCTGGGAAGCTGCAGTAGAACACAAAGGAATCAACTGACAGTCTCTGCCATTGTTGGATGTACATGTTTTACTGAGAATGTCAGACTTCATTCTCACATGACTGAGAAAGATAATGTGAATTGCTCTCATTTTAGCTTCTGGAGCACCTTCCAAAACTGTATGGGACAAGCATGTGAAAATAGTTTTCTCTCAAACATGATTCATGATATCCCAGCAGAAGGTTTTTCACAGGGTAAAATCACCTTAGAACACACCACAATTCCTGAAATTAGTATGGTACCATCAACAAATGAATTCTAATGTAACTAAAGTCTGTTATCACCCTTTATAGTTCTCCTTTTGGTAACCCTCAAAATCTTCGATTCACTACAATGCATTTCAATGGGGTACTATCATTTATATTGGTCCCAAGATGGCTGCCAGCAATTCCAGGATGAAGTGCTGACAGCCAATCAGATCTCACGATGACATGTGTGGTTAGGCTCCGCCCAGATATATATGTGTTTTTACTTTTGATTTTTCAGCAACTACTGAACGGATTTACACCATTTAACAAAAAGGGTTCTTTCTGAACCAAGAACTACCTCTTTGCCAAATTTGGTGTAATTCCGTTCAGCAGTTCGGGCTGTAGCCTTGCATAAAGTTTGCTATGGGAAATTGATTTTTTTGACTCTTATTTTTTTAATTTCTCCGCAACTACTGGACGGATTTACACCATTTAACAAAAAGGGTTCTTTCTGAACCAAGAACTACCTCTTTGCCAAATTTTGTGTAATTCCGTTCAGCAGTTCGGGCTGTAGCCGTGGCTAAAGTTTCCTATGGAAAAATGAATGGGGAAAACATGTTTTGGGATCCCCCTTTTTTCTCGGCCCCCGCTTGATGAATCACCCCGAAACTTTCAGGGTAGGAGCGGACCGGAGCGGGCCATAAAGTTTGAAAATTTGGCCAAGATTCATCAACCGACGCAAGAGTTATTTCAAATAGAATGTTGCGGATTTCCTATGGAAAATAGGTCCTAACTATAACTATCTACTGGCGACCGCCAGTAGATAATATATATATATATATATATATATCCATCACAAAAACTGCCCGATAAGGAAGGGCCCACAGCAGGTGAGTAAGCATCAAATAATTTATTGGAGGTTGCCGTATACAAGAAATGAATGTTGCCTGCCAAAAATAGTTCTTTTCGTCCGACGCGTTTCATGCCAAACTGCATTTCATCAGGGACTAAAGATTTCATAACTGCTTGATGGCGCTGTTTTTAAACACCTGTGATTAGTTAAGTCCCCGCCTCAGTGGGCGTTGCCATTCCACTGGCATCCTGGTACTTGTGGTGTTTAATTGCTTCGCCAGTGGGCCATGTGCCATCCGCAGCAAAATTAAAACACAGTGATTCCCATGTGGGTCGCGGCACAGACTCACTTCATAGTACCAGCATCTTGTTACCTCCAACATCGCTCCTGCTCCATATGCGATCTCGCCGGTTGGCGTGACTGCTGGTCTGTGTTCAAACAGTGGGGCTCCCTCCGCGACCCAGGCATGGCCGCTCAAAATCCATCACAAAAACTGCCCGATAAGGAAGGGCCCACAGCAGGTGAGTAAGCATCAAATAATTTATTGGAGGTTGCCGTATACAAGAAATTAATGTTGCCTGCCAAAAATAGTTCTTTTCGTCCGACGCGTTTCATGCCAAACTGCATTTCATCAGGGACTAAAGATTTCATAACTGCTTGATGGCGCTGTTTTTAAACACCTGTGATTAGTCAAGTCCCCGCCTCAGTGGGCGTTGCCATTCCACTGGCATCCTGGTACTTGTGGTGTTTAATTGCTTCCCCAGTGGGCCATGTGCCATCCGCAGCAAAATTAAAACACAGTGATTCCCATGTGGGTCGCGGCACAGACTCACTTCATAGTACCAGCATCTTGTTACCTCCAACATCGCTCCTGCTCCATATGCGATCTCGCCGGTTGGCGTGACTGCTGGTCTGTGTTCAAACAGTGGGGCTCCCTCCGCGACCCAGGCATGGCCGCTCAAAATCCATCACAAAAACTGCCCGATAAGGAAGGGCCCACAGCAGGTGAGTAAGCATCAAATAATTTATTGGAGGTTGCCGTATACAAGAAATGAATGTTGCCTGCCAAAAATAGTTCTTTTCATCCGACGCGTTTCATGCCAAACTGCATTTCATCAGGGACTAAAGATTTCATAACTGCTAGATGGCGCTGTTTTTAAACACCTGTGATTAGTCAAGTCCCCGCCTCAGTGGGCGTTGCCATTCCACTGGCATCCTGGTACTTGCGGTGTTTAATTGCTTCCCCAGTGGGCCATGTGCCATCCGCAGCAAAATTAAAACACAGTGATTCCCATGTGGGTCGCGGCACAGACTCACTTCATAGTACCAGCATCTTGTTACCTCCAACATCGCTCCTGCTCCATATGCGATCTCGCCGGTTGGCGTGACTGCTGGTCTGTGTTCAAACAGTGGGGCTCCCTCCGCGACCCAGGCATGGCCGCTCAAAATCCATCACAAAAACTGCCCGATAAGGAAGGGCCCACAGCAGGTGAGTAAGCATCAAATAATTTATTGGAGGTTGCCGTATACAAGAAATGAATGTTGCCTGCCAAAAATAGTTCTTTTCGTCCGACGCGTTTCATGCCAAACTGCATTTCATCAGGGACTAAAGATTTCATAACTGCTTGATGGCGCTGTTTTTAAACACCTGTGATTAGTCAAGTCCCCGCCTCAGTGGGCGTTGCCATTCCACTGGCATCCTGGTACTTGTGGTGTTTAATTGCTTCCCCAGTGGGCCATGTGCCATCCGCAGCAAAATTAAAACACAGTGATTCCCATGTGGGTCGCGGCACAGACTCACTTCATAGTACCAGCATCTTGTTACCTCCAACATCGCTCCTGCTCCATATGCTGTGGGCCCTTCCTTATCGGGCAGTTTTTGTGATGGATTTTGAGCGGCCATGCCTGGGTCGCGGAGGGAGCCCCACTGTTTGAACACAGACCAGCAGTCACGCCAACCGGCGAGATCGCATATGGAGCAGGAGCGATGTTGGAGGTAACAAGATGCTGGTACTATGAAGTGAGTCTGTGCCGCGACCCACATGGGAATCACTGTGTTTTAATTTTGCTGCGGATGGCACATGGCCCACTGGGGAAGCAATTAAACACCACAAGTACCAGGATGCCAGTGGAATGGCAACGCCCACTGAGGCGGGGACTTGACTAATCACAGGTGTTTAAAAACAGCGCCATCAAGCAGTTATGAAATCTTTAGTCCCTGATGAAATGCAGTTTGGCATGAAACGCGTCGGACGAAAAGAACTATTTTTGGCAGGCAACATTCATTTCTTGTATACGGCAACCTCCAATAAATTATTTGATGCTTACTCACCTGCTGTGGGCCCTTCCTTATCGGGCAGTTTTTGTGATGGATATATATATATATATATATATATATATATATATATATATATATATATTCACTGAAAAAACCATAGGTTTTAGGGACAGTTATAGTTAGTTGGACATTTCACTCGTACAAAACCTGTGAAATTCCCCCGTTATAGTTAGTTCAGCTAACTATAACTCGCGCCCCCGCAATGCACTGCTGATGACATCACATATTTCATCACTCATGACATGGTCAGTGACATCACTGATGACATCACTGATGACATCATCCAGTGACTGTGTGTTTCTATAAAGTTTAAATATGTTTAATATATATGCCAAGGTGTATTGAAGAATGAGTGGGTGTATAAGTGTCTGGATGGATGATTTAGTAGATGCGTGACTGACTCTATAAGTGAGTGATTAAACGTATCTTACTGAATGCATGGGTTAGTGACTAAACTGTGTGAATGTCTGTATCCGTCTGTCTGTTGCTGTGTAAGTGGCTGCATGGGTTTGTGAATAGCTACATGAGTGTCTATATGAGTTATTGATTGGTTGTCTGAGTATCTGTATGGGTGCCTGAGTGTTTGTGTGGGTGGGGTGTGTGTGACTCTGTGCATAGATGTGTGAGTGGGTGATTCACTGGGTGCATGGTTTCAAGAGTGCATCTGTGATGGACTGTATGGGTGGGTGAGTGTGTGTATGGGTGTGTTAGTGAGTGAATGTATATCTCAGTCGTACATGTGTGAGTAACTACATATGTGAAAGGCAGTATATATGTGTGTTGGAGTATATAAATGGCTATAAGTGAGAGTGTGTGATTGTGAGAGTGGCTGTATGGATGAGTGTGTACTTGTATCAGTGATTGTATAAGAGCGTAAGAATGTGCTAGTATTTGTATGAGTAAGTGAGCTGGTGTGTGTATAACTATATAGGTGAGTAAATGGCAGTGTGATTAATTATTTGCATGACTGACTAGGTGTGTGAGTACCTCTATGGATGAGTGGCGGTGTGTGAGTGTCTATGTAGGTGTATGAGTGCATATGATAGTCCTGTACTGAGTGACCATAAGTATGAGTGACTGTACGGGTGAGTGAGTGGATGTGTGTGTAGACCTAAGAATCAGTGAGTGGGTATGTAGTTATTGGTGTTGGAGTGTGTATGGTTTTGAGAATGGCAGTCTGTAATTTAGAGTGGGTGTATCAAAGGTTATATTAGGGTGTGAGAAGATGCATCAAATTATCACATGGATGATGTCATCAGTGATGTCATCAGTGATGTCAATGACCATGTCATGAGTGATGTAATATGTGACGTCATCAGCAGTGCATTGCGGGGGCGCGAGTTATAGTTAGCTGAACTAACTATAACGGGGGAATTTCACGGGTTTTGTACGAGTGAAATGTCCAACTAACTATAACTGTCCCTAAAACCTATGGTTTTTTCAGTGAATTTCAAAGGTTTTTTAAATGCTAATTTCTAACCATAACGTGTCTGAAACCTATTGTTTTTTCAGTGAATTTCAAAGGTTTTTTAAATGCTAATTTCTAACTATAACGTGCCTGAAACCTATGGTTTTTAAGTGAATTTCAAAGGTTTTTAAATGCTAGTTTCTAACTATGCCTACAGAGGTAGGACATGTGAAGAAAGAAGAAAAACGCACAGAAAGAAGCAAAAGAAATGCAGAAAGAAGCAACAGAAGTCCACAAAGACGAAGAAAAGTGCAGGAAGAAGCAAAAGATGTGCAGAAAGAACCAACAGAGGAGCAGAAAGAGGCCTTGTTCCAAAATCATCCTGTGCCCACAACTTTTTCCGACGTGTACTGGTGGCAACTGACTCTGACTAACCAGAGCCAGTGCTATGCTAAAAGACACTTAGAATACAGTGAAAACACCTACATACACTAGGGAACACTATGCGTTGGGGTACCCCTGTGATTAGCATGACCTCCTCTGTAAGTCCCTAGCAAATAATAGGGCAGGAGGATTAAAACTACCTCTTAAAACGCGCTACAGGGTGCGTTTGCACAGTGGTGAAGGGAGGGGGGGCCTGAGGTGACATGTGTGCAAACGCGCCCCGTGGCGCGTTTTAAGTTGCGGGATTAAGTCCCCTTGAATCCTGAGTGTCCCTGGGGCCCAACTAGCCCCCCAGGTACCTACAGTTAGGACCACAGAGCTGAGTTGCAGAGAGGCGTTCCGAGGCCACGCACCTTTTTTCACCTCTCTGCAATGCAACTCTGTTGTGCTTACTGAAGGTACCTGGTGGGCTAGTTGGACTCCAGGGAGCCTCAGGATTGAAGGAGACTTAATCCCCCAACTTAAAACGCGCCACAGGGCCTGTTTGCACACATGTCACCTCAAGCCCCGCCCCCTCCCTTCACCACTGTGCAAACGCGCCCCATGGCGCGTTTTAAGTTGGGGGATTAAGTCCCCTTGAATCATGAGGGTCCCTGGGGGCCAACTAGCCCACCCTGTACCTCCAGTATGTGCCAGGGAGCTGCGTTGCAGAGAGGTGTTCAGAGGCCACGCCCCTTTTTACACCTCTCTGCAATGCAGCTCTGTGGCGCTTTCTGGACGTACCTGGTGGGCTAGTTGGCCCCCAGGGACCCTCAGGATTGAAGGGGATTTAATTCCCCATCTTTAAACGCGCCACAGGGCATGTTTGCACCCATGTCACCTCAGGCCCCGCCCCCTCCCTTCACCACTGTGCAAACGCGCCCGTGGCGCGTTTTAAGTTGGGGGATTAACTCCCCTTGAATCCTGAGGGTCCCTGGGGTGCAACTAGCCCACCAGCTACCTCCATTAAGCGCCACAGAGCTTCGTTGCAGAGAGGTGTAAAAAGGGGCGTGGCCTCAGAACACCTCTCTGCAACGCAGCCCCCTGGCGCATACTGGAGGTTCCCTGTGGGCTAGTTGGCCTCCAGGGACCCCCAGTATTCAAGGGGAATTCGTTCCCCATCTGCAATCGCGCCAGGGGGCGCATTTGCAGAGTGGTAAAGGAAGGGGGCGGGGCCTGCGGCACAATCGTTTTTGTTTTTTCCCCCCGAAGGGGGGCTGTGTGGCCCCCCTTCCTTTTTCCTTTTTTTGGGCCTGGGGACCCCATCCCCCAGGGCCTTACCCCTTTTTTTCTTTTTTTCTAAATAAATCGGGAAGGGGGCTGCGTGGCCCCCCTCCCGTGGCCGATTCCGGTCCCGGGGACCCCATCCCCCGGGGCATGGCCACACTTTTTATTATTTTTTTAAGGAGGGGGGCTGCGTGGCCCCTCTCCTCAGGCCTCCTTTTACCCCGGGGACCCCATCCCCCGGGCAGGCCTTTATTTATTTATTTTGTTTTTATTTATTTTTTCGGGGGGGGGCCGCGTGGCCCCCCTCCCGGGCCACTACTTGCCCCGGGGACCCCATCCCCGGGGCTGGCCCTCTCCGTTGGGGACCGTGGGGGGGTCCCCAATCCCCCCACGGTCCCACCGTCCTTCGCGTCCCTCTGGAGCCGGCATTGCTTTTCCACATGGGGAGCTGCTAACATGCAGCTCCCCGTGTGGAAAAGCAATTTGCTTCGAATTTTGGAAGAGAGAGCAGGTTTCCCTGCTCTCTCTTCCAAAATTCAAAGCAAGTTTGCTATGACAGGACGGGAGCCGCGAGGCTCCCGCCCTGTCATAGCAAACAGCAGTGTCCCGGGGGTAGGCACCCCGGGACACTGCAGGAGCCGGCCCTGGGGGGTGGTGGTTCCCAGGGCCATCACAGGCTCCAGGAGGGGGGCCGCGCGGCCCCCCTCCCAACATGTTGAAAGCCCCGGGGAGGTGGTGGTCCCCGGGGCTTCGGGGGTCTGAAACGGACCCCCACTTTAAAATTGTTAGTGCCCCGGCACTGAGGCACAAGATGGCTGCCAAAACTTCCTGGTTTGGAGTGTTGCCAGCCAATTAGCATACAGCTCGTGATCGGGAGGGTGCGCGGACCCTACGCGGCCATAGATATATATGTGATTTAACTTTTGATTTTCTCAGGGACTACTGAACGGATTTACACCATTTAAGCAAAAGGCACAACTCTGAACCAAGGGCTACCTTTTTGCCAAATTTGATGTAATTCCGTTCAGCAGTTCGGGCTGTAGCTGCGATGAAAGGTTCCTATGGAAAATTGCATGGGGAATACATGTTTTGGTACCCCCTTTTTTCTCAGCCCCCGCTTGACAAATCACCCCGAGACTTTCAAGATAGGAGCGGACCGGAGCGGGCCACAAAGTTTGAAAATTTCGCGAAGATTCGTCAACCGGCGCCAAAGTTATTTCAAATAGAATGTTGCGGATTTCCTATGGAAAATAGGTCCTAACTATAACTATCTACTGGCGACCGCCAGTAGATAATATATATATATATATATATATATATATATATATATATATATATATATATTCACAGAAAAAAACACAGGTTTCGGGGACGTTATAGTTAGTTGGACATTTCACTCGTAGAAAACCAGAGAAATTCGGCCGTTAAAGTTAGTTGAGCTAACTATAACTCGTGCCCCCGCAATGCACTGCTGATGACGTCACACATTACATCATTCATGACATGGTCAGTGACATCACTGATGACATCACTGATGACATCTCAAATGACATCACTGATGACATCACTGATGACATCATCCAGTGACTGTGTGTTTCTGTAAAGTTTAAATATGTTTTATATTGATTTGATTTGATTTGATTATTGCATTTGTAGAGCGCAAACTGTCACTCCGAAAGGAGCATCCTGGCGCTAGTTGGAGGAAGGGTGAGATGAAGTCCTGGGGATCCTAAATGAGGGAAAGGCAGAATTCGTCTGAGGATCCAAAGATCCAAGTTTTCAGTGCCTTCCTAAACTGTGTCTCTATTTTTAGCATTCTCAGATGGGTTGGCAAAAGGTTCCAGGCTTTGGTTCCCATAGCGGCTACTGTTTTTCCTCCCTTTGTTTTATATCTTAAACAGGGGGGTTTGAGGAAGTTTGCTGACGAGGACCTAAGGGTCCTGGTCGTGATGTATGGGGTGAATCTGGCTGAGAGGTACTTTGGTCCCAGTTTAAGTGAAGCTCTGAAAATGAATAAGAGAATCTTAAATAGTATTCTCTTGTGCAATGGAAGCCAATGAAGGGTTTTTAATGCTGCGGGTGCGGAGGACCTTCATGGTAGTTTTAGTACTAAGCGGGCCGCAGCGTGTTGGACAACTTGAAGTCTTTTTAGTTTTTGTTTATTGGCTCCCTCCAGGAGGCTGTTGCAGTAGTCCAGGCGCGAGAGGATCAGTGCCACCGCAACTGATTTCCTTGCAGTGAGGGGGATAAGATCAAATAATTTTTTTAATGACTTGATAAGGTTAAAGCAGGTCCCTGCTACTGTCAATGCGTGTGGTTGGAAGGAGAGAGCGGTGTCAAACTGCACTCCTAAGTTTTTGGCTACCTTCACCGTGGTGGGAGGTGGTGTCGCACCCTTCGGCCACCACTCACTAGGCTGAAAGGGATTGTCTTTTCTTATCAGTAGGATCTCGGTTTTGTCTGTATTACACCTGAGGTGGTTGTCCTTCATCCACTGGATGACCTCGGTTAGGCATCGTTTGAAATTGAGTTCGGCGTTAGTGGTATCTTTGTTCAAGGATAGAATCAATTGAGTGTCGTCTGCGTAGGACGTTACTTCTATCCCAAATGAGGCTATCAGGAAGATAGGTGGGGTCATGTATATGTTGAACAACTGCGGGCTGAGTGATGAGCCCTGTGGAACTCCTGTTGTGGTGGTATGTTCTACAGAGAGGAACGTTCCGAGGGACACTGCTTGCCTGCGATTAGTGAGGAAGGATTCGGTCCATGCCAATATGGTATTTGAAATACCGCTGGATTTGAGCCTTGCCAAGAGAATACTGTGTGAGATAGTATCAAACACGGCAGACAGGTCAAGCAAAATCAAAACAGCCTTCCTGCCTTTGTCTGCTATAATTTTTAAAGTGTCCGATATTTCCAGGAGTGCAGATTCTGTGGAGTGCTTGGGGCGGAAGCCAGATTGCCGAGGGTGGAGAATATTGGCGGCTACAATGAATTTGGTTAGTTCTTTATGTACTAGTTTTTCTGTGATTTTGCCCAGTATTGGAAGCAGCGACATAGGTCGGAGGTTGGAGAGAATGGATGAGTCAATGTTTTGTTTCTTTTTTAATGGTTTTACTATAGCTAGCTTCCATTCATCTGGCACTGTGCCTGAAATTAATGAAGAATTGACTATCTGATTGATTATTGGGTTGACAGTGTCTATGATTTGGTGGAGAATCATGGGAGGGCAGGCATCCAAAGGAGAACCTGATTTACAGGCGGCAATTGCAGCCCGTGTTTGCTCCAGCGACACTGGTTCGGAGTAAGTGACCAGTAGTCGCAGGGTCGGGCTCCAGGTTCCAGTCCTGGTTTTGAACTGAATACGTTAAGAAGTCCTTTTGGATATTCTGAATTTTTTCTTCAAAGAAGATCGATATCTGATCACATAAACTCTGAGAGGGAGGTATTTCTTTCTGTAATGCTTTAGGGTTGGTGAAGGACTTTATGACTGAGATTATGACTTTTTGATCTTGGTTAGCCTCCAGTATTTTGTTAGAATAGTACTCTTTTTTCGCTAATTTAATATGAGTATGGTAGTGTTTCCTGCTTATTTTGAATGCTTTTTGCTCTGCTGCATCATAGACTCTTCTCCACTTGCGCTCTTGTTGCTTACATTGGAGATGTAGCTGGGCAAGGGCGGGCGTGTACCACGGGGCTTTATGGGTTTTCATTTTCGCATTCTTATTGGGTTTCTCTGGTGGGATGAGTTCATTGCTTATTGCGGTCAACCAGGAGTGGAAGAGTTGTGAGTCTACTGAGGTATTCCCCGTTAGAACAGGGACCTGAGCCTGGGCGGTGGTAGCCAACTTAGGATTGATGGCTAGTTGTTCCCATTTGCGCCTGGATTGTACGGGGGTGGATTGCTTAGACGGACAGTTCACCAATGGACTCAAGTACGAGGGGGATGAGGTCGTGGTCTGACCATATCTGTGGAATAGGGGTATCTGCAGATAACAGGGTGAAATTGGAGCAGACACTATCCAATGTATGGCCAGCCTGGTGTGTCAGGGCATCTACCAGTTGGTGCAGTCCAAGCAATTCTATTATTTCGAGAAAGTTGTCCACTCCCGGGCCATTTCTGCATTCTAAGTGAAGATTAAAATCACCTAGTAGGGTGAAATTGGCATATCTAAGCAAGAAATGGCTTAAGGTATCTCCTAGTGAGTCAAGAAAAGTGGCACTATGACTAGGTGGACGATAGATCAGGGCTCCTGAAAAGGAAAGGGAGGCATTTATGGAGATGCAGAAGCCAAGGCTTTCTGCTCCCTTAAGTGTGCCCAGTTTTAAATTAGTACAGTGTAATGAGTCATGAAGGATAATGGCCAATCCCCCTCCTCTGGAATCACCTCTGCTCTTCCTACAGATCGTATAGTTGGATGGAAGTACTACTGCGATATCAGGATTACACCAGTCTTTCAACCAGGTTTCAGTGATAAAGAGAAAGTCTAGCTGTCTCTCCGTCATTAAATCACTGATATCCTGGCAGTGCTTGCATAATGATTGGGCATTAATTAGTCCCCCTTTTAATTGGGCGATACTAGTTGTTGTGGCTTTCCTAGGTTCTTCTGACTGTAATGGTGATTTCCGATCTACACTTGTGACATGTGAGAGGACCCATTATTTTGTCAGGTGATAATAGACATCTGCAATTTCCCCTTGTGTTAAGGTTTTTTAATGAAGTTGATGTGTAAACGATACCTGGAGGTTTTTGGGCAGCATCTCCTGTACTTGTCGCGGCCTTGGCGCGGACGGTCACAGACGGGCTTGCCTTTGGCATGCCTTCGGCACACCGGCGGCGCGCCCGCTGTGCGTCCGTCCCAGCATGTGTTTAAATAGCTGGCCGGGCGCCAAAATACCCCGTGTTGGTATATATATATATATATACACAACACTTTTCCCCAAAGGGGACTTCTCACCACACTCACAGCTCTGTGCTTCTTTGTCAAAGATTAATTCAATTCATCCACTTTGTGTAGTTCAAGGGTGTTTATTCATAGCATGCCAACACACCTCTACGCGTTTCAGTCTCCACCGAGACCTTGTTCACGAGGATAACGACAACACAAAGCGGCATTCCAATTCTGCCTCATTTAAACCATATGACATCACATCCTGTGAGTAGCTTCATTGCATTGTGGTAATCGTAGTCTTACTGCTCAGGCGCTTTGATAATTATCGTTAGAACTTTTAACTACATTTTTTATATAAAACATATTTTGGCAATGAAATGTTCACATTCTATCATTATATTTACGTAAACTCACTTTACATTTTTCATACAATGACTCAACATATACAGCTGTGATTATCTGACCCATGGTTGCTATTGTGTCTTACTTTTCCTTGTGACAACACATGCCTTGATGTTTAAAAAAAAAGATGAAAACTGTCCTATTTTAAGGATACAGATTTTAGTAAGATTTCGGGAGTTACAGTCGTTAAAACAGTATTATCACTGCGTGGATAAGAATCGAACCCATGGTTTGTTACTGTATTCAAAGCGCACGAGTGCGCGGCGCTGTTCAGTTGGTACTGCCCTCCAGTGGGAATGCTATTATATCAGGGTGTCCCAAATTGCTCCAATTCCGTAATCTAATATAATCATTTACCTTTTGACCATGCCATTCAACCTGCAATTATTTCGGCATGGTTGTTTGTATTACAATTGAGCCCGTAATGGGTAATTTTCTTTAGCATTCTTGCATTTAGGGCGCGCAATCCTGTGCAATTCTCACTTTCATTGTTATGCCCTCAAAGCGCGCAAACATATTATGTATCCCACTATAAATCTTGCCCTCCAGTGGGCCCTTACTTCCCATAGGTGATTCATAATTCCATAGGTTTATCGCTGTATGTCCCTTTCCTTTTTGATATCATTATAAGTGAACATCTATAATTCTTAATCAATTCATTCCTAACCAATGTGTGTCTAGACTAATTAAACTTCATTAGTCATCTATGAGTTCATCCATTTAGGTCACATCCCCAAGTGGGACTACATTAGGATCATACAGTTAGATTAAAACCCAAGTTAAAATTCATAGCACTGTACATACATATTAAATATAATATATAATACTATATACCAAGATGCATTGTAGAATGAGTGGGTGTATAAGTGTCTGAATGGATGTTTTAATACGTGCGTGACTGACTGTATAAGTGAGTGATTAAACGTGTCTTACTGAATGCATGGGTTAGTGACTAAACTGTGTGAATGTCTGTATCAGTCTGTCAGTTGGTGTGTAAGTTGCTCCACGGGTTGGTGTGTAGCTACATGAGTGTCTATGTGGGTTGTTGATTGGTTGTCTGAGTATCTATGTGGGTGCCTGAGTGTCTGTGTTGGTGGGTGGGGAGTGTGCGTCTCTGTGCATAGATGTGTGAGTGGGTGATTCACTGGGTGTATGGGTTCAAGAGTGCATCTGTGAAGGGCTGTATGGGTGGGTGAGTGTGTGTATGGGTATGTTGATGACTGAAAGGATGTCTCAGTGATACATGTGTGGGTAACTACATATGTGAAAGGCAGTATATGTGAGTGTTGGAGCATATAAATGACTATATGTGAGAGTGAGTGATTGTGAGAGTGACTATATGGATAAGTGTGTGCTTGTATCAGTGATTGTATAAGAGAGTAAGTATATGTTTATGAATAAGTGAGGTGGTGTGTGTATAACTGTGTAGGTGAGTAAATGGGAGTGTGATTGATTCTTTGCATGACTCACTAGGTGTGTGAGTAACTCTATAGATGAGTAGTGGTGTGTGAGTGTCTGTATAGGTGTATGAGTGCATATGATGGTGGCTGTATTGATGACTGACTGCATGTATGACTGACTGTATGGGTGAATGAGTGGATGTGTGTGTAGACCTAGGAATCAGTGAGAGGGTATGTAGTAACTGGTATTGGTGTGACTATGGTTTAAAAGATGGTAGTCTGTATTTTAGAGTGGGTGTATCAAAGGTTATATTAGGGTGTGAGGAGGTGCACCAGATTATCACGTGGATGATGTCATCAGTGATGTCATCAGTGATGTAATTTGAGATGTCATCAGTGATGTTACTGACCATGTCATGAATGATGTAATGTGTGACGTCATCAGCAGTGCATTGCAGGGGCGCGAGTTATAGTTAGCTCAACTAACTATAACGGCCGAATTTCTCTGGTTTTCTATGAGTGAAATGTCCAACTAAATATAACGTCCCTGAAACCTGTGGTTTTTTCTGTGAATTTCTATGGCTTTTTAAATGCTAATTTCTAACTATAACGTCCCTGAAATCTATGGTTTTTTCAGTGAATTTCTATGGTTTTTTAAATGCTAATTTCTACCTATATTGTCTCAAAAATAATTTTTCTTAATTTTTTAATTTTTATAAAAATAATGTGATGTTTTCTCTTTTCTAAAATATGAATTTACATTTTTATTATTTTTTTATTGTATTTAAAAAAAACTAGATTTGCGTACCGATCTTGTACCAATCACGGTGGTTACGCGAATCCAAGAATTTTGCCGCCATATTGGTTAAGTCGTGTACTATGCGCATTTGGCTTGCGAAGGGTGCGCGATTCTCTGCCCCGCGTGACGTCACGTACGTATTTCCGGGGGTCGCACCAGGTGCGCGAATCCCCCGCAAATTTTTAAGTTTTAAAAGTATATGTACATAACTTTATTATATATATTATACCAAGAAAGATACATTATTGTTAAATATAATTTTCGGGAATCACGTCGGGTGCGCGTTGGTTGCGCGTTGGTTGCGCGTCGGTTGCGCGCTGCTTGCGCGCCCGATGCGCGAATCATGTGACTTCAAAAGAAAGTATTTCATTGGTTACGAAGCTTTTAATTCTAGAACTTGCAGGACCCCACCCAATTTTTTCATTCTTTCAACTGCATCTACAGAGACACAGCTCTTGTGTTTTTCTCTTCTTCTCTGGATTTTTTGGGTGTTTTTTTCTCATCAAAAAATAATGGCTGCTTCAAATCCAGCGCAACAGCTTCCACCAGAAGAAGAAGAGTTGTAAGAACCTGTGAAAGTAAGGTATGAGAGCATCGTATGTCCGTTCTTCTCTATTCCAGCTGGGGAGAAAAAAGTAAATGCACGTAAGGTCACGTGCACAATTTGTGAGAAGGTCCTGTCCCGTGGATCGGATAAAAAATATTAGTGCGGCACCTCTTCGATGCTGAAACATCTTCAAACCATGCATCCATGGCGTCTCGTGAGAGAACAACAGCGTCGAGACCTACAAAGACAGACAACTCAGGATGAAGGTGCAGGACCAAGCACATCATCTGGTTCTTCAACTAGTACCAGACCTAATATAATTCCTGAATTTGGTGGAGTGGAGCAGCGTTGTGTGAAGTGCAAGAAAGTACTATGCTATGGTGAACAATCAGTGGATGCCATCGTGGTTGCTATTAAAAACCACCATTGTTAATTTTTTTTTTTTTTTTTTGCAATGACTTTCTAATTGCATAATGTTTACAAAGTTTTCATCATTGATTCTGTTAATTTGTTCATTTTTTAAAAAAAACACAAAAAATACAAAAAAGAGTTGAAAAAATACAAAAAAATTATAAAAGAAAAAAATTGTTCTTTTTAGAACCGCCTATTTGGTTAAAAATAGACAAATGTGTATGTGTTGTCTGAATTGTGGCAAGTGTAATATATGGAGAAGTGTATGGGTAGTGCATGAATGCATGTGTAATGCCTGAATGATTGGAGAAGTGCATGTGTACTACCTGAGTGATTGCATGAGTACATGGGTAATGCCTGGGTGATTGTAAGAGTGCATGGGTACTGGCTGGGTGATTGCATGAGTGCAGGGGTAGTGCCTACGTGATTAGAGGAGTGCATAGATAGTGCCTGAGTGATTGAAGGAGTGCATGGGTAATGCTTTGGTGATTGCAAGAGTGCATGGGTAGTGCCTGAGTGATTGGAGGAGTGCAAGGGTAGTGCCTGGGTGACTGGAGGAGTGCAAGGATAGTGCTTGGGTGATCGGAGGAGTGCAATGGTAGTGCCTGGGTGATTGGAGGAATGCATAGATAGTGCCTGGGTGATTGGAGGAGTGCAAGGGTAGTGCCTGGGTGATTGAAGGAGTGCATGGATAGTGCATGGGTGATTGGAGGAGTACATGGGTAATGCCTAGGTGCATGGAAGAGTGCATCAGTAGTGCCTGTGTAATTGCACGAATGCATAGGTAGTGCCTGGGTAATTTTATAAGTGTATGGGTACTGCCTGGAAGATTGGAGGACTGCATGGATACTACCTGGGTGATTGCATAAGTGCAAGGATAGTGTCTGGGTGATTGGAGGAGTACATAGCTAATGCCTGGGTGATTGCATGAGTGCAGGGGTAATGTCTGGGTGATTGAAGGAGTGCATGGGTAATGCCTGGGTGCATGGAAGAGTACATGGGTAGTGCCTGGGTGCATGTAGGACTGCATGGGTAGTTCCTGGGTGATTGGAGGAGTGTATGAGCAGTACCTAGGTGATTGCATGAGTGCAGGGGTAGTACCTGGATGATTGGAAGACTGCATGGGTAGTGCTTGGGTGATTGCATGAGTGCCGCAGAAGTGCCTGAGTGCATGTATGAGTGCATGGGTAGTGCCTGAGTGATTGCATGAGTGCATGGGTAGTGCCTGGGTGATTGGAGGAGTGCATGGGTAGTGTCTGGGTTATTGCATGAGTGCATAGGTAGTGCCTGGGTGATTGCATGAGTGCAGGGGTAGTGCCTGGGTGATTGGAGGAGTTCATACATAGTGCCTGAGTGATTGAAGGAGTGCATGGGTAATGCCTGGGTGATTGGAGGAGTGCATGGGTAATGCCTGGGTGCATGGAAGATTGCATGGGTAGTGCCTGGGTGCATGGAGGAGTGCATGGGTAGTTCCTGGGTAATTGGAGGAGTGCATGAGTAGTACCTGGGTGATCTCATGAGTGTACGGGTAGTCTGGATGATTGGAAGACTGCATGGGTAGTGCTTGGGTGATTGCATAAGTGCAGCAGAAGTGCGTGAGTGCATGTATGAATGCATGGGTAGTGCCTGAGTGATTGCATGAGTGCATAGGTAGTGCCTGGGTGATTGGAGGAGTGCATTGGTAGTGCTTGGGTATTGCATGAGTGCATAGGTAGTGCCTGGGTGATTGCATGAGTGCATAGGTAGTGCCTGGGTGATTTTATAAGTGCATGGGTACTGGCTGGATGATTGAAGGAGTGCATGAGTAATGCCTAGCTGCATCAAGGACTGTATGGGTAGTACCTGTGTGATTGCATGAGTGCATAGGTAGTGTCTGCATGTTTTTAAAAGTGTATGGGTACTGCTTGAGTGATTGAAGGACTGCATGGGTAATGCCTGGTGTGAGAAGGTGGCCTGGTATATGCTGTCCACTAATTAAAGTGGGCACCGTGTACCAGTCCACACGACCCTTATGATGTATGAGGTCAAAGATAACCTTTAGAAAGCTATCCTAGTGGTAGCTGTGGAGAGCAGCCTTCAGGCTTAATCTTGAAGGAATGTAAAGCAGCTTGTTTTACCAGAATATCACCTCCTGAATGACTAACTGAAAGGAGAACCACACAGTAGTTATATAAAAATATGTATTTATTAATATATCACTCTCTACTAGTCTCTACACGAGATTAGAACACAAAGCACACAATACTGAATCAATAGAACATTCATAAGTAGCACAATCCACAGCGGACTCCAGGGGCAGACCGAACCATATACTAAAAAATGGTATAACAATCACGACTTGACTAGACACAGTGCCTAGAGCACGTAGAATTGCTGGGACCCAAGGAACCACCCAAGGCAGTGACACAGGGAGCCCACGGAGGACGGGTGCAGTGAGGAAACACAACTGTGTGCTCTGTACACCTCTATGGGAAAGTCGCGGTTGCAAAGTTATAGTTTAAGGACACTTCTACGAGGACTTCAAGCAAACCCTTTGGAACATAGAAGGTTCTAGAGCCAACTCACCAGTGAGTACCGAGGTACCCGTGTTACCTATCCCAGAGGAGCCGAGTGCATAGGGGTCAAGTGGTGTCGGAAACCTTCATCGTTTTCAATGGAGAGTTGTGAAGAAGTGCTGCTGCCGGGAAGGCGAAGAGTGTCCGGTGGAATCCAAGCCTGGATTCTAGGTGAGAGGAACCTGAAAGCAGAGGGGACAGAGTCTGGGTCACTTCAGGTGACCAGGGGCTCGGTAGTCGAATGCCCACCGATGTTGGGTGCTTCAGGTGCGAAGAAGGGATGTTTGACTCTGCAGCCATGGGGACCAGGAGATGGCTTGGCAGTTCATGCTGGACTGTTCCCATGAGGCACAGGGTCAGACTGATTTGCATATGGCCATGTCTGAACTGGGGTGGCGGAGTGAGCTAAAGAATGATGATGGATTAAACCCAGATCAGTTGACTGGGGGTGAGTGCTTGCAATGTTCAACACTCCGTCCATCATCTCCTTTGGTTTTGCTATTTTCGCCCTAATTTGGCAGGGTATGCCCAGACGTGGGTCCCTTGCTCACTTTGCCACTGGATTCGAGATAGCCTGGCTGATGATGGCTGTAAGCCAGAAACCGGTCCCAGGATGCTTGTTTCCGGTCCAGGGAAGACATGGCTTGGCAGTTCGGGCTGGACTGTTCCCATGAGGCACAGGGTCAGACTGATTTGCATATGGCCATGTCTGAACTGGGGTGGCGGAGTGAGCTAAAGAATGATGATGGATTAAACCCAGATCAGTTGACTGGGGGTGAGTGCTTGCAATGTTCAACACTGCGTCCATCATCTCCTTTGGTTTTGCTATGTTCGCCCTAAGTTGGCAGGGTATGCCCAGACGTGGGTCCCTTGCTCACTTTGCCACTGGATTCAAGATAGCCTGGCTGATGACGGCTGTAAGCCAGAAACCGGTCCCAGGATGCTTGTTTCCGGTCCAGGGAAGACATGGCTTGGCAGTTCGTGCTGGACTGTTCCCATGAGGCACAGGGTCAGACTGATTTGCATATGGCCATGTCTGAACTGGGGTGGCGGAGTGAGCTAAAGAATGATGATGGATTAAACCCAGATCAGTTGACTGGGGGTGAGTGCTTGCAATGTTCAACACTCCGTCCATCATCTCCTTTGGTTTTGCTATGTAGGCAAAGAGAAGGCAGGGCAAAAGGATATCCCATCTACACCTGAGCTTGTCAGGGAGGCCTTTTATCATGCCCTTGAGGGTTTTGTTGAATCTCTCAACTAACCCATTGCATTGTAGGTGATAGGGTGTGGTGACTTTGTAATTCACTCCACACTCCTTCCACATAGCAGTAAGATAACCAGACATAAAGTTTGCACCTCGGTCTGATACCACCTCCTTAGGGAAACCCACTCTGGAAAAGATTCCCAGGAGGGCCCTGGCCACAGCAGGAGCTGTGGTGGTCCTAAGGGGTATTTCCTCTGGATACCTAGGGGCATGGTCCACCACCACTAATATGAATCTGTGCCCAGATGCAGTTGGAGGATCCATGGGACCAACAATGTCAATCCCAACCCTCTCAAAGGGAACCCCCACCACAGGTAGTGGTATCAGGGGGGCTTTTGTAGTACCACCTGCCTTACCACTGGCTTGGCAAGTGATACAGGAGTGACAAAACTCCTTTGTGTCTTCTGACATGTGAGGCCAGTGAAAATGAGGGACAAGCCTGTCCCAGGTCTTGCTTTGGCCTAAGTGTCCTGCTAATGGGATGTCATGTGCCAGTGTTAATAGGAAGCCTCTAAACTTCAGAGGTATAACCAACCTCCTGGTAGCACCAGGCTTGGGGTCTCTACCCTCTGAATATAGAAGTCCATCATCCCAGTAGATCCTGTGGGACCCACTGGCACTCCCAGCAGCCTCAGCAGCAGATTGCTGTATGAGGGGTTCAGGAGAGTGGCAGCTCAGCTGCTCCTGGCTCAGATCTGCCCTGGAAGGGCCCCCTGTCCCCAAGAACTCAACCTGGTCAGGTTCAAGTTCCTCTGAGACAGTTCCTTCACAAGGACTGAGATCATCTCCCTCAGGAGACTGATCCTCACTCTGAGGCAGGGGGGAAGACTCTGCCTTACCCCTACTGCTCCTCCTCTTGGAAGGTACCTGGTCCATCATTTCAGGATCCAGGGCCTGTTCAGTGGAAGACCTTTTTGCCTGTGACCTAGTCATGGCAAACACATCTGCAGGGATGCCCAACATTTCTGCATGTGTCCTGAGTTCCACTTTAGCCCAGGCTGAAGTCTCCAAATCATTGCCCAACAAGCATTCCACAGGGAGGTCTGAGCTAACCACAACCTTCTTAGGGCCAGTTACCCCTCCCCAAGTGAAATTCACTACTGCCAAGGAATGGTCTGTCCTGACATTGCTAGCATTGGTCACTTGGTACATCTCACAAAGTATGATCTGGTCAGTGCCCACAAGATCTTTTGTCACCATTGTGACACTTGCTCCTGTGTCCCTATATGCCATGGCCTCCTTTCCATTTATCAAAGGCTGTTGTCTGTACTTTCCCAGGTTACTGGGACTGACAAATAAGGAGGCAATATCCATGCCTCCATCACAGACCAAAACAGCCTGAGTTGGAATTCTGACTAGGTCAGAACTCATCTCAGATCCCAGGGTTAACCCTACTATACCCTTGTTCCCAGTACCATCACTTGGAGCTGAACTAGGGGGAACAGTTGCCTTAGGGGCAGTGGTGGTGTTGGCAGGAGGATCCTTGGCCCTTGAACAATTGGCATCTCTTGTTCAATGGGTTTTCTCCTTACACAGGAAGCACCAGGGTTTATTTTTATTTTTACCCTTGTTAGAATGTGACTCCCTCCCAGATGCAGGTTTTTGGGGCCCTTGTGAAGACTTCTGGTCTTTACCCTTCTCCCCACCCTTATCTGGAGTTCTATCATCTTGCTTCTTTTGGTCACCACCTTGATTCTGAGTTTTCTGCTTCACCCTGGTTCTGACCCATTTGTCTGCCTTCTTTCCCAATTCTTGGGGAGAGCTCAGATCAGAATCAACCAAGTACTGATGCAACAACTAGTTTTGGCAATTATTAAGGACCTGGTCCCTCATAATCAAATTGTACAATCCTTTAAAATCATTCACTTTACTGCCAAGTAACCAGCCTTCCAGAGCCTTAGTAGCACAATCTACAAAGTCTACCCAGTCCTGAGTCTGTGTCTTCTGGGTGTCTCTGAACTTAATCCTGTACTGTTCAGTGGTTAAGCCAAACCCATCAATGAGAGCACTCTTCAGGACTGAATAATTGTCAGCATCCTCTTCTCTAACAGTGAGGAGCTTATCTCTACCTTTGCCAGCAAAGGAGAGCCGCAAGATAGCTGCCCACTGCTCCTGAGGGACCCTCTGTACCTTACAGGCCCTCTCTAGTGCAGTTATCCATTTGTGGATGTCATCCCCACTCTGGTAGGGAGGGACTATCTTGTTCAGGTTCCTATGATCATGAGTATACTCCTTAACCGAAGGGACACTGTTGCTGCCACCATGGGACTCTAGTCCCAATCTCTTTGTAGCTCTCTGGAGCTCTAGGGATTCCCTGTCTAGGGCCAACTGCTCCTTCTTGAACCTAAGCTTGGTTTTCTCAAGCTCCAGAAGTTGGCACTGTCTATCATAAGAGCATTCCCTCCTATTTGATATGGAAGTCCCTACAGAAGTTCCTGAGTGTCAAGATTCTACAGAGGGAGATCTGGATCTCCTAGATAAACTCTGTACTCTTCCTGGTGGAGGAAAGAGAGGGCCACTGGGGCCTTCTCCCCCACCTAAAGGAAGATCTATGTTGTCCAGGTTAGAATCATCTTGATCCTCATGGCCAGGGTTTGGGTCCAGGTCAAAGAAGGTTTCACTTCCTGGCCTTTCCTCATTCCCTGCCCCACCCACTCTATCTACCTCATCAGACCCTGGGGTCTTCCTAAGGTCATCCAAGAACAAAATCTTAATGAGACGTTGGGTGTTTGCACTTCTCCCTGTCCTTAACTTCCTAGATACACACGTGGCTTTCAATTCCTGGAATGAGAGGCCATTGTACCTAGTTGGCAGAGAGCCACTGGCTTCTCCTCTAGAAGACATACTAGTGTTATGTGGTGTAGGCACCTACCTAACCTAGTGGAGACTAAACTCTCTTGAGTTGGAGAAAGGGTGTGCTAGACCCTTGACTTACCCAATTCCAAGTTCAGTAGAACTTACTTATTCAAATCTTGATATATTATATGTGCCTAATACTTAGTGGTTTTCAGTTAATCACGCAATGAGATTTATCTGGTAAAACAATAGCAAGCTTGAATCCCAACCGCTGCACACCAATGTGAGAAGGTGGCCTGCTATATGCTGTCCACTAATTAAAGTGGGCATCCTCTACCAGTCCACACGACCCTTATGATGTATGAGGTCAAAGATAACCTTTAGAAAGCTATCCTAGTGGTAGCTATGGAGAGCAGCCTTCAGGCTTAATCTTGAAGGAATGTAAAGCAGCTTGTTTTACCAGAATATCACCTCCTGAATGACTAAATGAAAGGAGATCCACACAGTAGTTATATAAAAATATGAATTTATTAATATAACACTCTCTACTAGTCTCTACACGAGATTAGAACACAAAGCACACAATACTGAATCAATAGAACATTCGTAAGTAGCACAATACACAGGTGGCTCCAGGGGGAGACCGAACCATACACTAAAAAAATGGTATAACAATCACGACTTGAATAGACACAGTGCCTAGAGCACGTAGAATCGCTGGGACTCCAAGGAACCATCCAAGGCAGTGACACAGGGAGCCCACGGAGGACGGGTGCAGTGAGAAAACACGACTGCGTGCTCCGTACAACTCTATGGGAAAGTCGCGGTTGCAAAGTTATAGTTTAAGGACACTTCTACGAGGACTTCAAGCAAACCCTTTGGAACATAGGAGGTTCTAGAGCCAACCCACCAGTGAGTACCGAGGTACCCGTGTTACCTATCCCAGAGGAGCCGGGTGCATAAGGGTCAAGTGGTGTCGGAAACCTTTGTCGTTTTCAATGGAGAGTTGTGAAGAAGTGCTGCTGCTGGGAAGGCGAAGAGTGTCCGGTGGAATCCAAGCCTGGATTCTAGGTGAGAGGAACCTGAAAGCAGAGGGAACAGAGTCTGGGCCACTTCAGGTGACATAGGGCTCGGTAGTCGAATGCCCACCGATGTCGGGTGCTTCAGGTGTGAAGAAGGGATGCTTGACTCTGCAGCCACGGGGACCAGGAGATGTCGAGGATGACCAGGATCCAGAGGTGAGCTGTCCCATGAAGGATGTCTAGTGCTGAGGGGTCGATGTCTGGCTGGAGCACCAACAAGCCTTGGCAAATGCAACCCACGCAGGAAGGACAAACAGGTTATGGTGTGGACCAGCAAGGTCCAGAGGACTCTCCAAGCAATGGGGAGTCAGGGCATGTCTGGAGCAACCAGGGACGCCCAAGAACAAACAAGGTGACCCTCACCAGGACCCACAGGCCAACAGAGGACCTCAAGCAAGTCTGCAAAGCACCAGCCCAAGGAGCACTCAGTGCGAGGAGGCCAGATTTCTTCGATGCAAATACTGCTCGTGGTCAGGACTACTGGGAGTCCAATGCCCAAGCTCAGGGGTCGCCAACAAGCATATGCACTTGCAAATGTACGCGGTGCACAGGGGTTAGGGTCACGCGGTTCCCATGAGGGATACTGGTTTCAGAATCGCTGAGAGGGCAGATCGACCTCAGGGACCTTCGGAAACCCACCTCCTGTGTTGCTGAAATCTTCAGAGTCCTCAGGAGCTTGGGAGATGCAAGCCAGTCAGATGCACTTAGGTGCCTGCTAGTGCAGGGGAGTAACTCCTTTACTCCAAGAGAAATTCTTCAGTCATCCAGCGTTGTGCAGACAGTCGAAGTACTTGGTTTCTTCTTAGTAGAATCTTGTCCAGGTAAAATCTAAAGTCCTGTAGCCAGGTAACCCACTTTATACCCACAGGAAAAGGTTGAACAGATTCAGGGGACCCTCCTAGGGGAGGGGCAGGACTGAGGGGTGGCTACACCCATGTCCTTTGTCCAGTTTCGCGCCAGAGCAGGAGTCAATGGCTCCCAGAACTGGTTTGAGCTGGACTATGCACAGGGACACCAAATGTGCCCCCAGTGGAGACTTTCTGGCACTCTCAGAGTGCACCCACCCAGCCCCAATACACTAAACCCTGTCTGGGAGGTGGTCACACCTCCCTGTGACAGGATGCCTATTCTAATGCCTTCCTCTGCTCGAGCTTGGCTCAGCAGCAGGAGAGCAGAATCGTGTCTGTGGCTGGCAGCGTCCATTTTGTGCTGCCCGGGTCGAGAAAGCTGGTATCGGGTAGACCGGTGACCCACAGTAGTGGTTTCAGAACGGTGGAATCATACCGCCCACACTAGTTACTGGTGTGGAGCTATGATTCCAAGGTGTTTGACACCAAACACGACATGTTTCTAAGCTGCCGTTTTAAAGTTAGCATTTACGCGAGGTTATAATGCAACTTAACCTATATGTCTGGCTGCATCACCGACAACCCCGTAGAATGGTCTCCGAAGGCTGCAGAGGGGCTCTGCTCATGCAGGGGCACCCTCTCACGCAAAAACCCAGCACCCTGCCTTCGGTATTGATAAGGCCTGCCATAGGGGTGACTGATAGGTTTTTAAGTGTAGTGATTTAGATAGATATAGTGAACCTATATCTAAGTAAGTGGTGCAAGCACCAGCTTACACAGGCTGCTGTAGCAGACCTGTTGTGTCAGTTTGAATGGCCTCTCATGGGTGGCATAATACATGCTTCAGGCCATGGGAGGCCTCCTGGGTACCTATGCCCTGGGTACATGGTGTACAATATACTAGGGACTGATAAGGATACCCCAGTATCCAATCTGGAGTGTACCTAAAGTACATATATAGCAATTTAAGGGAGAAAGCAGATAGACTGGGTTCCTGGATAGCAGGATCCCAGTCAGACTAGTCCAAAAACAGTGAGACATCAGCAACAAGTGGGGGTAACCATAAGAAGCAGATACTACTTTCCTACAGCTGGGTGATTGCATAAGTGCAGGGGTAATGTGAGGGTCATTGGAGGAGTGGATAGGTAATGCCTAAGTAATTGTATGAGTGCAGGGGTAATGTCTGGGTCATTGAAAGAGTGGATAGGTAATGCCTAAGTGATTGCATGAGTGCAGGGGTAATGTGTAGGTAACTGAAGGAGTGCATGAGAAATGTTTCGCTGATTGCATGAGTCCAAGAGTAATGTCTGTGTTGTTGCATGACTGTACTGGTACTGTCTAGGTGATTGCAAAAGTGTATAAGTAGTGCCTGGGTGATTTTTTAAGTGCTTGAGTACTAGCTGGATAATTGGAGGAGTGCATGGGTAATGCCTAGGTGCAACAAGGAGTACATCAGTAGTGTCTGTGTGATTGCATGAGTGCATAGGTAGTGTCTGTATGTTTTTATAAGTGTATGAGTACTGCCTGGGTAATTATATGAGTACAGCAGTAGTGCCTGGATTATTGGAAGACTGCAAGAGTAGTGACTAGGTGATTAAAGGAGTACATGCATAGTGCATGGCTGATTGGAGGAGTGCATGGGTAATACCTAGGTGCATTGAGGAGTACATCAGTAGTGCCAGTGTGATTGCATGAGTGCATAGGTAGTGTCTGCATGTTTTTATAAGTGTATGAGTACTGCCTGGGTAATTATATGAGTACACCACTACTGCCTGGGTTATTGGAAGACTGTAAGGGTAGTGACTGGGTGATTGAAGGAGTACATGGATAGTGCATGACTGATTGGAGGAGTGCATGGGTAATGCCTAGGTGCATTGAGGAGTACATCAGTAGTGCTTGGGTGATTTTATATGTGTTTGGGTACTGCCTGGAAGATGGGAGGACTGCATGGATACTACCTGGGTGATTGGAGAAGTGCAAGGATAGTGTCTGGGTGATTGGAGGAGTGCATAGCTAATGCTTGGGTGATTGCATGAGTGCAGGAGTAATGTCTGGGTGGTTGCATGAGTACAGGTGTAGTGCCTGGTTGATTGGAGGAGAGCAAGGCTTGTGCCTGGGTGAATATATAAGTGTATGGGTAGTGGCTGGGTGATTGAAGGAGTGCAAGGGTACTGCCTGAGTGATTGAAGAAGTGCATGGGTAGTGCCTGTGTGATTGCATGAGTGCAGGAGTACTGCCTAGATGATTGGAAGACTGCATGGGTAGTGCTTGGGTGATTGCGTGAGTGCATAGGTAGTGCCTGGGTGATTGCATGACTGCAGGGGAAGTGCCTGAGTGATTGAAGGAGTGCATAGGTAATGCCTGGGTGATTCCATGAGTGCAGAAGTAATGTCTGGGTGATTGGAGGTATGCAAGGGTACTGCCTGAGTGATTGAAGAAGTGCATGGGTAGTGCCTGTGTGATTGCATGAGTGCAGGGGTAATTTCCGGGTGATTGAAGGAGTGCATGGGTACTGCCTAAGTGATTCAAGGAATACATGGGTAATGCATGGGTGATTCCATAGCTGATTGGGTAGTGCCTCGGTAATTGGAATAGTGCATGGCTACTGCCTGGGTGATTGCCTGAGTGTATGCGTAGTGCCTGGGTGATTCCATGAGTGCAGGAGTAATGTCTGTATGATTGGAGGAGTGCATGGGTACTACCTGAGTGATTGAAAGAGTGCAAGTGTAATGTTTGAGGATTACAGGAATGCATAGGTAATGCCTGGGTAATTGTATGAGTGTAAGGGTAATGTGTAGAGGATTGGAGAACTATATACTTAATACCTGGGTGATTGGAAGAGTGTATTGGTAATGTCTAGCTGATTGCATGAGTGCACAGATAGTGCCTCAATGAGTGAAAGAGTGCATAGGTAGTGTCTGGGTGATATTATACGTGTATGGGTACTGGCTACGTGATTGCAGAAGTGCATAGATAGTGCATGGGTGATTGGAGGAGTATGGGAACAGTGCCTAACTGTATAGATGACTGCATGGGTAGTGTTTGAAAAAATGGATGAGTGCAGTAAAAGTCACTGTAAACATTAGTTCATATTATCATGCTTATCACATTATTTCATCTTACCTTTTTTATTAAAGAAGATGCAAAACCCAGTGGATCTATTTTACAGTAGTTTTGTTGTAAACTGAATTTAAAATCTTTTCAAACTTTAGTATTACCTTCTGTAGAAAAAAAAGAAGAAAAAGTGTTATTGCATATAATATTATAGTTTTAAGAACACCACATAATTTTAGAATTACATAACATGATCAGTTTCCCTTTTTTGCTGTTCTCAGATTCTATTGAATTTCACCATACACAGTGATTTCAATGTAGATCATCATATAACAGCTGGGAAAAAATACAATCAATAAGATTGTAAAAAACAAACAAATCTGCGTTGAAAATATTTACAAGTGCAACTATGGGGCCGATTCCGATCTCGGCCGGTAGGGCACCGAATCGGATTCGGCTTAACCGGATCCGATTCGGAGGCCTAGTTTCCGACTGATTGGTACGGTCGTCCGCGCGAGCAAGTACGATGCGAGCGTACGCGAAATCGCCGACCGACTCGTTCCCGGGTCCGAACCGCTCCGACCGACTCGTACGGACACGACTCGCACCACGCAATGGAGACGTTACCCGACCGAGCAAGTACGATGCGCGCTTCGAACAGCCCGACCGACTTGTAGCATCCGGCTCCAAAGAGCTGTCAGAGCCGGACTTCGGGGGTCTGTGTCGGACCCCCCTGCACGCGTAGCCGCACGAGTCGCACACAGGGGGGACCCAAGGGTCCCCCTAAACATGCATGTACGGTGCGAGTCGCACCGACGCGTACCCACTGTAGGGGGCCCCCCTGTTCATGATGTACCCATTCAGTCAATGGGAGCCCGTGTACGCGTTGTACGAACGGCTCCCATTGACTTCAATGGGAGTCCGACCGAATCGAGTCGGGCAGCATACGGCCGCATCGTACTCGCTCGGTCGGACTGCGGGAGTCCGGCTCGGTCGGAAATCTCTCCGGATCCGGCTCGGTCGGAGAGATTTCCGGCCCGAATCGAAATCGGCCCCAATGTGTTTACCTATCTACAGTTTGTAAATTACATTCTTCAACTACATTAAATCTTTTACTTCTCTCAAGTACATTTTGTAAAATATACACTCTTATTTACATTGCGTACAATATAAAGATCAAATATATAAACTACTTCTTTTAAACACAATTTTGCAAATGCAATAAGAATTAGCACAAACAATAATCCAAACACTAATTGTTCACATCTTCCCAATAGGCCGAATAATGTTTCCAAAACCACTTGCATTCAAAATGTCCAAAATAAACTCGTTAATTCGTGTTCACATCTTCCCAATAGGCCGAATGATGTTTCCAAAACCATTTGCATTGGAAATATCCAAAATAAACTCGTTAATTTGTGTTCACATCTTCCCAATAGGCCGAATGATGTTTTCAAAACTTTGGCATCAAAAATATCAGATATGAATTTGGTAATTCGTAAGGCAACCGGCATTTGAATTCCAAATGGGAATTATTACAATGAGTCCATTCTTTATAACACTTTAAATACACAGTATAGTGTCCAGATGTTGTAGTAGGTCCATCATGAAAAACAATAGCCACTGCTTTAAAAGTTCTTCCTGAAATTGATACTTGACTTGCCACAACATTTTTAATTTTTGTTTCCAATTTTCTTCCATCTGCTCTACAACGTTGTAGCATTAAAATGACATATTGTCCAAATCTGTCTATAAATAATGTTGACAACATTTCTGATTTGCAATGAGAACATTTCATATCTTGATTAGCTGTTTTTACAAATTTATTAAAAGACACTGTTTTGCAATCTGGTATTGTCAAATATATGAATCGTTCAGTGTCTATTTCAGTGGTAGAAGAAAATGAACACTCTTCACATTTATGATCCCATCTGTAACTTAGTCCAAACAAATTTTCAATTTTTATTCCTTCATCTTCCAATACTGCAAGCATAAACATAAGAAATTCTTGTGCATCTTGTTGTACATTAAGTGTAAATTGCGAAGAATCAGTACATATATCCAAAAGATGCCATACGCCAGAAACATTATGGATTTTAGTTCTATCAGTTACCAACTTTTGAAAAATATAATGTAATAAAGAACAGAATCTTTTTTCTCGATTTTCCATAATTTCATGATGAAGATCTTTTAGATAAAACACAACATTCACAATTACATTAGCATAGCAGTTGATACCTGAACTATTTTCTAACTGGTATACTACAATATCATCAACAGTGTCCATTTTCATTTTCTTTGCAGCTTCATCATTTTCTTGAATTGTTTTCTTTTTTTGAACCTCACTAGAATGTTTGTCATATTTTCGTTTTGGACACACTACACGTTTTTCATATATGGGATATTCACCTAAGTTAGGAGCATACAGTCTTCTTAACCGATTATACTCTCTTACACAATTTGCATCAGCACTAACCTTTTTCTCATCAAAATCAATCAAATGCAAACCAGATAATGTTCTTACTCGAGACAATGCAACGTATGCCATGCCCTCTTTAAACACTGTACTTCCAATATTTACCAAAGCATTATCTACACTTAAACCTTGAGATTTATGAATGGTTACAGCATATGCTAAAGAAAGAGGAAACTGTTTTTTACGAACATACAAGTCTTTTACAAGCAAAAAACGAACAGCACAACGTCCAATCTGTTTTACCTCTTCAATCTAATCAAATTTAATCTTCAAAAAATTCAATTCCATCTCTGTTCTGATAATTAACAAAATCAACAACTTTTCCCATTGCTCCATTTACTAAACCTTTTTCTACATCCAAATTACGCCGTAAAATTAGCCGACAGTTTACACATACATATGAAGTCTTTTCTAAAACAGCAGTCTTAGTTACAGACTTGACCAAAGAATCCAATTTTGACTGTACTTTCTCTGAGAGAAGAATAGTAACTCCTTTGTGTTCCATTTGATCAATGGCTTCCATTTTCACTAATGGCTGTTTTTCCATTTTGATTGAATGCAGAACACTCTTGCAGTGTTGGCATTAGGCAAACTATAGACTTCTTTTCTCCAATTTTTTTGTACATTATTTGAGGTGCAATGTTTTCATTTGGAAACAAGTTTGTTAGTAGCCGACTTTGTAAAGCTTCTTTACCATGTTTTGTCAAAACACTAATTCTTATATCTTGAAGAATGTTTCCACAATGTTCATCACTTGCTTGTCGCATATTCTTAATAAGTTCTTTATATTCAAAATGAGACCAAATGTTTACATTTCCAATACTTCCGAAAGATTTCCTAGTGTCTTCATGGAAAAGTGTTTTAAAAACTGGTTGTCCTTTCACAGGAGTAAGTTGTAGTAGATCGCCGAATACAATTACATGTTTTCCTCCAAATAAAACATCATAATCTGTCTTTCAAATCTGTTGCATTCTTAAATGTACAAAGGCCAGCATTAAGTTTGAGACCATGCTCACCTCATCAATGATTTGAAGTTTAATTTTCTTCAGTACTCTTGAGACTTCATAACAAGCTTCTCCAGATAGCTTATGATATTCCAACTTATTTTCATGTTCAACTGGTAGCATCAGTAAACGATGTAATGTAATCCCTTTAATGTTGTGTGCTGCTAATCCATTTGGTGCAGTTACAACACAAGATAAATGTGATTCAGTAGTTTTGTGTAGATAACTGGTTAAAACTTTAATTAAGAAACTTTTTCCTGTTCCAGCTTGCCCACTGATGTACATTCGAATAGGATTAAATGATGTGCATTGGCATTCTTTTTTTTCATGCAGTAAACCATGCTGTATCTGTTCTGTCACTTGCACATTTATTTATTTCTGTTCAATATTTAGTTGTTCTTCTAACTTTTCCAACTCAATAATATCCTGTTGTGCTTGTTTCATTGTCATATCTACTTCACTCATGGCTATTGCTGCTTCATTTTCAAGAATTGGTTGTCCTAGTGGATCTTGACTTAGTGGAGCAGAACTTTGACTATCTTGAGAACTGTCTCTAACTATTTCAGCTGCAATAGTAGCTTCTTGTTTAATCTCTTCATTCAACATTTGTAGATAATTTGGAAAAATTGTACATTCAATGCTATTTTTACATGCATTAAAAGAATCTTCATAGCAGTCAAAATCTCCAAGTTATTCCATTTCAGTACGCCAAGGCTTGAAGAGTTGCAGAAGTGCTAAATAGAAAAATTCCCTTTTATCTGGCGTATCACAACTGAGTTTCCTGTGATTAATAAGATTTCCTCTGGCATGTTTTACCAAACATCCATCACATCCAATTACGGCATATTTTTCTTCATTTATATTTTCGGTAACATTTCGCTTACAACTATAATGTTGCAGTACTTCATGGAGACATATGTTTTTTCAGATGTGGACTCCTTTTGGGATAGTACGTATCCAACATATTTGTTTTAACAATATCTGTACTTTCCGGTTCATTCAAAGCTAAGTATTCAATATGTTGTATAGATTTCAAAACTCGATTTCATGTTGCAGCAAGACCTAGACTTACCCAAAGGATTCCTCTTGACTTTGAATATAAACTTGTAGATGTCAACCGATCCGAACATTCGTAGGATCCAATCTCTCGATGGGAAAGCATTTTCAAACTAAAACTGTACAATTTATTACTAAGAGTCTTCTCTTGTGAAATTTCTTCCCAAATTTCTTTCAACTCCGTCTTTTCAGATTTAGTTATATATGATGTAAAACATAACAAGCAACAGCAATTGAATTATCTGCAACATACTGGATATCCATGTTTACATTCCACATTGTCAAAATCACTGGATTATAGTCATTAATATACTTTGAATCTTCACTTCTTTTTATGTTGTAAGTATTATTCGGAGATTTTCGAGTTATAGTATGTCTTACTGCTGACATGAAACTGTTGACTCTTCCTTTTGAAATTACTGGACGTGGGAATCCAAAACGACATTTTGTATAAAATTTTCCCTTTGATCTGTATTTCCGTCGACAATACTTTCCACATCGATGACTTTGAAACCGTAAAACTTGTTGTCTTAAGCTGTTTTCTCCTACTTTTTTTGGAATGGCACAGGTAACATAGTCTTCAATGAAAGACAAAACAGTTTCATCAGAATCGGTTCCAAATTTAGGTGCATTCTTGATCCATAATAACATGTGTATATGAGGACCTGGCTTGGCAGTTCGGGCTGGACTGTTCCCATGAGGCACAGGGTCAAGACTGATTTGCATATGGCTGGGTTCAAACTGGAATGGCATGGTGAGCAAAAAAACGATGGACTTAGGCCCAGATCTCTGTACTGGAGTGAATGTATGACATTGTTCTGCATTCTGTCCATCAACTGTTGTTTTTGCATTTGTCACCCCGAGTGGGACGGGTATGCCCAGACGTGGGTCCCGTGCTCTCCATGCCACTGGAATCAAGCTATCCTTGCTGAAGAGGGGTGAAACCCCGAAACCGGTCCTAGGATGCTTGGTTCCAGTCCAGGAAGGACCTGGCTTGGCAGTTCGGGCGGGACTGTTCCCATAAGGCACAGGGTCAAGACTGATTTGCATATGGCTGGGTTCAAACTGGAATGGCATGGTGAGCAAAAAACGATGGACTTAGGCCCAGATCTATGTACTGGGGTGAATGTATGACATTGTTCTGCATTCTGTCCATCAACTGTTGTTTTTGCATTTGTCACCCCGAGTGGGACGGGTATGCCGAGACGTGGGTCCCGTGCTCTCCATGCCACTGGAATCAAGCTATCCTGGCTGAAGAGGGGTGAAACCCCGAAACCGGTCCTAGGATGCTTGGTTCCAGTCCAGGGAGGACCTGGCTTGGCAGTTCGGGCTGGACTGTTCCCATGAGGCACAGGGTCAAGACTGATTTGCATATGGCTGGGTTCAAACTGGAATGGCATGGTGAGGAAAAAAACGATGGACTTAGGCCCAGATCTCTGTACTGGGGTGAATGTATGACATTGTTCTGCATTCTGTCCATCAACTGTTGTTTTTGCATTTGTCACCCCGAGTGGGACGGGTATGCCCAGACGTGGGTCCCGTGCTCTCCATGCCACTGGAATCAAGCTATCCTGGCTGAAGAGGGTGAAACCCCGAAACCGGTCCTAGGATGCTTGGTTCCAGTCCAGGGAGGACCTGGCTTGGCAGTTCGGGCTGGACTGTTCCCATGAGGCACAGGGTCAAGACTGATTTGCATATGGCTGGGTTCAAACTGGAATGGCATGGTGAGCAAAAAAACGATGGACTTAGGCCCAGATCTCTGTACTGGGGTGAATGTATGACATTGTTCTGCATTCTGTCCATCAACTGTTGTTTTTGCATTTGTCACCCCGAGTGGGACGGGTATGCCCAGACGTGGGTCCCGTGCTCTCCATGCCACTGGAATCAAGCTATCCTGGCTGAAGAGGGGTGAAACCCCGAAACCGGTCCTAGGATGCTTGGTTCCAGTCCAGGGAGGACCTGGCTTGGCAGTTCGGGCTGGACTGTTCCCATGAGGCACAGGGTCAAGACTGATTTGCATATGGCTGGGTTCAAACTGGAATGGCATGGTGAGCAAAAAAACGATGGACTTATGCCCAGATCTCTGTACTGGGGTGAATGTATGACATTGTTCTGCATTCTGTCCATCAACTGTTGTTTTTGCATTTGTCACCCCGAGTGGGACGGGTATGCCCAGACGTGGGCCCCGTGCTCTCCATGCCACTGGAATCAAGCTATCCTGGCTGAAGAGGGGTGAAACCCCGAAACCGGTCCTAGGATGCTTGGTTCCAGTCCAGGGAGGACCTGGCTTGGCAGTTCGGGCTGGACTGTTCCCATGAGGCACAGGGTCAAGACTGATTTGCATATGGCTGGGTTCAAACTGGAATGGCATGGTGAGCAAAAAACGATGGACTTAGGCCCAGATCTCTGTACTGGGGTGAATGTATGACATTGTTCTGCATTCTGTCCATCAACTGTTGTTTTTGCATTTGTCACCCCGAGTGGGACGGGTATGCCCAGACGTGGGTCCCGTGCTCTCCATGCCACTGGAATCAAGCTATCCTGGCTGAAGAGGGGTGAAACCCCGAAACCGGTCCTAGGATGCTTGGTTCCAGTCCAGGGAGGACCTGGCTTGGCAGTTCGGGCTGGACTGTTCCCATGAGGCACAGGGTCAAGACTGATTTGCATATGGCTGGGTTCAAACTGGAATGGCATGGTGAGCAAAAAAACGATGGACTTAGGCCCAGATCTCTGTACTGGGGTGAATGTATGACATTGTTCTGCATTCTGTCCATCAACTGTTGTTTTTGCATGTGTATATGAGGAGCACCTCTGGCTTAGTACTCCTTTCTCCAAAATAAATCAGTTACTTCTCCAAGAGGTGGATTTTATTTATTGCAGATAGAAGACATCATAGCTTGAAACCTATGATTAAAATATCTGCACACATTTACAGGATCCAACGAACACAGTTCTCCAGCTGTCTTCAAATCAATGTTTTTTACATTTGAATTTGCTTCTCGTAAAAATTCAAGTAAATCGTCCCATGCGTATTCAGCACAGCTAAGCGTAACAAACCATGTAAGGGTTCCTAAGTTTCTTAACATACATTTAAGTTCTCCATGGCGGAGATACCAATACTCATTAGTACCACGTTGACACGCCATCAAATTTATTAACTGAGATTCGAAATGATCATCTCTTTGTTGAACTTTGTCCAAGAATTCCTTTGCAGAAACATTTGCAAGAAGAACTCCTGTTCTTAATATGTGGTTCACTGCATATGAAAGTCCAGACAAGTCACTTTCAAACAGAAGATGAAATAAATATGGAATACACTGTCGAAATTTTGGTTCTTCTGAGTACAATCTTGTCGTACGATATTCTGAAGCTGGAATCTGTACTGGTTGTGCATCATATCGTCCACCTTTTCCAGTGGGGAAGAGCTGTGGAAAACAACAAGCTTCTAAACTTTTTTCCCAAACATTCATGGGAGTTCTCTTCGCTTTCTTCATTTGGAATAATTAAATAGTGTTTCCAATCACTTCTTTTGAATGGAGAGGATGTATACTGTAATGTTCGTAAATTTCTTCACTCCTGGAGTTGTCCACTTTTTCGATTTGGCCAGTTGAAATTTCTCTATCATCTTCCAAAGATATTTCTTGTTCTTCCACATATAAATTTTTATAATAAATATAGGGGCATATTCTCAAGGACGTATCGCCGATTTATCTGCACTTTAGCGCCGCAAAAGTGGCGATAGACTTATCGCCCTATTCTCAAGCTGGTGCATATTGCCGATATCAGCAGTTTACCACCGATAGCTGCCGCAAAAAACATCGCCACGGATGAGTGCGACAACTAACGCTAATGATATGCAGAGTAGGCGTTCCCGTGCAAAAACACACGAAAACACCACTTCGTGAGATTCTCAACGACCAGCCAGATCTGCAATGCGAACCAAGAACAGGCGATAAAGCGCGTTAGCAGCAGGGATTTAACACCTGCCTTTTGCTGGTGTTAAGCAGGACGACTACCTGCAGAATGAAAGGGAGCCCAGCCGAGAGCCACATCTGAAGACCAACAGATGCCATGGAGCCAATGATCATGCAGCTCGGAGAACCAAGAGGGCCACAACACCCACCGCCACCACTCCCAGGCCCCCCGGACCAATCCCCCGGATTACCACCTAGGCAGTGCAGGACAGCGGACGACCCTAAAATGCACCAGCCCCAGAGACTCAACGCCAGAGGAAGCCATTGGCCAACACAGGCTCAAAAGGACAACCATCCACCGCATCCTGACCCACATTGCCCACAGGCTGACGGTACCAACACAGCGGACAACCCACATCCCCCCGCAGACAAAGCTGCTGGCTGTGCTGCACCTGTTGGCCCCTGGTACCTTCCAACCAACAACTGCCAGAGTCGGAGGAGTCTCGCAGCCAGCCCCATCAAACTCCCTCACATATGTCATGGATGCATGTCCACAAAAGCAACGGCGGGCCCCTGTATCCATACCACACGATAGTTCCAATTCGTACTGCACCTGCGCAACCAACCCCAATGCCAGCCGTGCTAGACGCCTCCGTGCCCCATGCCCAAGATCGTAGTAACCAAAATGTGGGTGCGCCAGGTCATGAAGTCCAGTAGTCAACAGTAGTGTAAAGACAGAACTTTATTACAAATACACAAACAAAACAAAAAGCTCAGCCAACGCGTTTCATTCCCAACGGGGAACTTCAACAGGGCAACGTGTCTTCAGAAACCTGTGGGAGAAATGGTGACAATGGTCAAACTTCCGTATAGTCACATGCCTAATCTGGTACAGTGTACTGCACTTGGACAAGCTGGAATGCTCACAGGCATGATAAACCATGCATGAGAAGACCGTAACAGAACTACGTGTAGCCATAACCGTCGTAGGAATGAAGAGGAAGATAACGACCACACGAACTGCTGTTACGGTCATATCATGCAGGACTCATCATACCTGAAAGCATCACGGTGTGTGTCAGCTCGATACCCCTGCCCCTCACTCCCCCCACACTGCGCAGGAACATCTTGAGACCACACAAGGGAACTACGCCATAGCTGGTGTCACGCACATGTTGGGGGCAATTCACAGCACACGTGTATGACTAGTGCCCCCTGCCGACACTGCACACAATCACCGCAACAGCAACCATACGCATGCCATCACTGTGCATACAGAAGTAGACCACCGTGGCCTGTCCACCAATGTCGTCGCAAACTCCCCAGGCAGTGTGCATGATCCCCACATGTTCGCAAGTCTGCCACCAACCAGCGCTTTGAGGATGGCCCCCATGGAAATGCACTGCCCATCGGCAAGTACCAACTGAACACACCACACACCTCAACTCCACAATCCCCCAAATCACAACTGTGGGAATGCATACATCACCAATCCACCACCAAAGTGACTACTGGATGTGTCTCAGTCTCCGCCACAACCTGCCCATAGGCCTACACACACGTGGCTGACCACCTTCAACATGCACATTCACACTGGAGACGAGGTGGCTACGTCCCAAACCAACCCGCGCACATCACGTCATCGCATGCAGGGTCATGTCAGCAAGGGCGGCGCCCCCCCACCCAGCCACGAGTCCGCCGCCGTGACAGGTGGTGCCTGCGCAATACTGTGCGCCTGATGCACCCCAGCCCTGGTCCCCAGACTGGTCCTCCGCCCGGCGATGACTGGCCGCGCCTGCGCACCCAGGCCTCAATGCTCACCTGCCGCCACCAGCATGTCTCCAAGAGGGCCCACCACGTGCGGGTGCATCCTCCTCAGCCGATCGCTGGATTCCGCGCCACAGGCCCCCAGCGCACCCTGCAGCACCACACTGCGGAGTCATGTGTGTGCTGACTGCTGCCTGCGCGTACACTGTGGTCCAGCAGGGCACACTGTTCAATTTGAGTCTTGATTCGCCGGACGCCATATCGAGGCCAACGCATCATCGCAGGCTGCACACCCGCTCAGCTCTTCAGGTGCTACTAACCCTGTGCAACGCAAGTCATCGTCACGTGGCGGTAGGCCCCTGCCAGCCGCAGTGCAGTGGGTGCCACTGACCCTGCGCAATTCAAGTAATCATCACGTGGCGGTAGGCCCCTGCCAGCCGCAGTGCAGTGGGTGCCACTGACCCTGTGCAACGCAAGTCATCGTCATGTGGCGGTAGGCCCGTGCGGGCCGCAGTGCAGCGGGTGCCACCAACTCAGTGCACCGCAAGTCAACGTCCCGTGGCGGTAGGCCTGTGCGGGCCACAGTGCAGCGGGTGCCACCAACTCAGTGCACCGCAAGTCATCGTCCAGTGGCGGTAGGCCCGTGCCAGCCGCAGTGCAGCGGGTGCCACCAATTCAGTGCGCCAAAAGTCATGGACCCTTCATGATTGGGTCGCGTGGTGCGGACGCCATCATGTCATCTCCGGCAATGGGGAATGTGACGTGCTAGGCCCCTTTTATTGGCAGGGTCACATGTCCTGTGACACCTGTGCTGGATGGGTGTGGTGCGGGTGTGAACCAGCCCTCAGGGAGTGGCTGTGGCATGCTGACAACTAGACCAGTGATCAGCAGATCACTACAGGGAAGACCTGGGACATGTAGCTTTGTCGTCCCTCCTCTGAGCGTAAGCGGAGTAGACTGGCCTGGCGTATGGGAGTCCAGCGTAGGGGTGGGAACAATGAGCCCGGGGCTCTGGGCGTGCTTCAGTTCTGGGCTGGACATGGAAGTAACTGATGCTTGTGTCTCTGTTGTAGTGTCTACGCCACCCGGACCGCAATTGGCAATGTTGCACCCTGTGACTCAAGTCCCACGACATGAGCAACATGGACGTAAGGGGGAATCACTGACCCTACATCATCCATACTCTCATACTTGAATGATCAAAGGCATGACACATCTGTGCGATTCTGAATGTTTAATTCACATCCAGTGGAGTGTTGCAGTTGGAGCAGTACAGGGCCATGCAAACCCCACTTCACATTATTGGCCCGTGGAGGGCCAGCCAGAGTCCTTCAGGGAATGACAAGTACATCGGAAGAGGAAGAGTTCAGTCCTCAGTCTGATCGCTGTGTCATTGGTAACCAAACAGAAAATGGCAGTCCATGTCGAGGTCCAAGGTGAGTGTCATAGACTGTATCGGGGGACAGTGGAAGGTGATGATGCAAAGGGCAGAACCAAGCAGAAACAGGCCATATGGCGGAGATGAATGCTACTGCCTCCTCCTTATCAGTAAGGTTGATTCACCCGCATCTTTGTCCTCTGATGTCACATGTGCCTCACACGTGGGTGGTGGTGGATTGCCTGCCGCACTGTGAGGCACTGACACATCAGGGGGCGGAGATGTGGATGTAGAAGCAGCAGCAGCATTCATCTGCGCAAGGCCTTGAGGCAGCAATGACATGACGATGTGCTGCAGGGCATGGAAGGTCCCAGCCACATCTCGCTGGTGTGCAGCCGTGGCAGCCATTCTTTCCGCCGCCATCCGCTCCATGTTCTCCATGAGCCCCCGCATGTGTCTCAACTCCCGGCTGACATCGCTGGAGCCACTCTGACTGGACAGTTGTTCTTGTCTCAGTATCATGACTCCAGCGATGTCAGCCATGGATCGTTGGAGAGCATGGAGCGTACTGTGGGTGTCCGTTAGGGACTGTAAGTGGTCCCTGATGGTACTCAGACACCCATGTATGGCATCAAGTTTGGCTGCCATGAGGTCGAACCCCACCGCACCTGATCAGCCATCTTCTCCTGGACCTCTAACACATGGCGTTGGAAGGCCATGTGTTGTTCCTAGGGGTCCTGGGAGTCAGCCGTGGTGGTGGGTGCTTCCTGCTGTGTGGTCTGTGCAGGGGGTGGGGTCTCCTCGATGCATCTGGACTACCCTGCTCCTGGAGGTGAGGTGCCGCAGCTGTCCATGAACTCTTGGAGGGCGTCGGTGTTGAAGGTGTGGAGGTCCTCTTCATCATCAGTGAAGAGCTGTTGGGTCTGCTCTGCAGGAGGTGTTGGTTCTCCCTCTGCAATTTGAAGGGGAGATGCAGTTTAACATTGTGTTCACATGTATGTTGACGCATTGTACAAGTTTACATACAAACTGCATGACAATGTACATTGTGACTGTTTGAGAGGAGCTGCCTATTTGATGCAGGACAGTGGACATTTCGACAACATCACGGATGTGTGTTTGTACTTGTACATTATCATCTCACATTTCTCTGCTATGCCAAATGTGATTGACCAGTTTCTACACACAAGTGGCACCAGTTGTGTCCTCGGTTCTGTTGTGAACGTGTTGCAGTTTATACCACATTGTTGTCAATGTTGATGTGCTCTGAATGTTATGTGTGTGTGCTGCATTTTGGGAGAGTCGCCCCTGCAGCTCTGATTTGGCTGGCCCTTATCCCTTTCAGGCGATGTGCCTTTGACTTCTGTGCTTATACAGTGCTGAAATGTTGCATTCTTAGGTAAATTGGGCTCTTGGTGGGAGTTGGGACTCTGGGGCATGGTTTGTCCGCAGATGTGTTGTTGACGTCAGGGGTTGTTTGTGTACGTGGATGTGTCAGAGTGTGACCTGCTCCTTTACGGATGTGGTCCACCTCAGTGTCGTGGCGTACAACATGTCATGATATATTGACTGCAGCCATGCTATTCGTCATGCAGTGTCAGTGTGGCTCACAGACACGCCACTTTGCTGGGTTTGGCACATGTGCATGGGTTGGTTGTGAGATTGGTGATGTGTGGGAAGGGTCCCCTCTGGGCACATAGTCGACGGGGGCCTACTTGCTGTTTCTAGGTGTGCTGCAGTGTGCCAAGGGGATCAGGGACATGATCCAGAGTCATTGTGGGTGTGCACTGTGCTATACTTAATTGTGCATGTGTGACATTGTGCCCATCTCCCCCCATCTCCCCCAGTACCTGGTCGTTACTCACCCTGTTGATGTTGTGTCAGGTCATGTTGAGCAGTGTCCGGTGCCCCAACTCCTGCCACCGTCTCCACACTGATGACTGTGGCCACCATTTCCTCCATCTCATCCAGCTCCTCCTGTGACGCTGGACTCCCACCTCCAGTCTGCATTGCTGCCTTCTGGTTGTTGGCGAGTTTCTGCTTGGTCTTGCGCTTTACATCATTCCTCTTGAGCTCTTCCATTGTCCTCCTCAGCACTCCGACTGCATTCACCTTGTCCAGGATGGACTGCCATGTTGCATTTTTTGTTGCCAATGACACAGTGGAGGTGACGAACAGTTGTTGATGGTGTTCTATCACCTCCGTGATCAGGATCCTGTTTTCCTGCGGACTGAACCGCGTCTTCCTCTTCTCCTTGTCCTTGCCCTTCCCTGTCCCCGAGGTCCCAGGCTGCTCCTCCTGGGGGCTTGTGGGGTTCTGGCCGTCCTCTGTACCTGCTCCGGCTGCCTCCATTGTGCTTCGCTGTAGTTTGGTTTTGGTTTGTGGGTTTTTTTCTGCTTTTGTAGTGATTTTTCCATTTACATCCAACACTGAACCATGCAAAAGAGCTGTGTTTATTTCACTTAAAGATAATGCAGGACTTTTTACATAGTACAATCTTCTTACTAACTTCCGCATTTCAGAGTGATGTACTGCTAACATTCTTAAATGATGAAAAGTACTTCAACACACTTTTCTAGAAAGACAAGCCAGAGAATTACCCTACAAGTTAGTATATATTCTCACTTTACAAGGATCTAGTCCTTGCAACATCTTAATCTTCTGTTTAACACTTTTTTCACCATAATCTCGTAAGAAATGTCATAATATATCAATAGATTCCTGTCGTATACTACAAATACTACTACAAACCCACTTATACACTGGAGCTTGTGTATGTCTCCCTTGAACTTCTTCAGCTATTACTTCTTCCACATTTTTCGGAACCATCTTTTCTTTTTCAATTGGACAACCGTTTTTAACTTCATAACAATAACCACTGGTATCAACTGCATGAACTAATGTATTTTGTTGAAAATAGCTTTCTTCATTAAAAAAAGGTTCAGTACTAGAAGTGTGCTTCCATTCACCCAAATCTTTTTTGCAAAAGTTAGTTCTATTCACCAGTCTATTTCTTTTACTTTTTTCCTTCATAAAGTGCATTGTTTTATTCAATGTTTTCATTCTTTTCAATACTAATATAAACAATCTTCTTTTCAATTCAAAAGCCTTTTCGACTACACTTTCAATCTGTTCTTTTTTCTTGTAAAAAGCTGATTTTCTTTTATATTTTTTGCAATTTTTTAATAAATGTTGTAGTACTCTACTTTTATACATTCAATTTCTAATGTCTTTATATTGTTTCATCCTTCTTTCAACATAGATTGTTTTCCCATAACCTGATTTTTCATTAATATGTCCTTTTTTCGTTTCCTTCTGAATGGTTGTACTACTTTTCTTTTTCTTTTCCCCATTTTGAAAATTCATTACATTCTTTATAACTCTTTTAACAAATTCTTTAGTTCTCTTACCAGAAGTCTTTTTCTTCAATGTCACATGTTGTACTTCATCTAATTTCTTCTTTTCTCTTTCCTTTAAATAGTACTGTTTTTATCTTTTCTTTTCTTTTGATCTTTTCTTGCCATACTCAATCTTTATTACTAATAATGGTGAATATCTGAAAACAAAGAAAAGTTTTAAAACTTTTGTTAAATAATTTAATATTATTAAAAAAATTATATACAAATATTCTCATGTCTAAATAAACAAATATTTTTTATTGCATTGCAAAGCTATGTCAGACACTTCACAATTCCTATAATTAGAAGACATCACAACCTATACAACAGAATCATAGAGCACAACTAAAAGATTTCTCTTCTGTTACCCAAATCAAATCTAAAGTGCAGTCTGTAGTGCCTGGGTGATTGCAAGAGACCAAAGGTACTGCCTGGTTGATTGGAGGAGTACTAGAGTAGTGCCTGGGTGATTGCATAAGTGCATAGGTAGTACCTGAGTGTTTTTTATAAGTGCATAGGTACTCCCTAAGTGATTGGAGGAGTGCATAGATCCTGACAAAGGGATTGGAGGAGTGCAAGGATAGTGCCTCAGTTATTGAATCAGTGTATAGCTAAAGCATTAGTGATTGCATGAGTGCAGGGGTAATGTCTAGAGTATTAAAGAATATAAGAAGTGCCTGGGTGATTGCATGAGTTCAGGGATAATATCTAGAGGACTACAGGAGTACATAGAAAGTGCCTCAGTAATTTTATAAGTACATCGCTACTGCCTAGGTGATTAAAGTAGTATTGTGGTAGAGCCTCAGTGATTGGAGGAGTGTAAAGGTAGTGCCTGGGTGATTTTATAACTGCATGGGTACTGGCAAAGTGTTTGAAGGACTGCATATATCCTGATACAGTGATTGGAGGAGTGCAAGGGTAGTGCCTGGATCATTGAACTAGTGTATAGCTAATGCATTGGTGATTGCATGAGTGCAGAAATAATTTCTGATAATTAGAAGACTACATAGGTTATGTCTGGGTGATTGTATCAGTTGAGGGGTAATATCTGGGGGATTACAGGAGTTCATCGGAAGTGCCTGGGTGATTTTAAAACTGCATGGGTACTGCCTGGGTGATTGGAGTAGTACTATGGTCGTTTCTGAGTGATTGGACAATTGTAAAGGTAGTACCTGGGTGATTTTAAAACTGCATGGGCACTGGCTTAGTGGTTACATAATTACAAGGATAGTGCCACCGTGATTTGAAGAGTGCAAAGGTAGTGCCTGGATCATTATACAAGTACATGAGTAGTGGCTGTGTGATCAAAGGACTGCGGAGGTAGTGTGTGCATGATCGAAGTCCTAACTTTACTACTCCTAAACTGAGAAAAATCCTAACTTTAAGACTTTCGGTATTCACAGAAGGCATTTAGGAGTCCTAAAGTTAGGACTACTAACTTCTGTGAATACCGAAATGAGTAAGTTCATTCTGTGAATACCAAAATGAGTAAGTTTATTCTGTGAATACCAAAAAGTACTAACTTTACGTTTTTGACGTAAGTTAGTTCTGTGAATCAGGCCCTGAGTGATTAAATCAGTGTATAGCTAAAGCATTAGTGATTGCATGAGTGCACGGGCAATGTCTGTGGGATTACAAAAGTACATAGGAAGTGCCTGGATGATTGCATGAGTTCAAGGGTAATATCTGGGGAACTACAAGAGTACATAGAAAGTGCCTTGGTGATTTTATAAGTGCATCACTACTGCCTAGGTGATTACAGTAGTATTGTGGTAGTGCCTCAGTGATTGGAGGAGTGTAAAGATAGTGCCTGGGTGATTTTATAACTGCATGAGTACTTGCAAAGTGATTGAAGGAGTGCATAGATCCTGATACAATGATTGGAGGAGTGCAAGGGTAGTGCCTGGGTGATTGAACTAGTGTATAGCTAATGCATTGGTGATTGCATGAGTTCAGAGGTAATGTCTGAGTGATTAGAGAACTACATAGGTTATGTCTGGGTGATTGCATGAGTTGATGGGTAATATCTGGGGGGTTACGGTAGTAGTACATAGGAACTGCCTGGGTGAGTCTATAAGTGTATGGGTAGTGCTTAAGTGATTGGAGAAGTGTGTAGTTCCTGAGAGGGTGATTGGAAGAGTGCAAGGATAGTACCTGTGTGATTCAATCAGTATATAGCTAAAGCATTAGTGATTGCATGAATGCAGGAGTAATGTCTGAGGGATTACAGAAGTACATAGGAAGTGCCTGGGTGATTTTATAACTACATGGGTACTGCCTGGATGCGTGGAGTAGTACTATGGTAGTGTCTTAGTGATTCGACGAATATAAAGGTAGAGCCTGGGTGATTTTAAAACTGCATGGGCACTGGCTGAGTGGTTACATAATTACAGAGATAGTGCCAGCGTGATTGGAAGAGTGCAAAGGTAGGGCCTGGATGATTATATAAGTGCATGGGTAGTGGCTGTGTGATCGAAGGACTGCAGGGGTAGTGACTGGGTAATTGAAGGAGTGCAGGGGTAGTGCCTAGGTGATTGCATGAGAACAAAGATACTGCCTTGGTGATTGGAGGAGTACTAGGGTAGTACCTGGGTGATTGCATAAGTGCATAAGTACTGCTTGAGTGATTTTATAAGTGCATGGGTACTGGGAAAATGATTGGAAGAGTACATATATCCTGACATAGTTATTGAAGGACAGCAAGGGTATTGCCTAGGTGATTGAACCAGTGTATACCTAATGCATTGGCGATTGCATGAGTGCAAAGGTAATGTCTGGGAAATGAAAGGAGTACATACGTAATTCCTGGGTGATTGCATGAGTTCAGGGGTAATATCTGGAGGACTGCAGAAGTACATAGAAAGTGCCTCAGTGATTTTATAAGTACATCGCTACTGCCTAGGTGATTACAGTAGTATTGTGGTACTACCTCAGTGATTGGAGGAGTGTAAAGGTAGTGCCTGGATAATTTTATAACTTCATGGGTACTGGCAAAGTGATTGGAGGAGTGCAAAGATCCTAACACGGTCATTGAAGGAGTGCAAGGGTAGTGCCTGGGTGATTGAACTAGTGTATAGCTAATGCATTGTTGATTGCATGAGTTCAGAGGTAATGTCTGAGTGATTAGAGGAGTACAAAGATTATGTCTGGGTGATTGCATGAGTTGAGGGGTAATATCTGGGGGATTACGGGAGTACATAGGAACTGCCTGGGTGATTTTATAAGTGCATGGGTAGTGCTTAAGTGATTGGAGAAGTGTATAGATCCTGACAGGGTGATTGGAGTAGTGCAACAATAGTACATGTGTGATTCAATCAGTGTATAGCTAAAGCATTAGTGATTGCATAAATGCAGGAGTAATGTCTGGGGGATTACAAAAGTACATAGGAAGTGCCTGGGGGATTTTTATAAGTGAATGGGTACTGCTTAAGTAATTGGAGAAGTGTATAGATCCTGACAGGGTGATTGGAGTAGTGCAACAATAGTACCTGTGTGGTTCAATCACTGTATAGCTAAAGCATTAGTGATTGCATGAATGCAGGGGTAATGTCTGGGGGATTACAGAAGTACATAGGAAGTGCCTGGGTGATTTTATAACTGCATGGGTACTGCCTGGGTGATTGGAGTAGTACTATGGTAGTGTCTGAGTGATTCGACAATTGTAAAGGTAGTACCTGTGTGATTTTAAAACTGCATGGGCACTAGCTGAGTGGTTACATAATTACAGAGATAGTGCCACCGTGATTGGAAGAGTGCAAAGGTACTGCCTGGATGATTATATAAGTGTATGGGTAGTGGCTAGGTGATCGAAGAGCTGCAGGGGTAGTGGCTGACTGATTGAAGGAGAGCAGGGGTGGTACCTAGGTGATTGCATGAGAACAAAGATACTGCCTGGGTGATTGGAGTAGTACTAGGGTAGTGCCTGGGTGATTGCATAAGTGCAAAGGTAGTGCCTGAGTGATTTTATAAGTGCATGGATACTGGGTAAGGGATTGGAGGAGTGCATAGATCCTGACAGAGTGATTGGAGGAGTGCAAGGGTAGTGGCTGTGTGATTGAACCAGTGTATAGCTAATGCATTGGTGATTGCGCAAGTGCAAAGGTAATGTCTGGGGGATTAGATGAGTACATAGGTAATGCCTGGGTGATTGCATGAGTTCAGGGGTAATATCTGGGGGGCTATAGGAGTTCATAGAAAGTGCCTCATTGCTTTTATAAGTGCATCGCTACAGCCTAGGTGATAACAGTAGTATTGTGGTAGTGCCTCAGTGATTGGAGGAGTGTAAAGGTAATGCCTGGGTGATTTTATAACTGCATAGGTACTGGCAAAATGATTGGAGGAGTGCATAGATCCTTACACCACGGTCATTGAAGGAGTGCAAGGGTAGTCCATGGATGATTGAACTAGTGTATAGCTAATGCTTTGGTGATTGCATGAGTGCAGACGTAAGGTCTAGATGATTAGAAAAGTACATAGGTAATGTCTGGGTGATTGCATGAGTTGAGGGGTAATATCTGGGGGATTACAGGAGTACATAGGAACTACCTGGCAGATTTTATGAGTGCATAGGTACTGCCTAAGTGATTGGAGGAATGTATAGATCCTGACAGGGTGATTGAAGGAGTGCAAGGATAGTGCCTGAGTGATTAAATCAGTGTATAGCTAAAGCATTAGTGATTGCATGAGTGCAGGGGTAATGTCTGGGGGATTACAGAGGTACATAGGAAGTGCCTGGATGATTGCATGAGCTCAGGGTAATATCAGGGGGACTGCAGGAGTACATAGAAAGTGCCTTGGTGATTTTATAAGTGCATCACTACTGCTTAGGTGATTACAGTAGTATTGTGGTAGTGCCTCAGTGATTGCAGCAGTGTAAAGATAGCACCTGAGGGATTTCAGTAGTACTGTGGTAGTGCCTGAGTGATTGGAGGAGTACAAGATCCTGAGTAGTAGCAGAATACTGAAATGACAGCACAAAAGTGAGGTCTATCACATGGTATACACTTTTGTACTGCAGTTTCACAATTCTGTAACTACTCAGGGTGTTGAGCGTACCGAAAATAAAGCATCAAACCTACACATGAGTCTGTTATAAATCTTCTCATATTCCTAAAACCATACATGAATATATGTCTATCTTTTGAAATTATTATCATATATAAAAGAAATAAACAAATAGACTGAAATTTACATTTGAAAGACACACCTAAATTCCTGCAGCGTATTTCAAGTGTAACTTTCCCCAGACTAATAGAAAATATCCTAATCACTAATTCCTCTGGCAACATGTTTCAAACCTCAGTTTTGAGCTGCAGCTTCACCATTCTGGAACTTCTTATAATGTTACACCTAGCCAAATACAAAGCAGGAACCCTTCACATATCTCTGCTAAAAGTCTCACCATATTCCTGAAAGCATACATGCATATGTCTCTACCACAACACTATCCACACCTCAAAAAGTTAGACAACAAACTTGCAATTTCAAACAAACACCAAAACTTATGTTGCATATTTCAACTGTACCTCTCTAGAGACTTAAAAAAAAGCCTAATCACTGATACCTTATGTCAACATCTTTTAAACCACACTTTAATGCTACATCATCACCATTCTACTACTACTCACAGTCTTGAGCCTACCACAAAAAAAGCAACAACACCTCTTTGTTATACATCATGCACCTTCAAATATATGACATATGAAAATACATATACAAATAAAAACATACTTCAGACACAAGTCCATGCACACCTTAAAACTTGACAGACTGCAGTTCCAATTTGAAAGCAACACATAAAATAATGCGGTATACAACAAATGTACATATCCACACAATAAAACAAACTACCATTATCACTAATCCATCTTCCAATATACACATATTACTATAAAGAATCTATTTCAAACAACATTTAACTACAATAAAACAAACTACAATACACATCTCTACATTTAATAATATATTTCAAACATTACAGTTCTTGAATAATTTTTGAAGATTAAAAATAAAGCTATTACATAGTACACCTCACAAATTTATAACTCACCTTCCAAATTGATTTGTAGAATATGAAATATCACAAATTTATAAATACATTTCTTATGCACACAATCAATGTAATGCACCACTCTCAGCAAGGGAAAACCAGTAATGGCAAACTTTCCCTCTTTTTCTCCACACAAATACATGTAAGTAACAATTCACATTGCTTCCTACATTATTTCAAATTATAAAACACATTTCTATTGGTTAGAAATATTAACCCTTACCAACTGACTTCTAAAAGTGCCCAAACTGGTTCTGGAATTTTTTTGGGAATCGTGACTCCACTGTGCACCAACGCGATGGAGCTGCAAATCCATACGGGAGTTCAAAAATATATTACAAATAAAAATACCACTATTTTTTACGAACACACCACTTCTAAACATAGTACTGACTTGGGAAATCTTACTTTAATAACATATCACTTATATATAAATTACAATTCCATATTTCAAAACCACAGATAACATTCAACCCTTCCCCCATTCTGCTTAGTGCCAGTTTCCATAGTAACACTTCATGGAACATTCAACTGAACTAACAGGTCACAAGTTCACCATATTTTCAAGTTCAGCACACAAGGTTGCAAATGCAAACAGCAGGTGTGGTTGATGTTTGCAAAATATGACCTTATCCTATCTACTGTACCTTTCAAACATTTTTTACTGACCAATAACAAACATGCTTTTTAAAGAAAGTAACATGCACCCTATTTTTCAGTGTACAATGATCTTAAACAGCCAATCAATTCTCTACTTTTTAAAAAACAGCATCTTGTCCACCATTTTAGATACCTCTCATTCTACCAACTGACTACCTCAGCTACAGACATCTTTTCATTACTTCCAGACATCCCTTCAAGATGCTTACAGTATGGATTGTTGGGCACAGCTATGTTTTCTGGTACAAAAGGTATGCTAAATGCAGAGGTATTGACACAGACCTAGCTTTGCAAAATGTGGATATTAACTGGATTGCACAGAGAGGATTAAAGTGGCACCAATTGATGCCTTTGGTTAAAACCTTGTTGCATCTCCAACCCCCTGACCTCATGATTGTGCACTGTGCTGGCAATGACCTAGGCACATTGACTGGGGTAGGACTGGAAATGCTCATGAAGGATACCTTTGCACAATTGATGTTGCTTTTTCCCCAAACTGTCTTTGTATACTCTAATATATGCCAAAGACAGAAATGGAAGTGGTCAACTCAATTCTGTCCACAGATTGAAAAAGCTAGGAAGCATGATACTAAATCTAGGAAGAATGCAAATAAAGCTGTTTCTGCTTACCTCAGAGATCATAGAATGGGCTCCATATATAACAACAATCTACGTTTTGATATGGATGACATCTACAGAAGTGATGGAGTGCACTTCACAGATCATGAGAGCAGAATCTTTCTCAACAACCTAAAGCTGTGCATCCGCACTTACATGTAGCTACAACAAAGTCATAATGAAAACAAGGGCTCTTTTTAGAGCCACCCTATAACTCAATAGTGAATATAATGTTTTTTTACACATACATATATTTTGTTTTTTAAATTGTGGATTTGCGCACCCGACGCGAATCTTTAAAAGCATGAATTCAATGTACTACAACACAACACACTTTTCAAGTTTAACTATTAATTTAACATTTTATATATTTTTAACAACTCTATAAATTGTAATCTTGTCATTAACTTCAATCACAGTACCTCTTTAAAACAACTTCACAAATACAACACTATTGTCTAAATTATATGCTAATAAATTATTTATTTGAGGTGAATTCACGAATCCAACGCGACATTACATGGGGGGCCGCGCTGAGAGCCGTGTTGGGGTCCTGACTCCAAACTCAAAAGAAAAAAAAACGCCTCACTTTCATTATTGGGTATTCACCCCGGGGACCCTATCCCCCGGGACCTGCCAAATTTATTATATAAAAAAAAAATTATGGAGGGGGCCATGTGGTCACCCCTCCTAAGGCCACTTCTGGCCCCGGGGACCCCATCCCCTGGGGCCTGGCCAGCCTGGATTTTTTTGAGGGAGGGGGGCCTTGTGGCCCCCCCTCCTAAGGCCAATTATGGCCCGGGGGACCCCATCCCATGGGGCTGGCCTTCCTTTAAAAAAAAATACAATAAAGTGGAGGGGGGCCGACTGGCCTCCCACCCGGGCCACTTTGACCCCGGGGACCCCATCCCCCGGGGCCAGACCTCAAGTTGGGGACTGTGGGGGGAGCCCCAATGCCCCCACAGTCCCTGCCAGCTCCCCGCCTCCTGCAGGAGCCGGCATTGCTTTTGGGCAAGGGGAGCTGCTAACATGCAGCTCCCCTTGCCCAAAAGCAATTCTGCTTTGCTTTGTTGAAGCGAGAGCAGGTTTCCTGCTCTCGCTTCAATGAAGCAAAGCAGTGTTTGCTATGAGAAGACAGGAGGCGTGCTCCCGCCCTGCCATAGCAAATGACAATGTCCCGTTGTGGGCACCCCGGGACATTGCAGGAGCCGTGCCTGGGGGGTGGCGGTCCCCAGGACCATCTAGGGCTCCAGGAGGGGGGCCGCACAGCCCCCGCCCAACAAGTTTAAAGCCCAGGGGAGGTGGTGGTCCCCGGGGCCAGAGGTCCACAACGGACCCCCGTATTCTAATTTATGTTGCCCCAGGGAGGTGGCGGTCCCCGGGGCTTGGGGGGCCCGCGAGGTCCCCCCATACAAAATGTAAAAATGCCCCGGGGAGGTGGTGGTCCCCGGGGCAGCGTGGGGGGCAGGAGCCCCCCCACGCTATTTTATTATTTTAGCCCCAGGGAGGTGGCAGTACCCGGGGCTACGGGGGCCCCCGCAGGCCCCTGCTTCATATTTGCACATTGCCGCCGGGACCTGGCCCACCCGGGGGCTTAAAGAAACGAAGCGCGGGAGCCCGTGCTTCATTTTTTATTTATTTTCTTGCCGGATTCGCACACCCAGTGCGAATTTGACTGATTTCTTTTATAAAAAATGCTTTTTTTGGCCCTAGGGGCCCCGTGAGCAGGCCTAGGGGGTCAGGGTGTTTCTACCCTGCCGCCTTTCCTTGTTTTTTAACCTTTATTTTACTGTTTTCTTGTGACTCGGTTACCGAGTCACAAGATGGCTGCCAACAAATTCTGGTTTGGAGTGTTGGCAGCCAATCAGAATGAAGCTCGTGGTCAGGAGGGTTCGCGAATCTTCCTCGGTGCTCGGATATCGATATTTTTATTTTCTAAATTTCTCAGCAACTACTGAATTGATTTACACCATTTAGAAAAAGCACGCTTTTTAGACCAAGACCTACCTTGATACCAAATTTGGTGTAATTCCGTTCAGCAGTTTGGGTGGTAGCTTTGTATAAAGTTCCTATGGAAATTAACATGGGGAAAACGCGTTTTGGGACCCCCTTCTTTTCTCGGCCCCTGCTTGACAAATCACCCCAAAACTTTCAAAACAGGAGCTGACCTGAGTGAACCATTAGTTTTGAAAATCTCGCGAAGATTCGTCAAACGGCGCCAAAGATATTGGCAAAAGAAAAACGCTTTTGAACAGAAACAAGGTCCTAACTATAATTACCTACTGGCGACTGCCAGTGGGTTATATATATATATATATATATATGTATTTTTTAAACATAGCATCCTGCATTCGAAAGTGCACTCCAGAGTGGATAATTAAGGGCAACCGGCATTCCTCCTTCATTAAAATTCAAACAGCCTTATGCGTTTCAAGTAACAACTTCTTGATCACAGGCAACTCTGAGACTGCGCAGCATTACAAGCAAGAACACTCCCCTTTTAGGCTCCATTTTATTCATTTTGCCCTCCAGTGGGCCGGTAAGTAAATCACAAAGTGTGGTGCATTCTGGGGTGTATAGTACAAAGTGCCTCCTTAATTATTACCCAAGTGGGTTCTACGCAGTCACAGTTCAATAAAGTTAATTTCTCTTCGCCCTCCAGTGGGCTTCAGAAGGACGATGTCAGCATAGTATGCCAACCCATTCCCCCACAGGCAGACTTGAAACAGTTCAGTGTCTGCGCAGCCCCTTTGAAGTCCCGGGTGGTGCGCTTTCACGGCTGGACAGCCGCAATGAATTTTTAAACAAAGCATCCTGCATTCGAAAGCGCACTCCAGAGTGGATAATTAAGGGCAACCAGCATTCCTCCTTCATTAAAATTCAAACAGCCTTACGCGTTTCGAAGTAACAACTTCTTGATCACAGGCAACTCTGAGACTGCACAGCATTACAAGCAAGAACACTCCCTTTTAGGCTGCATTTTATTCATTTTGCCCTCCAGTGGGCCGGTAAGTAAATCACAAAGTGTGGTGCATTCTGGGGTGTATAGTACAAAGTGCCTCCTTAATTATTACCCAAGTGGGTTCTACGCAGTCACAGTTCAATAAAGTTAATTTCTCTTCGCCCTCCAGTGGGCTTCAGAAGGACGATGTCAGCATAGTATGCCAACCCATTCCCCCACAGGCAGACTTGAAACAGTTCAGTGTCTGCGCAGCCCCTTTGAAGTCCCGGGTGGTGCGCTTTCACGGCTGGACAGCCGCAATGAATTTTTTTTAAACAAAGCATCCTGCATTCGAAAGCGCACTCCAGAGTGGATAATTAAGGGCAACCAGCATTCCTCCTTCATTAAAATTCAAACAGCCTTACGCGTTTCGAAGTAACAACTTCTTGATCACAGGCAACTCTGAGACTGCACAGCATTACAAGCAAGAACACTCCCCTTTTAGGCTGCATTTTATTCATTTTGCCCTCCAGTGGGCCGGTAAGTAAATCACAAAGTGTGGTGCATTCTGGGGTGTATAGTACAAAGTGCCTCCTTAATTATTACCCAAGTGGGTTCTACGCAGTCACAGTTCAATAAAGTTAATTTCTCTTCGCCCTCCAGTGGGCTTCAGAAGGGCGATGTCAGCATAGTATGCCAATCCATTCCCCCACATGCAGACTTGAAACAGTTCTGTGTCTGCGCGGCCCCTTTGAAGTCCCGGGTGGTGCGCTTTCACGGCTGGACAGCCGCAATGAAATTTTTTTAAGCAAAGTATCCTGCATTCGAAAGCGCACTCCAGAGTGGATAATTAAGGGCAACCGGCATTCCTACTTCATTAAAATTCAAACAGACTTACGCGTTTCGAAGTAACAACTTCTTGATCACAGGCAACTCTGAGACTGCGCAGCATTACTAGAAAGAACACTCCCCTTTTAGGCTGCATTTTATTCATTTTGCCCTCCAGTGGGCCGGTAAGTAAATCACAAAGTGTGGTGCATTCTGGGGTGTATAGTACAAAGTGCCTCCTTAATTATTACCCAAGTGGGTTCTACGCAGTCACAGTTCAATAAAGTTAATTTCTCTTCGCCCTCCAGTGGGCTTCAGAAGGACGATGTCAGCATAGTATGCCAATCCATTCCCCCACATGCAGACTTGAAACAGTTCTGTGTCTGCGCGGCCCCTTTGAAGTCCCGGGTGGTGCGCTTTCACGGCTGGACAGTCGCAATGACATTTTTTTAAACAAAGCATCCTGCATTCGAAAGCGCACTCCAGAGTGGATAATTAAGGGCAACCAGCATTCCTCCTTCATTAAAATTCAAACAGCCTTACGCGTTTCGAAGTAACAACTTCTTGATCACAGGCAACTTTGAGACTGCGCAGCATTACAAGCAAGAACACTCCCCTTTTAGGCTGCATTTTATTCATTTTGCCCTCCAGTGGGCCGGTAAGTAAATCACAAAGTGTGGTGCATTCTGGGGTGTATAGTACAAAGTGCATCCTTAATTATTACCCAAGTGGGTTCTACGCAGTCACAGTTCAATAAAGTTAATTTCTCTTCGCCCTCCAGTGGGCTTCAGAAGGACGATGTCAGCATAGTATGCCAATCCATTCCCCCACATGCAGACTTAAAACAGTTCTGTGTCTGCGCGGCCCTTTGAAGTCCCGGGTGGTGCGCTTTCACGGCTGGACAGCCGCAATGAAATTTTTTAAACAAAGCATCCTGCATTCGAAAGCGCACTCCAGAGTGGATAATTAAGGGCAACCGGCATTCCTCCTTCATTAAAATTCAAACAGCCTTATGCGTTTCGAAGTAACAACTTCTTGATCACAGGCAACTCTGAGACTGCGCATCATTACAAGCAAGAACACTCCCCTTTTAGGCTGCATTTTATTCATTTTGCCCTCCAGTGGGCCGGTAAGTAAATCACAAAGTGTGGTGCACTCTGGGGTGTATAGTACAAAGTGCCTCCTTAATTATTACCCAAGTGGGTTCTACGCAGTCACAGTTCAATAAAGTTAATTTCTCTTCGCCCTCCAGTGGGCTTCAGAAGGACGATGTCAGCATAGTATGCCAATCCATTCCCCCACAGGCAGACTTGAAACAGTTCAGTGTCTGCGCAGCCCCTTTGAAGTCCCGGGTGGTGCGCTTTCACGGCTGGACAGCCGCAATGAAATTTTTTTAAACAAAGCATCCTGCATTCGAAAGCGCACTCCAGAGTGGATAATTAAGGGCAACCAGCATTCCTCCTTCATTAAAATTCAAACAGCCTTACGCGTTTCGAAGTAACAACTTCTTGAACACAGGCAACTCTGAGACTGCGCAGCATTACAAGCAAGAACACTCCCCTTTTAGGCTGCATTTTATTCATTTTGCCCTCCAGTGGGCCGGTAAGTAAATCACGAAGTGTGGTGCACTCTGGGGTGTATAGTACAAAGTGCCTCCTTAATTATTACCCAAGTGGGTTCTACGCAGTCACAGTTCAATAAAGTTAATTTCTCTTCGCCCTCCAGTGGGCTTCAGAAGGACGATGTCAGCATAGTATGCCAATCCATTCCCCCACAGGCAGACTTGAAACAGTTCAGTGTCTGCGCAGCCCCTTTGAAGTCCCGGGTGGTGCGCTTTCACGGCTAGACAGCCGCAATGAATTTTTTTTAAACAAAGCATCCTGCATTCGAAAGCGCACTCCAGAGTGGATAATTAAGGGCAACCAGCATTCCTCCTTCATTAAAATTCAAACAGCCTTACGCGTTTCGAAGTAACAACTTCTTGATCACAGGCAACTCTGAGACTGCGCAGCATTACAAGCAAGAACACTCCCCTTTTAGGCTGCATTTTATTCATTTTGCCCTCCAGTGGGTCGGTAAGTAAATCACAAAGTGTGGTGCATTCTGGGGTGTATAGTACAAAGTGCCTCCTTAATTATTACCCAAGTGGGTTCTACGCAGTCACAGTTCAATAAAGTTAATTTCTCTTCGCCCTCCAGTGGGCTTCAGAAGGACGATGTCAGCATAGTATGCCAATCCATTCCCCCACATGCAGACTTGAAACAGTTCTGTGTCTGCGCGGCCCCTTTGAAGTCCCGGGTGGTGCGCTTTCACGGCTGGACAGCCGCAATGAAATTTTTTTAAGCAAAGCATCCTGCATTCGAAAGCGCACTCCAGAGTGGATAATTAAGGGCAACCGGCATTCCTCCTTCATTAAAATTCAAACAGCCTTACGCGTTTCAAGTAACAACTTCTTGATCACAGGCAACTCTGAGACTGCGCTGCATTACAAGAAAGAACACTCCCTTTTAGGCTGCATTTTATTCATTTTTCCCTCCAGTGGGCCGGTAAGTAAATCACAAAGTGTGGTGCATTCTGGGGTGTATAGTACAAAGTGCCTCCTTAATTATTACCCAAGTGGGTTCTACGCAGTCACAGTTCAATAAAGTTAATTTCTCTTCGCCCTCCAGTGGGCTTCAGAAGGACGATGTCAGCATAGTATGCCAATCCATTCCCCCACATGCAGACTTGAAACAGTTCTGTGTCTGCGCGGCCCATTTGAAGTCCCGGGTGGTGCGCTTTCACGGCTGGAAGGCTGCAATGACATTTTTTTAAACAAAGCATCCTGCATTCGAAAGCGCACTCCAGAGTGGATAATTAAGGGCAACCAGCATTCCTCCTTCATTAAAATTCAAACAGCCTTACGCGTTTCGAAGTAACAACTTCTTGATCACAGGCAACTTTGAGACTGCGCAGCATTACAAGCAAGAACACTCCCCTTTTAGGCTGCATTTTATTCATTTTGCCCTCCAGTGGGCAGGTAAGTAAATCACAACGTGTGGTGCATTCTGGGGTGTATAGTACAAAGTGCCTCCTTAATTATTACCCAAGTGGGTTCTACGCAGTCACAGTTCAATAAAGTTAATTTCTCTTCGCCCTCCAGTGGGCTTCAGAAGGACGATGTCAGCATAGTATGCCAATCCGTTCCCCCACATGCAGACTTGAAACAGTTCTGTGTCTGCGCAGCCCCTTTGAAGTCCTGGGTGGTGCGCTTTCATGGCTGGACAGCCGCAATGACATTTTTTTAAACAAAGCATCCTGCATTCGAAAGTGCACTCCAGAGTGGATAATTAAGGGCAACCGGCATTCCTCCTTCATTAAAATTCAAAGAGCCTTACGCGTTTCGAAGTAACAACTTCTTGATCACAGGCAACTCTGAGACTGCGCATCATCACAAGCAAGAACACTCCCTTTTTGGCTGCATATTATTCATTTTGCCCTCCAGTGGGCCGGTAAGTAAATAACAAAGTGTGGTGCATTCTGGGGTGTATAGTACAAAGTGCCTCCTTAATTATTACCCAAGTGGGTTCTACGCAGTCACAGTTCAATAAAGTTAATTTCTCTTCGCCCTCCAGTGGGCTTCAGAAGGACGATGTCAGCATAGTATGCCAATCCATTCCCCCACATGCAGACTTGAAACAGTTCTGTGTCTGCGCGGCCCCTTTGAAGTCCCGGGTGGGACAATATTTCAAGGGTTATGCCAGCAAAAAGGCACTAAACCATAAATCAGATAAGTCTTGTTAGTTCAATTTTGATTATTATTTTGATTCAGCATTAGCACTTTACAATATTTGCACTATTGGTAGCACTTTTTAATACGTTATGCACAGAAAATAGGTTTACATCTGGTCTATGTGATATGAAACAGACAAGAAATCACTGTATCCTAAAAGCATTCATGCAATTAGTGTTAAGATTATTATGGTCTATTTATATGCAGAAGAATGAACTGTGTATTTATATAATTAGGGCATATGAACCGTACATTTTAAAAGGTTGCCCAGCAAAGTCTACAAATTTGCATTAACGCAGATATTTATTGAAAGGATATGTACAGGAGAATGTAGGATTTCTTTCATGTCTATACTAAGACCATTGCACACTGTCACTTTAAATTGGTATCCCACAAGTTGTAGCGCTGTCATGTGATCAAGGCAGGGATCTGCCGAAACGCGTCATGGCGGAGAAACTTTGGTGTAAATAAACGAAATTTGCACAGAATTTGGGTCTACTCTTGTTTCATGTTCCCATGGAGAGGAGTTGAGAAAAATGAGGCACTCACATATATATAACATATATCTATATATTACCTACTGGCGGTCGCCAGTGGGTAGTTATAGTTAGTACCTAGTTTCCATAGGAAAAGCGTTTTTTGATTTGCCAATATCTTTGGCGTTGTTTGACGAATCTTCGCGAAATTTTCAAAACTAATGGCCCGCTCAGGTCAACTTCTGTCTTGAAAGTTTCGGGGTGATTTGTCAGGCAGGGGCCGAGAAAAAAGGGGGTCCCAAAATGCATTTTCCCTATGTTAATTTCCTCAGGATACTTTAGACAAGGCTACAGCCCGAACTGCTGAACGGAATTACACCAAATTTGGCAAAAAGGTAGCTCTTGGTTCAGAAACCGCCCTTTTTTTAAATGGTGTAAATCTGTTCAGTAGTTTTTAAATATTAAAGGAAAAAGAAATGTATATATCTGGGCGGAGCCTAACCACACATCTCATCGTGAGATCTGATTGGCTGTCAGCACTTCATCCAAGAAGTGTTGGCAGCCATCTTGGGACCAATATACATGATAGCACCCCATTAAAATGCATTGTAGTGAATGGAAGGTTTTGAGGGTTACCAAAAGGAGAACGTATAAAGGGTGATAACAGACTTTAGTTACATTATAAATCATTTGTTGATGGTACCATACTAATTTTAGGAATTGTGGTGTGTTCTAAGGTGATTTTACCCTGTGAAAAAGCCTTCTGCTGGGATATCATGAATCATGTTTGAGAGAAAACTATTTTCTCATACTTTTCCCATAGAGGTTTGGAAGGTGATCTAGAAGCTAAAATGAGAGCATATTTTCTGTAAATTCACATTATCTTTCTCAGTCATGTGAGAATGAAGTCTGACATTCTCAGTAAAACATGTACATCCAACAAGGGCAGAGACTGTCAGTTGATTCCTTTGTGTTCTACTGCAGCTTCCCAGAGTGTTCTACAGAACAACTAGAGCGCTAACAGTCTTACTTATGACAAAAGTATGGCACACCTGAAGCCATCTTGATTGGAATAAATAGGTAAAACTTAAAACATTTAATTGAAAATGGAACAAAATGAGGGGGTTCATTTTGCCATAGAAATTATGTTTAGTGCTGCAGAAAGAAAAATTTGTGTTACAGCAAACAAATGATGGACGGAATGCTGACAATGCAAACATTCTCCCCCAGTCAAAAGATCTGGGGTTAATCCATCGTTCTTTTGCCCACTATGCCACGCCAGTTTGGACCCAGCCATATGCAAATCAGCCTTGAACGATGGATTTAACCCAGATCTTTTGACTGGGGGAGAATGTTTGCATTGTCAGCATTCCGTCCATCATTTGTTTGCTGTAACACTTTTCGCCCTAAGTGGGATGGGTATGCCCAGACGTGGGTCCCTTGCTCACTGTGCCACTGGATTCAAGCTAGCCTGGCTGAAGAAGGGTGACATACCCTGAAACCAGTCCCAGGATGCTTGTTTCCGGTCCAGGGAGGACCTGGTCTGGCAGTTCGGTCTGGACTGTTCCCATGGGGCACAGGGTCAAGACTGATTTGCATATGGCTGGGTCCAAACTGGGGTGGCGTAGTGGGCAAAAGAACAATGGATTTAACCCAGATCTTTTGACTGGGGAGAATGTTTGCATTGTCAGCATTCTGTCCATCATTTGTTTGCTGTAACACTTTTCGCCCTAAGTGGGATGGGTATGCCCAGACGTGGGTCCCTTGCTCACTGTGCCACTGGATTCAAGCTAGCCTGGCTGAAGAAGGGTGACATACCCTGAAACCGGTCCCAGGATGCTTGTTTCCGGTCCAGGGAGGACCTGGCCTGGCAGTTCGGTCTGGACTGTTCCCATGGGGCACAGGGTCAAGACTGATTTGCATATGGCTGGGTCCAAACTGGGGTGGTGTAGTGGGCAAAAGAACGATGGATTTAACCCAGATCTTTTGACTAGGGGAGAATGTTTGCATTGTCAGCATTCCGTCCATCATTTGTTTGCTGTAACACTTTTCGCCCTAAGTGGGATGGGTATGCCCAGACGTGGGTCCCTTGCTCACTGTGCCACTGGATTCAAGCTAGCCTGGCTGAAGAAGGGTGACATACCCTGAAACCGGTCCCAGGATGCTTGTTTCCGGTCCAGGCAGGACCTGGCCTGGCAGTTCGGTCTGGACTGTTCCCATGGGGCACAGGGTCAAGACTGATTTGCATACGGCTGGGTCCAAACTGGGGTGGCGTAGTGGGCAAAAGAACGATGGATTTAACCCAGATCTTTTGACTGGGGGAGAATGTTTGCATTGTCAGCATTCTGTCCATCATTTGTTTGCTTTAAGACTTTTCACCCTAAGTGGGATGGGTATGCCCAGACGTGGGTCCCTTGCTCACTGTGCCACTGGATTCAAGCTAGCCTGGCTGAAGAAGGGTGACATACCCTGAAACCGGTCCCAGGATGCTTGTTTCCGGTCCAGGGAGGACCTGGCCTGGCAGTTCGGTCTGGACTGTTCCCATGGGGCACAGGGTCAAGACTGATTTGCATATGGCTGGGTCCAAACTGGGGTGGCATAGTGGGCAAAAGAACGATGGATTTAACCCAGATCTTTTGACTGGGGGAGAATGTTTGCATTGTCAGCATTCCGTCCATCATTTGTTTGCTGTAACACTTTTCGCCCTAAGTGGGATGGGTATGCCCAGACGTGGGTCCCTTGCTCACTGTGCCACTGGATTCAAGCTAGCCTGGCTGAAGAAGGGTGACATACCCTGAAACCGGTCCCAGGATGCTTGTTTCTGGTCCAGGGAGGACCTGGCCTGGCAGTTCAGTCTGGACTGTTCCCATGGGGCACAGGGTCAAGACTGATTTGCATATAGCTGGGTCCAAACTGGGGTGGCGTAGTGGGCAAAAGAACGATGGATTTAACCCAGATCTTTTGACTGGGGGAGAATGTTTGCATTGTCAGCATTCCGTCCATCATTTGTTTGCTGTAACACTTTTTGCCCTAAGTGGGATGGGTATGCCCAGACGTGGGTCCCTTGCTCACTGTGCCACTGGATTCAAGCTAGCCTGGCTGAAGAAGGGTGACATACCCTGAAACCGGTCCCAGGATGCTTGTTTCCGGTCCAGGGAGGACCTGGCCTGGCAGTTCGGTCTGGACTGTTCCCATGGGGCACAGGGTCAAGACTGATTTGCATATGGCTGGGTCCAAACTGGGGTGGCATAGTGGGCAAAAGAACGATGGATTTAACCCAGATCTTTTGACTGGGGAGAATGTTTGCATTGTCAGCATTCCGTCCATCATTTGTTTGCTGTAACACTTTTCGCCCTAAGTGGGATGGGTATGCCCAGACGTGGGTCCCTTGCTCACTGTGCCACTGGATTCAAGCTAGCCTGGCTGAAGAAGGGTGACATACCCTGAAACCGGTCCCAGGATGCTTGTTTCTGGTCCAGGGAGGACCTGGCCTGGCAGTTCGGTCTGGACTGTTCCCATGGGGCACAGGGTCAAGACTGATTTGCATATAGCTGGGTCCAAACTGGGGTGGCGTAGTGGGCAAAAGAACAATGGATTTAACCCAGATCTTTTGACTGGGGAGAATGTTTGCATTGTCAGCATTCCGTCCATCATTTGTTTGCTGTAACACTTTTTGCCCTAAGTGGGATGGGTATGCCCAGACGTGGGTCCCTTGCTCACTGTGCCACTGGATTCAAGCTAGCCTGGCTGAAGAAGGGTGACATACCCTGAAACCGGTCCCAGGATGCTTGTTTCCGGTCCAGGGAGGACCTGGCCTGGCAGTTCGGTCTGGACTGTTCCCATGGGGCACAGGGTCAAGACTGATTTGCATATGGCTGGGTCCAAACTGGGGTGGCATAGTGGGCAAAAGAACGATGGATTTAACCCAGATCTTTTGACTGGGGGAGAATGTTTGCATTGTCAGCATTCCGTCCATCATTTGTTTGCTGTAACACTTTTCGCCCTAAGTGGGATGGGTATGCCCAGACGTGGGTCCCTTGCTCAATGTGCCACTGGATTCAAGCTAGCCTGGCTGAAGAAGGGTGACATACCCTGAAACCGGTCCCAGGATGCTTGTTTAGGTCCAGGGAGGACCTGGCCTGGCAGTTCGGTCTGGACTGTTCCCATGGGGCACAGGGTCAAGACTGATTTGCATATGGCTGAGTCCAAACTGGGGTGACGTAGTGGGCAAAAGAACGATGGATTTAACCCAGATCTTTTGACTGGGGGAGAATTTTTGCATTTTCAGCATTCCGTCCATCATTTGTTTGCTGTAACACTTTTTGCCCTAAGTGGGATGGGTATGCCCAGACGTGGGTCCCTTGCTCACTGTGCCACTGGATTCAAGCTAGCCTGGCTGAAGAAGGGTGACATACCCTGAAACCGGTCCCAGGATGCTTGTTTCCGGTCCAGGGAGGACCTGGCCTGGCAGTTCGGTCTGGACTGTTCCCATGGGGCACAGGGTCAAGACTGATTTGCATATGGCTGGGTCCAAACTGGGGTGGCGTAGTGGGCAAAAGAATGATGGATTTAACCCAGATCTTTTGACTGGGGGAGAATGTTTGCATTGTCAGCATTCCGTCCATCATTTGTTTGCTGTAACACTTTTTGCTCTAAGTGGGATGGGTATGCCCAGACGTGGGTCCCTTGCTCACTATGCCACTGGATTCAAGCTAGCCTGGCTGAAGAAGGGTGACATACCCTGAAACCGATCCCAGGATGCTTGTTTCCGGTCCAGGGAGGTCCTGGACTGGCAGTTCGGTCTGGACTGTTCCCATGGGGCACAGGGTCGAGACTGATTTGCATATGGCTGGGTCCAAACTGGGGTGGCATAGTGGGCAAAAGAACGATGGATTTAACCCAGATCTTTTGACTACGGGAGAATGTTTGCATTGTCAGCATTCCGTCCATCATTTGTTTGCTGTAACACTTTTCGCTCTAAGTGGGATGGGTATGCCCAGACGTGGGTCCCTTGCTCACTGTGCCACTGGATTCAAGCTAGCCTGGCTGAAGAAGGGTGACATACCCTGAAACCGGTCCCAGGATGCTTGTTTCCAGTCCAGGGAGGACCTGGCCTGGCAGTTCGGTCTGGACTGTTCCCATGGGGCACAGGGTCAAGACTGATTTGCATATGGCTGGGTCCAAACTGGGGTGGCGTAGTGGGCAAAAGAACGATGGATTTAACCCAGATCTTTTGACTGGGGGAGAATGTTTGCATTGTCAGCATTCCGTCCATCATTTGTTTGCTGTAACACTTTTTGCCCTAAGTGGGATGGGTATGCCCAGACGTGGGTCCCTTGCTCACTGTGCCACTGGATTCAAGCTAGCCTGGCTGAAGAATGGTGACATACCCTGAAACCGGTCCCAGGATGCTTGTTTCCGGTCCAGGGAGGACCTGGCCTGGCAGTTCGGTCTGGACTGTTCCCATGGGGCACAGGGTCAAGACTGATTTGCATATGGCTGGGTCCAAACTGGGGTGGCATAGTGGGCAAAAGAACAATGGATTTAACCCAGATCTTTTGACTGGGGGAGAATGTTTGCATTGTCAGCATTCCGTCCATCATTTGTTTGCTGTAACACTTTTCGCCCTAAGTGGGATGGGTATGCCCAGACGTGGGTCCCTTGCTCACTGTGCCACTGGATTCAAGCTAGCCTGGCTGAAGAAGGGTGACATATCCTGAAACCGGTCCCAGGATGCTTGTTTCCGGTCCAGGGAGGACCTGGCCTGGCAGTTCGGTCTGGACTCTTCCCATGGGGCACAGGGTCAAGACTGATTTGCATATGGCTGGGTCCAAACTGGGGTGGCGTAGTGGGCAAAAGAACGATGGATTTAACCCAGATCTTTTGACTGGGGGAGAATGTTTGCATTGTCAGCATTCCGTCCATCATTTGTTTGCTGTAACACTTTTTGCCCTAAGTGGGATGGGTATGCCCAGACGTGGGTCCCTTGCTCACTGTGCCACTGGATTCAAGCTAGCCTGGCTGAAGAAGGGTGACATACCCTGAAACCGGTCCCAGGATGCTTGTTTCCGGTCCAGGGAGGACCTGGCCTGGCAGTTCGGTCTGGACTGTTCCCATGGGGCACAGGGTGAAGACTGATTTGCATATTGCTGGGTCCAAATTGGGGTGGCGTAGTGGGCAAAAGAACGATGGATTTAACCCAGATGTTTTGACTGGGGGAGAATGTTTGCATTGTCAGCATTCGTCCATCATTTGTTTGCTGTAACACTTTTCGCCCTAAGTGGGATGGGTATGCCCAGACGTGGGTCCCTTGCTCACTGTGCCACTGGATTCAAGCTAGCCTGGCTGAAGAAGGGTGACAAACCCTGAAACCGGTCCCAGGATGCTTGTTTCCGGTCCAGGGAGGACCTGGCCTGGCAGTTCGGTCTGGACTGTTCCCATGGGGCACAGGGTCAAGACTGATTTGCATATGGCTGGGTCCAAACTGGGGTGGCGTAGTGGGCAAAAGAACAATGGATTTAACCCAGATCTTTTGACTGGGGGAGAATGTTTGCATTGTCAGCATTCCGTCCATCATTTGTTTGCTGTAACACTTTTCGCCCTAAGTGGGATGGGTATGCCCAGACGTCGGTCCCTTGCTCACTGTGCCACTGGATTCTAGCTAGCCTGGCTGAAGACGGGTGACATACCCTGAAACCGGTCCCAGGATGCTTGTTTTCGGTCCAGGGAGGACCTGGTCTGGACTGTTCCCATGGGGCACAGGGTCAAGACTGATTTGCATATGGCTGGGTCCAAACTGGGGTGGCGTAGTGGGCAAAAGAACGATGGATTTAACCCAGATCTTTTGACTGGGGGAGAATGTTTGCATTGTCAGCATTCCGTCCATCATTTGTTTGCTGTAACACGAAAGAAAAATTAGGGCACATTTTGAGTGACTTCTCAAATCCTCTTCTATTTAATTAAAAAATTCTGATATGCAGACTGAAACATGCACTTTCAATACCAGCAGCAGACTTCCCTGGTGAGCAGTAGCTTTACTACAGTGATCTAATGAGCAACTAGAGTGCTAACATTCTGAATTTATGGCAAATGTGTGACACATCTGAATGCCTTCTTGATGGAATCAAAGTAAAAAACTGAAAGTATTTCCTACTGAGGAGACTGTAGTGAATGAGGAAATTAGGAAACTTCATAACAAATAAGTCTCCCAAGATGGCCACCAGAGACAAAAGAGCCCAAATGTAGCACAAATATCACCCAGATGTAGCCCACGTATAACCCAATGACAGAATATCCCAGAGTGTTCTAAAGAACAACTAGAGCGCTAATAGTCTTACTTATGACAAAAGTATGGCACACCTGAAGCCATATTGATTGGAATAAATAGGTAACACTTAAAACATTTAATTTAAAAAGGAACAAAATGAGGGGGTTCATTTTGCCATAGAAATTATGATTAGTGCTGCAGAAAGAAAAATTAGGGCACATTTTGAGTGACTTCTCAAATCCTCTTCTATTTCATTAAAAATTCTGACATGCAGACTGAAACATGCACTTTCAATACCAGCAGCAGACTTCCCTGGTGAGCAGTAGCTTTACTACAGTGATCTAATGAGCAACTAGAGTGCTAACATTCTGAATTTATGGCAAATGTGTGACACATCTGAATGCCTTCTTGATGGAATCAAAGTAAAAACTGAAAGCATTTCCTACTGAGGAGACTGCAGTAAATGAGGAAATTAGGAAACTTCATAACAAATAAATCTCCCAAGATGGCCACCAGAGACAAAAGAGCCCAAATGTAGCACAAATATCACCCAGATGTAGCCCACGTATAGCCCAATGACAGAAGTGTGCAAAACACTTTTTATTTTTTGTTTTTTGCAGTTTTATATAGTGCAGACTGGTCAGGTATTGGAGTGCTTTACATGAGCATTGGTTACATTTCACAAGGACAAATTCCTTTTGGTTGTAGACATGGGGAGATTAAGTGATTTGACCAGAATCACAGAATGTCGAGCTTAAGCAGAAACTCCAACCTGGTTCCCCAGTTGCAAAGTCTGCAGCTCTGGAAGTAACACCACATCCTCTCCCCTAAGTGCAACATTTAATCAAGTGGTCAACTAGATAAACAAACATAAAGATAACAAATAATTTAAAAGTGCTTTGTCGCTATTTGAAAACTCAGAAAATATGTCCTCATTTTAGGTTTTTAGAGCACTAACCATAATTTCGATGCAAATAAGACCCTCTCATTTCTGTAATTTCTAAAGGAAATGCTCTAGGCATTACAGTTTTGATTACATCAAGATGACGTCGGGCGTGCCACACTTTTGTAATAAATATAGAATGTTAGCACTGCTCTTGCTTCTTTCTGCACCTCTCTTGCAAATTTCTGCACCCGTCTTGCCTCTTTCTGCACCCCTCTTACCTCTTTCTGTACCTCTCTTGCCTCTATCTGCATCCCTGTTCCCTCTTTCTGTACCTCTTTTGCCTGTTTCTGCAAGTCTCTTGCCTCTTTCTGCAGTTCTCTTGCCTCCTTCTGCATCTCTGTTGCTTCTTTCTGCACTTCTCTTGCCTCTTTTTGCACTCCCGTTGCTTCATTCTGCACTTCTCATGCTTCTTTCTGCACCTGTCTTGCTTCTTTCTGCACCCCTGTTGTCTCTTTCTGAACTCGTCTTCCCTCTTTCTGCACCTCTCTTGCCTCTTTCTGCACCTCACTTGCCTCTTTCTGCACTTCTCTTGCTTCTTTCTACACCTCTGTTGCTTCTTACAGCAATTCTCTTGCCTCTTTCTGCACTTCTCTTGCCTGTTTTTGCACCTCTCTTGCCTCTTTCTGTACCTCTCCTACCTCTTTCTGCACCTCACTTGCTTCTTTCTGCACCCCTCTTGCCTTTTTCTGCACCCTCTTCCCTCTTTGTGCAAGTCTCTTGCCTCTTTCTACACCTCTCTTCCCTCTTTCTTCACCACTCTTGCCTCTTTATGTACCTCTGTTGCTTCTTTCTGCACTTCTCTTGCCTCTTTCTGCACCCTTCGTGCCTCTTTCAGCACCTCTGTTGCTTCTTTCTGCACTTCTCTTCCTTCATTCTGCACCCCTCCAGCCTCTTTCTGTACCCCTCTTGCCTCTTTTTGCACCTCTGTTGGTTCTTTCTGCACTGCTCTTGCTTCTTTCTGCACCTCTGTTCCAAATTTCTGGATCCCTCTTGCCTCTTTCTGCACCCCTCTTCCCTCTTTCTGTACCTCTCTTGCCTCAGTCTGTCCACCTGTTCCCTGTTTCTGTACCTTTTGCCTGTTTCTGCAACTCTCTTCCCTCTTTCTGCAGTTATCTTGTCTCCTTCTGCACCTCTGTTGCTTCTTTCTGCACCTCTCTTGCAAATTTCGGCACCCCTCTTGCCTCCTTCTGCACCTCTGTTGGTTCTTTCTGCACTGGTCTTGCTTCTTTCTGCACCTCTTTTGCCTGTTTCTGTACTTCTCTTGCCTCCTTCTGTACTCAAATGGGAAGTGCAAGCTGTCAAGTTTAAAGGTCTGCGTGCTCTCGTGACTGAGGTATATGTCTACTTGTATATGTATTCTTACATGTGTTATGCATCTGAAGATGGTAGCTTAAAAAGCGGGTAACTTCTCCTAGAGGTGGTCAAATCTTCTCAGTTCTGCTCTGTCATTCGGTTGCACAGGCAGACATGTCTTATGTATATATGTGTTATAGAGTCCCTCAAATATACTATTAAATTCCCATGTGCCCTGTATTGTGAGCAGAAAGAAATGCATACACCTTCTTTTACACAAATTTACAGAGTATGCTGTTTGAAACACAGGTATTCAAGTGTTTGTATGTTTATTTTAATTTAACATGTCACTAGGTAAAAGCATAGACACACATGCATACCTTCACAAACTTGGTCAGACTTACAACAGTGATATGCTTAGGATTGCTGTTTTATACTTGGTAGGCCTAACATTCTGAGCAGTCGATTAATAGTGAACCTTCAAGAGAAAAGTGAGGTTTAAGACATCTTCGGAGAAGGATTAGTGATTAGGGTACTTTTCTGTTGTAAGGTACAGTCAAAGTAGGCCTCTTTCTGCACCTCTGTTGGTTCTTTCTGCACATCTCTTGGTTCTCTCTGTACCTTTCTTCCTCTTTCTGGACTCCTGTTGCCTCTTTCTGCACTTCTCTTGCTTCTTTCTGCGCCTTTCTTCATCTTTCTGACAAGGCCTACCTATGTAGGCATATTTAGAAATTAGCATTTAAAAAACCTTACAAATTCACTGAAAAAACCAGAGGTTTCATGGACGTTATAGTTAGGAATTAGCAGTTAAAAAAACCTTTGAAATTCACTGAAAAAACCAGAGGTTTCAGGGACGTTATAGTTAGAAATTAGCATTTAAAAAACCTCAGAAATTTACTGAAAAAAACCACAGGTTCCAGGGACGTTATAGTTAGTTGGACATTTCACTCGTACAAAACCAGAGAAATTCGGCCGTTATAGTTAGTTGAGCTAACTATAACTCGCGCCCCCGCAATGCACTGCTGATGACGTCGCATATTACATCACTCATGACATGGTCAGTGACATCACTGATGACATCACTGATGACATCTCAAATGACATCACTGATGACATCATCCATGTGATCATCTGATGCACCTCCTCACGCCCTAATATAACCTTTGATACACCCCATCTAAAATACAGACTACCATTCTCGAAACCATAGACACACTAATACCAGTTAGTACATACCCACTCACTGATTCATAAGTCTACACACACATCCACTCACCCATACAGTCACTCATATTCGCAGTCACTCATCAATATAGCCACTGAAATATGCACTCATACACCTATACAGATACTCACACAATGCCACTCACCCATAGAGTTACTCACACACCTAGTTAGTCATGCAAAGAATCAATCACACTCCCATTTACTCACCTATACAGTTATACACACACCACCTCACTTATTCATACAGATACTAACACATACTTACTCTCTTATACAATCACTGACACAAGCACACACTCATCCATACAGCCACTCTCACAATCACTCACTCTCACATATAGTCATTTATATATTCCAACACTCACATATACTGCCTTTCACATATGTAGTTACTCACACATGTACCACTGAGACATCCATTAACTCACCAACACACCCATACACACACTAACCCACCCATACAGCCCTTCACAGATGCACTCTTGAACCCGTACACCCAGTGAATCACCCACTCACACATCTATGCACAGAGTCACACACCCCCACCCACCCACACAGACACTCAGGCACCCATACAGATACTCAGAAAACCAATCAATAACCCAAAGAGACACTCATGTAGCTACTAACCAACCCATGCAGCCGCTTACACACCAACTGACAGACTGATACAGACATTCACACAGTTTAGTCACTAACCCATGCTTTCAGTAAGACACGTTTAATTACTCACTTATACAGTCAGTCACGCACCTACTAAATCATCCATTCAGACACTCATACACCCACTCATTCTTCAATACACCTTGGCATATGTATGTATATAAAAAACATATTTAAACTTTACAGAAACACACAGTCACTGGATGATGTCATCAGTGATGTCATTTGAGATGCCATCAGTAATGTCACTGACCATGTCATGAGTGATGTAATATGTGACGTCATCAGCAGTGCATTGTGGGGGCGCGAGTTATAGTTAGCTCAACTAACTATAACGGCCGAATTTCTCTGGTTTTGTACGAGTGAAATGTCCAACTAACTATAACGTCCCTGAAACCTGTGGTTTTTTCAGTAAATTTCGGAGGTTTTTTAAATGCTAATTTCTAACTATAATGTCCCTGAAACCTCTGGTTTTTTCAGTGAATTTCAAAGGTTTTTTTAACTGCTAATTCCTAACTATAACGTCCATGAAACCTCTGGTTTTTTCAGTGAATATATATATATATATATAGTTTCATTTTTCATACCATCTCAGCGAAAGTTTATTGTCTGAGAAATTGTGAAGTAAGCACCGATTTACCTGGGTGCATTACGCTCACTTGTCTCGGATACAGGCAAGACAGCCACTGTCACAAATAACCGGGTCCCCCCTCTCCTTGTGTTTATTGCATAGTAAAATAGGGAAGCCGAGGATATACCCTTACCATATACTTCTCACTCCTCTTCAGTGTATAATCATATGAGGCAGCAACAACAATATGAAGATCTCTTCCTGACAGTAGATCTACTACAGGGCAGAAGCAGTGCACGCTTCCTTCCGTGACAGACAATGTGCATAGAAGGGGTACTTTGCAGATGTGGACTCAGGCCCATGTGGGGGTTCCTATGCTTGGGACAGTGGTAGGCAGTGGCATAATACAAAATGATGGGGCCCCATGCAGAATGCAAAATGTGATGAGGGGCTCTCATGTCCCTCCAATATGTCACAGATATTCATTGGCCTTGGGCTGAATGCCCCCTCCCCCGAAGAACTGGGGGTCACTAAAGGGTTGGGAGCCCCTGTGCTGCACGGGCTGCAGGGGCCTCCGTTACCCCCCCTTGCGGTATCGAGGGGCATAATGGAACCACAGGAGATGATTCACTTAAAGCAGACATGGTCATCTTTCAGTTACATTTTATACAGTGCTTATTTGGTAAAAGAATAAGTGCAGGTGGCCGAAGATTCTGTCAGAATTCCGCCGCCAGCCCTGGATGTGGGGTGTGTCAAATACTAAGGCTGCTTTGTCTTGATTCCACCGTATATTTGTTTCATCCACCATTTTACACTGTCTGCCACTTTATGTCACTCTTGCTTGTTCTTTTATATTTCTTTTCTGCCTTTCTCTTATCTGTTCTGAGTCAATGACGGAGGATAAATAATAAGTGCCAGTGCTTAAAAATGAGCGCTGGTGAGCCCCACGTGCACTCACTGACCCAAACCAAGCACTGAGTTTGTGCCACAAATACATCTAAGCGATAGTGTCTAGTGAGATCTTGGTAGTACTGGGGATGATTCAGTGTCAGAAATCACTAACCTCATAGTCTGGATCCTATGAGAGTGATGTATGTTTCCACGCTTCACTAAATCCATTACCAACCACACACAGAATATTAAGCTGGTTAGAAGTAGTCCTGGGAAAAAGTGAATGGGATCAGAGAGAAAACGGAGACAAGATGTCACCAGTTTGACCTGACATTCAACTTAAAAATGTCTTCAGCTGGAGGAGTGCTGATTTGTAAAGCTAAGAGGAGCCTTTAGTTTCTTATCATATTGCCACAGAGTCTAGTTTCTTATGTACATTTAGAATATTTCTTTTATCCGGATCTCTATATCTGATGAAACTCTGTGTCTTCCTAGAGCTGAAACGCAATAATAATCTAATCTAATCTAATCTAATAATAATCTAATCGCCGAAGGCGCGCCAAAGGCAAGCCCGTCTGCGCCCGTCCGCGTCTGGACTGCGGCCAGCGCCAGCCATGCTGTTCGTGGGAATAAAAGTAAGATTTCCTATTTGACCCGCGAAGAATTGTTGAACCTAAGGAGGGAGAAACACCTCAACTGTTGTACTGCTGTTATAGGACATACAGCTTTGCCATATATCTGTACGCAATGCAACTGGGCTATCGGGTCCTCCGAGGGGACTGAAAATACCACTCGAGCATCGTTTATACACGTAGTAGCAAAGCATTCAGAAGACAGGCTCAGAGCATGCCTTATTAACTGTAGCGATACCAAAGGGGATGATGGACGGAGCGTTAGAGCAAATCAAACACTCACCCCCAGTCAACTGATCTGGGTTTAATCCATCATCATTCTTTAGCTCACTCCACCACCCCCAGTTCAGACATGGCCATATGCAAATCAGTCTGACCCTGTGCCTCATGGGAACAGTCCAGCCCGAACTGCCAAGCCATGTCTTCCCTGGACCGGAAACAAGCATCCTGGGACCGGTTTCGCGTTCAAAACCCTCATCAGCCAGGCTATCTTGAATCCAGTGGCAAAGTGAGCAAGGGACCCACGTCTGGGCATACCCTGCCAACTTAGGGCGAACAAAGCGATACCAAAGGGGATGATGGACGGAGCGTTAGAGCAAATCAAACACTCACCCCCAGTCAACTGATCTGGGTTTAATCCATCATCATTCTTTAGCTCACTCCACCACCCCAGTTCAGACATGGCCATATGAAAATCAGTCTGACCCTGTGCCTCATGGGAACAGTCCAGCCCGAACTGCCAAGCCATGTCTTCCCTGGACCGGAAACAAGCATCCTGGGACCGGTTTCGGGTTCAAAACCCTCATCAGCCAGGCTATCTTGAATCCAGTGGCAAAGTGAGCAAGGGACCCACGTCTGGGCATACCCTGCCAACTTAGGGCGAACAAAGCGATACCAAAGGGGATGATGGACGGAGCACTAGAGCAAATCAAACACTCACCCCCAGTCAACTGATCTGGGTTTAATCCATCATCATTTTTTAGCTCACTCCACCACCCCAGTTCAGACATGGCCATATGCAAATCAGTCTGACCCTGTGCCTCATGGGAACAGTCCAGCCCGAACTGCCAAGCCATGTCTTCCCTGGACCGGAAACAAGCATCCTGGGACCGGTTTCGGGTTCAAAACCCTCATCAGCCAGGCTATCTTGAATCCAGTGGCAAAGTGAGCAAGGGACCCACGTCTGGGCATACCCTGCCAACTTAGGGCGAACAAAGCGATACCAAAGGGATGATGGACGGAGCGTTAGAGCAAATCAAACACTCACCCCCAGTCAACTGATCTGGGTTTAATCCATCATCATTCTTTAGCTCACTCCACCACCCCAGTTCAGACATGGCCATATGCAAATCAGTCTGACCCTGTGCCTCATGGGAACAGTCCAGCCCGAACTGCCAAGCCATGTCTTCCCTGGACCGGAAACAAGCATCCTGTGACCGGTTTCGGGTTCAAAACCCTCATCAGCCAGGCTATCTTGAATCCAGTGGCAAAGTGAGCAAGGGACCCACGTCTGGGCATACCCTGCCAACTTAGGGTGAACAAAGCGATACCAAAGGGGATGATGGACGGAGCGTTAGAGCAAATCAAACACTCACCCCCAGTCAACTGATCTGGGTTTAATCCATCATCATTCTTTAGCTCACTCCACCACCCCAGTTCAGACATGGCCATATGCAAATCAGTCTGACCCTGTGCCTCATGGGAACAGTCCAGCCCGAACTGCCAAGCCATGTCTTCCCTGGACCGGAAACAAGCATCCTGGGACCGGTTTCGGGTTCAAAACCCTCATCAGCCAGGCTATCTTGAATCCAGTGGCAAAGTGAGCAAGGGACCCACGTCTGGGCATACCCTGCCAACTTAGGGCGAACAAAGCGATACCAAAGGGGATGATGGACGGAGCGTTAGAGCAAATCAAACACTCACCCCCAGTCAACTGATCTGGGTTTAATCCATCATCATTCTTTAGCTCACTCCACCACCCCAGTTCAGACATGGCCATATGCAAATCAGTCTGACCCTGTGCCTCATGGGAACAGTCCAGCCCGAACTGCCAAGCCATGTCTTCCCTGGACCGGAAACAAGCATCCTGGGACCGGTTTCGGGATCAAAACCCTCATCAGCCAGGCTATCTTGAATCCAGTGGCAAAGTGAGCAAGGGACCCACGTCTGGGCATACCCTGCCAACTTAGGGCGAACAAAGCGATACCAAAGGGGTTGATGGACGGAGCGTTAGAGCAAATCAAACACTCACCCCCAGTCAACTGATCTGGGTTTAATCCATCATCATTTTTTAGCTCACTCCACCACCCCAGTTCAGACATGGCCATATGCAAATCAGTCGGACCCTGTGCCTCATGGGAACAGTCCAGCCCGAACTGCCAAGCCATGTCTTCCCTGGACCGGAAACAAGCATCCTGGGACCGGTTTCGGGTTCAAAACCCTCATCAGCCAGGCTATCTTGAATCCAGTGGCAAAGTGAGCAAGGGACCCACGTCTGGGCATACCCTGCCAACTTAGGGCGAACAAAGCGATACCAAAGGGGTTGATGGACGGAGCGTTAGAGCAAATCAAACACTCACCCCCAGTCAACTGATCTGGGTTTAATCCATCATCATTCTTTAGCTCACTCCACCACCCCAGTTCAGACATGGCCATATGCAAATCAGTCTGACCCTGTGCCTCATGGGAACAGTCCAGCCCGAACTGCCAAGCCATGTCTTCCCTGGACCGGAAACAAGCATCCTGGGACCGGTTTCGGGTTCAAAACCCTCATCAGCCAGGCTATCTTGAATCCAGTGGCAAAGTGAGCAAGGGACCCACGTCTGGGCATACCCTGCCAACTTAGGGCGAACAAAGCGATACCAAAGGGGATGATGGACGGAGCGTTAGAGCAAATCAAACACTCACCCCCAGTCAACTGATCTGGGTTTAATCCATCATCATTCTTTAGCTCACTCCACCACCCCAGTTCAGACATGGCCATATGCAAATCAGTCTGACCCTGTGCCTCATGGGAACAGTCCAGCCCGAACTGCCAAGCCATGTCTTTCCTGGACCGGAAACAAGCATCCTGGGACCGGTTTCGGGTTCAAAACCCTCATCAGCCAGGCTATCTTGAATCCAGTGGCAAAGTGAGCAAGGGACCCACGTCTGGGCATACCCTGCCAACTTAGGGCGAACAAAGCGATACCAAAGGGGATGATGGACGGAGCGTTAGAGCAAATCAAACACTCACCCCCAGTCAACTGATCTGGGTTTAATCCATCATCATTCTTTAGCTCACTCCACCACCCCAGTTCAGACATGGCCATATGCAAATCAGTCTGACCCTGTGCCTCATGGGAACAGTCCAGCCCGAACTGCCAAGCCATGTCTTCCCTGGACCGGAAACAAGCATCCTGGGACCGGTTTCGGGTTCAAAACCCTCATCAGCCAGGCTATCTTGAATCCAGTGGCAAAGTGAGCAAGGGACCCACGTCTGGGCATACCCTGCCAACTTAGGGCGAACAAAGCGATACCAAAGGGGATGATGGACGGAGCGTTAGAGCAAATCAAACACTCACCCCCAGTCAACTGATCTGGGTTTAATCCGTCATCATTCTTTAGCTCACTCCACCACCCCAGTTCAGACATGGCCATATGCAAATCAGTCTGACCCTGTGCCTCATGGGAACAGTCCAGCCCGAACTGCCAAGCCATGTCTTCCCTGGACCGGAAACAAGCATCCTGGGACCGGTTTCGGGTTCAAAACCCTCATCAGCCAGGCTATCTTGAATCCAGTGGCAAAGTGAGCAAGGGACCCACGTCTGGGCATACCCTGCCAACTTAGGGCGAACAAAGCGATACCAAAGGGGATGATGGACGGAGCGTTAGAGCAAATCAAACACTCACCCCCAGTCAACTGATCTGGGTTTAATCCATCATCATTCTTTAGCTCACTCCACCACCCCAGTTCAGACATGGCCATATGCAAATCAGTCTGACCCTGTGCCTCATGGGAACAGTCCAGCCCGAACTGCCAAGCCATGTCTTCCCTGGACCGGAAACAAGCATCCTGTGACCGGTTTCGGGTTCAAAACCCTCATCAGCCAGGCTATCTTCAATCCAGTGGCAAAGTGAGCAAGGGACCCACGTCTGGGCATACCCTGCCAACTTAGGGCGAACAAAGCGATACCAAAGGGGATGATGGATGGAGCATTAGAGCAAATCAAACACTCACCCCCAGTCAACTGATCTGGGTTTAATCCATCATCATTCTTTAGCTCACTCCACCACCCCAGTTCAGACATGGCCATATGCAAATCAGTCTGACCCTGTGCCTCATGGGAACAGTCCAGCCCGAACTGCCAAGCCATGTCTTCCCTGGACCGGAAACAAGCATCCTGGGACCGGTTTTGGGTTCAAAACCCTCATCAGCCAGGCTATCTTGAATCCAGTGGCAAAGTGAGCAAGGGACCCACGTCTGGGCATACCCTGCCAACTTAGGGCGAACAAAGCGATACCAAAGGGGATGATGGACGGAGCGTTAGAGCAAATCAAACACTCACCCCCAGTCAACTGATCTGGGTTTAATCCATCATCATTCTTTAGCTCACTCCACCACCCCAGTTCAGACATGGCCATATGCAAATCAGTCTGACCCTGTGCCTCATGGGAACAGTCCAGCCCGAACTGCCAAGCCATGTCTTCCCTGGACCGGAAACAAGCATCCTGGGACCTGTTTCGGGTTCAAAACCCTCATCAGCCAGGCTATCTTGAATCCAGTGGCAAAGTGAGCAAGGGACCCACGTCTGGGCACACCCTGCCAACTTAGGGCGAACAAAGCGATACCAAAGGGGATGATGGACGGAGCGTTAGAGCAAATCAAACACTCACCCCCAGTCAACTGATCTGGGTTTAATCCATCATCATTCTTTAGCTCACTCCACCACCCCAGTTCAGACATGGCCATATGCAAATCAGTCTGACCCTGTGCCTCATGGGAACAGTCCAGCCCGAACTGCCAAGCCATGTCTTCCCTGGACCGGAAACAAGCATCCTGGGACCGGTTTCGGGTTCAAAACCCTCATCAGCCAGGCTATCTTGAATCCAGTGGCAAAGTGAGCAAGGGACCCACGTCTGGGCATACCCTGCCAACTTAGGGCGAACAAAGCGATACCAAAGGGGATGATGGACGGAGCGTTAGAGCAAATCAAACACTCACCCCCAGTCAACTGATCTGGGTTTAATCCATCATCATTCTTTAGCTCACTCCACCACCCCAGTTCAGACATGGCCATATGCAAATCAGTCTGACCCTGTGCCTCATGGGAACAGTCCAGCCCGAACTGCCAAGCCATGTCTTCCCTGGACCGGAAACAAGCATCCTGGGACCGGTTTCGGGTTCAAAACCCTCATCAGCCAGGCTATCTTGAATCCAGTGGCAAAGTGAGCAAGGGACCCACGTCTGGGCATACCCTGCCAACTTAGGGCGAACAAAGCGATACCAAAGGGGATGATGGACGGAGCGTTAGAGCAAATCAAACACTCACCCCCAGTCAACTGATCTGGGTTTAATCCATCATCATTCTTTAGCTCACTCCACCACCCCAGTTCAGACATGGCCATATGCAAATCAGTCTGACCCTGTGCCTCATGGGAACAGTCCAGCCCGAACTGCCAAGCCATGTCTTCCCTGGACCGGAAACAAGCATCCTGGGACCGGTTTCGGGTTCAAAACCCTCATCAGCCAGGCTATCTTGAATCCAGTGGCAAAGTGAGCAAGGGACCCACGTCTGGGCATACCCTGCCAACTTAGGGCAAACAAAGCGATACCAAAGGGGATGATGGACGGAGCTTTAGAGCAAATCAAACACTCACCCCCAGTCAACTGATCTGGGTTTAATCCATCATCATTCTTTAGCTCACTCCACCACCCCAGTTCAGACATGGCCATATGCAAATCAGTCTGACCCTGTGCCTCATGGGAACAGTCCAGCCCGAACTGCCAAGCCATGTCTTCCCTGGACCGGAAACAAGCATCCTGGGACCGGTTTCGGGTTCAAAACCCTCATCAGCCAGGCTATCTTGAATCCAGTGGCAAAGTGAGCAAGGGACCCACGTCTGGGCATACCCTGCCAACTTAGGGCGAACAAAGCGATACCAAAGGGGATGATGGACGGAGCGTTAGAGCAAATCAAACACTCACCCCCTGTCAACTGATCTGGGTTTAATCCATCATCATTCTTTAGCTCACTCCACCACCCCAGTTCAGACATGGCCATATGCAAATCAGTCTGACCCTGTGCCTCATGGGAACAGTCCAGCCCGAACTGCCAAGCCATGTCTTCCCTGGACCGGAAACAAGCATCCTGGGACCGGTTTTGGGTTCAAAACCCTCATCAGCCAGGCTATCTTGAATCCAGTGGCAAAGTGAGCAAGGGACCCACGTCTGGGCATACCCTGCCAACTTAGGGCGAACAAAGCGATACCAAAGGGGATGATGGACGGAGCGTTAGAGCAAATCAAACACTCACCCCCAGTCAACTGATCTGGGTTTAATCCATCATCATTCTTTACCTAACTGTAGGTCTCTGGTCAAACATTCGGGGGACATTTGGATATCCCTCGCGAATAATGACTGGGACTTGATGTTTCTCACCGAAACCTGGCTAAAAGATGATTCTAATCCTGTTTTAGCGCTAGCCATTCCACCTGGCTTTAAGATTTGTTGTGCAAACAGGCCTGGAGATAAAAGGGGTGGTGGGGTTGCGCTCATTGTGAGAGACTCCTGTGAGATTGCAACGTTGGAGGTGTCCAATCTTGGAGACATTGAGGGACTAAATTTCTGTGTTAAGACCAGCCCGACGGCATCCCTAGCTGGACTTCTTATTTACAGACCTCCTAGTTCCCCCCCTTGTCTCACGTCTGACCTCTGCAATCTTATAGTGCAAAAGTCCTTACAATATAAAAATTATTTGGCACTAGGAGATTTTAACCTCCATATTTCAGACACGAAGTGTACTTAGTCTTCACAACTGCTGCTGTCACTTGAGGGTGCCAACCTTATGCAGCACGTAAAATCTCCAACCCATAGTGCCGGTAATATACTTGATTTGGTGTTCTCTAACATCTCTTCCTTGGTTGTTGAATCTCCGCAAGAGCAGATTTGGTCTGATCACTTCCTGATCCCATTCTCTTGCAGCAGAACAATACCCCAAGGTAAAGGGAAACCTCTACAAGCATTCAAGCGGAATTGGAAAAGATTGACGCCAGCTTCCTTAGGACCGGTACTGTTGGACAGCCAACCCCAATGGTCCAATGACCCAGATAAGGATGCTGTGTCCTTGGATGCGTGGATGTTGGGCGCTCTGGATAAGCTCGCGCCAGCAAGATTAGTAAGTTCCCCTCGAAGGGCTCCTTCAGCGCCATGGTTTACAGAGGAGATGAGAGTGGCAAAGAGCAATTGTAAGCGCTTAGAGCGTGTCTGGAGAAAAGCGTACTGTCCCCCGGCAAAAAAAACGTATAGGGATGCCATAAAAGAGCTTCACAAAGTCATGAAAACAGTTAGAAGGGACCACTTTGTGAAGCGCATTAATTCGTCAGATAATTCCAGCAGAGACATTTTTAACATAGTCCGCTCCTTCACCAAACCCTCAGCTCTCGAGTGCAGGATACCTTCATCCCCTGTGCTTTGTGAAAAGTTGTCAATTTTTTTTGAGGAAAAAATTCACAAGGTCTATGAGTTCTTCTCGCCTGTACAGGACACCGTTGAGTCTGATGTGGGAGAGAACCAGTCGGGGGATGCCTCCCTGTCTGCATTTCTTCCAATCTCACTCGTGGCATCCTTGGATGGAATCCTGAAGTGCAAGTCAGGATCCCCAGCAGACCCCTGTCCCCCAAAACTGTGGGAAGCACTTGCCTATATTCTCAACCCAACCCTTAACCTTCTATGGAATAATTCACTAAGCACCAGCAGTTTTCCAGCATCTTGGAAACATGTGATGCTCCAACCTCTTCTAAAAAAACCTAATGCTGACTTGATGGATTAAAAAAACTATCGCCCTATTTCTCTTCTCCCAGCGCCGGCAAAGATGTTGGAAAAACTGGTACAACATCAACTCAGTAATTTCATGGCTAACAATGATATATTGCATGAAACACAGTCCGGCTTCCGGGCAGGCTTTAGTACAGAGACGGCACTGCTGGAGGTGGCCGAATCAATAAGAATGGAAGTGGACGGCGGAGCCTCAGCTAAGCTGGTGCTGTTGGACTTGTCTGCCGCCTTTGATACGGTGGACCATCCAATATTGCTGGCTAGATTGAGGAAGGTAGGAGTGAAAGGGAAGGCACTCGCTTGGATCAAGTCCTATCTTAGCGATCGCACACAAAGAGTGACATTACACCCTTACAAATCAGAAGCTAAGCCTCTCTGGTGTGGGGTCCCGCAGGGATCAGCGTTGAGCCCGCTACTTTTTAACATCTATCTGGCCCCTTTGTGTGCGCTCATTTCTAAATGGGGAATTAAAACCGTCTCCTATGCAGATGACACACAGTTGGTGTTCTCCTTCAAGGACCTGTTGGCAAACACCTTCGAGAGGTTCAGGGGCTGCCTGTGCGACATCTCTAGGTGGATGAACAATAACAAACTAAAACTGAACACAGAGAAAACTGAGGTGCTGTTCTTTGGTAAGAATTCCCCTCCACCATCGGGTCTGTGGTGGCCGGAGGAAATGGGTTTTCCACCCTCTCCGTCTTCTACGGTAAAAAACCTGGGTGTAAAATGGGATGCTGCGATGACATTTGCTTCCCAAATACGTTCCATTACATCCACTTGTTTTGGAATTCTGAAGGGTTTGAGGAAATTTCTTTTTCTTCTGCCGGAGAGCTGTCGAAAACTAGTCGTTCATGCTACGGTGACTTCAAGGCTTGACTATGCCAACAGTCTGTTCCTTGGTCTCCCGGCATATTTGATAAAAAGATTGCAGATGGTGCAAAACGCAGCAGTGAGACTGATTAGAAGAGTGCCATTCAGACAACATATCTCTCCACATGTTAAACAACTTCATTGGCTGCCAGTTGCACAGCGTATAGAATTTAAGGCCTTGACAATTGCTTTCAAGGCCCAGAATGGCAGCGGTCCCAACTACATCAAAAAACGTATCCGCCCTTATCAGCAAAGGCGGTTGTTACGCTCTAATTCAAATCTGCTGTGTGTTCCCCAATTCGCAAAGGCTCGTATTGGAGGAAGGGCTTTCTCAGTTGGAGCAACCAGATTATGGAACTCACTTCCGGTAAGACTTCGGCGTATACCGGAAGAAGGGGAGTTCAGGAAAGCTCTAAAAACATGGCTTTTTAGCCGGGACTAGGCGAATTTGTTCAGTTTGGAGATCCGATACCCTTATGCTGCTGGATCATGCTAGCGCCGGGACACCTCTGTTTGAGGTAGCTGTAGCGCTTTACAAATGTTGATGTATTGTATTGTATTGTACTAAATGAATGCCGAAAGTATTCTGAGTTATTGCACTTTTGTTACTACACACATTATAGGAGCATGCTCTGTGATTCAAGTTATTTTTAAAGTGACAGGTTTATAAACTGACATGTTATAAATATAAATTAGAACTATAAAGTTCGCCTGACAACAAGCAATCACTCCCCAGTTTATGTTGATACCTTCTATAATATGTGTGTAAAACAGGAATATCTTCAAAGTACATAAACGGATGAGAATTCTTCACATTCCTCAAATGAAATAATAAAGTTTGTTTGAGAAAGTGTTTGGATATTAGTTGGGGTGGATTGGGGACTACTACAGGCAAAATTCAACCCTTGGTAGCTATAACACAGAGCAGACTGTCTTAACATAAAGAAAAAGTGTGAAGCATTTAGAAGTACAAAAACAGTTGAAAAAATCAAACAAAGAATACAATAAAAAGTCCACTCCAATTTATAAAAATATTGTAAGAATAAAGAATAATTGAATTAACAAAATGACACCAAAATGACAAAAATCCTTTAAGGAGAACCAGAGATATGAATGTAAAATTTGTAAGTAAAAATAGCACCAAAAAGCACAAAGGGCAATTGGTTGTCAGTGGTCGTGGTAGACCGAGACCTAGACGCAGTTCTAGGCCAACCAACGGGTTGTAGCCAGGTGTAGCCTGGGTCGGATACACTAATCAGTTTTAGCCCAGTTGGAATTTTTATGTTGGGTCTTTTTTTCCCTCGTGAGGCAAGGCAGCAGGGTGTATCAAAGGAAGTCTTCACAAAGTTAGGCAGGCATTGGATGAGGTCCCAGTGAAGCCATTGGCTCTGCAGGAAAAGTTTTGAGTGAGAAAATTCGAATTTGGGCACAGGTAAGCCCTCTTGCCAGCTGGATACTTCTGTCACCATTGCCTGGTCTGAATCTTTCCCAGCAGACCATGCGGCTGATTACGATGTCGGTTGGAGTTTCCTCCAACCGACAGCGTGGTGGTAATGGGACCGACCGACCTCCGGTTGGCGGTCCCACCGCCTAATTATGATACGACCGCAGATGGTGCAGTCGCATTCTCCCATTTCTCAATGGGAGCTGGTGCTATGGCCATAAACCGGCTGTAACACAGGCTCCCATAGAGAAATGGGATATTGTGTTAATCCCTGCACCCCGTGGCAGGCACCTGTCGGAAAGCCCGGCATGGGAAGGCTGCCGGAAACCGTTCATTGTAATCCAGACGGCATAAAACTCCATCCCTATGGATTACAGGCCGGTTCGGACTGGCCAACGGGATCCTTGAGCCCGTCGGAAGCCAGCCGGAATGACCGGCCGGTTTCGATTCCAACCGGCTGTATTGTAATCAGCCGTTCGGAATTGAAACCTATGATGTCGGTCATAAAGCCTTCGGGCCAACATCGTTATAGGCCCCTTCGTCTCTTTTTCGGAGCTCTGAAACCTTCAGTGGGACAAGACTATGGGCTGTGTCTGCTGAGGGCTCCATGAGGCTGAACACCTTTTCACAGAGGTCCTGCTGAATCTAATTTGCTGCTGTGGAGAAGCTCCAAGCAGGGAAAAGTCTGTTTCTTCAGGCAAGCGACGTCGCACATTGGGTGGATTGGCTTGGCATGTTTGTTCCAATCCTACGGAGGTCTTCGAGCTAAAAAAAGATTCAGTTTTTCAGAGATGATAGAAAAAGTCCAATTAGATACAGCCAAAGGTTCCAGGACCTCAGGAATAGCACTTGGGGAGTCAAGACTAGCCCCAACAGAAGCACAAGCAGTTTTCAAATCAGGTCTTGCTACTGGTCAGCTGGGCAGTGCAAGAAAAAGGCCTCTTGCACCTTGTTGTGTCCCTGTAGCCATTAAGGAGGGCAGTTGACTGAACCTTACTGTCCATTTATGTGTCCTGGATAGAAGAGGAGCAGGTCCAGCCATTCAGGACTCCTCACAGGTCTCAAACAGCATATGCAATCCTTCTTCTGTGTGTCCAGTGACTTCTAAAGATGGTGTCTTGGGGTTCCACTTTTATGCCTAGCACTAGCTTGCAGTTGGGGTGACCCTTGACCCCTCCCTTGTCAATAGGGTAAAAGCTCCCAGGGATAACCCTAACTACTATTGCAACAATTGCTATGTGCCCTAATGTAAATAATCCCACACTTCCCCTCACTCACTCACTCACTCAACTGCACAGATCCTATATGCTCACCTAGAGGTGTGGCCAGTTTAATGAGCTACCCCTCCTCTGTGGTAATTTCAAACAAGTTCTTGGGGCAGCTTTCCCTCTACTGGGTTTTGTGCCTGCCAGACTGGGAGGACAAAGGAAGGAGCCTGTTTGGGTATCATCTGACATATGCTTGTGACAGGGGAGACCCCTTTGAAGTACATTAGGTTCTTGGGCACAGTCTAACTGGTCTTCCAGCCAGGTAAACAAAAACACCTACCTACACCCACGCCATTGTCTCTGCTCTGGGAACAGTTTTCACACCTCATCAGGATTATTCATCAGCTTGTTGACAGTTGGATGGCTAATGCAAATTGGCCTCCAGGAAGTTCAGGCAGGAAAAAGTCAACTTTCTAAAAATCCCTTTTTCTTAATAATAATCACAAATCAATTATTAAAATAAAGTCAAAACAAAAATTATATGGTAAAACAACTAAACAAAATTAGACTCATGGAGGTAAAATCCATTGCTTCCACTCCAGCCTGAGCAACAGTAGGGACATTTGTGGACTTTAGAGGGGAAGAATTTACTATTCCCACTACAAAGGTTGCAAAAGTAAGAGAAAGTGATGGACTTTGGATTCACTATTCCCAATTGAGCAACAAACATGAAAGTTCTGAACTTTGGAGGGGTCAAATTTACCAATGCCACTACAACGTAAGCAAAAGTAGGGTTAGTGTTAGACTTTGGAGGGGTCAGTTTTGGACTTTGGAGGTGTCAGATTTACTAGATCCCCTCCAATCTAAGCAACCATAGGAAACATGTTGTAATTTGGAACGGTCAGATTTACTATTCACACTTCTACACTTTTTTTAACAAGTTTATTTATTGCATTTTTTAAATTTTTTCAGCAGAGACATTAAGGTTACAATAGGATTAGTAAATCATAGTGATACATAGGTAGTGTTCTGCTGTTGAACTTCTTCTTTCTAGTAATGAAAAGTGACTAATTTAGAAGCTCTTTATAACTGCAGATTGTCCAGGGGCATACTAGGGAGGCAAAAGGAGGGCATAAAGAATCAGCCCCTTATCTTGGGGCCACTAGTAACCAATTAGGGGAAGAAATGAGGCAACTTGGTTTTCATCTTCTGTTTGCAGACAAGGTAGGGAGCAGGGGGTCCGGTAGTAGTTGGAGGTGTGGCCAAGGACCTCCAAAAAGTAGAGACCTTCTCTGCATGGCCTGGAGAAGAGGCTAGGGTACCATGGCCATGGTTTCCTGTGGCCCGAGGGGGTGTCAATTAGTTGGGCAAGTAATGTCTCCCATCCCTGGGACATCAGGCTGTGTTGTAGACTTCTGCTCTCTTCGCGGTTTCAGGCCACTGCTTCGACCCTCGCCCACCAGGAAAAAGAACTTTGCCAGAGCTCCGGGCTGGCCGGTGCAGAGAGTTTACAGCGGGTTATGAAAGGTTTCATGGCTATGATGAGGGTCAGATCCAAGAATCATGTGGCTGTTTTATGTTTACATGATCGTGTGCAAATGACCAGAGCTCCTTCTTCCCTCATTGATATGCTTGTGATCCCTGTACCTCAATTCATGGGGAAAAGAATTGTGCTCCAGTATCCTTGTAGTCTGGGGCACTCCTAAAGCATATATCTCAAGCCTGCCCCAAGGGTGTCACATCTGGTACAGGTGTCAGCAGCTGTTCGGAATATGCAGGCTAAGCATTCTGGGGATTGGTATGCCCTTTGAAAAATATAGTATTGGATTAATTTCAACCTAACATTTTGAGAGACCTTCCGTGGGTATGCCAGGGCCCTATCCCATTCTTCTTCATTGAGTGACCAATCAAAGTCTGTTTTCCAAGCGACCCTTAGGGAATGCAGTGATGTTGGTGTGTGTGCAATCAATGTTCTATTAAGCCAATTGATCAGCTTGCAGCCTTTCCCCATACCTTAGGGTGTATAAACCGTAGAAGTGTCTAGCCGGTCAGTGGAGGTCCTGCTGTGCCTGTGCTCTCCAGGAACCAGCTTGCCAGCCAATATGAGAGCCATTGTAAATGGGCAGCCAAATAGTAGTATTCAAAATGGGAACCCCCAGTCCTCCATGATCTGGTGGGAGCTGGAGTTCGTGCAGGGCAACTCGTCTCCGAGAATTTTGTCAAACAAGTTCTTCCAGGAGAGCATGCAGCTCCCGGAAGAAGGTTCGGGTGAAAATTACCAGGAGATTCCTAAAACAATAGCGGAGTCGGAGAAGTATCACCATTTTAGCTAATGGTAATCTCCCCAGCACTGACAGATGAAGGGACCTCCAGAAGGTCAGGTGCCCCCTAACTGCAGTAACCGCCGCCCTCAAATTACTGTCATGGAGGTTTGGGAGAGTATGAAACACCCGAACTCCCAGGTATCAGACAGGTCCCAGCGAATGGGGTCTCCCACTAGGTTAACTCCCTATGGTGCTCCCCCATGTTGCAATGGGAACATGCATGTTTTGTCCAAGCTGTAAGTCCTGATACTGAGTCAAACTCTGTCAAAAGAGAGGCTGTGGGCATGAGGTCAGCGGTGATGTCTTTCCAGTATAAAATAACTTTGTAAGCATACAATGAGTTGGCATAGGTGCCATCTGGCAGTAGGAATTCCCTAGCCCCCTCGTTCAACTTGCACTCTAGCCCGCAGTGGCTCCAACAGCAGGGCAAAGAGTAGGGGTGAAAAAGGGTAGCCCTGCCTGCTGCCCCACCTGACCAGGACAGTGTCAGACAGGCACCCATCAAAGTGGGTTCTTGTGGTGGGGGAGGCATAAAATAAGCGGAGTTCCAGTCGAGGGAATCAAAGGCTTTATGGATGTTGAGCACCAGTGTGGTGGCGTGGGCCATGTATTCTGTGCCGCCTCAATGATCCTGTGCAGGAGCCTAATACACATCAAAGTTCTCCTTCCCGAGATGCACCCATTTTGGCCTTTGAGGATTAGTCCTGGCAATATCTGTTAAATGAGCTGAGCTAAGATAGTACTTAAAATTTTGTAGTCAATATTTAGTATTGCAATGGGGCAATAGGGAGCAATATCTAGGGGGTCTTTCTCGGGATTTCATAAGGTTACGACAGAGGCCTCCCTCATTGTGGCGGGGCAGCTATCCGCCAACAGTGTATCCTCATACAATTTGGAAGCAAGCTCTCTCTGAAAGGTTTTGTAGAATTCTGCCCATAAGCCATCGGTCCCTGGCAATTTGCCATTAGACAACACCATTATTACTGCTTTCACCTCCAAGACCATAAGGGGGATATTGAGATCTCTTGGTTCATCTGAGAGTCTCAGACGAGATATCTGCTACAAAAATGCTTCCAAGGTGGCGAACGGGGTCTCTGTTTGGGGCCTGTACAAATCTGCATCTGTATTGCCTGGTGCGTGTGGAGTAGGCCCCCTACAGGGGATTGGGGTGTTGTCACCGGAGGTAGTCTGAATGTATTCTAGCTAAGTAGGGCACATAATCTAGGCAGCGTGGCGCTTCAAAAGTTGCCCTCCTTCTCTGTGTGGGGGATCATAGTGGGGAGACTACAGCTCTTAAAGGCATGTACACTTCTACACTTTTAAATAAAAAAAAACAAATAAAATAGAATTATTAAAATACAATTTGTATATTACAAATAACAATTAAAATGAATGAAAATAATCCGAAAAAATTACCAATAATTACTATTACATAAATTAGTATGAAACACAATCAAAATGTAAACAACTAGTACATCTAAAATTATTTAACACAATTTAAGAATTAAATAAACTGATCAACCAACAATTAATTAAAAATCAACAATTAATTAAAAATCAACAAATAATGAAAAACAAACTATTCAATTAACTCACATAACTAATTATCGGATAAAATTTAAATTACATACAAAATTAAATATAAAATAAAAACAATAGTTTACATTTAAAAACCTCCCACTCTAACCCTTAGAAACCCAACAACCCACTATTAATTTAACAATTTCTATTTAAATAAAAAAACTTCATAATTTTTTTAAAAGTGCAATAAAAATTAATCTTATCAAAATACTAAAATGTATAATGCTAAACTAATATTTATCAAACTAATTATTAGTATTTTATAAAACTACATTAAATAAGACAATCATTAATAAAACAAATATTATATTCAACTATATCTAAACAAATATATTAAATATCTAAAAACATGATATTCTTAGCTTGTATATTCTGTCTCACAATATTTTTGACATCGTAATATTTTTCATATATTTGTGAAACATAATATTTTTTATACACTATTTTGACGTAATACCATTAGGGAATTACATTTGTTAATAAATAAAGTACTGCTACTGGAGCATTACTTTATTTACTCAAAAAACATTTGATGACTAGGGGGCTCATTACGATGTCGGGCGGAAGCACAACCGCCGTGCTGGCGGATGCAAAAACCACCAGTTACCGCCGGCACGCAGCAGTCCACACGCCCGCCCAATTACGATGCGAAAAGTAGGCCAAACACCGCCGGCAAGCCAGCAACACCGTCCGCCATCAAAGTGCGCCCGTACACGTAGCGGCGCAGCCCAATTGACACACACCGTCCGACGAAACACGTCCCGCCCGGCGTATAAATTACGATGCCGCAAACAAACGGCTCCCACGGCCAAGAGATACCGTACGACAAACCGAAGCGGTAACACGGACGCCGAGCATGGACAACGAAGAAGCGGCTCCCCGAGCATGAATCCAGCACTGCAGGCCCTCCCCATGCTCCTGCTGATGCACCACCAAGGACGCAACGTACCGCGGAGACGCAGGTAGGCACACACACAACAAGTGCACGCAAACAGCGCACACAGTGCAAGGGCGGAAAAAGCGGACACCCCCACCAGCGCGTGTACACTACACATCCACCATTGCATCCACATATGACACACAGGCCAAATCGTAACATCGCGTAACACATGTGTACACACCACCTGGGACTAGGAACCAACCACCCCGTCACGGCCCCAAAGCGCCGATGACGCCGCCACACATGCGCACAACGCAGAGGCCAACCGCAGCGCCATGCATGCGTCGCACACAGACACAGGGACACTACCAAGCAGCACACACATCAGCCCCACCCCGAACGCACATGACACGTGACAGGCCTGCCACAGACATGTCCCCAACGCCCAATTCACGGACAACACCCAACGCCACACAACCGACGCACACATGTCAGTGAAGTCACGCAACAGCAGGACACACCCCAGTGTAACAAACATGGCGTAGCACACAGCGGCGGCAACACCAACTAGGAGAAGCAGGGCCCCTTCGGGAAGAGGAACGCCAGTACCACACTGAAACACCCATACCACCCTGCACATATGAACAAGACATATAAAACGGAACACCAAAGAGCCCGGGGACCGACAACAGGTGGACCAAGAATAACATTCACACACAAGGCCCAACGCAGAGCGGAAAGGCAGCCTGCCGCCCACACAAGGGAGAGCAGACAGCACTGAATGACCTTCCATTCCAACTCCGAAACCACAGCCCTACGAAAGAAGCCGGTGAATACAGCCATTGTCCAAGAATAGACCAACACAGGCATGCCGAGGAGACCGACCACAGGGCAGATAGCGCATATCACAGAAGCACACAACGGACGGGGAAGAAAGAAGAAAACACTCCCCCATGTCGGCCACATGCAAGTTAATTGGAAGGAGTCACACATCACTGACCTTGAACTGTCTGAGAAGCATGTGGGATGAGGGCCCGTGTCCTCCAAACAAGCCAACAGAACACAAGTCCTGTCTCCCTACGACTACACAGAGCTCACAGCAACCTCGGAGCGTGCACATTGCAGACTGCACACACAGCCGGAGCACGCCACCACAACGCACCGCTGCGAAATGGCAACCGCAACACACCTACCCAACTACGCCGGACAGCTCAAGCTGTACAAAACCAACCTGTTACATACATTGGGATGCGATCTCCTGTCCCTGCTGAACGTAAGTTACCGACTGACTTACCGCATCACATTGTTCAGCTGCGTCATGCCCGTCTTCTACTGTCGGAGGTGTCCCTACCAGCATCCAGTGGAGATATGCCTCTCCAACCCGGCATGTCTGAAGGCGGACCTGCTACCACTACTCCTCCCTCTGGACGCACACGACAGGGCCTGCTCTGCCTATGGGGGCATGGCGTATGTGGCCAACATCGCACCCGCACTGAAATGGGACCACTGTGCCTCCACACGATGGATCATCGAGAACAGCTACATCGAATGTCACCCAGCATGCCCCATCATGGTCCTCCAAGGGACAACTTACGAACAACACCTTGACAGCCACCATCCGCTACATTGGCTGGCAAACATGTACACCACCAATGACATGGAAGCCCTGCTGGACGGCATCGCATACCTGACAACCTGTCAATTCGTCGGACCACAACGCAGGTTCCCCGATTGACCTATGATGTCCAACCCCGCACCCATGCTTAGCTTCCGCACGGACTGGCCAGTCACCACCACAACAGCCATACCAAACGACCGGCAACTGTAACCACACCATCAACGACATCGCCATGACATCGGATATGACCGGGACATGCACACTGTTCCCCATCACATCCAGGAACACCGCATGCATCGTGGGAGGCAGTGGCATGGGGTCTGTGTATCGCACCCACATGGACGGAACTGCACGAACAACCAGGACACGACATGGATCCAGCGCCCATGGACACACACACCGCTCAGTGGACATGAATAGGTCGCCTGGAGTCTGTGGGTGCTGCACCCCTCCCACCCCCGCCCCGGGAAACCCATACCAGGACCTTTGCATGGAAGACAAGTGCATACAACAACAACACGACCCCAGTGACTGTGACATGTCCAGTAACCACCACATTGCAACAACAAGTGGCACGCCGCTGCATGCACGCAAGCCCATGCCCTGATGTCATCTCACATGCACGCGTGCATGAGGAGCAACCGCATCAAACCTGTCACATGGAACTGAGATGGACTGTGCCCATGATGCCAAGCGGTCTGGTAGGCTACATGTATACCGTCTGTGTCAAAGTCCGCAGCTATACGTAAATGTACATTAGCACAGCCTTGGCCAAGCAGATGTAACTCTGAAGCCCACATCCCACATGCAACAGCCAATCACATGTAACCCCACACCCTATCCCATTTGCAATCATGCTCAGTATATCCTCAACATGTATTCCGCTGCCAGTAGTGTCCACTATACTGCATCACAGAGGACAGAAGACTCAATATAATGTTTGAAACCAAAACTGTCTCCGCTGACTCATTTCACAAGTACGAATGAGAGAGGATGGGAGTATGTGAAGTACACGGCAGTCGTGACATGACCATGTAGTCCACTGGTATTGGATGTCAACGCAAATGAGTAGCACAACTGTGGAAGACACACATGTGTCGTGTGAAGTCGTATGGACGCAGTGCTCAGGTGGGTGGGTGGGTGGGTGTGACGGGTAGATGCGCACATGCCAAGTTGGAGCACGCCGTGTTGGGAGGGGTCATGAACAGTACACCACCGCTTCCCTGGGCATTGTGAGAGGACACCTGTCGGGGGGAGTGAACACGTGTGTGCACAGCAGCCGGGCACACGTACAAAGCGGTACCAGGCGCACCTCAGCCCACCCTCTGTGGACAAGCTGGATCCTGTTATGCGCCCGCCATGCCCCTTGACAAGGCACACACAGCCCCAGTCGACCAGGTGTAACTCCAACATAGTCAATCCGCACAGGCGATACAGGGCACGGGATGGCAGTGGAGCATGGTGTGTGAGAGGTCTCCTCGCGCTCCTCCTGGTCATATCACGCAGGCAATAGAACCTCAATGTCTAGCATGGCACAAGTCAGATGGAAGTGTAGGGGACGCACCACAGCACGAGCAGCACTGACGTCACGGGAGGTGGCTCGCACCATCCCATCCATTGCCCATCATACCAACCACGACACATGCCATTGCGACTAAGTGCAAGCGCGTGCGTCACCACCCCCGAGCCCTCCCCAGAGAGGCCAAAGAGTGAATGTGTGGGCCATCAGTCACAGACGGACGCGGCCTGGCCGCAAGGGCAGCCACAGCCACTGGGTGTCGCAGGTGGCGGATCCGGAAGGCGAAGACTGTGATGCATAGTCCATGCAGGCCGGGTCTCCATTTGGGGCACCACGCAGGTGGACGGCGTCCCGTAACACATCATACCCTGAGACAGCCCACTTGTGCAACTGGACCCACACATACACTCCTTGCCCTCTCTGGTGCGAGCTTGGGGCTGCCTGTGCAAGCGCTAGCCTCGCAGGTGCACATGCATATTGGGGGAGCGAGGGGAGGACATGAGGGCTGGGGCGAAGATGACTGTATCACTGTCAGTGAGTACAAGGGATGACCCAGATGTGGAAAGGAAGAGACGTGTCCCGTGTGTACTGCAACTAGTCGCCAATCCAACTACCCCCCATGTCCGGAATGTAAGCCCGCACCTAGGCCCGCCCATCCGCCACATCGAATATACCACCAGCACGACAACCTTCCCATTCGGAACACTGACTGGGGGTGGCGACCAGTGAACAATCATGTGTAGCCTACCCACGCGTACATGTGGGTCCTCCATGATCCATGTCACCTGCGGCAAAGTCATGACATGCGCAATGAGGGAAGTGAGGAGAGCTGTCCGCCCCACGCACAGAAGGTGCATCAGCTCCACAGACCCAGCAGCGAGTCCAGCAGGGGTCACATGTGCAGGGGCAGCTGTGCCTGGTGTGAAGGCACATGCATATAGACAGCACATCGACCAATGTGTAGTCTGCCCACATCTACAGTCCATCATCATGCGGACATAGGAATTGAACACAGGGCAACACATCTTAGTGGGTGCACCCACCGTGACCAACAATGCGCAATCATCGACGTACCCGCCCTGTGCATGGCCCCCCACCCAACGGAGGCACATCCAGTGCCACCATCCCACACACAAGCCTTCCACGGAACATGCTGTGTCCAATGCTCAGTACAGAGTCAGCGCCCTTCTGGTGGATCCTGAACAGGAGACACATGCACACACATGCCAGCTCCCACTATGTACGTCTGCCACCTGGCACGTGCAATGTAACCACTCACCTGTGACGTGTGACTGCAAGCACACAGCCGTCTTGGCATGGGGCTGTCAATGTGGACACCTGTCAATGTTTCGGGAGGTGTGATCGGTACAGTGCTGTACATAGGGTGCAGTGCTGACACCTACTACTGTCTCATATCCCCTCGTGCCACAGGTCCCACTTGTTTTGGCCGCTCAGCCTGTGCCCACATCGTCGTCGTCGTGTGCCATACTCATCCAGCCTCGGAAGCAGTTCCATGCTCAGCAGACATTCATGTTGCTGTGGCGTTGCCGCTTGACGAATATGCAGTCAGTCGCCATCAGCACGCCCGCAAGTCATTGGGGCCTAGATCCCCATGTGCATGCACATGGCAGTGGTCTGTATCACCAGCCATTGCCATTGTTGGGAGACCTGTGTAAGTGTATTGTGGCCGTGCCGTCCCAGCTTGACAGCTGGGCTGTGGCTCATGTGCTTGCTCAGTCATGTCAGTGATGTGTATGCGAAATTGCTATGTGTCGTGTTGCTTTGACATGTGTCCACTGCCATTTTCCCTAGGCGGAGACCGAACATTGACCGCCCATACCAATTGCTGGCGGACATGGACGATACAGAGGTCATTAGGAAGTTTCGGCTGGACAGGCCAACCCTGCATCGACTGTGTGCCATGTTAGAACCCCATCTCCGTCCCCGCAGGGTGTATCCGACAGCTGTCACCACCACGGCTAAGGTGATGGCCGCCATGCATTTCTTCGGCACTGGGTCATTCCAGCACACAGTGGGCAGTGGAGGAGGGATGTCCCAGCCCATGTTCAGCAAGGTGCTGAGGGATGTACTGGCAGCCATGATGCTGTACCGAAACAGGTACATCCGCTTCCCCAGGGCTCGTGAATTGGCGGCAGTGAAGGGTGCATTCTATGCCCTTGGCAGAATCCCACACGTCGTTGGTGCCATTGACTGCACACATGTTGGCCTTGTTCCACCACAGGCCACTGAGCACCTGTACCGCAACAGGAAGCACACGCACTCCCTGAATGTGCAAGTGGTGTGCCTTGCGGACATGGTGATCACCCACGTGTGTGCAAAGTTCCCAGGCTCGGCCCATGACGCACACATAATGCGCAACAGCATCTTGCCACGACTGATGTCCAATCTGCAACAGGATCGTGGCTGTATTGTCGGTGAGTATGTGGAGTGGTGTAGCGTGCTGGTTGTGCGATGCTGTCCCCTGTCCAGTTGGAATAGCAACGGTTCTCTGTGTCCCTCACACCCAGGTGACTCTGCGTACCCGAATGGGGCATGGCTGCTCAGTCCATTGAGGAATCCTCGCACCCCAGCAGACGATCGCTACAATGAGGCACATGGGAGGACCAGACGTGTGGTCGAGCGTACCTTTGGCCTCCTCAAGTCCAGGTTCAGGTGCCTGGACCGCACCGAGGGTGCGCTGGCGTACTCCCCACAGAAGGTGTGCCAGATAGTGGTGGCATGCTGCATGCTGCACAATCTGGCCATTCGGAAGCAGATCCCCCTCATCGTGGATGACGGAGATCAACCAGGGCCCCAGCCCGCAGACCAGGACAGCTCGAGTGAGGAGGACAGCGGAGAGGAGGAAGCTGGGAATGTGCGGCAGCAGCTCATCGCCCGCTACTTCACTTGACGGTGAGTGTCCATGTACGACGGCTGATGTGGCTGTATCTGTGCAGGTGTGTGTGTGCTGTGTCAGGGTGGCCGTTTGTTCACTGCGTGCTGTGTGTCAACGCTCCATGGCCAGGGTAGTATGCCACTGTTGGTGGCTGTGGCATTGTGCCCTATTGCTCTGTGCGATGTGTGTACATTGCTTGTAGTTGTTGACATGTACTGTGTGATGGGTGTGTGACACACTCATTGAATGTGCTCCTGTTCTGTCTCCCACCCCTAGGTCCCTACAGGCCCTCCGGTTCCATTGCCATGCCACGCATCAGGTGCCTTTCCGCCCAAGGTGGCCGTTGTATTCCGTACAAATAAAACACAGGGCACAAACAGCAGTTTGTGTAAGAGGTGCATTTATTTCAAACTGTGACATGTGATTGTGTGTAAGGTGATGACAAAAGTGGTGCGTGCAGTGACAATGAGCTGTCGGTCATGGCTGCGTGATGCTCAGGGTGTACCCACTGGTTCTATGTCCATAGTCCAACACACACATGCCATCCAGATGGCTGTGTGGAGTGGGATCGTAGTCCAAGTCAATGCAGTGGCTGGTCAAGGAAGGCTGGCTGGCTGCCTCACTTGCGTCTGGAGCGTGCGAAGTCCTCCCGGGAGATCTGTTTCCACTCGGACGGCCCCTTCCACGTTTGCGAGGGGGTGCCTGCTTGCGACATGCTGGTGGTTGAGGTGTGCTCACTGGCTGTGGACGCAGGGGAACTGGACACTGCTGCTCGACCCTGCGCCCCGGCAGGTGGTGGCGGAGGGGAGCTGCTGTCCCTGGCTGTGACCTCACCGCCACCACCAGCTGGCCCATGAGGTCCACGAGTTGGCCCATACGGGCGTCCATGGACCTCAGCACCCCCAGCACCTCACGCGTGTCTGTAGCTGACCTGGCCCATTGTCCTTGGGCCTCTTCATAGGCCCCAAGGACTCTGGCCATTTGAGGCAGGGCATGGCTCCCAGGGGAGGCTGGCGTTTGCCTGACCCTGCTCCTCCTACCAGTCCTGCTGCCACCGGCCTGCCCACTAGCCACATTGCTCACCACGGTCCTCGCTGTGGCTCCCAGGGTGGATCCAGTCGGCCGGGCCACCACCTGCGCTGGGGCTGGTGCCAGCGAAGACGTGGTGGTGGTGGCGGCGGTGGTGGTCGGTGCGGCGATGGTGGCGGTTGCGGCAGTGGTAGTGGCCGCAATGACCGTGGGTGTGGCCGCAATGACCGTGGGTGTGGCCGCAATGACCGTGGGTGTGGCCGCAACGACAGTGGCAGCAGGGGGCTGGGAATGTTCAGCAGCCCTGGATGATGGGTTGGTGGGTAGGAGGAGTCCTGGGGAGCGGCTGGGCCCTGCCACACCAGATGGGCCTGCTTGGTGGTCCGTGTCCGAAGAGGAGGACAGATCCTCCACATCCGTGTGTCCTCATTGGGGGCTTGTAGGCTGGCTGTGCTGGCTGCTGGCTCCATCCCCAGCATCCAGCACTTCGTCACCTGTGGAGAGAATGAGATTTGTTATTGTGTTGCACCTTGCGAAGTATGTATTTGTCGTCTGACATTAACAGTTCGTGCAATCTCGTACATGGGTTTCCCGGAGGCGTGTGTGTGGCTGTACCATTTGTAGTTGTGTGTGCTTGGCAATGGGACTGTGTGCTGTGCACATGTGGCATGGGACGGATTGGCCATGCCGATGGGTGTGTTGCTGTGCCCCTACTTATTGTGACTCTGGTGTATGCGGGCTCCTGGCCCATCCTGGGTCTGGTTTGTACTTTGCTTTTGGGGTTCAAATGGAACGCTTAGGAACGCATATGGCAACATGGGGGCCATGCCCCAGATTCGCATTTGGGATGGAATATGCTTTTGGGGTTCAAATGGAACGCTTAGGAACGCATATGGCAACATGGGGGCCATGCCCCAGATTCGCATTTGGGATGGAATATGCTTTTGGGGTTCAAATGGAACGCTTAGGAACGCACATGGCAACATGGGGGCCATGCCCCAGATTCACATTTGGGATGGAATATGCTTTTGGGGTTCAAATGGAACGCTTAGGAACGCATATGGCAACATGGGGGCCATGCCCCAGATTCGCATTTGGGAGGGAATATGCTTTTGGGGTTCAAAAGGAACGCTTAGGAACGCATATGGCAACATGGGGGCCATGCCCCAGATTCACATTTGGGATGGAATATGCTTTTGGGGTTCAAATGGAACGCTTAGGAACGCATATGGCAACATGGGGGCCATGCCCCAGATTCGCATTTGGGATGGAATATGCTTTTGGGGTTCAAATGGAACGCTTAGGAACGCATATGGCAACATGGGGGCCATGCCCCAGATTCGCATTTGGGAGGGAATATGCTTTTGGGGTACATGCTGTGAGCCATGGGTGCCGAACGTGACATGTGTTGTGGCAGCATGACAGTGCATGGTCTGAGGTGTGTGCATGCCTGACATGGCCTGCATATTTGCTGTCTGTTGTGATTACTGGACATGGCATTGGACGCATCGTTATGAGTGAGTGTTGGTTGTGTGCCAGCCAACGTATTGCAGTTGTCCCATCTCCTTGGTGTGCGTGCTGCCCTGTGCCATGTGCATCACTGCAGTGCTCGTGGGGGGGGGGTGTGGCCCATGTTGTGTGTTGTTGCTCACAGTGTGGCGTGCGCTTCATTGACTTCTGGCACATGGTTGGTCATGGGCATGTATCTTAGCATGACTGCTGTATGTGTGGCAGCTGTGCGGATGACATGCCTTTCATGAGACTGGGGCTGACGGATGGGATGGATGGTATGTTGTATGTGCATGGTGTGTCTGTGTGTTTGATGGGTTCAGTGGTGTTCGTGTGCATTTATGTTGTTCCGCTCTGTTGCGTCTAGTGTTGTTTGTCTTACATAGGCGTAGTTGTGGGGTGTGTGGTTGACAGACAGTAGGGGCTACATGGACAGGACTTCAATGGTGTTTCGGTTGTGTGTGATGAGTTGCACAGTGGCTGCCGTGTGGTACTATATTCAGTGTGGCTTGTGCATGCAGACGTGGCTCCTTGGGTGTTGCTGTGTCTGTGATGGGTCATGTGAGGTGTGAGTCTGTGGTTCATGTCCGTGTGCACATTGTTCACTTGTTCGTGACGGTGGGCGGTGCTGCGTGTTCGTCTGCTACGTGACATGTCCCATGTGTTGGTCGTGTTACGGTCCTCATGCCTCCAGTAATCCAGCCCTGTCCAGTTTCCCACCTGCAGGTTGTTCGGGCGTGTACTGTACTGGATGCCACATGGTTCTAAGCGGGGGTGCTCCATGTTGCAGGTCTGTGGGGGTGGGGGGTGTTGTGGGTCGTGGTGGTGGCTGGACACCCACTGACACCGATTGTTGTGGATCGTGATGTCTACCTTTCGGCTGTCGGTGTGCACTGCGGTGGCTGACACGTGGCTGTGGGGGTGGGGGATGCTCCTCCTTGCTGTGCTGTGGGACTAGGGGCCTGGTGTGTGTTGTACTTGGGCTGTCCACCCTCCCACCCACTGCACTTTGTGTTCCTGCCACTTACCTGTTACTTGTCGGTTAGTGCAGCTATGGCGGACACATGGGTGTGGTGGGTGCTCGTTGTGGCGCTTCTGGCATACTTGGGGACCTGTTGGTGGTTACGTGGCTGGCTGAGTGTACACATGTCCCCACGCATCTTACAGTTGTTCTGTTTGGACTGTGTGTGGTGGTGTCTGTTGCATGTGTGTGTGCTGTGTTGTGTATTGTGTGCTGGACATGGGGGTGTTTGTCCCTGGGAGCTGTGGCATGGTGGTAGTGCATGTGAGTACATAGCGGTGTGCTGGTATACATTAGTTTGTACTTACCAGCCTCCACTCCCCTGCTAATCCGGCGAGGATCTCCGGATGTATGATGACTCGCACCTTCTCCTCCCACGCTTTGAAGGTCTTGAAGAGCGCGGGATTCCCTCCGCCAGTGACGGCTGCCAGCTCTCTGTTCTTGGTCTCCTTCTTCTTGACCAAGCTCTTGACGTCATTCCAACGTTTGTTAATTTCTACTCTGTTCCTGGGCAGGGTCCCGACTGCATTGACCTGGTCTACGATCCGGTTCCACATTCTGTTTCTGGTGGCTAGTGGTGTGTGCTGGACCATGTTCCCATAGATTTGTGGGTGCACCTTGATGATCTCGTCGACCATGACCGTCAGCTCAATGGGCGTGAACTTGGGCATTCTTTGTGGTGCCATGGTGTTTGTGGTGCTGGTGCGGTGTGTGTTGTGTAATGTGCAGGGGGTTTGTGGTGGTGGTGGTGGTGGTGGTGGTGATGTGTGCGTGTCTGTGGTGTGCTGCTGTCCTTGCTGTGTCACTGTGTCCTCTCCTCTCCTCTCTGGTTTGCAATGTTGCGGTCTGTGGGAGTGCTGCTTTTGTACTTACCTATGTGGGTGTGTCCTCATGGTCTGTTGTTTTCAGGTGTGTTGTGTCTGGGGTTCTGGCCTTTGTAGTTTTTGTTTGTCCAGGGGGGGTGTTTTCGGGATGTGTACTGTGCTTGTGTATTTGTGCGTGCCTTGCTGTGTGGACTTGTTGGCCATGTTGTGTGCGATTGGTTTTGTGAGCGGATGGTTTCTGTGCAGGGACGTGGGCGCCATGGCTTCTGCCGTGTCGATTCTCATCGGCGTTGTTTGCGCTGGCGGGCGGTATATTTGTAGTTTTCCCACGCTCATGGCGGTGCGATCGTAATCTCACGTGCGGTGTGTCGGCCGTGAGGGCGGGCGGTTTTGTGTTGTCGGGCGTGTTTCCGTCCGTGGCGGGCGGTTTGACTCTGACTCGGACGATGGCGGGCGGTATTTTGTGTGATTTTTCCGCCGATGGCGGTTTTCGGTTTGTGTAATCATAATGGCGTGGTCGGTGTTCAGACGGTGTGTGCGGGCGGATTTTTGCCGCTTCCATGCCTGGCGGATTTTTTTACGCCGGGTATCGTAATGGGCCCCTAGGCTCCTTAGTGTTTTCCAGAGGTGGGAAGCCACTGAAAGCTGAAACCTGGCTCTGGCTCAGCTCAAGGTTCTCTTGGAATCTCAAGACCAAATTTACCAAGCTTTCATGGGAGGCGATCAGTGGTCACAGCTGCTGACCATACAACATGGTGAAGGAAGTGACCCAATTAGGGTCACCCGGGTCACTCGCAACCACCTCTCAGCCTTCCAAACAAATGAAGAGTCGGTCAGACAGTAGAAAATTCAAACTAAAGTTATTTATTAGTCATACACTCGAGCAGAGTCCAGTCTGACCAGCCTCCTTGGATTGCTGCAAAGGGACTAACCCCCGCCAACATGGTAATACATGATATACATTTCCAGTACCCCTATCGACACGCCCAGACTGGAATTTTCCATCTAGTAGCTGGTGAACAAAGGAGACTCAGTAGGATGAGCTGCAATCCTAAGACTGGGTACATGCTATCTCAGTTTCAAGGTTAACCTGCCCGTGCCCGCCACTGTAAGGGTGGGAGCAGGCCTATCTAAAGTGAAAGGTATGTAATGACAAAACAGTCTATTCATTAATGCAGCGAAGCTCAACTTTGGAGGAATAAAAAAAAATATTGAGACTGATTTCTGCTGAGGCAAACAGAATGGGAAAGAAGTCTAGTTTCGATCATGGTACAAAATGGTGGCTGAATACAAAATGGTGCAGCAAATGCTAACTTAAATCGTACAATGTAAAGAGAAGTCGACCAAAAACATTTTCCATTCCATCAGACCCTCCTTTTAGCATTTGCTATCACATTTTGCTACTGTCTAAAAGCAAATAACTCCTTGCATATCATGAAAATGACTGCTACATGTTAATACACACATTATCAATATTCAAAAATGCCTTCATCTATTGTCATTAGGTCTTGGATATCCTGCATCATCATGGCCGTTGTTTTAGGGTCATGTACTGGAACCTTCGGTTTGGGTGTCAGTGTTTTTACACAGCAAGCAGGAGGACAATGTATGTACAAGCAACAGGTGAAAATTATACCAGCAATTGCGACTAGGAAGATAAGAATCTTCCAACCCCAGGACGCAAATAGACCCCAGAACCATCCAGAGAGAGTCCATGTACCATTTTCTTGGTGGATGTCAGATGCAAGCCTATGCAACTTCTGGATGGCAGCATATACATTAGGGGTGTGGTCTGGGATGTATACACAACAACTGCTGCCAATGATGCGACAGCCCCTCCCCGGTCAGCAAGGATGACGTCTAACACCATCCTGTTTTGTAAAGCAACGTGCCTCGTAGCCTGTAGCTAAGCTGTAATATTTGTCAAAATCCCTGCTGTGGTATTAATGACCCCTTCCACAATTCTTGTGAGTCGACAAATGTTAAGGCTATTGGACATAGGGCCCCAGAAGGGTATGATACCCTTCATGGCATCTGTAAACTGCTGCAGAGTGGTGTCTGTCTGATCTACATCTTCTGTATTAATAACTCTTCTAAGTCGGGGCAAGTGTGTACTCCTACGCCACAATCGATGGTCCTTATGGTAGTTGGACGGTGCTATGTACACTGGGGGGGAAGAAGGAAAGGGAGGTAACAGGTACCTGACCAACCCCTAGGAAGCCACACATAAGCTTGAGACCCACAAACAAAGTAGACATTATGCGGTGGGAGCAAGGGTGGACTACTAGTCGTGCTCAGCATATATGTGTATTTGCAATTACTCTCTCCAACTTTTACCCTCACTATTCCCTGTATACAAAACCCAGCTGTGGTGTTAACTACTCATAGAAAGACCTTCAAATTTTTCAGTCTGGAGATTGTGAAACCCGCCTCCCGAGGGGGCAACCGTGAACTTATCATGAGGCGGAAAGAGAGCGACTATATAATGCGCCTGAACGCCACAACACAAGGACTTAACAAAGACGCAGAAATGCACTACTGGCTGTACTAACCGGACATCATTATATACCCTATGCTCCCCCAACCTCCAAACTACAAAAGGACACAAGGACTATACAAAGATACAGAAATGTATTACTGGCTGTACTAATCGGACATAACTATATACTTTATGCTCCCCAACCTTCAAACTGCATATGGCATAGATTTTCCACGGCACTATCCCGTGCACTGGATAACGCCTTTGGGCATGCATGCGCTCTACTTCAACCCTTTTTTTTTCTTTTTCCTCTCACTCATGTGGTGACCCACACATCACACACGGCAATATAACATTGGTGATAGTTTGGGACCTCTTTCCTTGTTTTTCCCCTACCCCTGTTTCACCAACATAGGTCCATGCTGTATGACATGATCCATGCTATGGACCCCACACCATTATACATAAGATAAGTATGATCTGTCCTTTCTTCTTCAGATGTTAGTCTGCCTACCTGTAGTGAATCCTCTACAATGAAACTTAGTGTATCTCGAAGTGGTTTATGCCCCTTTACCAGTATCTCTGTCATTGCCATATCTCGTTTCTCAGTACGGACCCCACGCCACCATACATAAGATAAGCATGACCTGACCTGTGTACCTCAGATGCTAGTCTGCCCACCTGTAGTCAATGCTCCACTATGAAGCTTGGTATATTTCCTAGTATATTATGTCTCTGTACCAGTACCCCTATCTTTGCCATCCCCGGGTTTTCCATTGCGGATTTCTACTGCACTAATTTCTCACATAGACAACTCAGCACTAAGAATTTCAGTGCATCTCAAAGAGTATCATGTCTTCTTTTCAGAACCTCTTTCATTGCCATCACTCGTCCCTGATTCTATTGTTTCAATTTTCACTTAGGCCACTAGCCTTCTACATTACCTTTTCCTTTAATATTTCCTAGTCTGGTTACGGTGGTTTTTAACTTTTTTAACTTTCAATTCCATTATACTAGTTGGCAGCATAATATCGGACCTGTTGTTAAGTAACTCTTCCATTGCCCAGCACAAGAGCAGCGCACCTTGACTAATCACAGAGTCTGACCATGAGTCAGTGTATTTAACCACGCCGTGTCCTGGAACTCTTCTTGTTCCTGGGACCGCAGAGACTGCACCGCTTCAATCACAAGGTAAAACCAACCCCAGCCAGAACCTTTCTCCATGCGTGCACAATATTACACTTTCACAGTTTTCGAAGGCTATGTTCTCTTTTATTGCATTAACGCTTTCAGCTCGTGTTCAGATTTCTGTTTTCCTTACTAATAGAAACGGCAGGTTTTTCCTTCTCTTCCTTTCGAAAGTCATGCCCTCTTTTATTGCACCCACGTTTACAGCTCCTTTTTTTGATTTCTGTTTCCGATATTTACAGAACATTTTCTCTCCCTTTCTATACTTACAAAAAAGTAATTATTGCTTTTACTCTTGGCGATTGTGCATACGAACGGTTTCTCATTAATTAGTGATTTCATTTGTGCCTCATGTTTTTACTTGAGCTTAACTTGAGTTATGCATTACTTACTGAACAGAGTAGCCAGGCCTTTCTCTCTCCCCCGGGCCTGCCACTTATACTTGCACTACTGCAAAGTCAATACTGCATGTTTTCATTGGCTATTTCTCACAGAATCGGTTTTCCATGAAATAGCTAATTCATGTGTACTTTTTGCTTTAGGAACACGACCATCATAACTCGAATCTTTGGTAAGCTCTATACCTTTATTAACAAGACAGTATAAGTCTATACTATTTCCTTTACTCCTAATTTTGGCTACTGAAATACATGTTTTTTATCCGGCCTCTGTGCTCCGTCATGCAACACTTGTAATTTTCTTCCTGGATAACAAGCATGTGATACTGCCTACATGACCTTGACTTTGTGCAGTTCTCTCCATACCAGTTTGCATTTACAATGACAGTAAGACATTATAATATGGTCACACCTGTATGACCTGCACACCTCTGAATGTGCACACGAAAAGTGTAAGAATGTAACAATGATATGTGCTCATAGAATCATGGCATTTGTCTAGACACATGTTTAATTATAATTTTCTGTACATGATTTAATCATGATGACGCTTAACCTGTGTACATTACTAGGTTTCGTGATTAAGTGACAAAATGGAAATCTATGTAACATGACCACTCATTTGTGATATTTTTTCCTCCCTTTTCCTACTGTATCTTACTCTTTTCTCCCCCTCTTTTCTCTCTTGTGCTCTCTCTCACCCTTCAACCCATCCGTTCTACTTTTTCCTCATCCGTTCTCCATCACCACCCCTCAACTCCTTTTTCTACTTCCCCCTCTTCAATTTTTGGACAACATGTTATCACGGTTTCCCTTTATTCAATTTACTTACTCATATTCAAACTGTCCCTGTACCCAACCTTTCCTTAACCTATCTCCTTATGATATCTCTGTACCCATTCAGCCTTGAGAAAGCCCTCGGCCGATGGGCCACACAGGCGAAACACGTGTCGGCTGTTTTTGTCTTATGCATGAGAATAAGAATAAACACAAGGCATTTGAAACCTACCAAAGAAATATTGGAAAATATTCCGTCTACTAAACACAAATTAAGAAGGCACAACCCTCCGCCCCCTACCTAAACTTGTATCCTATAATGGCTCTTGGGTGTAGCCATCTGTGATGTACGTGCCACTACCAAGATTGGGCACTGACAACAGTAGCATAAAAGCCCAGATATCTCCACCCATCTCAGTAACCGGTGTTAACTACTGACACTGGCATCGCCTCATCCTTAGTAATATTGCGTATCTGGAAGGATCGGAAATATTCAGTGGCATTAAACCCTTGTAAATGCAACATTTCATTGCGAAGCCATGTTTTGTTCTTTACCTTCTTGTTAGACTTGGCACCATTGGCGTGGGTATCCCTTCCATTTTTTTGCTGTTGCCTCTTATGTTTTGCTGGTTTTAGATGCTTTTGGGCACTGTGCCACTGCTGTTCAGTGCCACAGTGCAAGTGCTCCCTACTGTAAATTGTGTTATGGATTAGTGACTCCATGATTGGATGATTGGTTTACTTGTCAGTCCCTAGTACAGTGCACTGCGTGTGCCCAGGGCTTGTAAATACAATGCTGCTGGTGGGCTTGCAGCACTGGTTGTGCCACCCACAGAAGCAGCTTGTAAAATGTCTCAGGCCTGCCATTGCAGAGCCTGTGTGCAGTCTGTGACTGCCATGTCGACTTGGCAAGTGCAGCCACTTGCCAGTCCCTAAACCTTCCCTTATCTTCATATCAGACACCCCTAAGGTAGGCCCAAGGGCAGGGTGCATTGTAAGTATAAGGTAGGACATGCCCTGGTGTGTGTGGCATGTCCTGATAGTGAATTACAGCCATTTTCGTTTTCACTATTGCAAGGCTACCTGCTCCCCATAGGCCAGAATGGGCAGACTGACTATTACACCTTATAGTCAGAACTGACCCAGGGAACATGGTAGAAAAACGAATTTAGTATGCCTGAACTCAGAATGATAAAATACATCTTTTAGTGAAGTTGGTTTTAACATTCTGTGTTTGAAAATACCACTTTTAGAAAGTGGGTATTTTCTTGCCTAAACTTCCAAGCCTGCCTCTGCTAGGTTGTGTATTCCTTGTCTGGAGATTGAGTGACAGGGGCTGGGGGTGGCTACAGGAGACAGGGTGAGTCAGCACAGGGCTGAATAGAAAGATCTGCATCCAGAGTGGAGGGAGGAGTTGCACCTGGGTCTGAATAGGGCTGTGCCTGCCTTCCACAATGCTGGCTCCACCTCCTGCCGGGCGTCTGATGGCTCTGCCCCTCACTCTCAAAGGAAAGAAGGAGTCAGAAAAACAAAGTGCTCCAGGACTGACCAGAACTGGTTTTGGACTAGGCAGAGGCCTCTCTGCCTTCAGAGAACAAAGGAAAAGGTGTATAAAAGGGGACCCAGACCCCTAGGAAATTAGATCACTTCTGGGAAATCAAGAAACCTGTTGCCAAGGAGAAGAACCGGAGAAGCTGAAGGAGGAGTACTGCCCCTGTGCTGTTTTGCTGAGTGGGGTTGGCCTGCAGTGGTTGCTTTCTGCCAAGGACAGGAGAAAAGACTTTGCTGTGCTTTGTCATCTTGAAGAAGAGAATCTCCAAGGGCTTGAACTAGAGCTTGCCTCCTTCCTGAAGTCTCAGGGATACAAGACTTCACCAACCAGCTCCCCCTGCATTCCCTTGCTGGGAATTGAAGTGCCTGCTGTTGTGCTGGGCCTTCTGAGAGACTGCGTGTCGCTGGGAGCTGGAAGCGCGACGCAACAACGAGAAGCGTGTCGCCGCCGCAGCCGTGGTTATCGCATCACCGAGGAAGCGAGACGCCGCTGCCGCTGTCATCATCGCATCGCCGAGCGCGGCGCATCACCGGAGAGCGAGACGCTGCCACAGAGGTCATCGTCGCATCACCGGAGAAGCACGTCGCAGGGCCTGTCGCGGCGCCAAAGATCACCGAGTCGCCGCACGGCCGTCGGGCGTGCACGCATCACACCAACGTTGTCGCATCGCAACCAAGACGCCATTTTGTCGCATCGTACCGGAGAAGAGTATCGCATCGAGGTGCCATCTTGTCGCATCGCACCGGAAAGCAGTAAGAAACCGACGCATCACCTCCCCACACAGTAAGGAAGCGAGCATCAACTCCCCTGCGCAGCAGTAAGGAACCGACGCATCCACTCCCTGAGTGTAAGGAACCGACGCATCACCTTCCCTGCGACCCTTTTGTTTTCTTTGCGTTACGCATTCAAGGTACATTGAGAGTAAAGTGTCGCATTTACAACTTGAGAGAACTGAACTATTTTATAACCTTTTAAAGCCTATTTTTTGATTACAGTATTGTGGATTTTTGCTATTGGGTCTTGTGATAAATCTATATAAAGAATACTTATTTTTATACTACAACCTGTGTGGTGTCCATCTGTAGTGTTTTCACTGTATTACTGTATGTGTTCACAAATGCTTTACACACTGCCTCTGAGATAAGCCTGTCTGCTCGTGCCAAGCTACCAGGGGGTGAGCAGGGGTTATTTTAGGAGTGTTTCCCCCTTATCCTGACTAGAAGCAAGGGTCCCTATTTGGACAAAGGTGCAAACCATTGCCAACTAGAGACCCCCAGTTCTAACATTGGTGGCCAGCGGTGAGGATTTGGACTTGCATTTGTGATTCATATACAGTGATTGGTGTACACTACTAGTGAGTGCAGACCAATACGCGACCACATACATTTTGATAGGACTTTTTTCCTTGGAACCTTTAATTTTTGTTGAGAACTGCCAATTTTCACCATGAGCAAAAAGGATCCATTGCACCTACAGATATTGAATTTGAAGAAGATAGGGTTGATACCTACACTGTGCCAGAACTCAAAGCTGTTTGTAAAAAGTTTAAAATCTCTATGAAAGGCCTCACCAGGAAGGAGGAGCTTCAAAAGGCGCTGAGGGCCTGGTTGGAAGCACGGAATGCCAGTGGGCAGTCCGAGGAGCCTGTGGAGGAGGCAGAGAATTTAGATGAGCAGCTTGAGGGGCCATTGGGCTTACCTGGGAGGAGAGTGCCTTCCAGGGAGGGCAGCAGTGTTTCTCAAAGGGCCTGTCTCCAGAGGAGCTGGAGGACAGGGATAAAAGCAGGATGCATGAAATGGAGATGGCCAAACTGAAACAGGGAAGCCATGATAGCCTTGAGCATAAGAAATTGGAGTTAGAAAGTAAGAGGTTGGCCATGGAAGAAAAGAAGATGCTTTTAGAGCATGAGAGAGTGGTGAGGGAGCTAGAGCTAAAGGCTAGGAGCCTAGAAATCACTCCCTCTGGTGGCAGCACACCTCCAGTGCCTGTAGAAAGTAGAGTGTACATCCCCAAGGAGGTTATTAAGGATTTCATGAAGGGGGAGGACATTGGGCAATGGTTTAAAGCTTATGAGATCGCCATGACATCACACCGGGTCCCTGAGAAGGATTGGGGAGCGGGGTTGTGGGGCCGCTTTGCAGGTGAGGGAAGGAAACCTTGCTAGCCTTGCCCACAGTGGATCAGATGTCCTATGCCCACCTGAAGGAAGCTTTAGTGGCAAGGTATGGGTTAACTCCAGAGCTTTATAGACAGAAGTTTAGGAACTGCAAAAAGCTGGAGTCTAGTACTTGGGTGGAGTATGTGTCTTATTTTTGCAGAGCATTGGATGGATGGGTGAAGGGTAGCAAAGTAAATGACTTGCAGGAGTTCTATGATTTAATTGCATGGGAGCACTTGTCCAGTAGTTGTTTTCCAGAGCTACGCCAGCACCTTGTTGACAGTAAGCTGACTAATCCTAGGAAGCTTGCTGAGGAGGCGGACCGCTGGGTCAGTACCCGGGTCCACAAGGGTCTTGTGGGAGACTCCGCCAAAGGTGGGCAGGGTCCCCAGCAGAAGAGTGGGGGGACAAGGGTAAACAGAAGGAGTTCCAAAAGGGCCCCAAAGTAAACCCCAAGGGAACCAAGGTAAGGGTTCCCAGCCTCCCACTGAGAAAAGACCATGGGTCCCAACAGATAAGTCTGTTCAGAAGGGGCCCAAAGCATGTTTTAGTTGTGGTCAGGTGGGTCACTTTGTAGGAAGTCCCAAGTGCCCCAATACCGTGACCACTGCACCCACTGGTGCACCACCCCGGCAGATGGCTAGTGTAGCCCTGGGGGAGGAGTTGGGTGCCCAAGGTGGATGGGGTCCCGCAGAGATGTCCCTGGTCTCTTTAGGAGACAGAGAGATGGTCCCTAGGACCCAGCTGCCTGATAACACTAAAAAATACAGGCAGTGGGTGACCATCAATGGCCATAGGGTGGAGGCTCTCAGAGACACCGGGGCCAGTGTGACAGCTGTCAGTTGTCGGCTGGTGTCTGAGGAGCAGGTGGTCCCCAACGTATTCTACCCTGTAGTTGCCGCTGACAACTCAGAGAGCCACTGCAAGGTGGCCCAGGTTCCCTTTGAGTGGGGGGTGGGTCTCAGGTATCCTTCAAGTAGCTGTGAGGCCAGCCATGCCTGTTGACTGTCTGCTAGGCAATGATTTGGAGAGCTCCCCTTGGGCGAAGGTGGAGCGGAGGTCTCATTTGGAGATGTTGGGTCTGCCAGAGTGGGCGTGTGTGACCACTCGGTCAATGGCAGCCGGTAAGGGTATTCAGGAGAACCTGGAGCCTGGAAGAAAGGCCCAGGTGCCTGCCTTAAAGAGAGGAGGCGGGGGGCACGGGAAACCGGCCCCCGAAGTTCCCACGGTCCAGGAGGAGGCAGACCTTGAGGGGGATGCCCTGGAACCTACAGGGGAACAAGTGGCTGAACTGGGGGACCTGCCTGAGCTGACCCATTGGCAGCAGGAAGGAGGCCCCTCCAGGGAAGAGTTCTGCGAGGAGCAGAAGAAGTGCCCTTCTCTTGAGGGCTTGCGGCAGCAGGCTGCAAGCCAGGCAGCAGGTGATCAGTCTGGATCACACTGGATCTACTGGGAGAATGGTCTCCTGTATAGTGAGCCTAAGGTTGCTGAGCCTGGGTCAGCCTGTGTGCTGGTGGTACCCCAGCGCTTCAGAGCCTTCCTACTGGGTCTGGCTCATGATGTGCCTTTAGCAGGACATTTGGGGCAAGACAAGACCTTTCAAAGGCTTGTCACCCACTTTCATTGGCCCCAAATGCGCAAGAGTTCAGATACTCATTGCAGGACCTGTCAGACTTGCCAGGCAAGTGGTAAGAGTGGGAGGAAGCACAAGGCTCCTCTCCAACCTTTCCCTGTTGTCAGCACCCCCTTTGAGAGGGTGGGTATTGACATTGTGGGGCCTCTGGATCCCAAGACAGCCATGGGCAACAGGTTCATCCTGGTCTTGGTGGACCATGCCACCCGGTACCCGGAAGCCATCCCTCTTCGGACAGTGACGGCCCCCGTGGTGGGACGTGCACTGATGGGGATTTTCTCCCGTGTGGGGTTCCCCAAGGAGGTGGTGTCTGACCGTGGTACCAACTTCATTTCCAAGTATATGAAGTCCCTGTGGCAGGAGTGTGGTGTAACCTATAAGTTCACCACTCCTTACCACCCCCAAGGTAATGGGCTGGTTGAGAGATTCAACCGGACCCTTAAGGGCATGATTATGGGTCTTGAAGAACCCATGAGGCGTAAGTGGGACGTCCTCTTGCCATGCCTGCTCTTTGCTTACAGAGAGGTGCCCCAGAAGTCCTTAGGGTTCAGTCCCTTTGAACTGCTGTACGGCCATCCTTGTAAGAGGACCTCTGAGTCTGGTCAAGGAAGGCTGGGAGAAAGCTCCCAGGAAAACTCCCCAGGATGTATTTAGTTACATGCTGGCCTTCAGAAACCAGACTCGGCGTTTCAGACAACTCGCTGAGGCGAATCTGGAAGCCAGCCAGGAAGAGATGAAACGTTGGCATGATCAGAATGCCACTCTGATCGAGTTTCAGCCTGGACAAAGGTTTGGGTCATGGCCCCAGTGGAGCCCTGTGCGCTCCAGGATAAGTGGACCGGACCATTTGAGGTGGTGGAGCGCAAGAGTGATGTCACCTACTTGGTGGACTTGCAGTCTCCCAGGAACCCCTTGCGGGTCCTGCATGTGAACCGCCTGAAGCCCCACTTTGAGAGGTCTGAAGTGGGCATGCTCTTAGCAACAGATGCTGGGATGGAAGAGGAGACTGAACTTCTTCCTGACCTCCTGTATGCAAAGAGCAAGATGGGTCAGTGGATGGTGTGAACCTCTCTCCCACCCTGACCCCGGAGCAGCAGAATGACTGTCGCCAACTGTTGGGGCAGTTTTCTGATCTGTTCTCCCTGGCTCCCAGTATCACTGAATGGTGCATCCATGATGTGGACACTGGGGACAGTCCTCCTGTGAAGCACAAAACTTACAGAGTGACTGACAGGGTGAGAGCTTGCATCAAGGAGGAGGTCTCCAAGATGTTTGCCTTAGGGGTGATTGAGTCCTCTAACAGCCCTTGGGCCAGCCCAGTGGTCTTGGTCCCAAAGGCTGCCGCGCCTGGTGCCACACCCGAACTCCGGTTCTGTGTGGACTACCGAGGACTCAATTCAGTCACCAGGACTGACGTGCACCCCATCCCCAGAGCTGATGAGCTCATTGATCGGTTAGGGGCTGCCCGGTACCTCAGCACGTTTGATCTAACGTCTGGATACTGGCAGATTGCCTTAACTGATGGGGCCAAAGAGCGGTCAGCATTCTCCACACCAGATGGGCACTACCAATTCCGGGTGATGCCCTTTGGGATGAAGAATGCCCCTGCCACCTTTCAGAGGTTGGTCAACCAGGTGTTGGCTGGGCTGGAGGATTTCAGTGCCGCCTACCTGGATGACATTGCAGTGTTCAGCGCCACTTGGGAGGAACATCTGCACCACCTCTGGGAAGTGTTGAAGGCGCTGCGGAGGGCAGGCCTCACGATCAAGGCGAGTAAGTGCCAGATCGGGCAGGGTTCTGTGGTGTACTTGGGACACCAGGTTGGGAGCGGCCAGGTGGCGCCCCTACAACCCAAGATAGATACCATCCTGGCTTGGGAACCCCCAAAACCCAGACAGAGGTGAGAGCCTTCTTAGGACTCACCGGGTATTACAGGAGGTTTGTCAAGGGGTATGGCAACATTGTTGCACCCTTGACTGAGCTGACTTCCAGGAAGCAGCCCAGGAAAGTGAACTGGACTGATGCCTGCCAAAAGGCTTTTGATGCCCTGAAATCTGCCATGTGCACGGCGCCCTTGCTTCAGGCGCCCAACTTCTCAAGGGAATTCATTGTGCAGACAGATGCTTCAGAGCATGGTGTTGGGGCTGTGCTTTCACAGATGAATGAGGAGGGCCTAGACCAACCTGTAGCCTTTATTAGTAGGAGGTTACTCCCACGGGAACAGAGGTGGAGTGCGATTGAACGCGAGGCATTTGCTGTGGTCTGGGCACTGAAGAAGTTGAGACCATACTTGTTTGGGACTCACTTCCGGGTTCAGACAGACCACAGGCCCCTCAGATGGTTAATGCAGATGAGGGTGAGAACCCAAAACTGTTGAGGTGGTCCATTTCCCTACAGGGGATGGACTTCACGGTGGAACACCGCCCTGGTACAGAACACGCCAATGCTGATGGTCTGTCCAGATTTTTCCGCCTTAGTGATGAGAACTCCCAGGAGGAAGGGTAGTTCTCCCCACATTTCAGCTGGAGGGGACACGTGTTAGACTTGGCACCATTGGCGTGGGTATCCCTTCCATTTTTTGCTGTTGCCTCTTATGTTTTGCTGGTTTTAGATGCTTTTGGGCACTGTGCCACTGCTGTTCAGTGCCACAGTGCAAGTGCTCCCTACTGTAAATTGTGTTATGGATTAGTGACTCCATGATTGGATGATTGGTTTACTTGTCAGTCCCTAGTACAGTGCACTGCGTGTGCCCAGGGCTTGTAAATCCAATGCTGCTGGTGGGCTTGCAGCACTGGTTGTGCCACCCACAGAAGCAGCTTGTAAAATGTGTCTCAGGCCTGCCATTGCAGAGCCTGTGTGCAGTCTGTGACTGCCATGTCGACTTGGCAAGTGCAGCCACTTGCCAGTCCCTAAATCTTCCCTTATCTTCATATCAGACACCCCTAAGGTAGGCCCAAGGGCAGGGTGCATTGTAAGTATAAGGTAGGACATGCCCTGGTGTGTGTGGCATGTCCTGATAGTGAATTACAGCCATTTTCGTTTTTCACTATTGCAAGGCTACCTGCTCCCCATAGGCCAGAATGGGCAGACTGACTATTACACCTTATAGTCAGAACTGACCCAGGGAACATGGTAGAAAAACGAATTTAGTATGCCTGAACTCAGAATGATAAAATACATCTTTTAGTGAAGTTGGTTTTAACATTCTGTGTTTGAAAATACCACTTTTAGAAAGTGGGTATTTTCTTGCCTAAACTTCCAAGCCTGCCTCTGCTAGGTTGTGTATTCCTTGTCTGGAGATTGAGTGACAGGGGCTGGGGGTGGCTACAGGAGACAGGGTGAGTCAGCACAGGGCTGAATAGAAAGATCTGCATCCAGAGTGGAGGGAGGAGTTGCACCTGGGTCTGAATAGGGCTGTGCCTGCCTTCCACAATGCTGGCTCCACCTCCTGCCGGGCGTCTGATGGCTCTGCCCCTCACTCTCAAAGGAAAGAAGGAGTCAGAAAAACAAAGTGCTCCAGGACTGACCAGAACTGGTTTGGACTAGGCAAAGGCCTCTCTGCCTTCAGAGAACAAAGGGAAAACGGTGTATAAAAGGGGACCCAGACCCCTAGGAAATTAGATCACTTCTGGGAAATCAAGAAACCTGTTGCCAAGGAGAAGAACCGGAGAAGCTGAAGGAGGAGTACTGCCCCTGTGCTGTTTTGCTGAGTGGGGTTGGCCTGCAGTGGTTGCTTTCTGCCAAGGACAGGAGAAAAGACTTTGCTGTGCTTTGTCATCTTGAAGAAGAGAATCTCCAAGGGCTTGAACTAGAGCTTGCCTCCTGCCTGAAGTCTCAGGGATACAAGACTTCACCAACCAGCTCCCCCTGCATTCCCTTGCTGGGAATTGAAGTGCCTGCTGTTGTGCTGGGCCTTCTGAGAGACTGCGTGTCGCTGGGAGCTGGAAGCGCGACGCAACAACGAGAGCGTGTCGCCGCCGCAGCCGTGGTTATCGCATCACCGAGGAAGCGAGACGCCGCTGCCGCTGTCATCATCGCATCGCCGAGCGCGGCGCATCACCGGAGAAGCGAGACGCTGCCACAGAGGTCATCGTCGCATCACCGGAGAAGCACGTCGCAGGGCCTGTCGCGGCGCCAAAGATCACCGAGTCGCCGCACGGCCGTCGGGCGTGCACGCATCACACCAACGTTGTCGCATCGCAACCAAGACGCCATTTTGTCGCATCGTACCGGAGAAGAGTATCGCATCGAGGTGCCATCTTGTCGCATCGCACCGGAAAGCAGTAAGAAACCGACGCATCACCTCCCCACACAGTAAGGAAGCGAGCATCAACTCCCCTGCGCAGCAGTAAGGAACCGACGCATCCACTCCCTGAGTGTAAGGAACCGACGCATCACCTTCCCTGCGACCCTTTTGTTTTCTTTGCGTTACGCATTCAAGGTACATTGAGAGTAAAGTGTCGCATTTACAACTTGAGAGAACTGAACTATTTTATAACCTTTTAAAGCCTATTTTTTGATTACAGTATTGTGGATTTTTGCTATTGGGTCTTGTGATAAATCTATATAAAGAATACTTATTTTTATACTACAACCTGTGTGGTGTCCATCTGTAGTGTTTTCACTGTATTACTGTATGTGCTCACAAATGCTTTACACACTGCCTCTGAGATAAGCCTGTCTGCTCGTGCCAAGCTACCAGGGGTGAGCAGGGGTTATTTTAGGAGTGTTTCCCCCTTATCCTGACTAGAAGCAAGGGTCCCTATTTGGACAAAGGTGCAAACCATTGCCAACTAGAGACCCCCAGTTCTAACACTTCTCATATATATTCATACAAGCTGTTGGGGACAATGTACTCAGGATCCCTTGCCCTTCTGACCTTGTGGGAGAAAACCCCTGATGGAGACATATATATTCTATCACTGTACGAGAGTCAGCAGATGTCATGTTCATAGCAGAGGAATGAAAATGATGATGCACCATAGTAAACGGCTCAAACTATCCCTCGCAACTCCCCAGATAGGATAATGGCATTGATAACAAAACATCACTCTTACGCGTAACTGAAGGGAGTAAGCCGCAGATGCAACAATTAGTAACATTGGACGTGTCATGGGCCTGGTGCAGCATTTGCAAAAATAGATTGTCTACATATGTTTTCCGATGTTCCTCTTTATGGGGGGCCTGAGTAACAAACACATGTTCAGGGGGAACAGGCGTTGTACCAACCAAGGAATGTACTGGATATTTCTCCTCCAGGAACCATGCTATCCTAAGGATTGTAATTAGGAAAATCATGACTATCACTGCAAAAACTATTTTACTCTTTGTCGACCAAGCAGACCAACTAGATCCATCCCGCTCTAAACGTGGTGCGGGAAATGGCTGCTCTTCCTCAGTAATGGGTGAACCAAATGGGTACATTTTAATCAGAGGAAAGGAAATACAATAGGGCTGATGGCAAGAAGACAAAAATGGGCAAATGTTCCCAGTGTCCGTCAGAGCCTCACTGGTAGACTCCTATTGTTCGTCAACATTGGCACTATTGAGCACCGGTGGTGGAGCTATGGGAACCCAGCTCTTAAGGAAATCCCACGTCGCTCAGGATAAGGTACCTCCCTCCAGGAAAGCACGTTCAGTCTATCCTGTCTAATGTCCGAACAATGCACCAATTTCGCCTTTCCCTAAACTATTGTTGGTACCACAGGCAAGGTACACCCTATTTCTTACAGTCCATCCCTACTAATCTGACTTCTCCTTTGGTGCACTGTTCCTCCATCGGGGGCGCAAATTGTACCTAGCTACTCCAGGCACAGAAGGGTCAGTAAAAAGGGGGTCAGAGACAGAGGGGCCAGTGGAAGAAGTCTCTGGAATTGCCTTAATCTCCGGAGGCACTGCCGCATTTAGGATCTCATCGTTCTCAGCCTCTGTTTGGGTCCACATGAGTTGGGCGTCCAAAAAGGGAACGAAGCGCGGGACCTTCTCACACTCGGGGTCTCCGATGTTCTCACGGACCCACTGATCGTAGGGTAAGGGTAGAGGCACTTTGCGGCAATGTTGCAATTAATCCAGTTCTTGCGGCCGGTGACTGACTGCTGTGCGTGTGGCAAGGAGCACCTTGGCTAGCCCCTTCCACCTCGGCTCCAAACTTCCTTTTCTCTGAAAGAGGCGAATGAGGAGAATCTCCAGGACGAATCTCATGCTCTGGCCCCTCGGGTACTTGTGGAAGAGCGTCTTGGATCTGTTGGTGAATAGAATGCAGACATTTAGTTAATTCATACAGATAGTCCACTAACAAAGGATATTCAATTTCCGAAAAACGACGAGGTCGTGGGACGCCCCAAACATTTGCTGGGCGCCCAAACACAGCCTCGTAGGGTGACAGTCCTATCCTAGAATGAGCCGTGGCTCTCGTAGACAAAAGGGCCAATGGTAAAGCGTCTGGCCACTGCAACCCCGTGCTCTCCTGAATCTTTAATAATTTCAGTTTGAGAGTACCATTGTTCTTCTCAACCAAGCCTGCTGACTGGGGGTGATGTGCTGCATGAAATTTCTGTCGGATATGCAGTCCCTCACACACTAGTTGGATAACTTTCGTATTGAAGTGACTTCCATTGTCACTCCAAATCAAACGGGGCAAGCAGAAGCGAGGAAAGAACTCCTTGAGGAGCACCTTTGCAGTCGCTATGGCTGTGTTTTCTTTGATGGGGTAAGCCTCAACCCATTTACTGAATGCACAAACTACCACTAACACATATTTGAAATTATTGACTCGATCCATCTCAATGTAATCCATTTGGAGGACCTCAAAAGGGTAAGTGGGAGGTGTAAAATTACCAGGTGGTCTAGGGGTACCTTTCTCAGAGTTATGCATCATGCACACCATACAATATTTGACCAAATGGGCGGCCATCTTTGGGATAATGTCATTATGCCATACAGGATCTAACAATTTACAGATACCTTTTACACTGATATGGGCTGGCCCGTGCGCCTTAGTGACTACGGGGACAACGTATGCATCTGGTAACATCCATCTCTGTTTCCCTGACTTATCCGTCCAACACCCTTCCTCATCCAAACGTGCTGTGCTTTCCTGCCATATTGCTAACTCCTCGATCGTTGCCTCACTCTGAATCTCCTTAACATTTACCAACGTATCCTCAAACATAGTAACCTTGGGCACCCACCTAGCTGGACCTGGTCCAAACATCCTTTTCATCTTCGTTCGAGCTGTCTCCTTAGCTGTCTGGTCTGCAAATGCATTCCCCCTACCCACATCATCAGTTATTGCCTTATGGGTGCTACATTTTATTAGCGCTACTTTCTTGGGGAGTGTCGGGGCCAACAAAAGCCTATGTATAAGAGGGCCATTTTGTATCTTCATCCCATGGGAAGTGAGAAACCCCCTTTCTGCACAGTCGCCCAAAATTATGGGCCACTCCAAAAGCGTACTGGCTGTCAGTATAAATATTGACAACCAGTCCTTTACTCAACTCGCAAGCTTGGATAAGGGCAACGAGCTCTGCAGGTTGGGCCAACTGGTATGGAACTTGTGACGTCTCAACTACCGTGTGTAGCGTTGTTATTGCATATGCAGCTGTTGTAGTGCCATCTGGTAGCTTAAAACAAGAGCCATCAACATATAGTTCCCCTTGGGGGTCAGGGAAGGGAACATCAGTCAGGTCTACCCGTCCCTTTGTCTCTTCCTCCGTCCAAAAAATACAATCATGTATATCAATTTCCTCACTCTCAGAAGGGAGGGGTAGCAATGTGGCTGGGTTTAGAGTGGCACATCTTTTAATCGTGACATGTGGTGCAAAGAGAGTCAATTCATAGCCAGTCAGACGTGCACTGGTGAGGTGCTGTGTCTTAGTTTTATTCAAAAGTGTATCCACAGCATGGGGTACAATGACTGTGAGGTCAGCGTCAAGTACGAGCCCAGCCGATTGCCTCATAAATATGGCCACTGCCGCAACCGCTCTTAGACAGCTCAGGAGGGCTCTCGCGACAGGGTCAAGAAGAGCAGAAAAATAAGCACACCGCCGTTGCTTACCTCCAAAGGCCTGTGTTAAGACAGAAAGCGCACAACCGGCCGTCTCGTGTACGTACAGCATGAACGGCTTTGTATAGTCAGGCGTACCAAGTACAGGTGCAGAGCAAAGCGCAACTTTAATTGCTCAAAAGACTGCTGACATTCAAGCGTCCAAGGCAGGGGTTCATGCACATCTTTAGTGGTTAGTGCGAGCAGGGGTTTTGTTAGTAACTAATAATTAGGGCTCCATTGGCGACAGTAGGAAGTAATGCCAATTAAAGCACCCACATCCCTCTGAGTTTTAGGGATAGGCATTTTAACAATGGTGATGATGCACTCAGGGGTCAATCTCCTACCCTCCTCTGACAGTAGGTGACCTAAATAGGTGACCTCCTGTCGACATTATTGAAATTTAGAAAGGGACACTTTATGTCCGTGGTGAGCCAAATACAGCAATAACTTAATCGTACTGTCTTTGCATCCCTTTCCAGTATCAGAAGCAATGAGAAAATCATTCACATACTGAAGCAATACATTACCTGAGGGAAGCGTGAGGGAGTCCAATTGGGCTTTCAAGGCTTGGCTATACATACTAGGGCTCTCAGTATAGCCCTGAGGAGCTCAACAGAATCTAAAGCTTCTACCAGCTAGGGTAAAACCAAACAAGTGCCTGCTGTCGGGATGGATCAGGATACTAAAGAATGCATTTTTCAGATCAATGGCAGAAAATAATTTAGCAGAGAAAGGAATCATTGTCAGAAGGGCAGGGGAAACAGCGTTTACAACGCTGTAAACACAACCCAGTAACTTTGCAACGCGGTCGTTACAACGACCGCGTTGTTACAACGCATGCCATTACATCGCAAGTCGTATCAACGACTTGCTGTAGGGGGCGTGCAACACCAGGGAATGTGTTGGATTTTAAATCCAACACCTTCCCTGCTGTTGTGCAAACTGGAGTAGGAATAGTAATTAATACTATTCTTAAGTCCAGCGCGCCCCCTACAGCAAATCGTTGAAACGAGTTGCGATGTAATGGCACGGTTGGTAACAACGCGATCGTTGTAACGACCGTGTTGTAAAGCTATGCATAGTGAATGTATGCAATGTAACGTCATACATTCAAGGGCAGTAATGTCAGGGACCATTGGGAACTGAGGAACTACTATCCTATTAATTGCGCGCTAGTCAATTACAAAATGATAAACATCAGAGTGGTCATCAGAGGACCCCGAAGGTGCCCTCTTAAGGATGGGAAGAATAGAGCTATTGCACACATTAGCAGTCGTCTCCTCCACAACTCCAGACTCAATCAAGTCCTGTATAATCCGCAACAAAGCTCGCTCCCCTGCTTGCGGTATTTTGTACTGAGGAATACGAGGCAAGATAGCATTGTCTTTAACCTTAATAGAAACTGGTGGTATCTGTAAGAGTCCTACGTCCGTGTCACCCCGCGCCCACAATGTGGGCGGCACATCCTTAAACTCAGCAGGGAGAGGCGCATCCTTGGACAGACACTGCTTAGTGCTGACCACATTCAGACCCATCATCATGTAAACACAGTCCGGGGAACAATAAATTGTCACATGCAACTTCTTTAATAAATCTAAGCCCATCAAATTCTCTCCGCAATTAGAGGTCAACAAAAATGGCGAATCCACAGTAAAAGGACCTATAGTCAATGTGAGAGGTTTGGAAATGGGGCTTACAAACGGTACACCAGAAAATCCTACTGAAACATTATCCTGGCCAGACAGAGCTGCCCCAGTGACCAGTGAACGGGAAATAGAGCTATTCATAACACCTGTTTCCACTAAAAATTCCTTAGCTGAGCCATGCAAATCCACAGTAACGTAAGGACCGCGCTGATCTACAGGTATCTGAACTGGTCCCTCACCCTGTCCCTGGCCGTCCTAGCTGTGAGACACCCCTGTCACCTCATCCAGATCGTAGTCATCGTGGTAGTACTGTTTGCCCCTAGGGTGGTCAAAGTAATTCTGGTCAGTGCGACCCTTCGATGTCCCAACAGCCTGAACCCTGTCCTGGCCACCGTCTCCGCGACCCCGTCCATGAGACCCTCGTCCCCTCAGGACCGCCACCTTTTGCAAAAGCACAAGACACTCGCTGCACCAGTGTCCCTCCTCTTTACAGTATGCACACAGATTCGGTCCTACAGGTGTAGTGTTCCTGCTAGCACGCAGAAGCTGTCGGTCCGGACCACCACATCCTCTACCATTCCCTCGAGAAGCCTGTTGCAATAACACCTTCGTCTTCAATTCTTTGTGCTTTTTCTCCACCTTCTCCTCCTCCTCATTTTCCCTGTGTTCATAATACTGTGCCACACTCAATATTACAGAAGGGGAGGAGGTAGTCCAAGTGCTCTCCGGAGCCTGCAACCGAGTCACGATCTCAGGAAGCAAGTTCGTAACAAATCTGTTAACGAACAATCGGACACCTCCCTCCACCGACAAATCCAGTCCGCTAAAATCTAGAAACACCCCCTCAAATCGAGTGAAAAAATCAGACACTTTCATCTGTCTTCTGATGACATGCTGTTAACTTGTCCCAATCTACCCGTTTTGGTGGAATAAGAGAATGCATATAGGTAATAATTCGGCAAGGCAAAGCTAGTATCTCGGCCTTAGGCTTCTCACCCGGCTTCCTCTCCTGGTCCCACGCCTTAATCTGATCCGAGGTAGCACCCAATTCTGCAACATGGACTTGTGTGTGTACCTGCCTCCAAATATCAACGGGTACAGTAAGCCAAAGAACATTTAAATATCTGCAAGCGTCATCACTGTTGATGAAGCTGCCTCTGTCAATTCCTTATAATATGCAGTAGGATTTTTCCTAGGGTCGGGTAACTGAGTCTTAAGGGACAAAACCTCACTCCTCTTCCATGGAGTATAAACCCATTGTTCTTGGAACCGGACCTCTACCCGGGTTCTAGTAACAATGTTATGCTGATCCCGTAGCTCTGGTATCTCCGGGTGATATATGGGGTGGACTTCCCTCATCAGGAATTGGGACACTGTCTGCGGGCTCTTCTCAAGCAGCCTACCTCGATAAGCGACCAGTGTTGCGACATTACCAAAGACCTTACTAGGTGCCTTATCAGCAGCATACACATTGTCCCTAATATCATAAATGATCTGGGGTGCGACATCATTGAAACACTGTTCCCACAGTCCAATCAAAGTAGACGACATGTGCTTGAGGGCATGCTGCTGCACAACGGCTCATAATCTTTCATCGCACTCCACACATCCTCCACACTGTAAATGGGGTGACAAGCCCACTGAGCAGCCTGATTGGCTACCACCTTCTACTCTTCATCGCCCACATCAGATCGTATCAATAGCCGCCCTAGTCACTCCCTAGCTGTCGCCCAGTCTCCATCCCCCAATCCACGTACAGGCGTTCCGCTACTCAGTACCGTCGGGGAATGAAGACAAAGGGAAGGAGCAGTAACAGAGGGAACGGGCACCAATGTCGCTAATGATTGTGTCGTAGGTGTAAGAGCTGGAGAGGGAGATGCCGAAACAATAGGCGTAGCAGGAAGACTCGTGGTCATCGCAGGCGCAGAAGGCGAAGCCAAAGAAAGGACAGAAGGCGCGGTGGCCAAAGCAGCTGGATCAATAACAGAAGAAACAGAAACAGCAGAGGCAGAAGAGACGGACGATTGAGACTGTGGGATGGCAGGCTATATTTTCTGCGGGGCGTATGGGGATGGAGATCGAGCATCTAATAATTCCTCCACAAATGTATCATTTTCTTCTCGAGCAACATAAGACTTTTCACATTGCAATCGAAACTTCATATCAGCACACTCTATCCCTTTCTCTGTTTTCTCTCTATCATACGCTACAGCTTTCTGAGTCACTATCTGCATTTTTCCCTTCCGGGGGTCTTTCTCTGCTTTCATTGGTCTCTGTTTAGATTCCTTTTGCCATGTTCTGAGGGAGTCAAACATCGACTGCCTACTTCTTTTCGCAAACAATTTATCCTGTAGAAAATTAATTTCCTGTTCATCAAAAGTGGCCATCAACGGCCACTGCAACTCGGCGTTGTCCCTTGTATATTTGTGCCATAAGGTACTAAACATAATAGGGCCAAGGCCATGCTTTACATACATGTCGAAATTAGGGGTGCCTTCTGGAGGAGCTGGCTGACTTTCTTCCAATCGAGCATCAGCAGAACAAAAACGACAGCCCAAACAAAACACCTTGCTTAGGCACAGCATTTTCAAGGAAAACAAGTTCACTATTTATGCAGAGCAGATATTTGCAAATATCTTACCAAAATTGGTCCTCAGACCTCATCAAATACAAACCAAAGTGGTACCATGTTCACAAGAAACTCAAACAAATTCAAGCGCTTGTCTAAAAATGATCCTCAGACCGTACCAAACACAAACCAAAATGGCACCATAGCCACAAAGAACCAAAGCAAACTCACCTGGTGCACACAGGCCAAACAAATGTATTCTCCACTGCCGACTCTTTGGACCAAACGGTCAGATCCAAGGGTTTCGCCGTGCAGGACCCCAGCCGGGATGACCACTGGGAGGGGCACCCCCCAGTCAGACAGACAGGGAAGCTGCAAGTACCAGCCTCTCTCGGGCGGGCCGGGGATCCCTGCACATCTGACCCGACGCGGCCCGACCTCCTCACCTGTCTGTGGGCGAGAAAGGGTCACACCCGATGGGGTCCCTGTTTGGGCGCCAACTAAAGGAAGTGACCCAATTAGGGTCACCCGGGTCACTCGCAACCACCTCTCAGCCTTCCAAACAAATGAAGAGTTGGTCAGACAGTAGAAAATACAAACCAAAGTTATTTATTAGTCATACACTTGAGCGGAGTCCAGTCTGACCAGCCTCCTTGGATTGCTGCAGAGGGACTGACCCCCGCCAACATGGTAATACATGATATACATTTCCAGTACCCCTAAGGGCACGCCCAGACTGGAATTTTCCAGTTAGTAGCTGGTGAACAAAGGAGACTCAGAAGGATGAGCTGCAATCCTGAGACTGGGTACATGCTATCTCAGTTTCAAGGTTACTCTGACCGTGCCCGCCACTCTAAGGGTGGGAGCAGGCCTATCTAACGGGAAAGGTATGTAATGACAAAACAGTCTATTCATTAGTGCAGCAAAGCTCAACCTTGGAGGAATAAAATGAAAAAAAATATCGAGACTGCTTTCTGCTGAGGCAAACCGAATGGGAAAGACGTTTAGTTTCGATCCTGGTACAAAATGGCGGCTGAATACAAAATGGTGCCGCAAATGCTAACTTAAATTATACAATGTAAAGAGAAGTCGACCAAAAACATTTTCCATTCCCACAATGGAGAACCAGGAACGAATTGTGGCTTCAGCTCAGCATCTAAAAAAAGTTAGTGCTGTGTGAAGCTGACAAGAATATGATATGGATTCTCTCTTTCATCCATTTTGTAATCTCATCTTCAAAGAACTAAGGACAAGGCATTAAACTTTGATGTCAGAAAAAAATACTCAACTAATGGTTGAATTACACAGTGTAAAACTGGAAAATCTGAGATCAATCCCAGCTTCCCTGCTTGACCGAATTGTGTGATTTTATGTAAATACTTTGTTACTGAGCCTCTTTTTTGTTTATTATCACATAATATAGCACCTTAAAATAAGTGAGTTCAGCATGCATGCATGCTGCACAAAAACCTCTCGTGTTTTATTCAAAATGTTGCTGCTCCATCTATATTATGATTTTTGGCCACAGATCAGGTACACATGACAGTTGACTTGCCTTTTAGTTCACTAATAGCGTTGTCGTCAGTATGTGTCCAGTATTGTTTCTCAGTATATGTTTAAAAACTCTAACTTTAAATAAATACTTCTCAATGCAGAGATTTAGGCCTAGGTTTACTAAGGGCCTGATTATGACTTTGGCGCAGTTGGGCCAGCTCTCTGCCAGCATGGCTGCACCAAAGCATCACAAGGACCACTGACCTGATTACGGGAACGGCAAACCTTTTCTAGCACGGCATGGACGGTGACGTCCATGCCGTGCTGGAGTGGGAGTGCAAGCAGACAGGAGGGCACATGTTGTGCCCCCCTGACTGCATCCCCATGGCGGGGATTGCACAAGGGCCCTTTGGGCCCCTTTGTCCCTCCAATGCCAGCCTTTTCAAAGCAGGGAGCCCACCATGAAATGGCTAGCGGTGGAGGGAACTCGTAATATGCTGAGTGGGACTGCAAAAGTCCCACTCAGCATAGTACATTGGGCCTCCACTGCGCCAGCACATGGGAATGGCGGTTCCCTGGCCCAGGCGGCGGTCCACCGCTGGTACAACTTTGAATGTCATAATCAGGTGGACTTCCCTCATCAGGAATTGGGACACTGTCTTCGGGCTCTTCTCAAGCAGCCAACCTCGATAAGCGACCAGTGTTGCGACATTACCAAAGACCTTACTAGGTGCCAACGCGAGTGCGGCGGTCAAAGACCTCTGCACTCGTAATCAGGCCCTAAGAAAGCATGCAACGCACTGCAGAAAGTTAGCTCTGAAGTTAGCTTCAGGAAGCAACTCAAATCCTATCTATTCTAGCACCTAGTAGGCAACCAAAATCAAGAGCTGAAGTTTACCAGCACAGGGAGGCCCATTGGGCAGTCATGCGCTATATAAATCCCAAGAATAGAATAAAACAGAAAGTAAAGTTTCTGTGCTGTGTTGCATGAACAGGAGAGAGGAAAACAACGCAATACCTACTATGATGTGGCTTTGTTCTGCTCTCTTACTGTAATGACGCACTATATGCTGCCATGCGCCAACGCATACACCCTTGCGCTAAAGTGCAAGGGTACCTGCATTGTGGTTTTCATAGTTTTGTACAGGAGGCATCGCCTTCCTGTACAAAAGCTATGCTTTAAAGAGTTCCCTCCTGCAAGAGGGAAAAAGAAGAAGAAATTAAAAGATCACTTTTCATTACACCTGCCTAAAGGAGGCACAGGATTTTGGTGCAAATCTGTCTACAATTATTTGTAGATAGGGATTTGCCTCAAAACCCATAGGTGGTTGCATCAGAGTGCCCAGCACCCCCTCCCATGGAAATCTCCCTTGATGCAAAGTAATACAAGGCAGCACATTAAACAGCTTTGTGTTAGTTTTGGTTACAATACAATGTAAATAGCAATTTATGTTGCAAATACCAACACAAGACTTTGGATCAGGTTTGTGTTGAAAAATTAATGCAAATCCGACGCAAAGTGTTTGTAAATCTGGGCCATAGTGTGATGTACCAAGGTGAAATGCATCTGTGTGATAAAGAAATACACATTTTTTTATTTTAAAGACACTTTATCCATTACAAGGCATGGGAAAAGTGGGCAAATGCTCAGGGCCCCCTCCCTCCAAGGGTACATCTAGGAAAATGAACTTTCTCTCTTTCACACTTTTCCTTACCTTAACGTCTCTTCCTCTTCTCTGTCTACCGCTTGCTCTACCTCTGTCTTTTGTTCACCCAGTGTCATCTTAAGGATTTTTGTGCTCCCAGAAAGACATATTTCAACTGTTTTGGAGTGACCCTTTTACTAACCGTTTAGCATATGATTAAGCAATATTTGGCTGACAGTGCATAATTTGTAAAAAATGAGTGGTAGTGCTGAAGCTCTGCCCAGTAGACTGTGGCCAGCACCATTACATGTTAGTGTGAATACCAAGTCTGGTAGACTGGAATCTGTTAGGAATAGTTGTGGCATACACACCACAAAAGCCCAAACCCTGTTTTTCTCATTGTGTCATTCGTGGTCTGGGATACAATCCCTAGCCAATTATGTTTCCATGAACTTTCCTGTACCCTCTTAAAAGATATTGATCTTTCATTTCTGTGTCCCTGTTATTTCAAAAGTCTCTTGTTTATAGTAGCGACCCCCGGGGCCATTTGACACCTTACCCAGTATTCTGGCCCATTTCACTAAAAATGTTCAATGGCATCCGAGGTCTTTCGAGGAGTAAGACCTCTGACCCTCGGTCTAGGTTCACTCTCTCCCCAGCAGCTCCGCTGTGCCGTCTCCTGCTCGCCAGACCTCCGACCTCCTCCTGGGAAGTTCGAGGCTGCTGCCTGCGCCTGCTGCACGCTCCGCCTAGAAACCAGCCCGCCCCAGCCCGCTTCACACCCTGCCCCTCACCTGCAGCCCTTCAGCCGCCGCCCCCGTTATTCTCCCGCCACCGTAATTATTTTCATCCTCATTTTATTTTAAATTTCATTGTTGTTCCACCACTGTTTTAAATTACCACCACTGTTTCCATTCATCTTGGTGCCTGCATCTGTCCCCCCGCTGCTGCCCCTGCGGCCCCTCCCCCCCCGGACAGCCCCTGCTCCCGCCTCCCAGTCACTCATCCCTCCCCCTCCCCTATTTAATGGCCGCCGCTGCTCGGTCGTGCACAGCGGGCGCGACAAAGGCAAGCCCGTCTGCGCCCGTTCCCAACCCGACCGCGACCAGCACCAGGGACCCTGGATCCTGAGCCACCCACCGCTACAACACAGCCGTCCTCCTCGCACTCAACCCCAGAAGACATAGCGACTGCCAACAGGCCACACCAAACATGACCCACGGCCAGTTCTCCTGCCGCCACTGGCGTCAGACCTTCACCACCACCCCGGCCACCAACACCGCCGACGCCAACACAGATGACGCCCTGAAATGCATCCTCCTCAACGTGCGCTCCATGCACAGACACGCCGTGGAGATCTGGAACCTACTTGACTCTCTCGCCCGACATCGCCTTCTTCACGGAGACCTGGACCAACGCCTCTGCCGCCCCCGACATCAACACCGCCATCCCGGACGGATACAAGATCCAGAGGAAGGACCGCCCGAACCACCCGGGAGGGGGCCTCGCCATCGTTCACAAGAACACCCTCCGCCTCACCATCTCCAGCGAAACCTTCCCCTCCGCTGAACACCTGCACTTCCAGATCCAGACCAGGCCCAACTCCACGCTCCGCGGCACCCTCACCTACAAACCCCCTGGCCCCCTTCGCCGCCACCATCACCGACCTCATCGCACCCCACGCCATTGCCTTGATGAACTACATACTAATCGGAGACCTGAACTTCCACCTGACAACCCCAGTGACCCCAACTCCACCACCCTCTGCGACAACCTCGCCAACATCGGACTTAAACAACTCGTCACCACACCGACCCACAGGGCAGGACACACCCTCGACCCCATCTTCGCAGCAGGAAACAGCGTCCATTTCAGCCACACAACGCAACCCCTATGGACCGACCACCACTGCGTACACTTCCTCGTCGACAAACCCAAGGCACCCAAACCAGCCCTACGCCCACCGCGAAGGAACTGGAGCAAAGTCACCGACGAGCAACTGAACTCCACCCTCAACCGAGACAAATGCACCGCGACATCCGACACCAACCTCACAGCCAGGGAATTCCACACTTGGATCTCCAACGGCGCGACACGCTCGCCCCGCTACGCAACCCCGACAAGCAGTGTTCCAGGAAAGCCGCCTGGTTCACCACCGATCTCTAAGAAGCCAGACGCACCTGCAGACGCCTGGAGAAGAACTGGAGAAACAGCAAGATACCTGGAAACTACACCACTTACAAAGACGCCATGACGCTCTACCACAAACGAATCAGAACCACCAAAAGGACCTTCATCCACAACAAAATCCTCGCCAACTCCAGCAACTCCAAGGAACCTTTTAGTGTCATCCAGGAATTCACCCACCCCCGCAGCGAAGCCATGGACATCACCCCGTCCCAAGACCTCTGCTACAAGTTTGGATCCTACTTCCACCTCAAGATCAAAAACCTCTACGACAAATTCATCGACCATTCGCCAGACTCCGCTGCAGGCCTGCCCTCCAGACACACCTGCCAGCCCACCATCTCCTCCTGGACGCCGATCACGGCCGAAGACACCGCTTCGACCATGAAAGGCATCCACTCGGGGACCCCACCGACCCCTGCCCTCCACACATATACCACAGAGCTGCGTCCAACATTGCACCCGAACTACAACGCACCATTAACACCACCTTTGAAACAGGCTCCTTCCCAGACGACTGGAAACACGCAAAAGTCAGGCCCCTGCTCGAGTAGTCCTCAGCTGATCCCACGGACCTCAAGAACTACCGGCCCATCTCGCTTCTCCACTTTGCTGCCCAGTTGCGGAGAAAACAGTCAATGCGGAACTGACGAGATTCATCGAAGACAACGCTGTCCTCGACCTGTCCCAATCCGGATTCCAAAGCAACCACAACACCGAGACCGCCCTACTCGCCGCCACAGACAGCCGCACCCTCCTCGACCAAGGACACTCCTCAGCCCTGATTCTACTCTACCTATCAGCAGCTTTCGACACTGTCTCCCATCGCACACTCGTAGCCAGACTACACGACGCCGGCATACAAGGAACCGCCCTAGACTGGATCTGATCATTCCTCACCGGCAGAAGCCAAAGGATTAAACTGCCGCCCTTCCTCTCCGATCCCACAGAAATCACCTGCGGAGTCCCACAGGGGTCATCACTCGGCCCGACCCTCTTCAACATCTACATGGCCCCCCTCGCCGCCATCGTCCGACAACACGGCCTCAACATCGTATCCTACGCTGACGACACCCAGCTCATCCTCTCCCTCACCAAGGACCCCACCACCGCCAGACTCAACTTCCAGAAAGGAATGCAGGATGTCGCAGTCTGGATGACCAACAGCTGCCTAAAGCTCAACGTTGAGAAGACAGAAGTCCTCGTCCTCGGAACCACCCCTTCAGCATGGGACAACACCTGGTGGCCCACTGCCCTCGGCAGCGCACCAACCCCCACGGACCATACCAGAAACCTCGGCATCCTACTCGACTCATCCATCTCCATGAACCGACAGGTCAACGCCGTCACCTCCAGCTGCTTCAACACCCTCCGCATTCTCCGTAAGACATTCAAATGGATCCCCCCCGAGTCAAGGAAGACAGTCACCCAGGCACTCATCACTAGCAGGCTGGACTATGGAAACGCACTCTACGCTGGCATAAACAAGTCCCTACTCCACAAACTCCAGACAGTACAGAACACCGCCACCAGACTCGTTCTCGGCATCCCTCGACACGAGCACATCAGCCAACACCTACGGAAGCTCCACCGGCCCCCCGTGGAGAAGAGTCAACTTCACAATCCTCACCCATGCCTACAAACGGACCCAAATACCTCAACGACAGAGTCATCCTCCAAGTACCAAAAAGAAACATCTGATCAGCCAACCTCGCACTCGCCGAAACCCCGCGCATCCACAGAGCCAAAGCAGGTGGAATATCCTTCTCCTACATCGCGGCCAAGACCTGGAACGAGCTCCCGGCAGACATCAGACATGGCCCCAGGAAGATGCTCAAGACCTGGCTCTTCGGCTGAACAGCACTTCGACCCCCCCCCCCCACATCCCCAGCGTCTTGAGACCCTTTCGGGTGAGTAGCGCTCTTACAATTCCCTGATTGATTGATTGATTGAATTAGTGAGATTTTGGGTGTTACGTGGTCCCAGGTACCATCTTCGTCTGAGCGCGGTATTTAAACTACGTCCAAGCCACCAGGCCTCACTTTGCTTTCTACCGGCTTGGTGAGAGGTCTTGTCTCTCTCTCCTCCCACCTGCAATCCTGTCAGTCCTGTAGACTTCTTTACCTGTGTGGGCTGCATCAACACCAAGACACCAAGCCACAGGTAGGCTTATTCAAGTTCCTGCATCCAACCACACCTGAAAGAAAAGATATAAAAAAGAAGCTCATAACACCAAGTAATCCCACATTGTAAGACATACTAGAATTTAGGGCAAGGTTAGTGCACTAACACGTGATTGTTTTTCTGTTGAACTATTGTTTTGGAACTTCCGAATAATTGCCCTACCTTCCAGAGAGAGCGAAACACTGGAATCAATCAGAGAGCAGAATTGCACTCCCAACTCATGTATTATAAGCTCAAAAACACTTGATAAATCTTGATCAATCTTGAAAAAAGGATCTAGAGAGTAGAGACCTTAAGCAGAAGAGTCATATGATCAGTAAGTGCATGAGTAACTGTTCCATACTATGAAGATGTGTTTGTGGCACTGTATATCTACTTGATTTTAACGTTGGCTATTTCTCTTGTGATCATGCACATCACAGTGATCTAGCCTAGACTGAGATGAGATATGATCTGAGGGAAGACCCACACTAAATCAGTTTTGAGAAGAGTGCATGTGGTATACCAGACACAAGATCTTGAGCGTAAGGATCGTACTCTTTCTTCCCATTCCCCTTCTGAGACACCTGCTTACTTTGGGTTCCATCCCAGGTCAAGAGTTGTCTTATTGGTGAGTGAAGGTCCAGCATTGTCTATGCAGAGTAGGCGTATTTCAGGTGAGTGGTCTTGACAAAATCCACCTCATGCCTTTTTAATGAGACTACAAGACAGAGACACCCCCTGCCCTTATTCTCACTCTTGAAAGATCCTGCTTTGTCCTTTTGTGACGGATTCCCATCTTCCTCTCTGTTCCCCCTTTGTTTTTCCCTCTCATCCTCTCGCGAAATGTCAGGTGAGGAAAAATAAGTGCCATTCCCTGAAAATGTGTGCCGGTGGGCCCCACCAGCAACCAATGGCTCAAATTAAGCCCTGGTTTGGCATAATTCGGGATTGCCTTAGCAGAAAACAGGTAATACATTTCAAAGTTGTTCCGGGCTGGGACCCCCAAACTGCCTTGTCCAGGGCCCCCCCAAATCCTTCAGATGCCACTGTTTATCATAGTCTAACATTATGCTTGTTGCACGATTTACATGCCAAATATTTTCAAGGCTCTGCTCGTGCACGGGCTCTTAGAGCCAGAGCTGACCCTTGACTTTGCTCTGCTTTTCCTGCTAATATTTTTAGCTTACCCACCTCTAGCATTCTCAACTGTCATCTTGAAGCTCTGACATGCAGTTAAGGGTGTTCCACAGCAGAATAAAGCAAACCATTTTAATGAGAACATGCAAAGTAAGGAAAACAAAGTATGCAGATGGAATTTCCTACCCTAGACCCTTTTTAAATAAATGTAAAAATACAATGGGGCCTATACACAAACTGCACTTGTAGTTGTTTAGAAGCACTACACTAGTACTACTTACAAAATGCTATTCACAAACTTAAGAGTGTAAATCTCCACCTCTACCTTTCTATAATTTCTATCGGAAAATCCTCACACATGTAAGTTTACTACTTAAGATCTGATTACGAGTTTGTCAGTATATTCTGACCCGTGCTTAAACATTTGTTTACGCATGGGTCAGAATTACGAGTTAGTGGGGATTTAAAGCATCCGATAATTAGCAGCTGCGTTAAAGGCCTCAACCTTTGTTAAATTTCAGCAGTCTAACCAGCTGAAATATAACTGAGGAAAGCATTCCGTATTTACCATATCATGGGGATTTCAGTGAGTTAAACACCAAAATCCTCCTGTGATTCCCCAGCAACTATAATAGGTGTTATTTATTGCACCCGATAAATAACTTACCCTGTGGTATCGTTATTTATCAGGTGCGATAAATAGCACCTAAACTTGTAATCAGGATCTTAGTAGTAAATGTGGAAGAGACTGGGGGAGTGGCTGGAAAATACTTACTACTAAATGGGAGGTGTTTGGGAAGGAATAAGGAGGGGTTTATGGAGGGGTAGAGAGGGATTTAGGTAGGGTGCATATACCCATAAAAGAGTATGCCCATTGCTATTCACAAACTGTACCTCTAAAGTTTCTAGAGCCATAAAGGGATCCAAAACTGTAGCAAATTACTCCAGCTCAGAGCTGGAGTAGATCTAACACCAGACTTGGCCGGCCAGTGGTACTACAAGACACTCCCATAGAAAATAATGGAGGTAGGGTCTTAAAATAAAACCCCAGAGGAAGTAATGTTAAATTACTTTTTTTTTTAAATTGTTATAAAATATAAATAAATATAAATCAATGTTAAACCAATTTCTGAAAATAAAACAAACATATTATTCAATTAAATTTACTATTTCATCAAACTTTTGTGAATGTATAAATAAATGTAAGAATATTTTTATTAAAATACAAATAAGTCACCTTAAATAATTCTGCACATCTCTTTTAAAATTATTAGTGCAAACTAAAACATGTAGTTCATTTACTTTAGGTGGGAATTTATTTTCTAAATTCAACCTCAAAAAAATATTGTAATTTAATTTATTTAAATTAATTGTAGATTTAAGTAAAGTTAAGTTGATAGTATTGTAGATTTTTGTCTTTTGTTCTAAATTTAAAATAAATATATAAAATTAATTTACAACAAAATGTAATTTAAAAATAGTTTTACTTTTTATGTGTTAAATAAACCTTTTTACTTTCACCTATACTCTACTATCGGGAAACTGCACTGTCACGGGGAAATCTCCCTTTGATAAAGTGTAGGAAAAATTTTAAATGTTTCTCAAAAATTCTTGTAAATATTTCAATAATGTATATTGAATGAAACACAACTTATTTTTCTGAAGTTTGAATAATAAAACCCATCTAAAGTAAAAGAATTACATTTCTTTCTTGTGCATTAATAATTATTAAAAGTGTTGTTTAGAATTAATTAAAAGCAGCTTAATTATATTTTATGAAAAACTAATGTTACATTAATTTATAAATTCAAAAATGATTGTTAAAATCTTTTATAATTAAATATTAAATGTTTAATTTTATATTTTTTAACATCAAATTATATTTATTTATATTTTAAACTGTATTAATTATCTTAATTTAACATTATTTTCTACTGGGTTTTATTTTAATTTCCTGTCCATTATTTTCTGTGGGAGGGAGTGGCAGTTTCAGTGATTGGCTATGTGCGGTACTAATGCTTTTTTTTGCCAGTAGTAACTTTCAGTTATATTTGGCTCCACTTCATTTTTCAGGGGGTGGATACCTGTGTCTACACTTTCGAGTAACTTTAAAATCGGGTTTTGTGAATAGCCAAAAGTAGTAAAGTTACTCATAAGTATGACTAAATACACGTGGAAGTTACTCACAAGTGTTAGTTAATTTTGTGAATAGCTGCATTTATTTAGATGCATTTACAATGTTTTGATTGAAATACAAAAATAAGTGTGCAAGTAATGGTTAGTCTCTATGTGCATGCAACATTTGAACATGTGCCGTTCAATAATGCATGATTAAATTCTAAACAACTTCTTAAAAAAAGTTTTCTCATTTTATCCAATTGCAAAGGTATTCCTGGCTGTGTATCGCAATCCTTTTTACCTTCAGTTCTAAATTTTTCCCCTTGTCAATACTAAGAACTAAGGTTTAATATGTCTGTATAATTTTGTCCAGTCACAACGCACATACACTGACATTTCATATGATCCAAATTTTGTAGCTTAGAAATGTATAATGTGCAACATATCACTATTTAAATCAATAATTTGGCGCTTAATGAAGAAATATCCATAATTTTAAACAAATGTTCAGGAAACTTTTCTTGAAGGTTGCTTGGAGAGGATGTAGCCTTACGGCTAGAGCGGTCGACCTTGAAACTGGGGAACCGGGTTCGCCACTCATCATCCTGTGATTCTTGTCAAATCACTTAGGGCCTGATTCACAGAACTAACTTACGTCAAAAACGTAAAGTTAGTACTTTTTGGTATTCACAGAATACACTTACTCATTTTGGTATTCACAGAATGAACTTACTCATTTCGGTATTCACAGAAGTTAGTAGTCCTAACTTTAGGACTCCTAAATGCCTTCTGTGAATACCGAAAGTCTTAAAGTTAGGATTTTCTCAGTTTAGGAGTAGTAGGACTTTACTACTCCTAAACTGAGAAAAATCCTAACTTAAGACATTCGGTATTCACAGAAGGCATTTAGGAGTCCTAAAGTTAGGACTACTAACTTCTGTGAATACCGAAATGAGTAAGTGTATTCTGTGAATACCAAAAAGTACTAACTTTACGTTTTTGACGTAAGTTAGTTCTGTGAATCAGGCCCTATATCTCCCCGTGCCTAACAAATATGAATGTGTCCATCTGTAACGAAACTGGTGCTCATGTAAAGCGCTCTGATACCTGATATCCTCGGGTCTAGTTCACGCTATATAAAACTCTAAAAAACAAAAATAAAAAAAAGTTGCACTAGAAAATGCTCACACTGAAGAGTGAATGATGGTGTTGTACAGCATGTGCTAATGTTGGCAGAAGATAATTGGGCTAAGGTACGCTCCATCATGTAATCTTTCTTAAATGGCAAATGCGGAAATGTTTTCTGTATGCACTTAATTTTCTGTTATTTGTACTACAATTGCTGTTGTTTTTCCCTAGTGAAGTATGTATTTTGCTTCTGCTGTCTGATAAATCAGTCAGTGCAGACCAGGCTGCAGTGTTTGTTTCTCTTCTGTGAAGACTTATATAAAAACAGTAGCATTAAAACTTTTTCTCAGTAACAATGCTGCAGGTACAGAGAGAGGACCTAAAGGCTGGTATCTGAAAAAGTCATTCTATCAAGGGGATTACACGGCACCTGTTCAGTGTGTCGATTCAGCACTGCTTATCTTGGGAGGCCAGAATGGATTTTGTTTCATTAGTCACCCAGCTACACTTAGATCCATTCCATGTTTGGATGAATTTCCTAAAAATCTTACTGGGAGCCAACATGGCTGAGGCAAAGATAATATAATTTAATGCATGATGGATCCTTTAAAGTCCTTAGGACTATGGACTTTAGGCCTCATTACGATGTCAGACATTCCTAAAACTTATCTCAGAAATTCCGATTTCTGATAAGATTTAGTATATAAGGACTACCACTTGACCACTTGTCAGAGAGGTCCTTCACCCAGATAACCGTTGGAGATTGTGCCAGGGACGGTAACCTGCTGCCAGCACACCTCACACTGCACAGATGCTACATCTCGCCTGAAACCTGAAGCTGATAAATCCAAGTCCCAGAGGAAGAACGTCTGACTGCTAAAGCAGTGTGTGTTTGCCTTTCATGGGGAACACTGTCTTCCAGTGGTGTATCAATGGCCCCTGCAGTCACTGTGGTGCAGGGGGCCCCCGAGCTCCAGGGGGCCCTCTCCAGCACTGTTCACCGGCAGAGGGCCCCTGGTCTGAGAGCTCGGAGTCCGGAGCGTGGGGGCCCCTTCCTTTCAGGAGGGCACCCTCAAGTTTTGTTACACCACTGCTGTCTTCGTGCCTCTGCTGATGGAGACAGCCTTTGCTGTCAAAGTATGCAGTGCATCTCTCCTCCCTAAGAAACTCTAGACTGCAAGTTGATCTGCCTTCCATGCTCTCATGGTATAGCGCATAAAAGTAGACGTTGGGGGGTAGCGTTCTAGATAACATTTTAAATGACATTATAATAATGCTGGAAATGTTTATTTTATTCTCGTTATTTATAACGTGCCTTGTTGCTGTTTTTATAATATTTTGTGTCGTTTTAGATGTAATGAGAAACAGATTTTTCCTGTATCAATAAATGCTTTTAACTTACAAGTGTTAATTCTTCTTTGTACAGTTTGAGTGATACTATGAATAATGAAATAAGGTTTGTTGCTATTTCCATGGTGCCCCTGATCCCTTTATAGGATTGTTAGTAACCCAAAAGCAATGTTCCTATTTCAATTATACATTGAACAGTGTCCTGTGGGGCTACAATAACGTGTCTTTTACATTCATCGCTGGTGAACTGAACCAAGTTTACCCATGGGTGGGAAAGCACACCATGCCAAAATTGTAACTTATGCAACAGTGTCAAGTTATTGGCTTAAGGGCAGTATAACACCATGGTCCAAGTTTTATAGCAAACCTTTTAAAAAAATGCAAAATTTTTCCAGATATAAATAAGACTGATTCATTAAGAATAGAGAGGACTGGTCATACATTGGTCGATGATTCATAATACCATCTTCAATCCATTTTGTATAACCATGATTAATGTAGGATAGTTTTGTCTGTAATGTACCCCAGGCCTTCTTTTCAACCATGACTTGAACTATAAAAAAATCTTTCCCAAGAAAGCTTACATCAAGTACGCTTGTTTTTGTTCTTCTTTTTCTTTCTCCTTTTTACCAGTTAATTTTCATTTTAGCCTCTTCCTTGACTGGTACTTTATGATTAAATCTGAATGTCACCATTCGGAACATTTAATATTACTCATTAAGGTATTCATCAATTCGTAAGTGATCCCCTTGTTCAACATTTACCTTTACGCTAATTGATTCCCAAGCTCATAAGGTCTTATTTGGTTGCCCTTTTTCACTTGGGCCTTGGTTTAGTGGAAATAATATTTTTCATATTGTAAGAAGGAGTGACATGATGTTGCCCACTGGTCATCAATAGTATAATGATGATGTTAAAGATACATTTTTGCAGATTTTTGAGAGTGTAGTCAAAGGGGTATAGCTGTAGATTATCTTTTTCTATTGTGGGAGGCCTATCGGGGAGAGAAGAAAGGGGGTAGGTGTTCAAGGCCAGAAGAAGGTCAGTCAAGTCTGCTATAGAGGGCCATTAAAAGGTCATGGAGGGGTCTTAGTAGGCCAGCATACAATTGTCTGTAGTGGACGGTGGCATTCAAACTGTCTGCAGTTGAAGGGGGCAGGTAATGCCATACTCCATGACCTCCCAGACTCTACACTGGTACATTTTAGTTGCATCATACATGCCACAACACACCACATCCAGGGTCTAAAGAGTTTCACGTTTATTTATTTGCATAGTTACTGAAAACCATCGCAATATAGTAAAACAACCAATAAAACCATTAATACACAAAATAAAATACCGTGCCATGCATGCATATCTGATAGTAGTTCCTTGCAGACATGAAGCAGCTACAAAGTAACTCATCATAACATATTTTGTTGTTGCTTCAATGTAATTAAAAAGAGCAGCATTATCAGTTAAGAACCAGACTCTTCGCATTCGGCCTAGTGTCAGGTCAATTGCAAGGTGCTCGCATTGCAAAAAGTGCTTAAAGTGTTTTTAAGTGCTAATCTCACTTTTCATTCCCAGCATGATTCGCTCAGTCTAAGTGAAGTCGAACGGGACTGGGTGTAGTGTTTGGAGCTGCCACCCACTGAAGTGCAAACTGCCCAGTAAGTAGATCAAATAAAATGAATTTGTCGCATGGTTAATAATACCCAGTGCATTAAGAGCCAACAATTTACAGCCATAAGAATACATAAGGTTAAAATTTACCTGTCTGAAATATCGGTTGGAGCATCTTTTTACTTGTTTAGGTGATGGCTGCTGAGTTCACAAGTATGTGTGTGCTGCTATTGGCCCTTTGTTTGAGGCTTGAGTAGGATCGGTTTTCAATTACCCTGCAGTAGTTGACCTAGTATGTCTTCAACTAGCGACCTTGCTTCACCGGTCAGAGGCTAGTGGCATTTTTTGTACAGCAAGCATAAGAAATCTTACCAGTCTGCAGTTCAGCTGTGGGTCCCCAGGACTGAAGCAGGCCAGCACTACTTGCCTCCGTGAGCAAATTCCCTGCTGATTAAAAGGAGCCTTTAGCAGCTGTCTCCTTTCTTTCAGCAGCTCCCTTGCAGATATAAAGTAGATACAAAATGTCTTTTGTTCCGTTGTTGCACAAGCGACAAGAAGTTTGAGTCGGCACCCTCAACCAGGGTGGGAGGTTCAAGGCGCATGGAAGTAGACCCAGGCGGTGCCTCAAGAATTTTGTTTTTACTGATTTGGGGTAGCCCTGGTTAAAATATTTTTGTGGTGCAAGCGATTTGTAATTTTTCAAGGTCATCCAAGCGTGGGCTCTAGCTGAAAAAAAAAGCTTTGTCCTCCACCAGTGAGAGTTGCTTTAGTGATTTCCGAACCAGTTTCTTAAGGGTTGAGGGGTGAATCTGTGTATTCCAGAGTGCGGAAAGCCCCGTGGTCATCAAGCATTCCTGAAGATAGCTTATTGCGGGAGATGTGTCTCTCTGCTGGAGTTCTTGCCATAGTAGTTGGTTTAAGGTATTTGGAGTGGCAGTCCTGATCTTAATCCAGCAGATGGATTGTTTTATTAGGCCGAACTCCAGCCTTATCTGGACTGGCGAGGTATAGTTTGGAAGGCTGAACATGATTCCAAATGCTTTAACCAAGATCCTGTCCAATAGTTTGGCGTCTCTGCCATGCATTGATTCGCTGCCGTAGGTTGTTGGGAGAATTTTGGCTTGTGCTACTTTCAGGAGAGGTCTTAGTGTGGGCCCAGTCAATTTTGAAGTGAGGTTTTTTAATGTTGTTGCTAATGCCAGCCTTTTCCTTCTTATTTCTTCTTTATGTCAAGCAAATGATCCGTCTTTGTCTATGCTGATTCCTAGAGACTTGTAGTCTGCTGCTACTTCTATTTGTGTGTCTCCAAGTGCCAGAGCCTCTACCGTTTCCTCTTGTTGTTAATGGCCATTGATCTTGTTTTCCTATAGTTGACTTTTAGGTTGTTCTTTCGCATAATTCTGCATTTTGTTGAGGAGATGTTGCAGGCCAACCTGGGTGTAACTAAGCAGAACTACATCGTCAATGTACAGGAGGCTAGTAATGTTTTGCCTCACAGCCTGGGTGCATGGGAATTGCAGGTGTTAAGTTCTTGCGGCAGGTCTGCCGTGAATAGATTGAACAGAGTGAGAGTGGAAGAGAGCACGCAGCCCCACTGCAGGCCGATGGTTGTTAGTACTCAACAGGAGAGGTGAGTCCCCGCTCCCAATATCACCTGCACCCAAGTGTCAGTGTGGTATCAGTATATTAAAAAGTGCTTGTGGAATGCCCCATCGAACCAGCTTCCCCCACAGCATTGTCCTGTCAACATTATCGAAAGCAGCAATGAAATCAATAAAGCAGAGGTTAAAGTTCGAGGTCTTTGCTGCGTCTATGAGTAGAGAAATTGCCAGGATGTTTGTTGTTGTGCCTGACATTTTGCGAAATCCCATCTGATTTGGTGGTGCTATTTCATTTTCACCTGCCCAAGCTGTAAGTTCTGCTAGCACAGTGCCTGCAAAGTATTTTGCCTCATTGTTAATCAATGCTACCAGGCGGTAATTACCTGGTAAGGCAGTAGACCTGTTTCGTGGATCGGCACAATCGTAGAACCTTTCCATGAATCTGGAATCCTGCCAATTCATCTGACTTCAGAGAATAAGAGATGAAGGGTGCTTGCCCACTCAGCCGACCTCTGTTTGAACAGTGCTGGTGGAATGCTGTTTGGGCCCGTTCCCCTTCCCTTCTCCCTTTTGAGATCTGTTGCTTTATTAAAAGTGTGCTTGAGGTGCTGGTGCTCGTGCTCAGGTGCGTTAGCTCTTTCTGGTGTTTTTGTTGTGAACGCCTCCTTTTGTGGATCTCCTGTGAAGAGTCCCCCTCGTGTCTCCTTGGTTGTCTGAGTTCTCCGTTCTCCCGCAGTCTGATGGTTAAAGTGCTCGCTTAGAAAGGTTGCCCAGGTTTCCTTTGAAATATAAGAAGAAATTCCCCGGTGCTGCGGGCGCATTATCGTGTTAACCGTCTTCCAAAAGCGAGCACTGTCATTGTGGTTTATATCATGGAGAAGCTTTGCCCAGCTCTCGTCTTCCCATTCTCTGTTAGCTTCCCACTTCAGTTTTTTAAGCAAGGTTCTTTGCTGTCGAAGTAGTGTACAGAGAGTTGGATTCCCCGGGTGGTGTCACAGAGATCTTAAGGTGCCATTTATGGATTTTTTGAAGTGCTTTATTTGATCCCATAGAGTTTTCGTGGTCCTGCTTCCCAGCCTGGGGTCCTGGCATAGTTTACTTTTGGGTGACAAGACATGAAGTTCTGCTAACTGAGCAGTGAAGCATTCCCAGTTGGTTTGCCGCTATTGATTGAGAATGTAGGAGATCGATTGCTGTTGCTGACAGGGACTCAATGTTAGATGCCACAAATTTGATTCTCTTGTAGTTTGTCATGTACGTAGAATCCAAGGCGACGTCTGGTTGGATGCAAGGAGGCGCAGGTGCTGAGAGAAGAATTTCTTGTGGTCAGTGGTCGCTGTCACCCTTGTCCCTCAATTGAAACCCATGGAAAGAATGAGAGACTGACAAACGTGTAATCTAGTATTGAGCATGTTGAAGTAGAGTAGTAGGATGCCACTGGTGGAGAGTCTCCAGGGAATCCTCCATTTAGTGCCCTGAAATTAAGATGTTCTAAATCCTCTAGGAGGTGTCTGTTTTTACTGTTTGTCTTCCCGTGGAAGGATCCGCTTTGAGTTGGTATGTTCCAGAGTAGGGATTGGACACGCACTTCATTCCCCCTCGACGTGCCTAGGAGGTGCTGGTTCAGGTCCCCCGAGAGGATAAGGTTTGTTGTTTCTGACTTGGTTATGTAGCTTAATAGTTGGTCGATTAGGTGTTCTGAGTTTTTTGCTTTGCGTTTTGAGTAGATGTAAGCGTTGACTATCACCGTCTCATCTTGTGCTCCTAAAAGGGAGAAAGTGATCTTGACTGCTATAGTGGCTGATTAGGAAGGACCGACTGTCTCTGCTGATGTTGTGCAGGTCATGGATACGTAAGTTGCCAGTCCTCCTGAGGAATATCCGAGTCTCCCACCCTTTATGGCCGATTTTACGAAGCACATAAATCCCTTCAAATGGATCGGGTCTACGAGCCAGGTTTCCTGCAGCAGAATTAAGTCAAACCATTTGAGATACTGCAGGAATTCCCAGTCGGAAATTTTGGATGCCAGTCCATTGACGTTCCATGACCAGAGTTGCAGTACGGGTTAGTTGGCCCTGGTACCTACTTCTATTCTGTGTATATTGTCATTGGGTGCCCGGGAGTGCAGTTATAGGTCTGGTAATCATCCCAAGGGCTGGATGCCTTCTTCGGGGGGCTGGTGCTGCCCGAGGGCTGAGTTGTTGGTTATCCATTGGGGTTGACCTCCGTTGTGGTGATTGCCACAAGGCCCCTCTGAGCACTGAGTTGGTGCACATGGGAGGGTTGGTTGCTACAGACCTTGGGCTATGGGCTAGCAGCGGCAATGGGTATCCTGGGTTATGGTGAGGGGTGATGTTAATTCCCCAGTCTTTAAAGGTGCGATGCTCAGCTTGTACTTTCTGGGTGATTGAAGTTGTTCTCCATGTAGCCCTGGTGGCCTCAGGCATTGAGGGGATTGCAGGGCGGATGAACTCTATTGAGAGTAAGTCATTTTAGTTTAAATCCGCAAGATTTGGAGTGGCCCATAATAGTCTCAGGATGTTCCCCCTGTTCAGAATGTCATGGTTCCCTTTTGAGGTGTACTCAGGCTTGAGCAGTATGTAGTTTGTGGCAAGCTGCGTAGTACTGGGGCTCAGTGTTGACTGAGGTAGCTCTCTGTCGGACTGCGCAGTTTCGCATTGGCGGTTTAGTTGGGATTCCTCGTTGAGTTGGAATTGCACAAACTCTCTTGGGGTTCCGTGTCTTGGGTCCACGGCCTTTGAATTGCCTGTAGTTGGTTCTGCTTGTACCTGCTCGGGGGAGTGTAATCTGCACTGTTGACCCTGGACTGAATGCTACCGGCTGCACCCTACACTGTTGGATGCGGGTGAGTTTTGAGCGGTGTGCCCTGTGCTCGGCCGATCTTAGCTGAGTGTACATTCATGTCCAGGCCCATTACATGTATCTTCTGCTGCCTCTGGCTGCTGGTGACTTCTGGCCCTAATCCTGTTTGATACTCCTCCCTTGCTATGGCTGGGCGAGTCCGGGCTGGGGAGGTAGGTGTGTTGGGGAACCCAGTAGTATGTTCTGGACATTGATCTGAATAGCGTCTGTTGCTGTGAGGAGCGGTCTTGGGCGATGACGTGGCCCTGGTGCCTTGAGCGATCGTGCACCTGACATTTTGGAGAGGAGACAAGACTCCTCGGCTGGTTTGATTATCAGAAGATTGCGGATCCCTGATTTGATTGCTTAGGACACAGGGCGTAGTATCTGTTTGGGCCCATTGTTGGCTGAAAATGGGAAATAAAACTGTTTGGTTTGGGAAAGATTTCTGGTTGTGGCCTTTCCTTCCTTGCTGTCATCGTTGCTTGGTGTTGGGCTTTGTGTTGTGGTTCCTTAGGGGTTCCTATGGGCCCTTTGCTGTGTCAGGTGGCTGAACCCTCCAGCTGATGATTTTGGGGCAGTTCTAAGTTATTTGGGTTGCCATGCCTCCATCGCTCTAGGCATGATTTGGTGTTCTTGCCTGTGCTTACGTATGGAAGCTGTTGATACGTTCCTTAGGTCCTTGAGCATGGTGTTTAGCATTGAGGGGAGAGCCACAGCTTATTTGCACCTCAGTTTGGGCTCTCTTTATTAAACCATTGAGATCCCCCAGTTTCTCATCGATACTTGCAACAAACAGCACCAGGGTGTTCAGTAGTGACAGCTGGATGTCCATCTTGTTGGACTGGTATTGTAGCGCTTCAACAGACAGTGCATGGTATTCAGGAGGGAGCCCCATGCCAGGTTGTGCTTTGGTGCTTGCATCCCCAATGGACTCCTCCTTAGTCCCCTTCCAGGGGTCATGGCAGTGACCAGCTGTGTTGTCCTAGGACCCCTTGACGAGGAGCCCCCCATTTTAGATATCTAGTGCGTAGGAGGCTAGCATGCCCTCCCATTCTTGCATGTTCAAGTAAGAGAGGGCCAACCACTCCTCCTCCTCCTCGTGTGTTGGGTTGTCAGGCCCACCTGACCCTGCGGGAAGAGAATCAGCGCAGGTGGATGGCCAGACTACCACTAGAGTTGAGGCGTTGGCTCTTGAAGACCGGGACACCGAGTCCGAAGTGGCATTGCTGTTGTTTGGTGATGGAATTGAAGTAACTTCCAGTCAAGGTTCTGGCTGATGATTCTGCTTGCTCCCGCCACTGATTGAGGATCCTGTGAGGGTTTGATTGTTGTGAGTTGCCACTTGTAAGCGCCGCCAGAGAGCTTCTGCCTTTAATTTGGTCACTAGCTGTGCAGGCCCCTCCTCTGGGACCGACGGTGATGCTGATGCGAGTGCTAGGGTTGTTGGGGATTAAAACTCTTTTTTTTTTTTTGTACTTGTGCTGCTTGATGTGCATCTAGAATTGAAGTTCCTGGTTGCCTGTTTGGAGACGGATTTTGATCCATTGTAATAGGTATGGTATGTGTTGCCAAAATTTGATTTAAGAGAAGAGGAGGATGAATGGGTTGATCCATTGAGAACGATGGTCGTTGCCATTGATTGATTGTGTGAGAGTGGGCAGGCTGGGGCTTCCTTGGATTGAATGTCCTCCTCTTGGGGCTGTGTAAGATGTGAGGACAGCTGCATCTGTAGAAGTTGCAGGGGGGTCTGCAAACCTTTAAGGGCAGCATTGCTTGAGAAGAGAGCAGAGTTTTCGTCTTTTTGAAAGCAGAATTTTGTATAGATTTTTGGTTGGGTTAGATTTGCTAGTTGTTTCAGGCCAGCCCCCTCACTGCATGGTGTGGCCATATCCTTTAATTCTGGCTCAGTTGTGATTAATGGAGTTTGGATGCTAATTTGAATGGTAGGGCATGTCTATCGTTTCTTCCCTTTTTTCCCTGCCGGCCTTGGGGCGATGGCTGCTCTTGACCTCCCTGACCTCATTTGTTGTCCGGTGGCCTCCCTTCACTGTGCTCTATGCTCTGTGCGCGCTGGTTAGTGCCCTGATTAGTGCCACTTCCTGATGGACTAGACCAGTGCTGGTGCCCCACTGCTTCCCGTTGCTTCTTGACCCCAGTAGGTGAGTGCAAAGGGGGGGGGTGCCTCTTGCACGCTGCAGTGATGGCTGATTTACCTAGGTGTTCTTCTAGTCTCAGCAAGTGTTCGGCAGGACTCTGTAGGCTTCCTTAGATAAGTGGATTTGGGTGGTTGAGTGGTTCTCCTGAACAGGTGCGGTCCCCGTAGCCAGAAGGGTTGCATCTGGGAGGGGTCAATATCTCTGCTGCACTTGCAGTGGTCCTAGCTACTCGCACCTTCCTTTTTCCTGCCTTTTTTGTGCCTCTACCCTTGCCTTTGCCCCGCCCACGGTCCTCACGACCTTGTCGCTACCTGCTTGTGTCCTGCAAGACTGCAAGACTGGGAGCTGGCGTAAGCCGGTGTGTTGAGGGTCTTACGGGGAGTGGGAGTGGCAGTAGCATTGGTCAGGTGGTTTGGAGGGCCTATCCACAGTGCCTTCCTCACAGGGGCCTGCCCCACAGAGGTGGTTGGGTTTCTATGGTCTGGAGCGTCTTCATAGGTTGGGTGGCTCCTTAGCCCACCTCTATTGCCAGCCTTCGCAGTTTCAAGGGCCCCGCTGTTCTTTGGCTGGGGCTGTGGACAGGGACGGCATGCAGTGTTCTACAGCTGTGGGAGCTGGGTCTAGGGCAGTCACAGTGACAGTGGCTGGTGGGGCTCACTGGACGGGCCGCAGGCTGCATTCAGTAATGTCCAGACCGCCTCCACAGCTGCCGTGGGATCACTCTCTATGGAAGCTGACTACAGCTGCCGCACTTGCACTACTGTCGCTGCTGCTGCTAGTGCTCCGCTAGTGCTGCGGCTGGTCCTAGAAAAGCTGCAGCCACACCCAACCTGATACGGGCTGTAGTGGTAGAGAGTGGTAGGGAGGTGTCTGCACCCACCCGCTCCTGGGCCTCGCTGACTTCCTGGTCTCTGAGTCTCCTAGTCTCCTCCCCCTGAGCACCAGCCTCCGGCCACCGACCTCCGGTTTTTCCCCCCGCGGTGTATTCCAATGTATTCGGATATTCTGAGATTCTGTGGAGGTTGGATGTGTCGGGTTGGTGGGTTGGGGGGGCAGGCGGCTTGGAGGTGGTTCAGTGGCACCTTGGCATTCCTCTGCGGTCTCGCTCGTTCCTGCACATAGTTTCAGACGGAAACCCAAAAATATGTTCGCATCTCCCCCATCCTGATAGAAAACCACTGGTTCCCTTTGCTGCCCTTCACCATTTTCAAAACTAGCGGTGTCATGTAAAAAGCCATCATGAACAGCACCCCACTTTTTTTGCAAACAAGCTCACCATCTCTGGTGGATCCCGGCACACCAGCAGGCAGGACACTATCAGACTGCAGAATAAGAAAAAACAAGCCAGGAGACTGTTTCCATCTATGCACCCAGGTTCTATAACAACATCCCTGTACCCATCAGGACTGCTCTAATTTAGGCAAGAGTTAAAAGTTCATCTCTTTAAAGAACACTACATTGTCATGCAGTAATCATCCACAACACAACTTCCTCTCCTAATACTTATTGACTTTAGTCTTGTTTTCTGCCACGTTCACCACTGCACTGTGTTCGAGCTTTTGAAACTACAGAAATATCCAAGATGCCACATAGGATGTCTTTGATAAAGTGTGGAAGGCAGCAGGGCATTGCAAAAACAAAATATCAGAATTAAGTATTCATAATGGCCATACTTGGTATTAAATGCTGTCTTCTATTCACCAGCCCTATGTATGTGGACTAAATCGTAGGCCCCTTGAAGATCTACTTTGTAAGCCATTTAGCAGAATGTAGTTGATCTAATGACACAGAGGAGAGGTAATGGATGTTTGTCCACGAATGGTTATTGAGTTCAATTCTCTGTAGTCCATGCAGGGCATAGGTTCCATGGGGTCAGGTACAAAAAATATGGGTGATCCTGCCGGTAAAGTAGAAAGTTGCATAAAAATGTGGACATATTTTCTTGTATATAGTTCTGTACTTATTTCTCTTCTCTTTGAACAAGAGCATACACATGAACATGGGGAATCTTGGTTCTTGTAACTAAGTGTATGAAGCAGTCACTGGTGATAACCATTCTGCACCTTTCCCACAAAATATGTTAAAAGATTCTTGATATGCCTGAGGTAAGCCAGAAACGTTATTCTTAGAGGCCTCATTAGTGGTCATGGTTGCCACCTTAGAAGAACAATGCTGCTGAACGTAGGGCATGAACAATTCAGGTTTTCTGTGAGCCACTCAATAGCAGCCAACGCCAAATGATGCTAAAGAAAGATGCAGAGATGATATCAAAGAAAAGGGATTTTAGAATTCTAGATGCGAAGCAAGGGATGCTCTAATGATTTTGGTAATGTCTTGAGTCGCATCTCCTGACGTCAAGATTGTGGCATAAATGCTTCTTCTAGGATCAGAATGTGATTTTAGAAGTAGCTTAACACAATGCCATTGTGCAAATAAGTAATCTATTATATTACCCATAGCCCCTTAGTCAATGAGGACAGATACGGAGAGTGGTCCTTGGGGCAAAGAAAAAGTAATCTCTATTTAAATCACTTAGTCCTTGCCTGCTGCTTAAGACCAAGAGTTTTTTAGCAGCTGAGTGCAGCACTGGACAAAGAGTGCTGCCATACTGCAATAGAGACAATGTTGATTATGTCTTCGGTATTCATTTTCTTCGGAACTAAGCTGTATTCTGATGGTATTAATCTGCATTCGTTTTTTTTTTACTGAGCCTCCAGAGACTGGAGGTGAAGGAGGACTTGCAGATATTAAATGAAGAAATCATTTGAGTGCTGAGTTTCTTGTCTCTTTTCTTTCCCACAGTTACCTAATTGCTGTCCAGCCTGCAGAACCAGACCAATGAGAGCAGTTGTAGTACTGGGTCTGTTCACTACTGTAGACATGGTATCCTTGAGATCTGCTTTCAGGACTTGCGAGAAAGATGCAGTGGCTGTTATATCCATCACTGATGCTCCATGTAAATACTGTTGAATATTAGTTACATATGGTATTAATTCATGCAAACTTGTCTTAATGCTAGTAGTAACCCCAAATGGGCTTATTGCATAGTTTGCCATCGCTCAAAAATACGTTGAAATCGAGGTAAAAAATTCTCATAACTCGATAAGCAAGAATCAATGTTCAAGCTCAGATTTGTTGCCCAGTTCCTTCCTTGGACAAATAAGATAGCAAGAAGGAGACCTGTGCTACTCCTCTACAACATTATGCCTTCAGAAAAGTGCAAGAAAAGACAAAACTTGTTTCAGATCAATCCACTGTTTTTCAGGAAGTGCAATATACAATCACAAGGAAATTGATATAGAGGACGTAAAACCTAAGGATCTGGTTTGGCAATCCTGAGGGGAGAAGAGAGGGACTATACAAATGGATAACTTGTTAAAGGGATCGGAGCAGTCCAACTTTGTAACTGGTTCAACCAGTCTAACAGCATGGCCCTTTCAGTCTTCTGCCACACTCCTTCTGAGTGGAGGACACAATCTGGACTGCTTCCGCCTCACTTCCTGCTCTCGCTCTGCAGCACAAAAAGAACCCACTGCCTCACATAGAAGCTGTCTCCTGTGGAGATATTCACCAGCCATTGCATGCCCTCAGTGCTCTGCACTGAGAGCACTCACAACCTGTTACTGCCTGCCTTCAAAGCTTACCAATGTGGCTAATCCTTGACTATCTGGACAGCCCAACATACTGATTCAGCCCAGGTAGAGACAACCTCACCTTCCACCTTTCACACTCCACCTATGCACTCAGCTCACCCACACTCTACCAAGAGCAAAGACATTGGACTGCTCAGTATCCATGCTTGTCTGTGACCAGAGCACTGATCCTAGCTCTAGTGTAGAAGAGGTCCCCTACTGCGTTGGTATCCTGTGCAGCCTAAACTCTGACTCTCTGCACTGTCTGAGTCATGAGTGCTGCCAAGGAATGGATCACCCCAGATGGGAGAAAAGGTCACACCTGTATTATCATCGAGGCCACAGAGATTGCCTACTTGGAGGACCACTTTGCTGGAGGACCACTGAGCTGGTGCCACTGGGGAGAAATTAGGTCCTGCTCCCACCTGCACTCAGAGCTAGCTATATTTTGGGTGGAGAGAACAGGAGGTAGGCAGCTGCATTATCCTTGTTAGATCTCAGCTCACCACACATGACTGTCAGCGACTCCGCTAACTCCACCACAATAAGGGAGCACTTAGTGCAGCACCAGCAATCATTGCAGAAAATGGGGCTTATTTACAAGCCCCTTGCGAAAGCCAGTACATCATTTTTTCCCATATCAAAAGTGACGCACAGGTGGCGCAAGGGGCTTGTAAATAAGCTCCAATATGTGCAATAAGGCCCTTGCACCCACAACATCAATATCCCTAGCATCCCCACTTGCAGAAAAGGAAAGGAACCCTGCCACAGACTCTGGTCAGCTTTAACATTTCAGAAGATATTTCCATCACCAAGGACTCATACTGCTGGCTATGATTCGAAGCACGTATCCACAAGAGGCAGGCCATCAGTGTAGTGACTATGACTTGATGAAGGCGTAGTCATAGAACCAGACATAAGCTGCACACATGCATTCCAGAATCCATACATTGATAAATATATTATCTAGTTGCGGTCACGACTAGGTAGTTATAGCAAGGGCTGTTTTTCCATGGACAGAGTTTTTTTGGTTTGCTAATAACAAGCTTTATTTGACCAATCTTCACAAAACTTTCCAAAAAGAAGTTTAGGCACCCCAGCTCCTTCCTGGAATGTTTAAGAATGATCCATCAAGCTGTCGTGTAGTTCTTACTAATCCGTCGGATCTGCACATTTTTTGGATAACATAAACTAGGGGCTTGGTGTCAAGACTGATTCCAGACACCCCCGCAGGATATGTCTGTCTATAGACCAGCTATCGCACAGTGCCACTGTAAGCACCCATAACCTACCAGGGAACTGATGGTTTCTGGCAACCACTGAACATGACAACCCTGACCCCTCTGTGATCGTGGAAACAGTACAGAACTTCTCGCCCAGTCACTCATGCTCACTTGTTTTCAGAGAAGTATACAGAGAATACACAGTGGGACTTTATCAATACATTTATTGAACCAATGTTATTCTTGTATAGAATACATGTGCTGCAATGACAGAAGCAGATAAAAGTGATTACAAGCACCAAAAGCGTGAATAGTTATTCCATGGTGCTAAAACAATGTATATATACCGGCATATAAAACAAGGCAGTAATCAAGCGTACTCCTACTCTGCCAACCCTACTCTAAGTGTACTTAGAGTGTGTGAAGGTGTAGAGCCAAGAATCCCCCAAGGTACGATCTAACCCCATTACCTGGTGCAAGAGATTAAAGGACCCCTTCTTGGTCATGAATTGGACATCCCTTACCAGATGTCAGACCACTGCGTGCTGATTTCTCAGCATGCAAGGACCCTCTGTCAGCAGAAGAGCCTCCTCTGCTAATCTATCGGGATGCTCATCTTTTATAATAGAAAGCAGCCTTGCAATGTGCATATATATTAGCGATGTTATGGATATGTAGATAGCCCTGCCGCCCCGAGGATGAAGATAGAGATGGCAATTGTACATAGTGCGAAACAAGACCTTGTACATGATGTTCAGGGCATTGTGATAATGTTGTGCGGAGATAGATGTGTAAACAAGTTTAGTTTTGGGGAAACTGATCCATATTGTTGTGCACGCAAATATGTGCAAAAGGTCACAGCTGAAACTGTTATTGTGAGGACAATGTCAGAAAAAAGCTGCTTACCTATATGGGCCTAACTTGGGAATATAACAAAGCGTGGGTTGAGAATAAGGGGGGGGTCCCAAAATGCAAAATCACCATGCGTTTTCCATAGACTTCTTTAGACAAGGCTACAGCAAAAACTGCTGAACGGAATTACACCTAATTTTGGTAGGAAGCTAGATCTTTGTCCCCAGATTGTGCTTTGGTGTAATCTGTTCAGTAATTTTTGAGAAACTAAGGGTAAAAAATAATTGTATATTTTAACATTTGGGCTCGAGTGAGCCTTTTGGTTGTCTCGCGAGAGCGCAAAATAAAAAATAGAGCCCTGTGATTGGTTGAGAGGCCCGTTTCCCCATGAGCCTTAATGCTCATGCGGGAGCCTCCGTGAGAGCGAGCGCTCCGATTGGCTGGCTGTTGGAGTTTTAGTTATTAAATGGCCGCCATTACTGTTTACTGTGAAAAATTGCAGGTGTTTTGGAAATTAAGTAAAAAACCTATTATTACAATCTCGCAAGACTCTCGCGAGATCGTGAAAAATAGGAAGGAGTAGGTGATCTTTGAATACACTCTGGCATACACATTGTAGGAAGAAGTGTTAGTGGAGATGGTGTTTATCCAAACCTACTATTTGCATCCATCAGGTTAGGAAGAGCTCTAAGTAGAGAGTTAAGTCTTTCCCCACACCCTACTATGCACACCCGATATACATTAGAGGGGATCTCAGTTAGGGTGGACAGAGTTACATGAAAAAACCACGAGATTCCGCTGAGTTCTGCAAACAGGCGGAAATTAGGCCTCATCGTGCTGATTTTTAGCAGCGGAAGCTCATTCCGCCCGTAAAAATCAGCACAAATGGTGCCTTTCGCTGCACCAGAGGGCGCTACTTCTTGAGTTGATTTTGTTGCCGCTCGAGTAGATTTTCAACTCAAGCAGCAGCTTTCTGACTGCGAGCAGTCACGACCGCACGCAACCATCTGCATTGGGGAAATCTCATCGGGTGCACTCGTAACGACTGAAAATTGCGCTAGGGATGCCAAATCTCACCCGCGATTGGCAACTTGCCGTTGGGGAGCCACACACAAGAAAAAAACTCCACCTGCGGTAGTTTGCGGAGTTTGGCCAGAATTTATAGTCCACCCCTAGTCTCAGTGGAGACGCCAATCCTTCGCCATACACTAGTGGGCACTTTTGTTTCTGACCCCATTACAGCCCCTAGCCCATTACAGCCTATGAGTGTGGTGGGGAGAGAAGCTGATCAAGGAGCAGTTGACGGCCTGCGGCTGCTTCCCTGCCCACTGCCTCCTGGCCTCACCACCTTGCTCCTTCTGCCCAAGAGCTCAGTGGAGGGCCGGCGGCCAGCGTGCCAAGGACCAAGTGGCACAGAGGACCAAGAAGCTCCAGAGACATAGGGGTGTGCGGCTCTAGAGGCACAGGAGTATGGGGCGACAGTGGTAGTAGTGGCGTTCAGGTCAGACGTAATAGGCAGGCAAGTGGAGGGTACAGATACAGATACAGGCACCTGCACAACCCCCCTTCGCGCCTTTCTTTAGCCACTACTCGTTTTGGCATTGCCACTCCTAAATACTGCTCCTCCTACAGCCACAACCAACCAAAGTCTGTAGAGCATGGAGGGCATGGGGGCGGTTGGCCTTTCCTAGAGCTATTCTCCCAGCTGGTACTGTCTGCAAAACTGCAAATCTGGAAATCCAGTTCTAATTTAGGGCCTGATACTCCCGTTGTGACAGCGAGGAGCAGCTGAAGTGGACAGAGGGCACAGGGTCCTGTGTTGCGTGAGCAGCCCGGCTAGGTCCGAGTGCATCTTACAACCAGGTAGCCACCCCATTGCAGCAAGCACTGAAGGAACCAGAAGGAACCATATAGGATCACATAGATTTCATCTATCCTTATAGGGTGCCCCCACCACAATAAACAAGGAGCAAAGTAACACCTAAGAAGGGTGAGGCGGCGCCATTGGCATGCTCGTGCTCCTGTCCTACACACAAGGAGAGTAAAGCAATGCAGCCTGAGCTAGTGAGTCGGCTCCTAGGGGTAAGGAAACCCTGACAGATCCCAGCGGCTGAAGGGACACCATCAGTATTTAGACCTAAATAAAGGTTCTGCAGCTCTGGCATGCTTGTGCCTCTCCTCTCCTGGTATGCAGATGGAGTAGAGGCGACACCTGAGACTAGAGGCAAAGCACAGCCAACAGGACAGTGCTAGTCTCCATCCTGAGATTCTGAAGAACCTGCCACTTACATAATCTTCACTTCACTTCACTTGACAAGTAGGCCTCCTGCCAGTTCTATCCCCCTCCTGACATTGCAACTCCACATAGCACCCCAGAATGAGATCCGGCAGGCCAAGGGGTTAAGTTCTAGGTTCCAACAAAAGGAAGCGGGAGATAGTAACAGGAGAAACAGCATCAAAAAGAAGGGCAAATGGTGCGACATCCAAGAACCCTTCTTTGGATAACAGCAACCTAGTAATGGAAAGGGGCACAGATACAGTAGAGAGCTCGCAAGACATCGTTATCATAGAAGTCTGGAGCAGACTAAGGGACTGATGCAAAAACTCCAAAGATAACTAACTTTTTCTAGTCATTAAGTGATCAAGATAATAAGACCCCAGCTAGATGAAGCGAGAGCCCTTCTAAGGGGCCAGTTGGAAATTCCGCCTCCAGTCCCTCCCTTTTCTCTCAATGGCTACTGATCCCTTCGACACTGAGTGTTCTTCGGTCACAAAGGAGACCCCCTGCCAGGCCCCCCTGTCTCCAACAATTTGATTTTAAAAAGCCACTGTCCTCATAGCTGGTCCACTAAGAGTGAACCCCTTGTAATGAGTCGGGAGAATGTTGTACCAGCAGGTTAAACCATCTAGGGACCCACTATCCCTTTATGACAAATTTTACTCAACATCAAAAGATCGACTCCAATCCTGTCGGAATTCCAACGAGCCCTCAGTTTTAGCTCAACTCCTTCCCAGCGTTTAAGGCCACAGGGTTGAGGAGCCGGATTTGCTGGAGTTGATGGGGCAACCCCCCTGGGTCAGCATTCTAGTCAAAAGGTGGGGGTAGAAGAGGAAAACTGGGATTTGCAAATTACGACTGATTCAACTAAGATGTCGGCAGCAATCCTGAACTCAATGCAAGCGACAGTCATGGAACTTAGGCACCACTCTGGGATTGACGACAAACTTGAAAAGTTAAATGCCTTGATCACTAGGGTTCAAACCAACCACTTTAGTGACTTTATCATATGCTCCTGCAAGGAGGTAAACAACAAGTTGGCACAACTCCCGGTGATTATGGAAGGAATTTTGGGGGAAGTTAAGATCAGTCTTGCATCAGAGGGTGTCCATGTTAAGCCACCATCAACCGCCCCATTGGTTGGGAGCACTGTTAATAGCCAACGAGTAACCTGGGAGGAGCAAGACGGAAGAATTGACCCACTTGTGGTCTCACCAGATGTCATGGACACAGGTGCAGGAGTAGGCTAGAGAGGAACTCCTGCCAGTCAAAGAAGAGACCTTAGCACACACAGGGAAGCAGTGCACATGCCAAGCCCACCTTAAGATGCAACACATGCTCTGACTCGAATGACAAAAAAGGAGTAGAAACATGCAAGGTAGGGCAGACATAGGACCTGCCCCAGGCCCGCAGGCTCCATAAATGTACCCCCAACACAGACACATGTGGGTGAAGAGGATGACGTGGAGGTCTCCCTGGGAGACAGCTCCCGGCTGACCCAATCTGTGCTTATAATCAACACGTCTGATGATGGACCTATACCAACAGTAGGGCACACATTGTTAGACATGGAGGACACTTCTATGTCCATCAAACCAGCCCCAGTAAAGTCAAACGAACCCTCACTGACCATAGTAGCATCCCTCCAAGATAAAGAGGGCCACAAAAAGGGCTGCCAAGTGCGAATGCTCAAGGAAGAAGCAACTCAAACCTTAGCCATCACAGATCTCACTTCCTCCGAGCCATGGTCACAAGTTACCATAGATGTGGCCTCCGAGTTGGGAAGAGCGACATTTAGTGGGCAAACAGGATTAGTAATCCTGAACCAGGTGGCGGTAATGAACTGGCATGACGCTGGCAACAGTCTTCCTGGTCCAAAGGGTGCATCTAGCAGCAATTTAAGAACAACTGATCACAAACATACAGCGACGGAGCACAATGGCCATGGATATCGGCTTATTATCTCACAACAAGGTCTCTAAAGGAGGAATTCTCACCATCCACGGTACCACTCCACAATATCAAACACACAAAAGGTAACCGGATGGTAACTTAACTAGAATATGAATATGTATGTGCAAAACCAAGAAAAGGGCATTTGCTTTTTAAAGACGAGAACCCTCACTCACCTTTTGGGTGACATGCTTCATCATTGGGTTCCCTCTTACACACAGTGCCCGCAAGGTGCACTGTGTGGGCTACAACTCTCCCGCAGGAGAGGAGCGTGAGGTGTTTTATCACTCCAATGTCTAGTGTGAGTGAGGGGCAGAGTGCAAAATAATGTCAAAAGTGAATTAAAACCATCTCATATGGGGAAATAGTTTAATAAGTATCCCCTATGGATAGAATTAAAAACCAGTGTGAACGATAGGGGTAAGGATGTTCCCTATCCGACTAGGTCAACATGTTTCTGCCCAGATGACCAGAGGTTCGCGGCATTCTTCAGGACCAATGTCTTGTCACTCTGCTCAATTTGTGATAAACGAAAAAGACAAAACCATACTTAATTCAATGGATCTTTTTCAGAACCAACTTCAATTCTTGTCTGTTTTCAATATCAGATCAATTCTATGCTTCTACCTTTATCAGGTCCTCTATTTTCTGGGAAACCGATTATCCCAGCATGTATTCTCCTGAATAGAGGCCGAAGAGAAGGAGAATACATGCTGGGATAATCGGTTTCCCAGAAAATAGAGGACCTGATAAAGGTAGAAGCATAGAAGAATGCCGCGAACCTCTGGTCATCTGGGCAGAAACATGTTGACCTAGTCGGATAGGGAACATCCTTACCCCTATCGTTCACACTGGTTTTTAATTCTATCCATAGGGGATACTTATTAAACTATTTCCCCATATGAGATGGTTTTAATTCACTTTTGACATCGGCTACTATGGATCTCAGAATTCAAATGAAGGGGTCCACAGGACATATGAACTTTCTCAAGCATCCCAAAATTAATAAAGGTGTTTCCAGACCTTGATCACGTAGTGTCAGATGATATCCTATCTATCAAGTTTCTACCAGCTAGAGGGAGACAGCTCTAGGATTCCACTCTCGTCACCTTCTCCGCCTCGGATCTCCCCGCCCAGATTCTGGAGAGAAAGTTGCTGAAGTCCTGGAACATAGAAATGATAGTCTTCCAGGGGGGATCGATATCCACACCCACTGTTAGAGCAACAGCCCTCTGTCAAAATCACAGATGCCACCATATCTATATTGAGAGGGGCGACAGGGGGGTTACCCTCCCACAGGCGACTTTGCAGGTGCACCAGGGCACTCCAAGGTTACAATTCAAATAACCAGACGAGATGGACATCCCGAGCTGTGAGGGATTACAATAAAGCACAGCATCACAACAGCTGGGGCTGGCTGCTGGCAGCACTCTCTAATATAGAACATACAAGATGTCCAGATAGAACATTCATGACACGTAAATGAGTGAACGCGACCTTAGACTATAATTCCAAAGTCTGTGATTTATTTCACTTTTCTTTTAGCTTTTTTGAAAACGAGATTATGCCATTATTTTTATGCCATATGTCGGGCAACACTTTGTTTCAATAAACATTTTCGTATAGTGTTCACTTACACAGAAATCATACATAAACCAATTGTGATACAACACAGTGAAAAACAATAAGACAACATAATAAACGTGCAAAATATTCCAATTGTAATATATAATGCAATACAAGCGACCAGTCCTTTCTTCAAATTACACTAGGCGGACAATGAAACATTCATTAACAAAGGCTTCTGCCTGCTGTCCTGCCTGTGTTCAACGCTATGGGATTACAAATTTTGAAGGGTGTTGTCTGTGCGGGGAAAGAAAAAATGTATAATATTGCCTTGTGGCACACCCGTTTCATTGTCCGCCTAGTGTAATTTGAAGAAAGGACTGGTCGCTTGAGAAAAGAAAAGTGAAATAAATCACACGGACTTTGGAACTGTAGTCTAAGGTCGCGTTCACTCATTTACGTGTCATGAATGTTCTATCTGGACATCTTGTATGTTATATATTACTATAGTGGTCCAGTGCAGGTAGCATAAGGACCCAAGCCTTTTTTGCTTGAACAGGCAGCACTATCTAAGGCAGCAACAAGCAAAGATTGAACTGCAGCCCAGTCGGCCGCCTCTGAATGGGACGGTGTAGCAATTTGCTCCTGGAACAGGGGGGGGGAGGATGTAGACAAACCTTGAAGTTCCTGCTGCTGCTGCTGTTGTAGAATATTTAAGCATGTTCGACATAATAGTAATTCAGGAAACCTGGGCTTAAGCTAGGATCCACTTATAGAATACATAGAATTTAGAAAAACTGCAGAGAAAAGCAGCCCTTTCAGAAGGGCAAAAGGCGGCTTGTCAATCTATATTACCTCCAACTTTTCTACAAAGATTTCAGAACTCAACACAGAAGATCCATGACTTCTGGTCCTGAGTCTGGATGGTTGAGCCAAGTATCTACGTGAATCTCTGGTCCTCGTGATACCTAAACCCAAAGAGGAAATCAGTAATTGCAGAAAAGCTGGGTTTATACATGCTTCAGTTAAAAAACACGAGCTGCCCACCATATTGGCAAGTCTCAGTGTATTACAACTAGGCCTGGGCAAAGTTTGAGGAGTTCTGCAATGCGGAGCTCCGCAAAGTGCCGAAAAAACTCTGCCGTGCTCTGCAGAGTTCCGCGAGTGGCGGAGTGTGGTAAGTCGTGCTGCTCCCTCTGATTTTAAGCGCCAGGAGTTTGTCCCACGCTGTAAAATCAGCACGAATGGCACAATGCGCAATGCAAGAGGGCGCTGCTTCTTTCTGCTGCTCGTGTAGATGTTCTACTTTAGCAGCAGCTTCCTCAAAGCGAGCAGCCGGTTGGTCAATGTGAGCGGCAACAACCTGCCGGGATCGCAAGCGTTGAGAAATCTCGCTGGGAGGTGGTCTAGCGTATGATTTTTCTCACTCGACCTTGCCAACCTAACATTGGCCAGCCGCATGACAGGGAAATAACTCCATCCTGCTCTGCTTTGTGGAGTTTTTCAAAACTCCATATGGAGCGCAGAGTGGGCAAAACTCCACGAAACCTGTTGGTGGAGCAGAATTAATCGCCCACCCCTAATTAGAACCACAATCTACTCCACCATCCTAATGAGGAGCTGACAATTTAAAATGCCTAAAATCGAACTCCAGTTCAGTTAAGAACCAGGCAGAAGAAGCGGTGGTCACTCTTGAGTCTATGGCCGCAGAGAACTCCAACCTACTATCGGTACGGGAAGCATTTACAAATGAATTGACAAATAAATATCCAGCCAGCAGTATGAACAGGGGAGCGCAGCTTGGGCACCATAAGAGCACAGGCCAGCCAAAGTCTGTCTGCCTGAGAAGAGCCAAAGTAGGCAGACTGCTTAGGCAATTACGGCGATCACCTGGGAATGGAACTCTACTAAAGGCCCTGGGCAATGAGAGGAGACTATTGAAAAGAGAGACTTGGGCCACCAAAATAGCTAAAAAAGAAATGTTGTGGGCCCACCTGCTATATGCCTCAAAGTCAAACGACTCAAAATAGATTTGGGAAACTTATTAATAGCAATGAAAAGGCCCAAGGGCAGCTCACAATGCAAATATAAGTGAGGGTGACTGGGTCAAAGACTTGTAGTCCCACTTTAAAGGCAGTTCCCAGGGCCCAATCGGTCTGGACCAGTTCCATGGGTAAAATTGGGGACCGACTGCTCCGCACATTTAGCATATATGCCTACAGAGATAACTGAGATAACTAAGATCATTGAAAAATCTTGTTCTGACTGTGCCCCTAGCCCAAATGGAATACCTCAAGCGCTCCTCAAGCATTCCACCCCGTGGTAGGTGGGCTTCCTGGCCAAGATGTTTAATGCCATCTTGGCAGAAGGAGTCATCCCGGAAAGCTGGAAAGGTTTGACCATTCACCCCGTTTTTAAGGGAGGTGTTGCCTCTTCACCAAGTAACTACCGCCTAATTGCATTATTGGAAGCAGATCTCAAGTACTTTTCCACTTTGCTGCTTCATGACCTGGAAGCTTGGGCATCAGACACAAGCAGAATTCCCATAAATCAGACAGATAGGTATCTCACGCTCCAAGCCTTGGTGGCCAGCCACTGTAAAACATCTTGTACACGGATGACCTGCTATTTTCTAGTATCACCAAAATCGGCTTGCAGAAACTACTTGATTCATACGCAGTAAACAATGGGCTGGAAATAAATCATAAATCATCAAAAAACGAGTCATCTCACTTAATCACCTAATTTTGAAACAACGTACATGGCATCTTAAAGGAACTACAATTGAGGAATCTTCCAGATACGTGTATCTAGGTGTCAAGTTAGACTCCAGGGCTACGTTTTCACCCCAAAGGGAGGCGATTAAAGAAAAAGCGCGAGTCCTCAACTATGCATTTACAACGCTAGCAAAATCTATCTGGGGGCACAATCTTCAGCCAATGGCTGCTGTAATGAAGGCTAAATTAATGTCGGCTCTCATACTGGGCAGAAATAATGATGGGTTTGGAGGATAACCTCCTGGACAAAATTGTGATAAGATCCTATAATCAAATTTACCGACTTCATAGATTTGCAGCGCCTGTCCGAGTTAGGCTGGAGTTTTCACTGACAAAGCAGTCCCTCACTAGGCCTGCAACATTTGTTAAATGCTGCCACAAACTGCGGTCAGTCGCCGAGGGCTCATTGGCTAACTTAGTCTGGTCGGAAATAAATCTTCAAAGGGGGAATGGTGAATATAAAAAGTATCTCAAAAGAAGCATTGAAAAGCTCGAATTGGGTGAGCCATGGAAATTAACTACACCGACCAAACCTGGTAAACAAATCCATCAAGCTGCAAAGTTGGTTGGATGACAAAGATAAAGTGGCTAAGCAGCCACATGCGTGGCTGGTGCTGCAATCTTACGATGTCCAAAGAGATCTCCCACACTTGGAAGCTACTTACTCCCTGAGGATCAAACAGAAATTATTTTGAGACTTGGTGACATTCCAACTGTAGACTTTTTACCAAAGTGGAGGGAAGAAGGCCAAAGGGGGGACCACAAATGTCGATTATGTCACCAACCAGATTAAACCGTGCAGCATGTCATCTGCACCTTCCCTGCTCTAGGTTATCAGTGAAGAAGTTTGTTGAAAAAGCAATTTAACACACTAGGGATTAGGTCATGTAGAACAGTGCTCATTAAGGGGCATATTAGCAAGAACGGCGTTAAAATTATCGCCGCTTTAGCGGCAGGAAACTGCAGCTAAAGCGGCGATAATGGGCTTGATAATATGCCCTTGAGAATACCAATAGAAGCCCATGTTCTGCTGTGATCCTGGGCTTCTATTGGAATTCTCAAGGGCATATTATCATGCCCATTATCGGCGCTTTAGCGGCAGTTTCCTGCCGCTAAAGCGGCGATAATTTTAACGCCGTTCTTGCTAATATGCCCCTGAGTCATTAGATCCAAGAAGCACAATGCTTAATAACAGATTGGTACAATTCTTGGGCTTTTTTAAATCCCTTGTCAAAGTGAGCACTCAGACCGAGGCAGGGCACAAGGTGGACGGTTAAGAAAAGTGGAAGGATTTCAAGAGTTCTTACTCTTGAAATCCTTCCACATTACAGTGGGCTACTAGGGATAATCTGTGTTTGCCTGCTCCCTATCCCGCCAGATTGGACATTTGTCTAAGTTCATTTGTACATCCCTGTGACCAACTATTAGCACTGCTGCACTTTATGCGTAATCTCGTACACAACATAAGCCTTTGTCAAGTTCATATTAGTGCATTGCCATTATGGGCTGCCAGGTGGAATCAGGGCTCATCAGTTTCCATTTTTATATTGGCTACTGATTAAATAAGACAGAAGTCCCATACTTTTGCACTTTATGCGTTATTCTGCATGCTCTGGTAACAACAATCAGCAGCTAAAACTGCTCCTGTTCGCAGTGTTTCAATATGACTGCTTGTTCTCCCTCTAATTTTATGTATTTATTTGTGATGTTGATTGTATGTTTATGGTTTTTATTGACTAATAAACAAATATATTACTCCCACGCCATACACCCTACCATGCCCACCAGTCATCTGAGAGAGAAGTCTGAAAGGAGAGGCCAGTCCATGCACACACTCGACAAGGCATACTGGTCATCTGAAAGAGAGGTCTCAAAGGACAGGCCAGTCGCTCCCTATGCACCCTTCTGTGCACACCCGTCATCTGAGCGAGAAGTCTCAAAGGAGAGGCCAGTCTCTTCCTATACCCTACTATGCACACCTGTCATCTGAGAGAGGTCCAAAAAGAGAAGCCAGTCCCACCCCTCAGGCCTACGGGCCCTGAGGCCAACCTCCCACTGTGCACGGCAGGGGGTTGCATTTATGCACAGTAATTATTACTTTATGTAAAAAAAACTAGAAATTCACTGAAAAAGACAAAGGTTAAAGTAACATTATAGTTAGGTGTAATAAAAAGATTTGCTTTTGTTTGAAAAAACCTTAGAAATTCAAAAAAAAAAGACAAAGGTTAAATTTACTTTATAGTTCGGTGAATTTTTAGTGACAACTTTAACGTTGTGATCTAAAAAAGCAACAGAAATTCACCAGTTATAGTTAGCAGCACTAACTATATCTTGCACCCCAGTTGTAAAAACTGTAATTCCTTACATTTTGTAGGTATCAATTCAATGTGATGGTGATACATGGGCCTGCAAGGCAGAATCTTTCCATCTGTGGCAGCACTGCATGTGAATACATGATTAAAATTACACTTGAATGTTTGGGCCCCATTTACTAATAATGGACAAGGGGCAGGGGTGAGTGAGATGTCCCGCGGAGGAAGGGAAATGGATTCTTATGTTAGGCAACAACAATCTTGAGAGTTTTCGAGACGGCATGCAGGAAGGGATGTCAGAGATTACACCCTATCGTAAATACTTGAACGAGTCTACTGTACATTGTACTAAGAAACTTTAGTTTTATGTAGCAGAAAAATGAACCGAACCTTCGGGAAATGATTTGATAAGTATGGGTAATGAGTAGAGGGGGCAGGACTTCAAGCCCCGGCAGTCTTTGCGGCCGTTGCTGCCAGCGTGCACACACAGCCTGCGCCCAGAGGTGCATATATATTCAGCAGCTGCGCCCCGCAGCGCGGGAGCCTGGTAATTAGCGGAGGGGCAGCCACGGCAGTCTTTGCAGCTGTTGCTGCCAGTGTGCACACACAGCCTGCACCCCGAGTCTCATATATTCCGCGGCTGTGCCTCGCAGAACGGGATGCACGCGGACACGCCCGGGAAAAGCCCGGGCCAAGGGCGGGCCTGTCTGCGCACATCCGCGGCAGACTGTGGCCAGGCCAGGCTTACCCTCTTGGCTTCACGATAGTGGATATTACGGCTGGAGTGGTGTGACTTTGTTGAACATCGGCAATGTGCTAGGAGGGCAAGGAAGTGGTCTGGGGCTGATTGTTGATTTCTGACTGCTGACCGGAGGTCATTCATCGTAGATACAGCTCATGTGAGTACTTTTTTCCTATTCCTTCCCTTGAGACCGCCCTAAGCATTTTGCCTCGTGCCTGGAAAGTGGGTTTACTGATTAAGAGCATCATGGGGAAGAGGAAATGTGCTCCCACGTGTTCCAGACAGGACTGAAATAAGGGAACCATTGACTCGTTTTTGGTAAAAGCGGTGGGGGTAATCACTAAAGAAATATACAAGGCAGAGAGGCGACTCTCCTTGGAAAAAAGCTGGGGCAGTAGCATTGCTCCTGGGGGAGAGCGCTGGCCAGGAGACTGAAAAGTCAGTAGAGGGTGACTTGGGACAAGGTCAAGATGAGGAAGACTCAGAGGTTTCCAACCCTGGCACTAGCCTAATTAAGACTGCGGTTGGTCAGATCACACGGAACAGGGCTATGACGATCACTACTCATGGTGTGGATTTAAGTGGCTCACCCGCCCCGAAGAAACAACGGAAAGTAAATGAGAAAATAATTCCTGCGAAGAAAGGGGAAGGCACCGCAGGCTTAGACACTAAGGTCGCAAAGGACTTTGAAGATTTATGGGTGCCCTTGAAACAAAAAATTGTGGAAACAGTGACTGGTCTACTGAATAACCTTTTTAATGAATTCTCCAAAGTTTTGGATGACTTAAGAGCAACACTCGATAAAATTGATAAAGCATTGTCTCCCTTTAGCTTGTTCACGCAGTGCACAGCTTCTGTTTACAAGGATGCCCAACAAGTAACTCCCCCTGTAGCGCCACACACCAAGACTGCCCAGATCCCTCAAGTAACCCCTGGTGTACCAGGATTTGTGACACAGGCTCGGAACTCGGGGTCAAGCATACCCGGACCGCTAGCATCCTATAACAGTGGGCCGAATCAAAGAGGTCACCAAGTACAACATCGGCCAGCCTGTAGGGATAGTGTGTCTGCCCCTAATACCCCAGACCTACCAGTCATAGATCTCCCACTAGCAAGCTGTCCTTATACTGTGGTCCTGGCAGGAGTACTACTACTAAACAGTGCAAAGGACGAGGCCACCGACCAGTTGATTAATAAAGTAACCCACTGGTTAGGCAAATATGCAAGGTTCAATATTGCTGAGCATAGGCACATTCTGATGGCCAGGAGGGTAGCATGGATTGGTAGGACCAAGAAAACATTCTCTGTAGATAGTGTGATTGTCACGCTTAGGCATCCAGAATTGGTCCACAGTATCCTATCCTGCTCCTTGCAATCATTTTCAGCAGAATCAGGGATCAAACCACTACCTTTGTTTTTTTTTTTATAGGCCACCATCTAGTCCTATACCACCCCAACACTCTGTTGTGCATGAAGAGGGCTCTACCCTGGGCTGAGGACTCCTGACATTACGGAATGCATTTGCCCCCTTGAGGGATTTGAATGAAATAGACTGACTACTAGAAGAAGAAGGTATGGGTAGAGCTATTGACATTTGGGTTGAACCCCCTGGTGAACCATGTGTGATGGAGGAGACCAACTCCGGGATAATAACAGGAACCTCTCACGAGCTTAGGGACCAAAGTCAGTTGGGACTATGTAGTGCAGATAGGGCTACTATCACCCCTCTCTCTCCCAGGAGGGGCGCATTGTGGGTGATTTAAAAATAGTCTCATGGAATGTGGCAGGTTTAGCAGTGTCTCCAATACATCAGAGATTTCCATATAATATAATATGTATTCAGGAAACATGGGAGCCAGCTAATAACTTTTTCATCGACGGTATTAAAACTTTTTTCTGCCCAGTATTAAGGTCGAGTGCAGGGAGAGCAATGGGGGGTTTAATGGTATTTATAGACCTCAGGAGTCACGATATGTGGAAGACCCTGTCGTGGGACTCGGATGTCGCACAAGGACTTACATTTTCGAGTAATACTTACTGATTCGTTTTAATTAACTTTTATAATGCAAAATTACACTCACAGGGATCGGCTAGCCTTGAGGAATTAAGTAGACGGCTGGAGCAAACTCAGGGGGAAGGCCTGTCCCAGTCAACGAATTCTAGCCGGAGACTTTAATTGCCATCTGTGTTCCAATTTAAGGGTGACTCATCGTGACTGGTCTACCTGCACATTAAGGGAGGGACCGCCCATGGAACATACTAAGGAAGGGCGGGATTTGAGTGTCCTCCTAAACACCTATGGTCTAACCCAAACTTTGGACCTGATTGCTACCCACCCTGACTCAGTTGTCCCCCGACTTATAAAGGTAGAGGCTGCTCATCCTTTATTGATTTTATATTTGTGTCTCTTACATTGAGGAGGTTTATATCCTTTTTTAATATCAACCATAGTATATTTACTGACCATAATCCAGTGACCATGTCACTTATTGCCCCTCGGTTCCAGCCATCACCTCACAGGATAATTGGGGGAACGATCTCTGCAACTGACCAAGGCAGGCGGCTACGTTGGGTACAGGTTCATAGTGTTGCTTTTAATAACTCACTTTTTAGTATAGGCAAGCAGGAGATTCTGAAATGTTTAGACCCACAAGTGCAGGGGGAAGTTTTAGTTTAGGCATTTATTGCTATTGCGCAATTAGTGGATGGTTTACTATCAGTGGCGGCAAACCCCCCCAGTACGGATGCCCCAAGATAGTTTGACGGGCAGTGCTCGTGGGCCCTTAGAGTGCTGGAGATGGCCCTTAAACTTCACAGAGAGACAGAGGTCGGGTGGCGGCCTGCAGTAAAACATATAATCAAACCGTCATGGGGCGGAAGCGCCAACTCCAAAAGAAGGCTTGGGAGGAGCTAACAGAGGCATCTGAACTAAAGGACTCTACCCATTTCTGGAGGGTTATTAATAACCCATGTTTTAAAGATTTGAATAAACCAGGACTAATCCACAACATTTTACCAGAGCAATAGCAGGCTCACTTTTAGGGACTGTATAATCATTCCCATAGAGAGGATCAATTACAGGTACCAAATCCTGACCAGAGAGCTGATCCCTTTACCTTTACTTTGGATGAGGTGAGATTACGAATTGAGGGTCTCTCGCGGAATAAGGCGCCAGGACCAGATGGGATCCCGCCAGACCTTTTCCGATGTAACACAGAGGTATGGGCTCCTCTTCTAGTGAGGGTTTTAAATGAGGCAGTAGTATCAGCAATGCCAGTATCATGGTCTACTGCCACAATTGTACCGATTTTTAAAAAGGGAGATAGGGAAACCCGCATTGTATCTCCCCATATCCCTTATTGATGTGACAGTGAAGGTTCTGGGTCGGGTGGTACTAAACAGGCTATCTGAATGGTCAGAGGCCAATCAAATAATAACGGATGTACAATATGGTTTCCGACCCGGTAAATCCACTACAGACCACTCAACCTTTATCTCATTATTGCAAAATATACAATAGCTAAACCGGGGACATTGTATCTAGCTTTTATGGACCTTATTGCGGCTTTTTTGCCCGTGTGAACTGCTGCAAACTCTCAACTTATGGGAGAGCTTGGGGTGGATCCGGCAATAACTAACACTCTAATGGCCCTACACTCGAACACTACTGCAGTAGTTAGATACACACAGGAGAGGAAAACCACGGATCATTTTAACTGCTTTAGTGGGGTCAGACAAGGTTGTATTTTAGCGCCGTTCCTGTTTACTCTATATATTAATGGTCTTGACTCTTCCCTGACGGCCTCACAAGCTGGCACCCCGAGGATAGGCACAAGAACGGTCCCTGTTCTGCTATATGCGGATGACGCGGTACTCCTTGCACGTACCCACGAAGGGCATGCAGCTTTTATTAGATGGGTTTGTGACTTTTATGGGTACGATAGACCTGTCCCCTAATTTAACTAAATCCTATATAATGGAAATTGGGAAGAAGTGCAGGAAGCATAATACATACACAGTAGGCACACACAGTCTAGGGAAAGTACTGGCCTTCTCATATTTGGGTATTTTATTTGGCGTGAAATTGAGTTTTAAACACCTACTAGAGGAGAAGTGTCTTAGATTGACAAGGTCTACTGGTGCAATTGCAAACTTTGTTCATAGATTAGGCAACTGGGCACCTGGGACAATTTTAAAGTTATACAACTTCTTCTGTAGTTCCAAAGTTTTATAAGGTAGCTAGGTTTGGGGATATAAGGTGGTTAACAAATTACAAACTGAAGAAAACAGATATTTTAGGCGCTTGCTGAAAGTCCCTCATAGTACCCCTGCATACTCTGTACATGAGGAATTGGGGTCCAAGTACATCTCTGATATGGTGGCTGTGAAACCCCTCCTGTGTTGGGTGAAGATCTGGTCCAACAAGGAGGCAGGCTTTAATAGGCTGGTAATCCAGGACTGTCTCTCCCTCGATTACGCGTTAAAAATCCTTTGGTTAAAATATGTAAAGAATACCCTCACCGTACTAGGACGATAAGATTTATTCACCAATCATGATAACGTGGGATCACAGGAAAAAGCGCTTATTAAAGATCTGTTTTTTAAACATGTCACTGCACAACATGAGGAGAGGGAGCTCAAAAACCCCACAGTCAGAGAACACATTTTAGTAAAGTCAGTGCAGGGCATGGAACCCTATTTATTCCTTATAACAAGTGCACATGATAGATTTTTAATTACACGTTTTAGATTGAACTTATTTAATCACTTATTGGCCGTACTCCCTTGCTTTACGGCACACGCAGAACACAGAGGGCCCTGTGGCTGCGACAGTAGGGCTCCACAGGACACCTTACATTTTGTCCTCCTCTGTCCTCACTACTCACACCCGAGAAGAGTGTTTCTTAAGGGGCTTTTAAGAAAGCTTAGATTTAGGCAGGCACGCGTTGCCCTATTGTTTTTACAACTCTCATCAGATGTTTACTTTTTACACTTTTTTTTGTTTCTAACTTTTTAAGATCTGCTTTAAAGATAAGAACCACTAGAGGTGTTTGAAGGCAACAAGAGTTTCTGCCAATTTTGCACTGTGAGGTTGCTATAAAAGTCTTGAACTGTGGGTCACTCTTTAGGATCAGGTCCAGATTTTTATATGTTGAATTGATGTCAAATTAGGATTTTAATGATCATACCTTTTTATTTGTAGTAAAGGCTGCTGAAAGTATCATGAATTTAAGAGACCATGGGGGACAACAATATTTTATGGATCTCGTGCTGCCTTAATGTACGCTTGGTTGTTTTATGAAAAATGTTTACATTTGATGTATGTGTAAGCTTAAACTGTCTCTTTTATGGTCATATTTTTATATGCCAATTAAAGATTATTATTATTATTATGAATAATGGACAATTGTCAATCTAAGAAAAAATATTTTTGGGTTGAGGGACTTAGGTTTACTTTTCCGCAGCTGAAAAGATTGCATTCAATAGTAAAGTGTGCAGTTTCATAAACTGTCAAGCTGATGCTTAGTGACAAAATAACTACATTTCTAAACGCATATTTAAGGCTGAGATAATCACTACATCTGTCTGGGAACCTAATCTGTAAGATTTGTGTAAGCCATCTGCTGTCCTAACCCACTCTATGAGCCTGTAAAATCTGTCAAGCTCTGCCATGTACTGTCTGACATTGCAAAAGGAGCATGCTTTTTCAGTTTTACTCCTTGCACTTTCCAAAGAGATTCTTAATCATAGCATATGATTGAGAATACACCTGGAAGTATCTGGAGGGAAAAATTAAGGGTAGTGAACTGCAGAGGTATAGCTAGATGATATGAAACATATTAGGCCATCTCAAAATGCATTGGCTTTTTACAAAAAATTAAAATTGAATTGTAAAAGTCTGTTTGGCACTATTTTTTCACAGTGCTCGTAGGCAAAGTGTCTTTAGGAATGCCGTGGAAGAAATTATACTGGATCACTTTGATTTGGCGCTGCAATTCAAAATGGTATTACAGATCGCCAGTCACTTCTAAAATAATGGACTGTGCATTCCAGCATTATCACTTATCTGACTTGCAGTCAACTAGGACCAAATATAAACAGAAAGTAAAGGCAATTTTACAGATTCCTATGACTTCTTTGGTTGATTCATAGGGCACAGAGGTATCTTTCTCACCACCTTTACCTTGTTACTCCTAACACAATTGATGCAATCACTTATAATCTACTTGTTTGTTAACGCCAAACTACAAGTAGGTCAGTTAGATGCGCCTCTCATAAATAATTATTCCCAAATGCTATTTGTAAAAAATTGCTTCTTTTTGCATGATCACCCTCATTTCTTTGGACTGATGCTGCTTGTGTTTTGACTACGTGCCCTGGGACTCTGCTGACCAGGTACTAGTGCATGTGCTGTAACCTCTAAAACATGTAAAAATCTGTTATACTCCTAACTGCCATATTTAGCTTACCTTCAAGTCCATAGTATATGGGACAAGGTGTACCAAGGACCTATAAGTTAAATATCACTAGTGGGCTGCAGCAACCATTGTATCATCCATTACAGTGACAGTGCAAAAATGGCTTCAGGCCTTCCACTGTAGTCTGTTTGTGGAGTTTTACATTTTAAAACTGCAACTTCAACCTCTCAAAATAACCCCTTTTGACAGGCATAAACCCTCCAGTTAAATATTAATGTTACCCCTATGTAGCCCCATATGCCATAAGGCAGGGTGCATGGCATTTAAAAGTAAGACATGCAAAGGTCTGATGTTAATCATGTCCTTACAGTAACAAGGCCGCAAATGCTATTTTCACTGTAGCAGAGTTAGATGCTCTTTAGGAAAGTATTTGGATGCAATATCAAATTTAATATTATCTCCACCTACGGAACAGTTACAAAGATCATTCTTGGACTTTTAAAAATATTAATTACAGCCCCGATTCATTAATAAAGTCAGATTTGTACTAAATATTTTTGAAAAGATACTTTTATAAACTTACCTGCCTAAAGCCTGAAAAAGCCCAGTTGCATGAGCTGAAGAGCCCCTGGATGAAGTTTGAACTTGCTCCCAGAGCTGAGACGAAGGCCTTGAGTTTAGGGAGGTGTTCTGTTCCATTGGCGCAGAGACCATCTAGGCTGTGCCCAGGAACTTATTTAACACCAAAGAGGCCTACCATCACACAAGCAGATGTAGCTAACACCTGGACCTGCGCCCTCCTTTGTCCCTCTAGTCAGCCAGGCACAGAACCATCACCAACGACAGCCTACTGCCTGGATGCACTGAAGACCTTTGACTCCCAAGAATATACCATGTATCCGAAAAAGAAAAAACATCTTTCAGATAAATTAGCAATATAATATTCATATTTCATATTAAAAGCTCAAGAGCTGGGGCGTGGCTTGGCGCGTCAAGATGGCGGTCGCACTCTAAGAGTGCTCTGGACCCCTCCGTCATCCACACCACAATCCACTACCATCAGCGCAACCTATACCCCACCGCCAGTTCCCGAAGCCTTTGTCCCGCTCCACGCTGCCCAGCGAGACGCTTGCTGCCGCCCTACCTGTCCGAGGGATCGATTCTCTGGCCTTGGCTGCTCCAACACCTCTCCCGCAAGATGGCGGCGGCGGTACTTTGTGGCCTCCTTTGATGTTCCCCTGCCTGGTGGCTGCCCTGCATGCAGTAGCGGACCTCCTGTGGCCGGCGAGACGGGCTCCTGGGTCGCCGGGGGATCGCCCCCTTCCTCTGCCTGGCCTGGTCTGCTGCTGCCTCCGGTTCTCCTTGTGGCGCCGGGGGTGCGCCTGGGGGTGCGGCCGCCTGCGAGCCGTATCGGCCACCAGTTCGGGTGGCGGTGCCTGATTGCCTGGGCCCCCGTTGGCGAGCGGCCCGCGTCCTTCCTCTCATCTGGCCTCAACTTGGGATCCCGGACGCTCCTGCTCCCTCCGGGCTGCGGTGCCCGTTCCCAAGGCCTATTTGTGGACCGGGCCCTCTCTGGGGTTGCTTCCACGGCCGAGCCCTGCTGGCCTGCCGCTGCGGCCTTGCCGCCCCCCTTGCCTGACCTGGACCGACCTTACCGGGGCTCCGCGGCGGCTCTATTTCACAGCCTGACCGTGCGACGCCCCTCCTGGGGGCCCCTGGGCTTGCTGGTCGCTCCCCCCGCTCTCCTGACGCCCCGAGGCCTACTGCCTTTGCCTGCTGACACTGCCTCACCTCCAGGGATGACGCTTCCCTGTGGCGGTTGGGCCAGACGGAGGTGGGCAACTCCTCCTTGAGCCTGAACTCTGCTGGACTTCTACGACCCTGTGAGGAGGTGGGTGCCGCCTGGTCATGATACAGAGGGCGCGTGGGGGGACTCCTGGTGCTGTCTGTGCACCCGTGACCCCCCCCACACTCCACTTGTGATCTGCTGGGACTCGGCTTCCGCCCTGTCCCCCCCCTCGCCCCTGCCTTCCACCTGCAGGCGCTCTGTTGGGGGTGCGCTGGCATTGGCCGAGTGGTTGGGGGTCCTGGCCTGGGGGCACCCTGCGGGTGGGCATCTGCTCGATGCTAGTGGCCTTGCCCATCGAGCGGCGGGAGGATCCCGACACCGCTCCCCCCTGCCTGGAGGCCTTGTCGCCCCCCTCTGTGGGGCCCCGCTGAACGACCGCTGGAATCCACCAGACCCTGGCCTGAGAGAATCGTCGTGCGAGCCGCCTCCATTTTGTGGCTGGACCTGGGGCTGGGGGCGAATTTGGCCGCACTCACCGAGCGGCGGGCAGAGGCCCTCCCCCCCCTCCTATTTGGTCTCCCCTTGGCCTGGCGAGGGCCACGCTGAAATCGAGGAGCGGCGCTCTACCCCCGACCCGACCGCCATTCCGGGCGGCGAAGGACCATTGAACCCCCGCACTCTCCTGGCGCAACTCCTGATACTGAGATCTGGTGTCTGGGTGGGTTCGACGCCCGAGCCTGAGCATTGACAGCTTGGGTGTTGGATCTTCCCCCCCCACCCACCTGCACTCGCCTGTCTGGGCCTGCCCTCCCATCGAGACGCCTGGCTGAACTCGCAGGAGAGATGGGCCGCGACCGTGTCCCGAAGACGCCTGCCCTGCAAACTCAAACAAAAATGGACCAATACACCACCGCTGACCGGAGCTTGGCAGAGGGGGCGACGGGTGCCCCCCTGCTGGGGGAGACCTCCCCACTATCCTACAAGCCATCAGCACCTCTCGGGCATCGGTGGAGGGTAAAATCGGCGAGGTGCGGGTGGACGTGGCCCTCATCCGACAGGACCTGCGCAACGCCACAGCGAGGATATCGGAGGCTGAGTCGCGCCTCTCCGTGGCAGAAGATGAACTGGGTCAGCTGAAAACCCAAGTGGCCCGCTTACAGACTCAGACCTCAGAACTACACCGTCGGGCTGAAGATGCCGAAAACCGCTCCCGACGTAACAATCTGCGCCTTATAGGATTCCCTGAGGGTGTTGAGCAGGGCCGGTCGGTCGCCTTCGTGGAAACTTGGGTGAAGTCCTGGATGCCCAAAGATGCTCTCTGTGTGGTTTGCGGTGGAGTGCGCCCATCGCTCCCTTGCGCCCAGACCTCCTCCTGGGGCGCCATCTCGCCCCCTCATCATCCGGATCCTCAACTTCCATGACAGAGAAATGTAATCCTTCGGGAGGCGCGGGCCCACGCCCCCCTGAAATATCAGAACCACACAATAATGGTCTTTCCAGACTACACGAGGGAGGTGCAGGCCCAACGACGCACCTACTCGGAGGTTAAACAGAAACTCCGCAACCTGGGGCTACTGTATGGACTTCTCTTTCCGGCCCGCCTCCGTGTTTTCCAAGGCAAAGCCATTTTCTTCGATACCCCGCAGGCGGCCTGGACTTGGCTCACGGAGGAGCACCCACTACGGACCCGGGCCCCTTCCTCCACCGCCTTGTCGACATCATCACGGTCGCAATAATCCCCTCCCAAACCTCAGCGACGACCTCATTGATCTCGCAGGAGGGGGGATCGGAAGAGAGGCCCCTCGCGCTCACTGGGCGCAAGCACCCATTTGCTGAATTCCTCTGATGCCACCCCGGCACCGGACGGCCAAACCCGAGCCAATTCCCTGATTGACTTAAATCCTGATCTTGAACCGTCTGAGCTGAGGCATCCCGTCCTGTCAGACTCTGACCTATCTCGCAGTCCTGCACTCCGGGGATCCGGTGACAACGCCGTAATCTGATGACAGAGGCCCGAGGAACTGGTTTTTGGGACAAAACTCTTTGTTTGATTTTCCTTTCATGTATGCTGGTGACACAGAGATATCCGTCTATATGGAGGGGTCCATCATTTCCACGAACTACCCAGCTAAACGTTTTAGATTAGCCTTTTGTTATAGTTATTGTTAACTTTTCCTTTTCAGGGCGACAGATGCTTCATTTCCGGAAGTATAGGGTGGGGGGTGTTGGGGGGGTGTTGGGGGGATTGGGAGGGCCATTGCCTTCTGGACCCTTTCTTTTTCGGCTTCGTTCAAGCCACCGGTTTTTGTTTTCCATGACAGCTCATTGCGCACACACACCACTGCCATTGACAGGAAACCTACCGCAGCGCACAGACCGTATCCTGTTACTCTAGCTACGACACATTGCCTCACCTGGGACCCAGGCCCCTCCGCACTTACTCACCCCTGCGCCACCCATTTCTCAGATGCCTACCCATGGTAGACCCCTCCACGTTCTGTCGTGGAATGTCAATGGCCTACTAGATCGTATCAAACGAGCCGCAGTCCTTTGGAGTGCCCAACGCCAGGCGCCTGACGTCCTTTTTCTTCAAGAGACACACCTTCTGGGAACCCATTGCACCTTCCTCGCCCGCTACGGGTTTGACAGGGTATGGCATTCCGGTTTCACACGGGGCTCCCGGGGGGCGGCCATATTGATTCGTAGAGGTCTCCCCTTCACATTGGCACATGCGACGATTGACGCACAAGGACGCTATGTGGCCGTGACCGGTAGGCTCGAAGGGCAGGTTCTCAATCTCCTATCTACGTACATCCCTCCCGCCACACTGCCCTCTGCCCTTCAACACCTCACAACGGTAATTTCCACTTTTCCTCAGGGTCAGACGATAATAGGGGGTGACTTTAACGTGGTTATGCAGCCTTCCCTTGACACGACAGGTACCCCCTCTGAGTCCTGCTTCATCTCCGCTAAACGGCTTTCGGACTGGTCCTCTGCCCTGGGTTTATGCGACACCTGGAGGATTTGGACCCCCGTCGAAAACAATATACACACACTTCCGCGGCCCACCATACCCACTCCCGCATTGATTTGGTCCTACTGCCGGCCACCGACTGCCAGCTGGTGTCTGGTGTCACTATCCTCCACCGTGGTATCTCGGACCACTCCCCTATCTCCCTCCGTTTGGGACATGCCCCCGGTGGGGTGCGTACGGTCTGGCGGTTAAACGCCTGGTTTTTGCAGGATGTGGAGATCAACAAGGCCCTCGGAGTGGAATGAAACAATACTTCCTGGTCAACAAGGGCTCGGTCCCTTCCCCGGGCACACTGTGGGAGGCTGGCAAGGCCACCATACGTGGCGTGGCCAGAGGTTTGGTTCACACGAAATGGGCGGCACAGACTGCTCGCCTGACGCAGCTCGAGGCTCAGGCCGCGCAGCTGGAATCTGCTCCCGAAGCCACAGGGGATGCTCACTCCGCTAGACAGCTTGCGCTGCTCCGGGAGGAGATCCGTCAGGTCTCCCTGGACTCGGCCAAAATGCTGTGGTGCTCCTCAGTGGCCCGTGTATATGGATGGGGAGATAAAAACGGAAAGTTGCTCCATAATTTGGTCTCCTATCCCAAAGCCAACCGAATTATCCCTGAAGTTTGCGACGCGACCGGCACCCATCACTGTACCTCGCAAGCCATTGCCCAAGCTTTTGCGGGCTACTATGCCCAGCTCTACGTGGCCCGGGCCCCTGAGGCCTCCCTGGTTGACCTGTTGGAATGGACAGGGGTTCAGATACCCAGCCTTGCCCAGACTGTCTCGACTGATCTAGACCTCCCCTTTACCCCTGAGGAGATACACGGTGCCATCTCCCTATTGCACTCCGGTAAGATGCCTGGGCCAGACAGCTTACCACAGGAATACTACACGGCCTACTGCGACTTACTGGTCCACCACTTGGTTGACATCTTCCAACACGTGGTAAAGACGGGATCCTTACCCCCGGAGACCGACGTGGCTGCTATCGTGGTCATTCCTAAGATCCAGCCACCCTCTCTCTCCTGCACAGACTACCGTCCAATTTCTCTCATCAACACCGAGAAGAAAATCTTTGCCACTGCCTTGGCCCAACGCCTCTGCCCCCTCCTGCATGATTTGGTCCACCCGGACCAATGTGGCTTTATGCCTGCCCGTGGTACCCGGCATTGCATACGTCGCCTCCATCTCGCGCACCGCCACCAGCTCACCCCGTACCTGGCCCTGCACCTTATCGACTTCGAAAAGGCCTTCGATACGGTTGACTGGAGTTATTTGGAGGTTGTGCTCACTACGATGGGATTCGGCCCCCCATTTAGACGTCTCATCCGAGTCCTGTACTTCGACCCTAAAGCGCGGGTTCTGACCAATGGTACCTTCTTGGAGGCGTTTCCCATCCGGAGAGGCACCCGCCAGGGTTGCCCCCTCTCACCGCTCTTATTCGCGTTGGCGATGGAGCCCCTGGCCTGCCTCATACGCTACGATCCCCACATCCGCGGATGGACTTGGGATCCTTACCATATAGATAAAATCGCCCTATATGCGGACGAGAGCTCCGGCCCACGTTGCTTGGAAGTCCTCCGCGCCTTTGAGAGGGTCTCCGGCTTACGGCTCAACCCAACGAAGTCCACCCTGGTCCCCCTCCATCCATCGCGGGCCTGCTTCGATTGGCAGTCGACCATCCCTTTGCGCAGGCAGTCATTCAAGTACTTGGGAATCCGGGTGACCTTGCTCCCGGAGTTAGAGTGGGCCCTCAACCTTACACCCCTGGTCACAAAAGCTAAGGCCGACCTCAAACGTTGGCACTCCCTCCCACTTAACCCTCTTGGCAGAGGTGCGCTTTTTAAAATGATGATTCTCCCTAGTTTTTTTATATATTCTTCAAAACATAACTTTCCAACTTCCGGGGAGTTGGTTCCGCAAAATTGATGGTCTGCTCACTCGGTTCTTGTGGCGGGAGGCCACGTATGGCCCTGGCTCACTGTCGGATACCCCCCTATGATGGTGGCATGGGCGTGACTAATCTCCACCTCTATTATTTGGCCACTAGACTTATTGTCATCCATGACTGGTTCGCTGGCAGCTGGTCCGACCCGGCATACCGGGTTGAGCTCAGGACTTTGGACTTTCCGAAGCTTCAGGCTTACCTGTACGGGGCTCCCATACCACAAATCCTCCCCCCTGTCACTAGGGCAGTCTTACTGGCTTGGCGCTCGGCCTTGCGCTACACAAGATGGGAATGGAAGCTCACTCAACACACACCCTTGTGGCATGGTACCTGGCTGCGCGAGACTTCGACCCTCCAGGGCTTTCGGCAGTGGGATCAAATCGGGATTTCGCTCCTTGGTGACATTTGGGTGGGAGACCACATCAGAGCCTTTTCAGACCTGCAGCAGCGCCACTCCCTTCACACCACTCAATATTACAAGTATTTGCAGGTTCGCCACGCTCTGTGTGCACCTCCCACCGGCCATCTCCCTTCCTGAATTCAGCCCCCTAGAGGCCCAGGTTATGATGGGGAATTTAGGCAGAGGAGGGGTGTCATGGATCTATCGCTCCCTTGTGAACAATGGCCCTGCAACCCTGGATTCACTGCGCGCTCGCTGGGAGGGGTGGCTTGGCCCCCTAGAGGAAGCAGACTGGCGGGACGCTCTCATGGCTCCCAAAACTTTGACGACCTCCTCTAAATTATGCCTTATCCAACTCTACTATCTCCACACGGCGTATCTTACCCCTGCGCATCTGTATAGAGCTCGGCTGTGCTCCTCCCCGGCCTGTACGCGGTGCGACCATGCCCCAGCTGATTTTTACCATATGGTCTGGCAGTGCCTGCCCTTGAATCATTCTGGGCGGGTGTGGAATCGGAGCTTACACAGGCTCTGGGTTGGTCGGTCCCCCATGACCCATTGCGTCTCCTCCTGGGAGTGTTCAATGGACTGGATGGCTCTCGAGCCGATAAACGTTTCTTGGGTACTGCGGTGGCCAAACGAGACATTGCGGCTGCCTGGTCTCAGGCCAAACCCCCTACTGTACGGAAGTGGCGAAGAGGGGTGGACTGGTGCGCGACCCAGGAGGAACCTCTCTTTGAGGCCCGGGGCTGTCCTGAAATGTTTGAAAAGATCTGGGGTAAATGGCTCAACCTGTTTTGATCGCTGTGCATGCCCTCTTCTATCTTGATACATCTATGAGGTGGCCTACTTTGGGGCCCTGTGCTCAGGTCTATGACACTGCTGTTACTGGTAATGGACTTAGGTACATTGTGCATGATTCTGCTGTCTTTGTGAATTTTGTTTCTACCCAAATGCTAATAAATTTGATTATCAAAAAAAAAAAGCTCAAGAGCTGATAGCGATCAATAAGTAGATACGGGAAACATCCTTTACATCGCGGTGATTACACCGCGATGCATTTAGAACGCTGCCATTACAACGCAAGCGTTACATCGACTTGCACTGGAGGGCGCGATAACCTAAGGAATAGTAAGATTTACTATTCCAACACCTTCCCTACTGTACGTAGACTGGTGTTAGAATAGTAAATCTTACTACTCCTAAGTCCAGCGCCCTCCAGCGTAAGTCGTTGTAACGACTTGCGTTGTAAAAACTGCGATGTTGCATACCGCGATCATTTTGATCGCGTTGTAACATCACATATTCAGTAGATGCATACAAAAACATGGAATCACTGATATCATCACCCAGAGACACGCCAGCCAAGGGGTAATGAAACTAATTCCAAATTAAAGGTCATTACATTCAACATTCATATAATCGTTTATATTTCCCCAAACCTTTAAACCAAGGCTCCTTCTGTGTGGTCCTTTAAGGGAATATAAATATGCTCTAAACTAAAAAAGCAAAGAATCTGGCTTTGCACATTTCAAAAGAAGGTGGATCTTTTTGCAGCCACGGTGAAGTGATACACAGCCGGGCCACAGCAGTTGCCATAAATATAAGGTAACCCATTTGCAGTGTAACCGGACCGGTCATCGTACCGCCTGTGACACCTAATAACCTAGCCATGGGAGTAAGTGTTATTGCCTTCCCCGTCACCAAAGTTAAGAAGACCTCTATCCCTGAAAAAAACTGATTCAGCTCAGTGCATGCAAAGAACACATGGAGACTAAAAGCTAAATCTGCCCGACACCGAAAACACTTGCCATCATTTGCGCCCCCCCACTTCAACAATTTTGCAGGTGTGTGAAAAAGATTACAGACAGTTTTATAGTGCTGGGCCCTAAGACTTGAGGAGATCAAAATTTTCTCAGCGATCTCAATAGACTCCAGTAAAAACCTGTCTTCCTGCCCCAATATATTATTCCATTTCTTATCTTGGTCTTCCAGATCATCCTCCTGCATTTCCAGAAGGCCCCTATACAGACTACCAATTCCCTCCCTACGTTTATTTACTTCAATCAAATCTTTTTTCCCAATATCCCCGTTGCGATTTACAAAAAAAAGAAAGTCCCATGTCTGTAGATACTTAAAAAAAGTCTGCATTTGACAATCCATATCTTTCCTTAAATGTCGCAAATGTGTATAAGCTATCCTTCTCATAGTCCCCAATAATCATAATTCCCTTTGATTTCCACCTGCCCATAATTGTTTCCCAAAAAATAGGGGGTAATAACTGTGTTGCATAGATAGGTGTATAATAACCTATTCTCCCAATTTTCAGGCTTCTATGACCCTGTTTCCAAACTTTAAAAGCTGCCACAAGAACCCTAAACTGGGTTTTTTTTTTTAAATAATAACTCGGTTCGATTACCCTAAAAAAATCTCCCTGCTTCTGCAGCTAGCAACATGTGATAGATAGATAGGGTGTCTGCTGCATTGCTGCATACTTCTCCTGTTAATAAAATCCTCATATTTTGTAGGAGGCATGCATAATAATAAACACAAAATTAAGGATCGCCCATCCTCCCGGGGTTCTAGGCAGTGTCATATACTTCATTGCTCTATGGGGTTGTTTCTGACTCCAGATAAATCTACAGCAAATTGCTTGCAAATTTTGTAGCTGGGCTCTACTGAGCTCTAAAGGGACTGACCTAAAGAAATACAGCACTTTGGGTGATATGTTCATTTTCAAAACATTACAACGACCTACCAATGAGAGATGTAGGCCCTCTAACCTACCCAATTCTTTTTCAATTCCAACCAACATAGGGTTCCAATTAGCAGCCACAAGATCATCCAAACAAGCTCTAATTTTAATACCCAGATAAATCGCCTCCTGCATGACTCTTGGATCATCAAAGCTAGCCTGTGTTGTACAGATAATCTGTGTTGAAGCAAGATGGCGGTCGCAACGGCGGCTGAGTGAGCTGACTCGCGCATCCTCCTGATCCCCCCCCCTTACGCGAACTTAACAGACCTCGAGCCTCATGATCTGGGAGTTGTTTGCGGTCGGTGTCCAGATGCACATGTTACTGGCGCACCAATGAGGCTGGTTGTTTTTGCGCAGCTTTGGGCCACAGCTGCCTTGGACTTGAAGCGATCTTTCATGGCCGGCGGCTCCAATGCCGGCTAAACTCGCGAGAGGCGCGAAAACCAGCGGACTAACTTCTGGGGCTGGTTCAGTGAAGGGAGCAGCAACTGCTGGAGGAGTGCAGTGGCCAGCAGTGGGTATCCCTCAGTTCAGCTGATGCTTGGCAGAGTAATTGCTCCACCCTTGGAAAGAAAACGGTGCCGGCTCTTTTTGCGGCGTCTCAAGCCGCTAAGGTTAAAAAAAAAAAAAGAATTGTGCTGATACTGAGGTTGCAGGGGATGATGCCTCCTTGGACCTTGTACCCGTCCCCGAGGCGAATCATGAAGCAAGCCAGGAAGCGACGCTCCGATTACCCCCTGAGACTCTCGCCGAAGTAATGAGGGGAATCATGGAAGCGGGGGTAGAGTTGATAATCCGCGGGGGGTTTGGATGATGGTGGGGTGATGTTTGCTGAGGGGCGGTAGGGGGTACCCCCCGCTCATGCCCCTTCATATGGTGAGGCGGATAGAGAACATGCGGGAGAGTCCCAAGACGGAAGACATCTGGGGGGGAAGTAAAACCAAGGACCAGATCTAAATCTAGACGAAAAACCCAGAATTGGGGTGCCCAAACTTGTAGTCTAGATAAACTTGACGCCCCACAGGAGGTGGATTCTGGATACAACTTTTTCTCGCTAGCAGATCCCTCTAATTCCTCTGGAGATAAGAGCTTGGAAGGTGTAAAGGATTGGTCTGGTGGTGAAATGTCGCACAGCGACGGGAGCGAGTCAAGCAGCTTGAGACTGCAAACTGGAAACATCTGCAACATGGGGGGTGGGGTCAGCCCTTCCACTGTTCGGAAGCAGAAAGAGACACTTTGCTCTAAGTCAACGGGGGCCATAGGGTCATTAGTATGGGACTATTCTTTCTCTCCTGGCCTGGGAGGTAGCAGAGATGCAGCCATTTTACCGGCAGCTGCGGGGGTAACAAAGTCCAGAGGCGATCTCGCCCTCTGTTATCTACCAGAGCATTAGGTTCATAGAGAAGAGACGCGGTCGGAGAGCCAAAGAACCCAAGGGGCATGCCGTAAGCTGCAGAACTCCATCCGCAGAGTGGCCAAGGCTTGTACAGAATTCACAGAGAGGATTGGTGAAGCAGAGAAAAGGTTTTTTACGCTCGAAGATGAATTGGTGGCTCAAAAGACTAGCACGGAATCCCTAAAGTCACAGAAGGACGATATATTATGGAAGCTAACTGATTTGGAAAACCGCCTAAGGCGGAATAATTTGAGGTCCTTGGTATTCCTGAAGGCATGGAGGGAACGGATGCTCGGAAATTCATTGTAGAGCTGTTTACGGAGGCATTCCCAGAACTTACACAATGGTTCTGGGACACGGACGTTCAGAGGGTGCACCGATTTCCTTTCAAGCAGTGTAGGAGCTCGGGACAGTTAATAGCTAAAACAAGAGCTATATTGATTTGTCTGAGTAGTTTTTTGGCTCGAGAGGCTATTTATGATCTTGCACGACTAGATAGGAAAAGGGAAGGGGAGTGAATTTTTGGTTAGGCCTGATTTCTGTCATGCGACAGTGGAGAAGAGGTGCCAATTGTGGCAACTGATTCCAATGTTTCAGGCAAAGGGGGCTCAAGTTTTTCTGCTCAACCCTGCCAAATTGAAAGTTGTTAGTAAAGGCCAAACACTGTTTTTTTTTTACCTCCGAGGGCCAAGCTAAAGAATATTTGCAAACAATCTAGAATAATTTGGGACAATATATATTTGTTTGATAGTATGTTGAAATAGATTAGTAGGTACTTATTTCGATAGGGTTTTTCGGGGGCGTTATGTCAGCTTCCCATCACTAAGGACTCTGGGTCCTTTTGCGTCATTAGGCAGGGAGGGATGGGGGTGGTTTCTGGGGAGGTTGGGGCACTGCAGTTTGGGGATGTGGGTGGGGCACGGGGGTGTTGGGGCACGGGGAGGGGGGAAGGGTTTCAGGAGAAAAATAAAAGTCATGGTGGATGAGGTTAGAGCAAGGTTTATGTTGGGAAGATATACACAAAAATGTCATTCTATGGTCAAATGTGGAGGAACATGATTTGATTAGATGGGAGATGGGCTGATGGCTGGAAAGCTATGGGTGTGTACGTTCAATGTCTCTGGTCTGAATGATAGGGCTAAGAGGCAAAGGGTGATAATGGAGTTGAGAAGCATCCGTCCTGACGTGGTGTGTCTACAGGAAACACGCATCCCCTGGGAGAAGCATGGGTTGATGGCTGAATTGGGGTATACAGTGTTAGTGTATAGACAACACTACAACACACTGGGTGACGATATTGGCTAACACAAATGTACGCCTGGAGGGCAGGGCTACTGCCGACAAATATGGGCGCTGGGCTATTGCTGAGTGTGAGGTCGGGGACTGTAAATTTGTTATATGCTCAGTGTATGGGTCAAATACGGATGAGGCACAAATTTGGGATTTTCTCAATATAGAGTTGGCATATTGGCCAACTCTCGTGTTATTGTGCGGGGATTTTAATTTACGCTTAGATGGTCCAGAGCTACAATCTAGCGAGGGACTGTATACTGGGAGGAAGCCCAAAGTCTTTAGGGCACTGCAGCAGCATGGGTTAATAGACCTGTGGTTTATAAATCGATACCTCGATGTTGGATTTACCTATTTTTCTTGTCCCCATAATAAATGGATTAGGCTGGACTACTTTTTTGTCTCTCGGGGCAGATTATACATAATACATTTATCACACACATAAAAAGCTGGATTACTCAGTTTTTGGAAATCAATAGGAACACTGCTTCTTCTTCCATAGTTTGAGATGCTTTCAAGGCATGGATTAGGGGGGAAATCTTGAGTTCCGGTATCCATAAGCAAAGGCAGCATAATGCTTCAGTCTGGGTCTGTATGATGATCTGAGAAGAGCCGAATGCAGCTTGATACAACGCATGTTTGACAAGGTATCAAGTACTTTGGCTCAGGCTGCAGTAGCTCGCTGTAGGGTCAGGATTAATCTATTGTGGTCTAACGATATTGCTTGTAGATATCAAATATTTAGAAGAGAATGCTATGAATTTGGGGAGGCTACCAGTAGGTGCCTCGCCAAACGTGTACGGAATAAGGAGATTGAGCGTGGAATAGCGCTTATTGAAGACTCGTCTGGGAATCTAGTTAGTAAACCTTCTGAGATCTTAACGGTATTTAGATCCTTTTATCAGGATTTGTATTCTGAGGATGTTAGAACAGGCAAATCCCTGTTTGGTTCCTTGCCATAAGATCTGTTGGGTCAAACCCTGAGTTGTGAAGATGTCGCATACTTAGATCTTCCAATAACCCTGGAAGAGGTTGAGAATGCTGTAATTCATTAGCCATTGGTAAAGCATCAGTCCCGACAAATTACTGCTGGAGTTTTATAAAACCTTTTTTCAGGAATTAAAAACAGATATGTTAGCTTGTCAGGCAGCTCAGGGCGGGCTGGCACCAGTCACATGAGATGCTGCTAATATTATTATTTTTTTTTAAAAGGGATAAACCGCCAACTTTACCGGTATCGTATAGACCTATCTCTCTTCTAAATAGTGATGATAACATTTATGCTAAAATCCTGGCATCGCGTCTCTCTAGGGTAATAACCCCCTTGGTTTCAATACACCAGCACATCTTTATCCCAGGAAGAGGCAAGGTTAACTATATTAATCGGGTGGTGACCCTGTTTGATATAGCTACGGCTCCACAGGGTCCACTTGGGCTGATACTCCTTGACGCCGAAAAGGCGTTTGACCGTGTCTCCTGGGAGTTTTTATGAACTGTGATGCGTCGTGCAGGCTTTGGGTGGGGTTTTATTAATGCAGTTAAAACCATGTATAGGTCTCCCATTGCCCGAATCTGTGTGATGGGTCTAGAGTCCGAACCAGTTGTTATTACCCGAGGGACGAGGCAGGGATGCCCGTGCTCTCCTCTGCGGTTTGCATTATACATCAATCCTTTTCTGGTTCAGTTAGAGCATCGCACAATCATTCAATCTGTACAAACCCAGTGGGATGCCTATAAAGAGTTGGCTTATGCTGATGATGTGGCTATTGTCACCACAACACCAGCTACAGCAATGCCGGAAATAGAACGGCTGGCTGCTTCCTTTGGTCAAATGTCAGGGTATAAATTAAATATTGCCAAAACACAGATTATCTGAAGGTAAAACTTTCAACCGAGACAAACCTAGTCTCTGTATCCAACCTGTACTCCCTGGCCTTAACCTGCTCCTCGGTACATCTCAAGCACAACCAGATGACCGCTGTTGGAAGATGGGGTATTAGTAGGGGTAAGTATGCACCTTCCACCAGCAATAAGGCCACCAACACAATATGAGGTCCAGCTGAGGTCTCAATACAGCAGCCCCTGGCTCAACCCTTGGTAGCTGGCTGCGAGCAGGCAGTCTTAACTTAGGAGACGGGTGTGTAAAGAATTTGAAAACACTTATACATTAAGGGGCTTATTTACAAACCCATTGTGCTGCCAGTGTGTCACTCTTATTGACGCACCGGCAGCGCAAAAGGCTTCCCAATATTTACAAGTCATTGTAAAGTCACCCTGCGTGACTTTTCATGGCTGTGTATATATGTTTCCCTTTCACGCATAACTCTGCATGAAAGGTGCATTCCATGGGTATTGCTGTGGGTGTTTGTTGTAATCTAGCAAGTGATTAATGCATCCTCTTTATTGTTGCCCTTTGCCTTGCTGCTCAGTCTATGTGATGTCATCAGAATGTTGAGAGTGTTTGAGTGGAAGAAGGAATCAGTTGGTGTGGAAGGGCTGAGCGGCAGGAGGCTGCTCCTGGTGGGGCATTGTATGAGGCCTAGTTGAGACTTAATAAGGATCATATCTGAAGAATAAAGCTGTGATCCTGAACTACATCTCCGGACTACTTATCTTTCATTTAACCGTAACACTGGCGACGATTTTAAAGAACCTGCGTGCTATTTCAATGGAAAATGGATTTTTAAAACTGAAGAAACTAAAGGAACTTCAAGTAAGTGAAATTACAACCCGTGGATTTGAAGAAACCTGGCACCCCTGCACCCCTAATGCCCCACCAGTGACCCTGTCATTGGTCGCCCACAACTTAAGCCTGCCAGTTTCTGTTTGCCTGCCTGCTGCCTTGGAAGAATTTTGCTTCATTTTTCCCTACATTTGCCTGCTGTAACTTACTGTAACCTGCATTGTGTTGCCTGTACTAGAGTGTACTGTACTTTTGGACTTGTGTTTGTTCCTGCTGCCCGCTTAAATTTAAACACAATTTACACGGTTATGAAATATGCTGAGGAAACTGACATCCTTCCTGAACTGTTGCTGTTTTGATAATACGGTGGATGGTGATGTCTCTGAACCCTCTGTGTCTGTGGCATCTGTTGCTTAGACCTATCCCCTGCATGGTGTGGTGATCGGGGGCATATGTCGAGCCCCGGAGTTAACTGGGTTGGTGTTTAGTTGATTTGCACTTGGCCCCGATATCACCGGACCGTCAAATTTAGCCCCGGACAAATATTGTCGAAAATAAGTGCCCCTTACCGCATCGTTTGGATTGCTTGTGGCAGTTACCAAGAGCGAGCTTGTGCGCGCGTGCAACCCATGTTGACGCGATTCTCGTCCGTGGCACCTTCGGTTCCAATCTCCTGTGCTGCCAAGGACACTCTGCTGTAAGGACGTGCCGTGAGCTATTTAGTTGGCCCCTGTATGATGTTTCCTGCACTGCTTACGAGGGTTTTCTGCCAACCACGGTACAATAAAGTGAATTGAATTTTTTTTTTTTTCTTAGTTAATGGGAACGCTAGCGATTGTAAACCTCGTTCGACATTTTGGCACATTAGCTAGTTGAAGGCCTAGCAGCGCTAACCAAGATGGAGTCGCTGTGCTACACCGCTTAGGATGTGGACAGTTATGTGGAACTTTTGGTGAGGACCTCGAGTGAGAGATCGCTCACCGGAGTATTAGACTTTCTTTTGGTTTTATTTCATGTGTGTCTTATGTGATTATTGTACCTTTCACTGGTACCTGATGTTGTAGCCCTGATTGTTGTTGTAGCCCTGATTATTGTTGTGTGTGTGCAGTAGGGGGAGTTCTGTGGTGTCCGTGTCCCTAGTCCTGCCGCTGTTCTTGGTTGTGGGTTGACACAGGTTCGTCACCCTGTAGGCAATGTGTCCCGCAAGTGTATGCAGCGCAGTTGTGTGTGTGCAGTAGGGGGAGTTCTGTGATGTCCCTAGTCCTGCGAGGGTGTGCAGTAGAGGGTTGTCCCTAGTCCTGCCGCTGTTCTTGGTTGTGGGTTGACATAGGTACGTCACCCTGTAAGCATTTGTCCTGCAAGTGTACGCAACGCAGTTGTGTGTGTGCAGTAGGGGGAGTTCTGTGATGTCCCTAGTCCTGCGAGGGTGTGCAGTAGAGGGTTGTCCCTAGTCCTGCCGCTGTTCTTGGTTGTGGGTTGACATAGGTACGTCACCCTGTAAGCAATTGTCCTGCAAGTGTACGCAGCGCAGTTGTGTGTGTGCAGTAGGGGGAGTTCTGTGGTGTCCCTAGTCCTGCGAGGGTGTGCAGTAGAGGGTTGCCCCTAGTCCTGCCGCTGTTCTTGGTTGTGGGTTGACATAGGTTCGTCACCCTGTAGGCAATTTGTGTCTTTACCCCTGTGGTTGATATGAGAGTATATGGTTTCTCACTGTTTGGGAATATGAGAAGACTCCGAAGCTTCTCTGGATTTACCGTTGTTTTTGGTTGGGGTTTATGTAGTACCCTGTGTTTAGGGGTTGTAAAATTACCCTTAGAGTGTTACGCCTTGGAGTTTAGGCATGTGATTTGAAGAATACAACGCTTTTGTGTTTCTCTCGTCTTTTCTAGATGGGATGGGGATGTGGTGTTTGACGATGTTTTTTAAGTTTGATGTTATTCTTGAAGCTCTTGACTATTCGTATGTGTGTATGACCACCTCCGCACATTTATTTATTGTTAGTCAAATTGCATGTATGTACTATGATCTTGCATGTATGTACTATGATCTTGCATGTATGTACTATGATCTTGCATGTATGTACTGTGATCTTGCATGCTGGTATTTTTACAATTTTAATGAGGGGGGGATGTGTTGTAATCTAGCAAGTGATTAATGCATCCTCTTTATTGTTGCCCTTTGCCTTGCTGCTCAGTCTATGTGATGTCATCAGAATGTTGAGTGTTTGAGTGGAAGAAGGAATCAGTTGGTGTGGAAGGGCTGAGCGGCAGGAGGCTGCTCCTGGTGGGGCATTGTATGAGGCCTAGTTGAGACTTAATATGGATCCTATCTGAAGAATAAAGCTGTGATCCTGAACTACATCTCCGGACTACTTATCTTTCATTTAACCGTAACAGTGTTCCCACGCAACATCCATGGAACTTGATGCAGTCCCAGATTTACAACATTTTGTAAAACTGGGAATACATCCGAATCCGACGCCTCCCCAGGGGAGACGTAAGGAGGTTCAACGAGGAGAAATACTTAATTTCTCCTAGTTTTTTCCTCTTTCTATGCGTGCTGCATTCATCAGCATGCATAGAAAGAGAAAAATGCCTTTAATGATTATTTTTGTGCAGGATGGTTTCCCTTCCTGCACAAAAACAATTATCCCCTCAGCACAGGCACCATTGCAAAATGATGCAAGGGTGTCTGCGCTGGATCACAGCTGCTGTTTGTGGGCCAGTGCAGGGGAGAAGGACAGTAATGTGCCATATCTTGTAGATACTGCACATTCCTGTCCTTTTATTTTGACGCACAGCAGCGCAGCTAGAAGGCTTGCTGCACTGCCATGCATCAAACTATTGTACATGAGGCCCTAAATAAGTAAGACACAACAAGCAATAATAATCCCACACCAATGTATAAAAATAGGAAATATTTTTATCTTTAAAAGGACACCAAAATGACAAAAATCCAATTTCGGGAACTGGAGATATGAATCTTTAAGAATAACCACTTTCTAGGCCTTAAAAACATATAGCGCCAACTTAGGACCACAATGGAGCCCTGGCTGGATACACTAAGTGGGAGGCCCTTGTCAAAATGTTACCTTCACACCTAGAAACTTTTCTGGAGGATTTTTTCTTGTCGTCGAGCGAGGCTCCTCCTCAGTCTGGGTTTCGAGTCGAAGACGGCAGCTTGGCTCAGTGTGAGGCCTCTGTGAAATGCTTGAAATGCTGGAAGTCTTGAGCTCCAGAGCTTTCAGGGGAACAAGTCACGGTTTGAGATTGTCTGCCTGACTCTTGTCGATGGGCCAGTCACCTTATGGAGCTTTTTCCAAAACTTGCTCCAAACTTATGGAACGGAACGTCTTCCTGAAGTTCCTCTTTAGGGTCTAAAGTGTCCAACACAAATCCAAGGGTCTAGAAGCTCTGAGATGGTCTTTGGCGGTTTGGGACTACAATTCCCACAACGCACCTGGCCAAATCCTTAAAAGTCCACTGGATGCACTCCAGGCTGGGGACTTCTTAGGGGAGATGGTGCAGGTGAGCTCTGTTAACATGTTGCTCTCAGTGAGTCAACTCCGTAAACATTTTTGAAGCAAGGCAAAGTCCTGAGGGCTGTAGTTCCAAGAGTTCAGCAGGAGCAATCCTTCAGAGTGCCATCCATTGATGTGCAGACCAGGGTTCCAGCAGGGCAGTCCTTCTCGTAGTTTCAGGCAGCAGATCTGCGTTGCTATCCAGCTCTCATACATGTATTCAATGTTCTGAGGTGACATTTAGGGAGGCACCCCTGACCAATGGGTTATAGGGTGCCACCTAAAAACATGACGGCTTCCTCCAAAGTGTGGCATATTCTTGTCCCACAAAGCAATGCACTTTAAAATTAAAGATGGAGAATTTCTCTCCTTGAGAGGAAGACTTGGCTAAACCAACCTACTGGTGTGGCTCATTTCCATTAACACTCCCCTTTCTGTCCTCCTGCAAATTCCATTCCTAGGCCTCACATCTGACTGCAGGGTACAGGAAGAGAGCGTAGGCCTGGCTGGCATTGCGTACTGTTCTACTCTCTTTGAAGCCCAGGTTGCTTACCCAGCCCCCTTGCTGGCCTGTTCTCTGCAGCTGCAGAGCTCCCCCCATCATATAACCACTGTCTCTATGCAAACCACTTATCACCTCATCAAAGCAGTTTGCCTAACCCTGTTAAGGCTGGCCAATCAGGAGGGACGGCTTTCTATTGGCTCACAGAATAGAAAGTTCTATAACTTTTTTCTCTACTAGGTATGATAAATTCAACAGTGGCAAGTTGTTGGATTTATCATTACCAATCTTTCAAGTCATTGAAATATTATTTTAGCTCACTCCTAGCAATGTTTACACTGTATTACAGTAAGCCCATGTTAGCCTATGGACCTAAAAGTGCTACAATGGGGAAAAATGAAATGGGTAGTCTTTCCCTCACCAGGGAATGTATATAACATCATTCAAAATGTCTCCCCTTATTTTTACATGGCACCCTAACTTGGGGAAGTCTAGGGTAGACCTTCGGGGTTGGGTTATTAGCACAAACACTTTGGAAGTATCTTTAAATCCAAAGTCGAATTTGCTTGTGATTTCAGTTTAAAAGCAGCTGATAGCAGGCAATACAGCAGTGTACACTTAAGTGCATCAAATCTGCTGGGCCTCTAACCTCCATGCCCTACCATATATTAGTGACTTACAGATAGGTTGTCAGTGGCAATTACATCTTATTACCATATACCTTTTTATTCAGAGCACTGGCCCTGGAACTGGTTGGCAGGCCTGGGGTACAGTCAGAGTCAGTTACTACCAGTATCATTGAAATAATGGGGGTTATCAGGGCAAAACGAATGACTTTCTCACAACCGCGGTAGGTGCTTAATTCTTTTTTTTTATGCTATTTTTATTTAAAACGTGAAAAAATAATGTCTCAGGTTCATCACATTGAATTTTTGTAATTTTGGAGTTAGTATTCCCTATTTTTGTAATTGGAGTGGATTTTTATTGTGTTCAACTTTTTAACAGTTTTGATACTTCTAAATGATCTACACATTTTCTTAGCTAAACTTATTTGCTCTCTGCCATAGCTACTAGGGTTTAAGCTCAGGTTTAAATGACTAAGGGACAAATGTACAAAGCGATTTAGTATTTCTTACCTGTTCGAATCGCTGTTTCATCCTGTTAACAAATGCTAAATGGCCTTTTGATATATACAAAGGCCAAATCGCAGTCACAATTTGCGATTTCTACCAGGTAGAAATCGTAAATTGTGACCTTCATTATGAAATCACAAATAGGGATTACCTATTTGCGATTACTAAACCAATGTACAAAGTATTTCCTAAATGCGAATTCAGCATTTAGGAAATGCTATTACCATTAATTCAAAGTCAATGGTAACCATGTGCAAAATTAGAAAAGTCATTTAAAAATGAATTTTTAATGTGACATGAAACGCATATGCCCCTAGGGCATATGTGCACTTGCATATGCACTACGAATTTCGGGGTGCCTCTGGCCTTTATGCCCCACTGGAGGCACCCCGAAATTCGTGGATTGGGTTTGGATTTCCTAAATTGCCATTTCCTATTAGGAAATCGCAATTTAGAAAATTCAAAACATTTCCTATTTGTCCCGTAGTTGGGAATGCAAGAGCATTTCCTATTTACGATTTCCTAATAGCGATTCCTACTCTGTAGGAATCGCTATTTGGAAATTTCAAATTTTGTACATATCATTTAGCATTTTCTAAATAGCGATTCCTACCAAATTGCTATTTAGGAAATGCTAAATAAGAATTTCGTACATCTGGCCCTAAATCCTTTACTGGACCTAACAACAATAGGGGCATTATTCCTTGTGGAGCACTTCCAACCACCCCAAGCAATAATCACATTTTTTACAATGCTTGAGCACACAAATCTGAAGTATTCCGCATTCTATTAAGTTCATATTTCCAAGTCAGAAGAGAAACAATTCAACCTAGGCTATAAAGTGAATGAATTGGAATCTGCATAAATCATCACAGTGGTGGCTACGAAGTGAGGCACACTTTCAAGTGTTTTTGGTGAAATGTCCTTGGTCACCATCAAACTCCTTTGGCAAGTCAGAAAAGAAGTATTCAAACTAAATTTTAAGATGGTTGAATTGGAATCTACATGAATCATAATAGTGGTGGTTTTTTATGACAGGTGCTTCTATGCACCTGAGGATTGCATTTGAATTGTCACATCACAGTATAGCTAAGCCTCTCGAAACAGTTGTATGATGGAACCACGCATGCAATTACTACACCGTCAGTACAACGCATGCACAATTACCACGCATGCATTTACAACAAAAAACTTTACCACAAATATGCCTTTACCACAAATGCCTCTACCATGAGAATTTCATGGTAAAGGCATGGTTGGTAAAGGCATATGCATGGTAAAAATGTAACAGGTAATCCCTATATTACCTACTGGCAGTCGCCCATAGGTAGTTATACTTAGGACCTAGTTTCCATAGGAAGATCATTTTGTTTTGCCAATAACTTTGGCATTGTTTGATGAATCCTCGCAAAATTTTTAAAACTAATACAATGCTCCTTCAGCTGCTATCTGAAACGTTTCGTGGTGATCCGTCAAGCGGGGGCCGAGAAAAAGGGAGAGTCCCGTAACACGTTTTCCCCATGTTAATTCCCATAGAGATTTTAAACACGACTACAGCCCGAACTGCTGAACAGAATTACACCAAATTTAGCAGAAAGGTAGCTGTTGGTCCAGAAAGCGACCTTTTTGTAAATTGGCATGAATCCATTCAGTAGTTTTGGAAATATTAAGGGAAATCCAAATTTGTATATATAGGGACTCAGATTCTCGGAGGATCTGACGGTCCTCGTGCTGAAATCTGATTGGCTGCCAAAACTTCAACCAGTGTTGGCAGCCATCTTGGGACTTGGCTTCTGCGGAGTCCCACAAAAATATTTAAAAAAAGAGAAGAGGAAGGGTAGAAATACCCTGACCCCATAGGCCTCTTTGGTGGCTCCCAGAGGGACCCCGCCAGGACAAAAAAATGTTTGTTTTTTAAAAAAATTTCTACGAACTCACAACAGGGTCTCATGACCATGGTAGGAGTTTTTAAAACACAAGCGTGGTCTCCAGCGCTTGTTTAGGTCGAGCATCAGCACGCATGCGCTGCTGCAAGACCTGCTGTAATCACTCTACTGAGTGTAATTACAGCTGCTGCTTGCCATTGCTTAAAAACTCTAGTGCTCTTGTTTCCTGGCTCCTTATTGGCCAGTGGTCCTGATACATCACTTCCCACATCCTACCTTCCAAACAGCATCGAGCAGCAATCGCCGTGGCTCCCCTCCCACCTCATAAACAGCATCGAGCAGCAATCGCCATGGCTCCCCTCCCACCTCCCATCAGCATCGAGCAGCAATCGCCGTGGCCTTTTATTAATTTATTTAATAGAGCGCCTGTAATGCTTTCCTGCAAAGAACACCCCTCCCGCCTCCCAAACATCATCCAGCAGCGATGCCGTGGCTTGTTTCACTTTCTTTCCAGCAGCGATGCAGTAGCTGGTTTCAATTTCTTTGTTGTCTAAAGTGCCCCATTGCATCACCCGTAATGCTTTCCTGCAAAGAACACCCCTTCCACCTCCCAAACAGCAACGAGCAGCAGACGCTGTGGCCTTTTATTAATTTATTTAATAGAGCGCCCGTAATGCTTTCCTGCAAAGAACACCCATCCCACCTCCCAAACTTCATCCAGCAGCGATGCCGTAGCTGGTTTCACTTTCTTTGTTGTCAAAAGCACCCCATTACAGCGCCCGTAATGCTTCCCTGCACAGAACACCCTTCCCACCTCTCAAACAGCATCGAGCAGCAATCGCCGTGGCTTTTTATTTATTTATTTAACAGAGCGCCCGTAATGCTTGCCTGCTAAGAACTATAAACTTCACTCTGACTGTCCTACATGCCAAGAATCACAACTTAGCTGTGATTTGTGATGAAGCAGTCGGAGATCCATTCATAAGGATGAAAAGCTGAGTCTGCCCAGCGCCTGCCTGCTCCAGGCGCACAACCTATTGGGGTACCGCCCCTCACTAGGTGTATCACATCTGCCACCCTGCCCTTGTGGCACCTCTCCACTCTTTCCTAACCAGTTACAGTTGTACATGTACTGATAGGTAAAGCGCTCAATGCGATCTCGCACGAGTGGTTTAATGTAAATTAGTGTGCGCTAGGTACCTCGCATCTCTACTCTCATCGGCCCCTTGATGGCAAAAACTGACCTCGGGTGAGCAGTTTATATGCAGAGACAGGCACAAGTGCGCAGTATGCACCTGCCGTTCACAGTTTACACTGATCTATAAAGCGCTATGTGTGATCACAGCTAAGCGGTTTATACGCAGAGACAGGCACGAGTGCGCAGTATGCACCTGCCATTCACAGTTTACACTGATCTATAAAGCGCTATGTGTGATCAAAGCTAAGCGTTTTGTATGCAGAGACAGGCACGAGTGTGCAGTATGCACCTGCCATTCGCAGTCTACACTGGTCTTTAAAGCGCTATATCTGATCTAAGCTGAGCGGTTTATACACAGAAACAGACACCAGTGCTCAGTGTGCACCTGTCATACACAGTCTACACTGGTCTTTAAATCGCTATAGCTGAGCGGCTTATACACAGAGACAGACACGAGTGCTCAGTATTCACCTGTCATACACAATCTACACTGGTCTATAAAGCGCCATATTTGATCTAAGCTGAGCGGTTTAGGGCACAGTACGTACCCCCGTCACTTGTGGCGCCAGACATTTATTGGTTTCTCTAAACTTAAGAGGCGGGTTAAGCCACCTCGGCTAAGCGGTTTATACATAGCGCCAACACAGCTGAGAACTATGTTTCCTGTACTCTGGTGGCATCACCCATGTATAGTTTATTGTCATAAATGAAGCGCTTTATGTACACACAGTGTACATGGATTTGCGCCCACCCCCTCCCCGGGTGCGTCCATTCGAGGGACGGCTTTCGGCCCTTCATCCACATCATCATCCCTATGCTCCTAGAAACCTCTAACTATAACAAGCGTTTAAGTTTAAGTTTATTTATTTTGCATAGTTATTAAAAACCATTGCAGTATTTGCTTTAAAAGATGCAATAAAATTGTTATTATGCAATAATAAAAACCATCAAACAGAAGCTGACATTATTGTGCATTAAAAAAGCGGTAGCTGCACAGACGAATATATATATATTTTTACTTTTTATTTTTTTTAACAAAAGTGCTAGTGCTCTGTCCTTATGCAATAATAAAAACCATAATCAGAAGGTAACGTTATTGTACATATAAAAAACGGTTGCTGTACAAACGATTATTATTTAACGAAAGTGCAAGTGCTCCGTCCTTTGGAGAGAGCCAGTCCCGGATTATAAGTTAGTTGTGCCATAGAAGGTTCTCACTTGTCTGTCTGTTGTTCCGTTATGACGATTTTAGATGTTTTTTGTTCGGCCAGGTTTAAGTATTTTACTAATCTGCAATTCAGCTGCGTGTTTCCCGGGTTAAAGCAAGCCAACACCGCTTGTCTTCTGGTGCGTATTCCTAATTGCTTGAGGGAAGCTTTTAATAACAGTAACCGTTCTTGATGTAGATCCTTACAGGTACAGATTAGGTGTAAGATGTCTCCTTGCTTGTTTTTACACAGCCTACACATGCTAGGAGTTGTAGCCCTTAGCCATGGTGGAAGATGCTGGGTGCACGGGAGGATGCCGAGTCTGTACCTTAAGAATTTCATTTTTAACTCTTTGGAATAGCCCTGGTTAAAGTACTTCTGCGGTGCAAGTGATTTGTAAGAGTTCAAGGTCATCCAGGCATGAGACCTATCTGCAAAGGTTGCCTTGTCCTCTACCACTGCAATTGTTTTACACATTTCCATGCCAATTTTTTATAAGAAGAATGTGCAAGTTGAGTGTTCCAAAGATCCACGAGCTTGGTGCTTTCCAGAGATGTCTGAAGATATCTCCTTGCTTGGCAAGAGTCCCTGTTCTGGATTTCATTCCACAGCAATTGGTTTAGCATATTTGGAGTGGCGTTTCTGATCTTGTGCCAGCAGATAACATAGGAGCCGTGTCTGGCCAGGGATTGATGAAGGAGCCCAAACTCCCACCTTATTTGCGCCGGTGACGTGTAATGTGGGAGGCAAAACATAATCCTGTAAGCTTTGACCAACGTGCTAACTAGTACTTTGGCGTCCCTCCCCCGTAATGCTTCGCTGCCGTAGGTGATCGTAGGGAGTAGTTTGGCCTGGGCTACCTTCAGCAGCGGGCTCAATGTCGGCCCCAGCAGCATTGAAAGAGCTTTTACCAGCCCTCTCCTTCTTATTTCCTCTTTTTGGCGTTTAAATGTTCCTTCCTTATCTATTATGACTCCTAGATATTTATAATCCTGCGATGTTTCTAAATGATTGCCATTCAGAAGCCAATTCCTCTGCCGATTTCTTTTGATGTTTATTGACATTGTCCGTATCTTGCTGAGATTGATTTTTTGATTATTTTCTGTGGCATAGTTCTGCATTTTGGTCAGTAGATGTTGGAGACCCACATAAGTGTGGCTGAGCAGAACTACGTCGTCTGCATACATAAGGTTGGTCATTATTTTTCCACCTAGCTTCGGGTAGTGTGAATTGCAAGCATTAAGTGCCTTTGCGAGATCAGCCATGAATAGATTGAACAGGGTGGGAGCGAGCACACATCCCTGCTCCTAGAAACCTCTAACTATAACAAGCGAACTCTACACCACCTCTCCTTTCCTCAGGCGCTTTAAATATTTCCCTAATATGAACCTATTATCTTATAATTGTATTGTGAATCACCTTTTATAGCGCTTTTTCTTAGTGTTAACAATGGTTCCAAGCGCTTGCAATGTGTTCACACAAAGGAACTGACATAAAGAAACTGAGGGGAAACGTAACCCAGTGATTTGCCCAAGATCATACGAAGCTCAACCTCAATGTCACATCTACAGCTTTCAGGGCCGCTAACTTCACTTTACAGCGCTGTTGGGTTCCCTCCCTGCCCTCAACCCACTAACCCTCCACCATTCTCCGTCCTCTGCCTTCCCACTTCGTCCTCAGTCTCACCTCACTCCCAGTGGCAGCCGCCGCTGTCTCTCACACGTGCCAAGGCTTGGGGCTTCAAAGGACTGGGGCCGAGTCCCACCTGCTCCTTTAGGCATCGAGCAGGAAGCGGTGGGGGCACTCGCGTGACTGGGGCGGGTGTGATGTGTGAGTGAAGGGATGAGATGTGAGTACTTACAGGGTTACCAGTAAAGTGATGTGAATGGTTCTACATAATGCGAGTGTCATGAGGTGATGTGATGTGCATGGGTTAAGTGATGTGGCATAAGTGGTGTCACGTGATATGATAGGGTGTACATCATTTCTGCAACTTTCAGCGCATTCCAAGCAGTCCGGGACAATGGTGGCTGAGGTCTCGCATTTACAGGAGTTTGAGCTACTGGCATTGTAAATGACATTGCCCGTTATTGTGCCGCTACTCTTTTCTTCGTGGGGGGGAGCAGGACCAGGACTCAGAGTCCCAAGCTCCTTCACGGCCTGCAGCCGCCAACTCTGACGCCAGCAACGCGCCTGGAGGCGCTACTTAATCCCCGGCGGGCTCCCGCAGCGCGGGAAGCCCATTATTGTGCCATTACTGTTTTCTTCGTGGAGGGGGGAGTGGGACCAGGACTCAGAGTCCCAAGCTCCTTCGCGGCCTGCAGCCGCCAACTCTGATGCCAGCAACACGCCTGGAGGCGTTACTTAACCCCCGGCGGGCTCCCACAGTGTGGGACGCGCGCGGGCCAAGGGCGGGCCCGTCTGCGCCTGGCAGAGACTGGACTGGGCCAGCCCTCTTTCATCCACAATTCGTCATGGGTAAGCGAAAATGACCCTCTAATTCTGATGGGGGGAAAGTATAAGCCAAGATCCCCAGAAATTGTGCCTCCATTATCTCATATTTGACGACAGCTGTTGGGGTGCTAAACGAGGAAATCCATGACGTGGAGGAGCAGCTGGGAATAGGGGGACTAGGGGGAGGACCTAGACCTGCTGAGAACCTACAGAATCCCCCCATTGAGACCCCCAGTGAGACTGTTCGATCTGAATTACATGGTGTTATTATTGATTCAGACTCTTTGTCCACTGCTCAGGATTCCGTGGCAGACATTGGTGGAAGGACAGGGGGAGTCACACCCGCTGCCCCGATGGGGGTAATAAACAAGAGAAAACGGAGAAAGGGTTTGAAGTCAGGGACAAATACTGCTGACCCTCAGTTTGGGGAGGAGAGCAAAGGAGTCCCAGGCATAGAAGCCTAGGCCAAAGCTCATCTCGCTACTATTGTTGGAAACTCTATTCAAATGCATTTTGAGACTTTTCTTGGGACCCTCAAAGAGGACTTCACTACATGTAGTAAAAATGCACTAGATGTCATGGTAGTCAAATTGGCTTCCATAGAATCACATCTAAGTAAAATGAGGGAGCATAAATGTGGGTGGAATAAGGATATTGCACCGAGCAAGGTGGCAGTGGGTGCCCAAGTTGGTATATGTCATACACAGGCAGGACTGTCCAAGGAGGTTCAACATACTGCCCAACATCCTGGGAATCCTAAACCTGACTTTAATAATTTAGCTAACAATAACGATAAGCCCGAACTGGGTGCCCAATCTATTTTTACAAAGTCCCAACCACTGTTTGAACAGTTAGCAATTTCTGCTCGTAGAGAGCAGAATTCTCAGTTTTCACACGGGCAGGGAAATAAATGCAGGCTCCACTTACCCCCGGAGGCTACCTCTCTGACAGCTGTGTTAGGAGGGGTTGCTCATCTTAAAGATAATACAAATGAGACCCCTGATGACTTGATTCGCAAAGTTAAATTTTGGTGCACAAGGTTGTCGGATGGTGGGGTTAAAGCAGCACCACACATTATCATGGCTAGGCGAGTGGTGTGAGTTGGCCAGGGCATGAGGATGGTTGATGGCGATTGTGTCGTCGTCAACTTTAATCAGGCTGATGTAGCTTGTTTCCTTTTTAAAGAGCACAGTAATTGTGGTCCGGGAGAGATTAGAGCATTTCCCCTGGGTTTTTTTTTAACAATTGGGGCTGCCCCAGGTCTTAGACCATCAGGGAATACATTAGAATTGGCTAATAGATTTTCCCCTTTGAGCCAGCTAGATTCCAATGATTGACTATCAAGTCGCACCCCTACACTGGATTTGATTTACCCGAGTCGGGCCACCCCTAATACGAGTACACCTTTAAGGGAAGCAGAAAGAGCGATAGAAATCTTGAATATACTAAGCTGGAATATAGCGAGTCTAGAGATTAAGGATGATGACCCCATGTGGCTTGGTCTGGTAAGGGAACATGATATATTGGGGGTTCAAGAATCTTGGGAGTCTGAAAACACATTTTGGCTGGACGGTTATACAACTTATATGGAGGCCGCGCGACCGTCGGTTGCAGGCCGTGCGAGGGGCGGCTTATTAACATTGATTTCCTTAAAAGTGAGGGGCAGTCATTGTAAGTTGGATACAGGGTCCGCAAATTGTTTAGCGGTCGAGATCAATCCAGCACAGGCTCCGAAGATACTTTTTCTTAACTTTTATAATTCATTTGAACAGTTACCTATAAACGAACACTTATGCAGCCTAAATCACTTTTTAGTCTTATACAGGGAGAAGCAAGTTACCCAGTTTTCGATTATTTTACTTGGTGATTTTAATATTCATTTGTGCAACAAAAAGTGTCAGGTCTTTGACGAACCTGGTCCAGGTTGTAATCTAGAGACTCATTTTGAACATTCCACCCAAGGGGGATACTTAGAGGATGTTCTAGCTGACTTTGGGTTGGCTCTCCCAAATACAGCAGAAGATGGTATGGGTATTCCCTCTTTTAAGGGCAGGGGTACGTTCTCTACTATTGACTATATATTTGTTAACACAACTCTAATTCCCCTCGTCTTGGATAATGCTGTGCAATGGTCACATTTTAGTGACCATAACCCTATTCACATCAGTTTGCGAGGGTGCTTAAAGATCACAGATGTTGTGGAGACTATGGCCCCAGTCTCTATAATAAAAACCAGGGATCAAGGTCGTAGATTGAAATGGGCCAAGGTGGTACCAGACCTTTTTTTAAATGATTTATTAAACATTGTAGGGAACGAGATAGCCATATGCAAAGATACTACCCAAGGGGGAGTAGTAATTGCCGCAGCTTTGGACAGGATTTGTAAGCAGGTAGCTAGTGCCCTCTCCTTACCTAATAAGGATGGTACTCACAAGGAAGCGAGGTGGTTTGATCACCACTTTACAGCTGCCCATCAGAAATTATTATGTGCCCTGAAACACAAACCCCAGGACAGAAATTCAATAGCTGCGGCAAGGCTAGAGTACAAGCGGACATTGCATATACGCAAATTGGAAATTAAACAAGAAGCCTGGGACGAATTGTTGTCCGTTGACGTGATTAAGAATAGTGCGAAATTTTGGGATATCGTCAACAAACCTTTTTTCTCTGGTCTTGGGGGTAACACTGTTGAGTGTAACATTTCGAAGAGCTCTGGTTTAATCATTTTAAACACATCTATGGTGACCAGCTTGATCAGGCAAACACGTGTTTAACTGCACCATATAGTATAGATTTCTCAGAACAAGAAGTGGCTGCGGCTATAGCCCAAATGACATGCAACAAAGCACCGGGCCCGGATGGGGTCCCTGCCGACCTTTTTAAGGCGGATATTACTTTATGGTCAAAGATATTGGCCAATGTTTTAAATATGGTATGTGAACAGGGACTGCCAGAATACTGGTCAACATCAATCATTGTCCCAGTTTTTAAAAAAGCGAGAGAGGGGATCCAAGGCGCTACAGGCCAATATCGTTGATTGATTCTACGGTTAAGGTGTTGGGGAGAGTGGTTCTCAGCAAATTAACTGGATGGATTAATGAACGTGATGTCCTGTCAAACCTTCAATATGGCTTTAGGAAAGGTAGAGGCACCCTGATCAGTGTCTTAACCTCTATCTCTTAATAGGGAAATATACAATAGCCAAGAAAGGGACACTTCATCTCACTTTCATGGATCTATCCTAGGCGTTTGACTGAGTGAATAGATCCAAGCTCTGGGACTTGTTGCTTGCAATGGGTATGGATAAAAACATCGTGTATTTTTTGTCTGATCTGCATAGGGATCTCTCGGCAGCAGTAAGGTTCGATTAAAAGGGTAACAACGCAAAAGATAGATATCATAAGAGGAGTCAGACAGGGCTGTATTCTGGCTCCTTTGTTATTCACCCTTTATATCAATAATTTAGATTCGGTCCTGTGTGGAGCCGCCAAGGACATTCCACGTGTGGGGAAATCCTGGCCAACTCCACCAACTCCAAGGAACTTTTCAGTGTCATTCAAGAATTCACCAACCCACGCAGCGAAGCCACAGACATCACCCCATCCCAAGACCTCTGCGACAAGCTTGGAACCTATTTCGACCTCAAGATCAAACAAGCATTGGCATAGCCAATAGGTCTCGCCTTTGGGACCTTATAAGTATTTCGTTATGCAGCACAATATCCTTACTGCAACAACATTAACTGTTGCATGGCTACACACTTATAAGGTCCCAAAGGCGAGGCCTATTGGCTATGCCAATGCTTGTTTTTAAAGATTTTATATAGCGCGAACTAGACCAGTATCAGAGCGCTTTACATAAGCACCAGTTTCGTTACAGATGGATTACAGTTCCCCGAGGAGGCCGGATTCAAAGTGTTTTACGTCGGGGCCTCGTGAGCTGCAGTGCCTCGACAATGAGTTAGAGTACTGGTAGAAAATAGACAAAATATTGTATGGCACACAACATATGGAAAGCGCAACACAGACAATTGTGCAAACCGATGGATGGAAATCACAGAACTGTATAAAAATGGCGGTCAAAGTAAGAAAGCGCTTCAGGACTGTTCTTTTGGTTAAAGGCGCTGTACTAATGGTAATAGCTTTACAAAACATAACAACATAATATAACAGTCTGACATTTCCAAGACCTCTTGGCGCTGTCTCTAGCTGAATGGCGCGTGCAGCTGTAATACAAAGATAAGAGGCGCGGGCAAAAGGGGGAGAGGGCAGAAGCAAGAATGTGTTTTGTAATTGCATTTAAATAGAGCTGACGAGGCGTCGAAGCGCTTTTTCGGCGAGTAGCACGCTACTCCAGAACCCATAAAGGATTAGTGTAGGAAATTACAAGAAAAAAAGAGCTAGGGTAAGAAATCCAGATATTTGTGGCAAGAGTGGCCGAGAAGAGTAAAATATGGAGGCTTTCAGGGAAGATTCGTGGAACATATCAAGTGAAAGAAGAGAAACTCGAGAAGGTACAAAGGAGGATCTACAAAGACATAGGGATGGGGGGTGGGGGGGTAGAGGAGTTGGAAGGGTCAGGGAGACTGTAATTCGGAGGGTGTGGGGCGATTAGAAATGCTGTTTAAAAGCTAGGCGCTCTGAATGCTGTTGGCGTTCATTGTTTCCACTGCCTCTGTACAGCGCGCGCACACTCATTCGCTTTCTGCCTTTTTGAGGAAGGGCCTCTGAGCTCAGAACACCCTGTTCTAACCACTTGTTTATCTGTCTGTGAGAACAGAGCGACTCCCTGCAGCGCGTGCCAGGCGCAGACAAAAGAGCCGACTCGACACAGACAACACACGTGCACTGCCCACACGGGGCCCTGCGCTGCACACGTGTGTGGGGGACTGAGCTACCAGTGCCACTTTCCACTACAATGACTGACTTAACCAAGGAAGAAATCGCCCTTTCACCGCAGAGACTAGGTTGCCATAATGTGCTCCGCCCGGCAGACGGGCAGTTAGTTTCCCAGCTCCATTACCCAGTAACTCACACAGTCCATGTTTTCCATGTTTTTTTTCCTTTGATTTCGTAAATTGTATTTTTTAATGGCATAAACGAGACAACAAATCCCAGAATGCAAAGAAAAAAGAAAATGGACTGGACAGGTTACTGATGCGTGGTTCTGAAAAAAACCTTGATAGCTCTTGACACCGCGTACTGCCTACCAATCTGGAGTGCTTATAAATGGGCTGCATCGTGGCATGAAACACACCTGCAAAGCATGTCGGTGCACACTGTGGTGAAGTGAAATCGGTGCAAACTGTGGTGAAGTAAAGCGCATCCCCATGCATAGAAAGGCACGGATGGATCCCTGCCGACCAGTATAAGATATTTGAGAACAAGAACGGGAAATGAAGGTAGTTAGTGTTTCAATTAATCTGCCATTTGATTCCTCTTCATGCCAGGTCCACAGGAAGCTGAGAAATGAAGAACAAGCCCGGGAGTGGTGCGTGCGTGCGCGCGCAGTCTGCTCATTTTCAAGCACTGCACTCGTGCTTGTGGCGCGCCCCTGCTCGCTCCCGCAAGGTCGATGCCGCCACAAGCACGAGTGCAGTGCTTGAAAATGAGCAGAGCGATGGCTAAAGGCCCTCCTATGCAGCGCATGCGCGCTGCGTAGGCGAGACCTAGAACCTCTACGACAACTTCATCGACCATCCACCAGGTGCCACAGATGGCCCCCAGCCCCCCAGAAACACCAGCCAGCCCACCATCTCCAACTGGACACCGATCACGGCCGAAGACACCGCCTCGACCATGAAAAGCATCCACTTGGGGGGGCCCCACCGACCCCTGCCCCCCCTCACATCTACCACAGAGCCGTGGCCGCCATCGCACCCGAACTACAATGCACCATCAACACCACCTTCAAAACAGGCACCTTCCCAGACGACTGGAATCGCGCAGAAGTCAGACCCCTGCTCAAAAAGCCCACAGCTGACCCCACCGACCTCAAGAACTATCGGCCCATCTCGCTCCTCCCCTTCGCAGCCAAAGTTGCAGAGAAAACAGTCAACAGGAAACTGACACGATTCATTGAAGAGAACGCCGTCCTTGACCCGTCCCAATCCGGATTCCGAAGCAACCACAGCACAGAGACCGCCCTACTCACCGCCACAGATGACATCCGCACCCTCCTGGACCAAGGCCACTCCGCAGCCTTCATCCTACTCGACCTATCAGCGGCCTTCGAAACAGTCTCCCATCGCACACTAGTCATCAGACTACACGACGCAGGCATACAAGGAACAGCCCTGGACTGGATCTGATCATTCCTCACCGGAAGAAGCCAAAGGATCAGACTCCCACCCTTCCTCTCCGACCCCATGAAAATCACCTGCGGAGTCCACAGGGTTCATCACTGAGCCCCACCCTCTTCAACATTTACATGGCCCCCCTCGCAGCCATCATCCGACAACACGGCCTCAACATCGTATCCTACGCCGACGACACCCAGCTCATCGTCTCCCTCACCAAAGACCCCACCACTGCCAAACTCAACTTCCAGAAAGGAATGCAAGACGTCGCAGTCTGGATGACCAACAGCTGCCTGAAGCTCAACGCCGAGAAGACAGAAGTCCTCGTCCTTGGTACCACCCCTTCTGCATGGGACAGCACCTGCTGGCCGACTGCCCTCGGAAGCCCACCTACCCCCTCAGACCACGTCAAGAACCTCGGCATCGTACTCGACTCATCACTCTCCATGAACCGACAGGTCAACGCCGTCACCTCCAGCTGCTTCAACACTCTCCGCATCCTCCGCAAGACCTTCAAGTGGATCCCCCCTGAGTCAAGGAAGACAGTCACCCACGCACTCATCACCAGCAGACTGGACTATGGAAACGCACTCTATGCCGGCATCAACAAGTCCCTACTCCGCAAACTCCAGACAGTACAGAACACCGCCGCCAGACTCGTCCTCGGCATCCCCCGACATGAACACATCAGCCAACATCTACGAAGTCTCCACTGGCTCCCCATGGAGAAAAGAGTCACTTTCAAAATCCTCACTCACGCCTACAAATGCCTACACAACAACGGACTCAAATACCTCAACGACAGAATCAACTTCCACGTACCCAAAAGAAACCTCCGATCTTCCAACCTCGCACTGGCCGAAACCCCGCGCATCCACAGAGCCAGAGCAGGCGGAAGATCCTTCTCTCACATTGCAGCCAAGACCTGGAACGAGCTACCAGCAGACATCAGACACGCCCCCTCCCTGAACACCTTCAGGAAGACCCTCAAGACCTGGCTCTTCGGCTAAACAGATCTGTGGACCGCCCCCTCAGCGCCTTGAGACCCTCACAGGTGAGTAGCACGCTTACAATTCCCAGATTGATTGACTGATTGGGAATCGATTGATCCCTGCACTACTTTATGCAGACGACGCTGCCTTATTTGCACGCACAGCGGTGGGGCTCCAGCACTTGTTGACCTCCTTTGCCGATTTTATGGGCTCTTTTGACCTGAATGTAAACTTTTCCAAATCACACACCATGAGTATGGGAGTGAAGTTAAGAAAACCCAAAACGTACTATTGTGACGGAAATGAAATAACTAGGGTCACTTGTTGTTGTTCATTTATTTATTATGCATATTGTTTTCTTTTTAAAAACGTGATAAGTATGTGGTTTTAAATATGTGTTTTAACTTTGTATGTATCAATTCAACAAAACATGTTTTCTGAATAAAAAATTAATTGATAGAACATTCCTTTGAATCTGTATGTTTAATTTGAAATCGCTTATACTGTGTATTGTAATGTATATTAACATGTAAATTTAGCAACCTGGCAATTTTGTCTTACTATTTCTTTAGAGTGTGGTCTCTTTTCAACCAAGTTAACCAATCTGGACAGAGGATATAATCCTCTCGTTTTTTATAACAGGAGGAGAAGGGAACTTTGTTTTTTTGTTCTAATAACTAGGGTCACTACATTCCCGTATTTAGGTGTTCTATTTCATGACAGGTGCTCATGGGCTCCGCAAAGGAGGGCGAAGAGAAACGCTATGGCAAGATCGACAGGTGCGGTACTCGATTTTGCTCGGAGGCTGGTCGCCGGCAATGTTAAATATATATAACGCCAAGAGTATTGACATTGCGAATTACGGTTCTGAAATTTGGGGTGATAAAAACTGTACAGAGCTCCAAACCGTGGAAAATACATTTTTAAGAAGTTTGCTCTCAGTCCCCCAATCCATACCTTCGTTTATTATCCATCAAGAAGTGGGTATTGGTTATGTGGCTGATTTGATTAGATTGTCCCCTTTTCTTAAATGGATCTCGATCTGGTCTAATCCAGAATTAGTGTTAAACCAAGAGATCATACAAGACTGTACCGCACTAGATAGGGCCAGCAGTATCCCATGGCTGAGACACGTGAAAAGCACAGCAAAACTGTTAGGTCGCCCAGAAGTATTTGATAACCCAGAAACAATATGCAAAAAAGATCTGGTTTGGGCTAAGACCTCATTTTTACGCTTAGCGTCCGCAGAAAGAGAAGCTAAGGAACTATTGAAACCTACTGTCCGTGCTCATCAGATCTTAAAAACCTCCTATTTTATGGAGCTCTATCTGGACATAGTTACTAAGCCTCAACATCGTTTTCTCCTGACGAGATTGAGGTTTAACTATCTGCATTTTCTATTGGCTGAACCCTTGGGCTGGAGTAAGATGGAGGATTTGGGACCCTGCTCTTGCGATAGTTTTTCGAGGCAGGATACCTTGCACTTTGTCCTGTTTTGTGACCATTATTTGCTTATTCGCAAGCGATTTATTTTCCCAATTTTAAAGGACAAAGGTTTCTTGCAGGTTAGACTGGCCTTAACATTTTGCAGATGCTGAGTAACCCTTGGGAAATTTTTAATATTGCCAGCTTTTATGTAGCAGCAGTCAGAGCAAGGAAAAAAAGAAAATAACAAAATAACAAGAGTGGGCCTATGTGATTTGACTTTTTAAATGTATACCTTTTCCTCTAACTGTGAAATGTTTTTTTTTCGTCCCATATGCGCTTTATATTATATTAGCTTGAATTTTTTAGAGAGCTTTTCCATATTAGGTGTATGTCTCCTCTTTTTTTTAATGTGCAATTGCTTTCCCCTCCTACAATGTGCATTTTATATCTCACTGTTTGAATATTTAGAGAAGTATTTATCATGTGTATTTCGATTTGGGATTGTGTTTTAACTACGATTGATTCTGTGTAAAATCTGGTTTTTAAGTGATGGGTATTTTAACATGCTTTTATGGTTTTCAATAACCGAATAAAGTGATTTTGACTGACTATGCCTTTTATTTATGTGTTAATTATCAACACAGATAAATAAAAGGCATTGTAATTTACAATGCCAATAGCTTAAACTTTCGCAAATGCGAGACCTATTGCATTGCAAATGCTTGTTTTATTATAGCCCCCGGGTGGGCCAGGTCCCGGGGGCATAATACAAAAATAGTAGGGGGAGCACGGGACCACCCCTCCTAGGGCTTATGAAAGCCCCAGTGACCGCCCTGGGATAAATGTGTATGAATGCAGGGGAGCTCGCGCAGCCCCCCTGCAACCCCGGGGACTCAGAAAATATGTATGCGGGCGGGCTCGCTGTGTCCGCCTCCTTCCCAGGACAAATCAACCACTCTGCACAGGGGCCTCCTGGTGCGCTACTGGTTGGGGGGTGGACTCCCCTTGGCTGCTGAGGGTTGTTGGGGGCCAAGAACTCCTATTGTTGCGACAAGTAAGTCCCTCGAGTGGGATTGCTGAGACGTCGTCGGAGGCCCGGCCCCCTTTCTCAACCATTCTGCAAAGGGGCCTCCAGGGGCACTACTGGTTAGGGGATGAACTCTCCTTGGATGCTGGTGAGCACCCATCAAGTATCATTGCACTCCTGAAATTCTGCTCAGTAGCAGAGTGCAGAGTTTATTGGTAACTCTGCATTTTCTGCGGAGTTGCTGAATCCCACAAACTCCGCATGCAAATTGGAACTTTATGACCAGGCCTAGAAAAAACCAAAGGTTACAGGGGTGTTATAGTTAGGAAACTGAATTTAAAAATCCTTAAGAATTCACTGAAAAAAACAAAAGTTACAGGGGCATTTTAGTTAGGAAATAGAATTAAAAAAACTTTGAAATTCACTGAAAAACACAAAGGTTACAGAGATATGTTAGTTAGGCTCACATTTCACTCGTACAAAACCAGTGAAATTCAGCAGATATAGTTACCTGAGCTAACTATAACTTATACCCCCACAATGCACTGCTTATGACCTCACATATTACATAACTCATGACATGGTCAGGGACATCACTGTTGGCATCACTGATAACATCTCAAATGACATCATGGATGACATCATCCAGTTAGTGTAAATGTTTTCTAAAGGTTTATGAGTGTTAAACATACATACCAATGAACTACAAGAGTTAAAATAGTATACTTTCTGTACTGCTAATAAGTGATACTATTTGTTTCATATATTATGTGAGTGGATATGTGACTGTGTATCCGTGTTTCAGATGGTGTCTGAGTGCCTGTAGGGGTGTGTGAGTCGCCAATAGGTAGTTATAGTTAGGACCTAGTTTCCTTAAGAAGAACATTTTTTCATTTGCCAATAACTTTAGTGTTTGACGAATTCTCGCAAATTTTTGAAAACTAGTATGACTCTCTCACCAGCTGCTTTCTTGTAAGTTTTGTAATTATCCATCCAGCTGAGGCTGAGAAAAAGGGGTAGTGTCCCAAAACGCGTTTTCCTCAATGTTAATACCCATAGAGATTTTAGACACCATTACAGCCCGAACTGCTGAACGGAATTACACCAAACTTGGCAGAAAGATAGCTGTTGGTCCAGAACACAACCTTTTTGTATACTGGCATAAATTTGTTAAGTAGTTTGGGAAATATTAAGGACAATCCAAATTAATATATGTAGGGACGCAGATCCTCTGAGGATTCAACAGGCCCTGTGCTCAAATCTGATTGGCTGCCAACACTTCAAACCAGGAAGTATTGGCAACCATCTTGGGACTCCCCCCCCCCCAAAAGTGAGAAGGGTAGGGATACCATGACCCCCTAGATGCACCACAGCACAAAAAAGCATTTTTTTTAAAAAACAAATTCAGCGGGATACATGCCGGATCCGTGGTTCCTACCAAAAAGAAAAAAAGCACAGGCTCCAGCGCTTCTCTATTGATTAGCCCCCAGGTGGACCAGGTACTGGGGGCATGAGTAATTGTATAAAGGAGGGGGGCCCATGGGGCCCCCTCCTAGGGCTTATGAAAGCCCCGGGGACCACCACCTCTCCAGGGCACATAGAAATATGTATGCAGGCATGCCCGCTGGGCCCGCCGTGCCCCGTGGCTCACCACCTCCTTGGGGCAAACAATGTAAGGTTAATGCGAGGGGCTGGCATAACCCCCCTGCAGCCCCAGGGACCACTACCTCCTGAGGGCACTGTATAATATGTTTGTGAGTGGGACCGCTGGAACCCCCCACCGCCCCGGGGAACCCACCTCCCTTAGACAAACAATGTAAAATAAATGTGTGTAGGCCAGCACGCCCCTACCCATATCCCCGGAGACCACCACCTTCCCAGGGCACTGTATATTATGAATACGGGTGGGCCCACTGCCCCCTCGCAGCCCCAGGGACTGCCACCTCTCTGGCACTCAAAGAAAATAATGAAGGGGTCCATCGCGAACCCTCAGCCCTAGGAACCACCACCTCCCCAGGACTTAAATAAACATTGGAGGGGCTGTGTGGCCCTCTTCATGGAGCCATGGATGGCCCTGGGGACCGCCACTCCCCAGGACTGGCTCCTGCTACCCCCCGAGGTACCCACCCTCAGGAGGTAACTGTTTGCCTTTGCTTGGTGGGAGCTAACAGTACCCACCAAGCAAAAGAACACAACTCCACTTTCTGCAAGCCAGAGCTGTCAAACAGCAAATATGCGTGCAGGGAAACAGAGGAAACATTTCTCTGACAGCCCCCTGTAGGTCAGAGCAATGCCATTTCCTGCAAGAGTTGGGGAGACGACTTGGACCGCAGGGCCTTGAGGATCCCCCTGCGGGTCCCATTGCACTGGGAAAGAAAGCAGAAAAAGGCAGAATAAAGGACTGAAACGAGCAGAAAGAGGCAAAATAAAGGTGAGAAATGAGCAAAAAGAGGCAGAACAGAGGTCAGAAACGAGCAGAAAGAGGAATGATAAACGTGAGAAACAAGCAGAAAGAGGCAAAATAAAGGACAGCAACGAGCAGAATGAGGCACAAAAAAGATGAGAAACGAGCAGAAAGAGGAAAAATTAAGGTCTGAAACAAGCACAAAGAGGCAAGATAAAGATGAGAAACAAGCAGAAAAAGGCAGAGTAGAGGTCGGAAATGAGCAGAAAGAGGCATGATAAAGATGAAAAACTAGCAGAAAGAGGCAAAATAAAGGTCAGCAGCGAGCAGAAAGAGGCAAAAAATGGTGAGAAACGAGCAGAAAGAGTGAATAAAGGTGAGAAAGGAGCAGAAAGAGGCAAAATAAAAGTTAGAAATTAGCTTGCTACGTGGTCGTGGGCCCGCCTCCTTTCTCAACCACTCAGCACAGGGGCCTCCTGACACACCACTGTAACTGTAATATGAGAGGTTATAAGCAGTTCATTGCGGGTGCGTGAGTTATAATTTGCTACTGTAACTATAACTGCTGAATTTCAGTGGTTTTGTACGAGGGAAATGACGTCGCTGTAACCTTTAGTTTTTTTCAGTGATTTCTACAGTTTTCTAACATCTATTTCCTAACCATAACATCCCTGTAACCTTTCGTTTTTTAATGAATTTCAAAGGTTTTTAAATTCTATCTCCTATCTATAATGACACTGTAACCTTTGTTTTTTTTAAGTGAATTTCTGTGATTTTTTTAACCACTAGGCGTGTTTGCTGAGTGGTGGGAAAAAGGGACAGGGGCTCCGAATAGCTCTCAGCAATCCCGCTGTGTGGGACTTACTGCTGGTAACAGGAGGGCTTCCTGGCCCCCAAGGACCCTTAGCATCCAAAGGGACATCATCCGCCAAACAAGTAGTGTACCAGGGGGTTGCGTTTGCAGAGTGGTGAAGAAAGTGGACAGGGCCTCTGACGATCACTCAGAAATCCTGCTGTGTGGGACTTTGTGGACATAGCAGGAGTTGTTGGTCCCCAAGGACCCTCAGCAGCCAGGGGGACTACATCCTCCAACCAGTAGTGGGCCAGGAAGCAAGTTAGCAGAGTGGTGGAGAAAGGGGGCCTCCCACGAGCACTGTATGGATGAGTGAGTGAGTGGGTGTGTCAGTGTCTGTATAGGGGAATAAGTGGGTATGTGAGTAGCTGTGTGGGTGAGTGAGTGGTTGCATGAGTGACCATGTTGGATTAAGTGAGTTGGTGTGTGAGTGGCTGTATTGTAGAATAAGTGTCTGTGTGATTGGATGTATGGATGAGTGAGTGGATATTCGAGTGCTTGTATGGATTTGTCAATGGGTATGTAAGTGTTTGTGTGGGTGAGTAAGTAAATGTGTGAGTGCTTGTATGGGTGAGTGAGTGACTATGTTAAGAGGCTGCATGGGTGAGTGTGGCTGTGTAAGTGTCTGAATAGGTGAATAAGTGGGTGTGTGAGTAGCTGTTTGGGTGATTGTGTGATTCTGTGAGTGGCTATATGGATACATGGCTGGTTGTATGAGTAGCTATATGGGTGAGTGAGTGGTTGTGTGAGTGGCTGTACAATTAAGTAACTGGGTGTCTGAGTGGCTCAATGGATGAGAGAGTAGTTGTATGGGTCTGTGAATGGGTATGTGAGTGGTTGTGTGGGGGTGTGAGTGGGTGTATGGGAGGTTGTATGTGGGTGTGAGTGGGTGTATCAGTGCTTCTGTGGATTATTGTCATCAGGGATGTCATCCAGGATGTCATTTGAGATGTCTTCAGTGATTTCATTAGTGATGTCACTAAAAATGTCATGAGTGATGAAATATGAGAGGTTATAAGCAGTTCATTGCGGGTGCGTGAGTTATAATTTGCTCAGGTAACTATAACTGCTGAATTTCAGTGGTTTTGTACGAGGGAAATAACATCCCTGTAACCTTTCGTTTTTTTTTTTAATGAATTTCAAAGGTTTTTAAATTCTATCTCCTATCTATAATGACACTGTAACCTTTGTTTTTTTTAAGTGAATTTCTGTGATTTTTTTAACCACTAGGTGTGTTTGCAGAGTGGTGGGAAAAAGGGACGGGGGCTCCGACTAGCTCTCAGCAATCCCGCTGTGTGGGACTTACTGCTGGTAACAGGAGGGCTTCCTGGCCCCCAAGGACCCTTAGCATCCAAAGGGACATCATCCGCCAAACAAGTAGTGTACCAGGGGGTTGCGTTTGCAGAGTGGTGAAGAAAGTGGACAGGGCCTCTGACGATCTCTCAGAAATCCTGCTGTGTGGGACTTTGTGGACATAACAGCAGGGGTTGTTGGTCCCCAAGGACCCTCAGCAGCCAAGGGGACTACATCCTCCAACCAGTAGTGGGCCAGGAAGCAAGTTAGCAGAGTGGTGGAGAAAGGGGGCCTCCCACGAGCTCTATGCAATCCCGCTGCGTGGGACTTACTGGATATAACAGGAGGGGTTTTTGGCCCCCAAGGGCCCTAAGCATCTAAGAGGGTTTCCTCCCCCAACCACTTGTGCACCAGGAGGCGCATTTGCAGAGTGGTGGAGAAAGGGGCTGGGCCTCGGATGACCTCTCAGCAATCCAGCTCAGTGGGACTTACTGGAGGTAACAGGAGGGGTATTTGGCCCCCAAGGATCCTCAAGAGCCAAGGGAACTTCATCCCCCAACTAGTAGTGTGCGAAGAGGAGCGTTTGCAGAGTGGTGGAGAAAGGGGGCATGGCCACCAAAAACCTCTCAGCAATCCCACTGTGTGGGGCATACTGGAGGTAACAGGAGGGGTCTTTGGCCCCTAAGGACATCGTTTTGGGGTGATCCGTCAAGTGGGGGCTGAGAAAAAGGGGGACCAAAAAAATATAATTTTCCATGTTAATTCCCATAGGAGCTATGAACAAGACTACAGCCTGAACCGCTGGACTGAATTATACCAAACTTAGCAGGAAGGTAGATTTTGGTCCGCAGATCAAGCTTTCAGTTATTTGGTGTAAATCTGTTCAGTAGTAGTTGAAAAATTTAAGGGAAAGCACATAAGGATATCTGACGGAGCCTAAGCACGGATCTCATGGTGAGATCTGATTGGTTAGCAAAACCAAAGGGGATGATGGACGGAGTGTTGAACATTGCAAGCACTCACCCCCAGTCAACTGATCTGGGTTTAATCCATCATCATTCTTTAGCTCACTCCCCCACCCCAGTTCAGACATGGCCATATGCAAATCAGTCTGACCCTGTGCCTCATGGGAACAGTCCAGCCCGAACTGCCATGCCATGTCTTCCCTGGACCGGAAACGAGCATCCTGGGACCGGTTTCGGGTTCATAACCCTCATCAGTCAGGCTATCTTGAATCCAGTGGCAAAGTGAGCAAGGGACCCACGTCTGGGCATACCCTGCCAACTTAGGGCGAACTTAGCAAAACCAAAGGGGATGATGGACGGAGTGTTGAACATTGCAAGCACTCACCCCCAGTCAACTGATCTGGGTTTAATCCGTCATCATTCTTTAGCTCACTCCGCCACCCCAGTTCAGACATGGCCATATGCAAATCAGTCTGACCCTGTGCCTCATGGGAACAGTCCAGCCCGAACTGCTGTTCACCGGGTCACCGGATCTCGTGTTAGGATCACCGGGGGGACCTCCTTGTGGTGTTTGCCCACTCGAGCTCGGGCCGTGGGCAGCGGGTGCAGAGTGGGGCGGATCCGCGGTGTCCGGCCGGAACCAGAGGTTGCAGATGAATAAATCCGGTGTTCACGGGAGACACAGGCCCTGATTCACAGAAGTAATCTGAGACAAAATCCTAAACTTCCTCATTTTGGTATTCACAGAAGGCATTTAGTAGTAGTAAAGTTAGGATTTTGTCTTAAGTTTGACTTAGGACAGACTTAGGACAGACTTAGGACAGACTTGACAAAATCCTAACTTTACTAAATGCCTTCTGTGAATACCAAAAGTAGTAAGTTTAGGGTTTTGTCTCAGATTACTTCTGTGAATCGGGCCCTGTGTCTCCCGTGAACACCGGATTTGTTCATGTGCAACCTCTGGTTCCGGCCGGACACCGCGGATCTGCCCCAATCTGCACCCGCTGCCCACGGCCTGAGCTCAAGTGGGCAAACACCACAAGGAGGTCCCCCCGGTGATCCTAACACGAGATCCGGTGACCCCTGACCTGCCTCAAATCTTCAGCCGACGCCTGCAGCCTAAATCCAGAAGGTCCCCCCAACCGCGACCAGGAGCTGGCAAGAAGATCCGACCCCAAAAAGGCACCCCTGCACCCGACGCCCCACGGCCTTGGGTGTCCAAACAGACAGTGCCTAACCAACCCCTACCTTCCCAACTTACCTCTCGAAGTGGTGGTCGCACCCAGAAGACCTTCGTCCCCAAACCTGCAGTGCCTTTGCAAACCGGAGGTTCCCCATTGCAAACAACTGGGCGCCCGACGTCGAAACAGCACCCTACACCCAGCCGCCCTAGTGCCTCTGAGGGTGCACCTTTGGTGCTAGTTTGTTTCCCCATTTGCCCTGAGCTAAAGTCCAGGAGCTTTGCTCCCACAACCAAGTGGCCGGCTCGTCAGCAGCCACCAACCGGAGGCCCCCTAACCCCCGTTGGATAACATTGGGCCTCAGCACTCTGCACCCGGCTGCCCTAGTGTCATTGAGGGTGTAACAAGAGTGCATCCTTGACCCTGGGGGACCCCTGAGTCTACCCCCAGAACCTCAACTCCCACTACTGAATACTTAACTTATAACTGATAACACTATTTTCCTCCATAGGATAACATTGACTGTTTTTCTTGGAAAAGTTTCTAAGTGTGGAGTTTGAAAACCTGAAGAAATTCTTTAAAATTGTACTATTTAACAAAAACGATTTTACTTACCTGTTTACAGGAAATGTCCCAGAGTAGTATCCAGGTATACTACTCTGAGTAAGAAATGTAATCTCAAAAGTAACTTACCTGTAATTTTACTAAAAAGCCCATTCAAAGTAAATGTACTGTATTCTGAAAAGCATTGCATTATCAGTAACACTACTGTAATCAAATCAAAGTACATTTACAATTGCAATCCAAACTGTGCTACAATCTGTATATTTACTGCAAAGTACTTATCACTTACCTGTGCCAGGCTTGCTTGGTTCTAGGAAATAAAATAACTAAAAATATTTTTATACAAAAACAATTGGTCTGAAGTTCAGTCTTTGAGTGTGTGAATTAATTTGCTGACTGAGTGTGTACAACAAATGCTTAACACTGTCCTCTGATACTGCCTTACTGCTCGACCACACTACCACAAATAGAGAGTGAGGTGCTATCTAACTTTACCTGTGCCTACCTTTGGGGTTCCACTGGACTCTGTGCACACTATACCTCACTTTGGTATAGTATATACAGAGCCAGCTTCCTACAGTGAGGAAACTAAGGGGGCCCTTAAAGGCCCCCTTGTGCCTCGGGCCATGCGGATGCATGCAGGGGGGCATATGGTGTGCCCTCCTGTCTGCATGCATGCCCACTTCCTGCATGGCATGGACATACCAGTCAATGCCAGGCAGGAACTTGCTTTGGCGTTCCCATTGTGGTGCCTTTCTGAAAGTCAGCACTGTGGGAACTCCAAAAGACCAAATGCCAGACAACGAGAAAACATGTAATCTGGCAGGCGGCTGGTGGTCAAGTTTGGCAGTGCAGGAGCTGGGCGGTGGCATGCCGCCCTACTCCTGCACCGCCAAACTCGAAATTAGGCCCTAAGTGCTACCTCCTTGGGTAAATGTCCAGTACATATTCTACACTACAGCTGCGGCTAATTATTCATTTGATATACATTATCCTATTTCAGCCCTGGGGACCCATCCCCCCAGGCCCAGCGTTTACCTGGGTACCCTGGACCCTACCCAGGGCACCCACTGTGCAATGGGACCGCAGGTGGAGCCTCAAGGCCCCTGCCATCCCAGCTGGGTCCCTGCCTCCTGTGGGAGCTGGTATTGCTATTGCACACAGTGAGCTGCTGAAAATGCAGCTCCCTGTGTGCAAGAGCAAACATTTAATCTCTTTGCCTTCCGGCAGGTCTGTGGCAGGGAAAGAGATGAAACCTCCGCTGCCTGTGGGTGGGCTGGAGCTGGAGTGTTTGCTCTGACTTAGCAGGAGCTGCCAGCTCCCGCCAAGTCACAGCACACAGCTATGCTCCGGGGGTGTGCACTCCGGGACATAGCAGGAGCCGGTCCTGCTGGACGGTGGTTCCCAGGGACATAATTGTCTCCAAAGGGGAGGCATCGCATCCTCCCTCCTTTTGTGTATCTGGCCCTGGAGAGGTGGTGGTCCCCCAGGCATTGGGGGTCCACGCGGCCAACTGCATTGAATTGAACAAATACCATGGGACAGTGGTGGTCCCAGGAGCTGAGGGGGGTCTGCGCAGTCCCCTATCCATTTCATGCAAAGCCCTGGGGAGGTGAGGGTCTTTGGGCCAGGGGGGACCACGCGGCTCCCTGCATTAAACTGAGCTAAAGCCCAGGAGAGGGGGTAGTCCTCAGGGGGGTCCACATGGTCCCCCCCCTCTCATTTGTTTATTATGCCCATGTCGTGTAGTTCCTTTAGTACCCCTGCAGGACCTGCACGTTTGGATAACATAAACCGTGGGCTTGGTGACTGACTGGCTCTGTGCACCCCCACTGCGTATGTTAGCTGGATTTGCATTAGCTAGCTCACAGTGCCACTAGAATCTCCTCATCAGGGAGAGATTAGTTTCTGGCAACCTTAGATCATGACAACCCTGATCCCTCAGAATCGTGGAAACAATGTACTACTTTTCGCTCAGTCACTCGTGCTTACTTTTTCGGTTTGTCTCAGAGAGTTACACAGAATAAACAGTCTGGGCGTTTCAATAAGTATTTATTGAACAGTTGTTATTCTAGTGTAAAATATATCTCTGCTATTGTCTGCTGGTTGCTGCCGCACGTATATTTTACACTAGAATAACAACTGTTCAATAAATACTTATTGAAACGCCCAGACTGTTTATTCTGTGTAACTCTGAGACAAACCGAATAAGTAAGCACGAGTGACTGAGCGAAAAGTAGTACATTGTTTCCACGATTCTGAGGGATCAGTTGCCAGAAACTAATCTCTCCCCGATAAGAGGAGATTCTAGTGGCACTGTGAGCTAGCTAATGCAAATCCGGCTAACATATGCGGTAGGGGTGCACAGAGCCAGTCAGTCACCAAGCCCACGGTTTATGTTATCCAAACGCGCAGGTCCTGCAGGGGTACTGTAGGAACTACACAACAGTACCATTTGCCTCGTCTGCAACACCAATCTTTCAGTAGGCGAGCACGTCATTTGGGAAACAGCGAGAAAACATAGCTGTTATTTTTTTTAAAATTTATTTACACCAGTTGATCCACTGTTTTTGTGTTTCTAGATAGAATGTTTATTTTCCCTCTGTCATTTTATTTAAGAAAAAATACAAAACAAATACAAAATGTTAGAAAACAACATTTTTTATTAAAAACACTTCCAGAAAAAAAGAAGAAAAAAGGTTCTTGTCAGAACTGCCTTTCAAGGTTAAAAAAATATAAAGTGTATGTCTGTGTATATAAAGATGAGTGGTTGTACAAGTGTGTGACTGAGTGTGTTAGTGGATGCATGGGTGAGTGAGTACAAGTGTGAGTGCATGTATGGATCAGTTAGTGCCTGTGTGAGTGGCTGTTTGGTAGAGTGAGTGGGTTTGTGAGTGGCCATATAGGTGTGCCACTGCCTGTATGGGTGAGATAGTGGGTACATTAGTGGCTGTGTGGGTATGTGAGAGAGTGTGTAAGTGGCTCTGTGAGTGGGTGTGTGAGTGAACATATGGGAGAGTAAGTTGGTGTGTGAGTGGTTATACGGGTGAGTGAATGATTGTTTCAGTGGCTGTTTGGGTGAGGGAGTGGGTGTATAACTAGCTTTATGTATGAGTGAATGGGAGAGTCAGTGGTTCTCTGAAGGACTGAGAAGGTGGATGAGTTGGACTATAGGTAACTGAGTGGCTGTGTGAGTGGCTGTGTGGGTGAGTGAGTGGGTGGGTGAATAGAGTGGCAGAATGGGTAAATAAGGGTGCCTGTAGGTAGCTGTATAGGTGAGTCCTTGCTAGTACAAGTGGATGTATGACTGAGTGAATGGGTGAGTGAGTGACTGTATTAGTGAGTGAGTATGTATATAAATGGCTGTATCGGTGAATGAGTGCTACTGTCAGTGGCAGGATAGGTCAATGAGTAGCTGAGTGAGTGGCCGTATGGGGCACTAACCACTTCATGTGAGTGGCAGTATAGGTCAGTGACTCCTAGTGTGAGTGGCTGAATGAGTGAATGAGAGCATGTGGGAGTACCTGTATGGGTAAGTGTATGGTAATGTTAGTAGTTTTATGGGTGACTGAATGGGTGTCAGTGGCAGTTTGAGTAAATTAGTGGGTTTGTGAATAGTTGTATAGGTGAGTGAGGGACTATTTGAGTGAGGGAAGGGCTGTGTGAGTACCCTTATATTAAACTATTGACAAAACCAACTAATAGAAAAGAATACTTTATATTTTTAAACACTTTCTATGGTTATGTATAAGCAAAATGTCTTTTGTAGAAAGCAAAATTTGAGACATCTAATGACGTTTAACTGCACCTGGTATGGAAAAAAGAAAATAACATGAAGATATGTTAGTATTTGATCTTCCTAATTACAGAATCACACCAACATACATTACTTATACAGCAACATTGTATTGCAATGTAGTCAAAATATAATTTCTCCTTTTTCGCTGTTCTCAGCTTTCATACTTCTTTACCATAAATGTGGTTTTTATGAAGCATCATCTTAGAAAAGCGGGGAAAAAACAATAAATGGATTGTAAAAAAAAACATATATGCACAGTACAACACTATAATTTAGTGAAGCTATGCATTGCACTCACTACAATTCCTTAATTAACTGCTTTTTCTAGACTTACGTTAGTAATATAAACAAACCTAGATTAAATATTTCTTAAATTATTATATCCAGTACAATATTACAAATAAATACAAAGTACTGTTCAGTTTTAGTGATCCTTCTGAAAATATCACCCCTGGTAGTCCAAATGATGTTTAAATAATGGTGACCCATGCAGACAACATCCCATAGTCCAGTTTTAATTCCACAAATAGCACGTAGTGATAAAACAAAAAGGGTCATTTTTTAGTTACAAAGTTTTTACTTTCAACTTAAAGCTGCTGTAATTGGATTATTAGAATATGTCCATTCAGTTTCTGACTTGAATTACATAGTGCAGTATTTAGAGGTGGTATTGACTCCTTTGTAGAAGATAAAAGAACTGCTGAATTTTGAAGAAGACCATAAAGACACTACCCCAATAGGCCGAATAATGTCTAAAAGACTGATGAGCCACATGGAAGAAACATCGTAAATCACTTTTTCAACCACAATTCTTCCTTAGAACTTTGGTGGAAGAAAGAAAAGATAAGAGTTTTGTAATTTGAAAAGTAGTTTTGCTTTGAATTTTAGGTTGATGTCATTACATTCTGTCCATCCAGTTTTACTCTTTAAATAGACAGTGTAGTGTCCAGAGGTTGTAGTAATTCCTTTGTGAAAGATGATAGCTAAAGTCCTTCCCGAAAGTGATATTTGCCCTGATTTGAAGTTTGTAATTTGAGTTTCCAATTTGGAACCATCTGCTTTACATCATTATAGCATTACTATAAGGTATTTCCCAGTTCTTGAAAGGATTAACGTAGACTTAATTCTGATCTGCAATTTGGGCAGGTCGTATTTTGGTTAGGATTTTTCACCAATTTGCCAAACGACACACTCTTTGAATATGGTAATGTTAAATAGACTAAACGCTCAGATTGTATTTTAGTGGCAGCTGAATAATCACAATCTTCACAATCATGGTTCGATCTGTAACTAACTTCGAATAAATCATCAATATTAACATCTTCTTTTAAAACTCCAAATATACCCATAATAAATTCTTGTGCATCTTGTTGACTGTTGAGAGTAAACATTACTGATCCACTGTAGTGTAGCTTCTATTTCCCTAATAGGCTCTGCGCATTGGAATAATATCCCCTATAGGTTTGACATAGGACTAAGGTCAGTATGTCCCTATCGAGTATATTAAACTTAATTACTTGTGCCAGCTAGCTCAGAGGCCACTAGAAACTCCTTGACGACAAGAAGGGAGTAGTTTCTGGCAGCCGCAAAACATGATAACTTTTGTTTCCCTTTAGAATCAGAACGAGTCCCAGAGTCGTGGAAACAATAGATAACTATTTCACTCAGCTCAGTCGTGCATACTTAGTTTTCCTTAAAGTTACACAGAAAGAATAGACGGGCGTTTCAATAAAAGGTTTATTGAACAGTCTTGTTTCTCGTGTAAGTAATATGTGCAGTTACGATCACAAGACAGTATGCAAGATAAATAATGTACAGCGTAAGCAGTAGAAATAAATAATACTGCGATAGCATTATCTCTTAGCAGATATTCATTCACATAAATAACAGACTAAAAATGCGAGTACTCATACGATGCGTTTCTAAGCTAGTTCTACCCCAATGTGCCTAACCTAACCTAGGTGTAGGGAGAGGTATGAAGTAGGTGAAGTATTCCTTACTATGGTATACTAAGAGTATGTTACGCCTAGTATGCCAAGAGTCCCTCTAGGTTCTAGTCAGCTCCATACCTTGAGAATGAGAGAGGTAGGAATCTCTTGCCAGACTCGAACTCCAACACCCCACAAGGGAAGTCAGATCACTGGAAGCTGGACTCTCTGCGTGCAGGGATGACAGCGTCTTCTCAGTGCGTCAGGCCGGGAAACGGGCTCCTCTGAAGTCGAGGTCTCCTCTAGTTTACAAGGGCTAGGAAGGTATATTTATACCTGAGAGGTACCTCAGAATGTTAGCATTGACGTGAATCGGTCAGCGGAAGACGTCATGAATGAACCCCTAAGGTATAATGTTTCATGCATAATAGATGAGTCCTTGAAGAAATCAATAGTCCTGTGCTAGGGAAACTCCCGAAGCCTAAGGGTCTGTTCTTCAAGAACTCGTTGTGACGTTAGGGTGGACGGATGTCGGAGACCATGCCTGTATTTGGAGTGCACGGTTTAATGCCTAAATAAGGACTGGGATTTTATGCCTACATAAGGGCAGGTCGAATTGTGCCTATATAAGGACATGATACAGGAAAGCCCGTGTATGGACACCCTAAGAGGAATACAACACCCACTCCACTTTCGTGTATACGATAATACTAAAATGCTAAACATTTAAAATGCTAAACATTAAATGGAGTACCGCATATTTCTAAAATATTTCTTAAAACCATTTAAAAAGGCATTTAAAAACTCATTAGAATGCAAAAGGTACTGTACATTTGAAGCATTGCTTTTCATTTCAGGCATATATTTGAAAATAAAATGCAATTCAAATGAAATAAGCAGTAATATTTACATGTGACAAAAAAAAAGGATCGATAAGTTGTACAAAATCAAAGTCATTTCATGTCATGGAAATTAATGAACTTTTTTAGACTAACACGGTGAAAAAAGTGTCTGAGGAAGTACCGCGAAGTCTGTACTATAAGGCTAGTTCTACTTTAAGCAGATTGAAGTGCCATTTTAGCTCGAAAAAATGGGAAAAAGTTCAATTGTTGGAAGAATTCCAAGTTTTTGAAGTGTGAAGGCCAAATTGTTACAGCATCTCTGGAACACTGTGGGCCGAAACAGTCAGTTTATGGGTCTGGTGTAAACATGAGATCTATTTCTGTAGACAAAACATCGTCCACTGAAGTTGGTGTCAGTTGGAACACCTCGTGTAGTAGATTAATTGCACAGAGATGTGAAGCATCGCTTTCAGCATAGGTTGCCGCAGTAATGTTTGCGTCCGTTGTTACCTGTGTGCCTGTAGATCTTTCTCGTACCTCAGCAGCAGCCGTAAGCGTCTGTGAGATCTCAATGAATGCTGACATCAGGATAGGCAGCCTCTGGGGACAACACAGAGCATGGGCCGTTATCTGGTCCAGCAGAGTATCGACATCCGTTGGCGTAGCTGATGGAAATGTTAGACAGGTGTCCAACACGCATTCTTCACCGCATAGCAGGCATCGTAGAACAGGTAAGATGCAATCTTGCCAGATTGGTCTGAATGACAGGAACCACGTGGTATAAAGTTCCCATAGACGAGTCATGCCCAAAAGCTGTACTATTCGCTCACGGCACTTTCGTTCAAGGGGAGCTTTCTCCATTTCGCTCGGAGTGATGTCTGCGAATAGGCTGGCCATAGCGTAATAGCAGGAAGAGAAATAGAATTCTGGCAACAAGTGCTAGAATTAATGGTATGCCACCAAACACCGAATGTGCAAAGTTCGGGATGATTCCGAGTATTGCCTGGAAAGGTGCTAACAGACCGGTACAGATGCTCTTAAATACATGTACAATTCCTGTTGTATCAGACATGTTAAAGATACGTGTTATCATTTCTACGAAATGTATAGGGCAGTTTGTACGTATTAAAGTCTGTATCTCAGCCGAAGTCCTTGCTACTTGTAGATCATAGGTTTCTTTGGCCGAGGTCAAAGGCACTGTTTGCTGTAAAAGCACGGCTTTCATTCTGCTCAAAGTATCAAATCTTATAAAAGAGACGTTCAGCGAAGGCCATAGAGGCGACTCCCTGACTGTGTTTATTGGGGGAAACAATACTTGCATACAGCAAGTGACCCTGGAGTTGACCGATACTAGATATGGGATGCCTGGCAACATGCCGCAGCAACTCTGATCATTCAACATGAGGTAACTCCCATTCGAAAGTTGTCCAAACGTTGGATTAATCACAGCAGCTGGTGTACCCTGCTGATGGCAAGACAAATTTGCCACAGAACCATTACAAGCCCCGTGTAAAGAAATGTCCTGACATATAAGTGAACCGCTCAGTGCACGTTTACAGTGTGTACCGCTCAAAAACACTTCACGATCCCCACTCCAACAGCTATATGTATACGGTAAATCCCAAGATGTCTTAATGTATTCCTTACCCAACCTTTCATATTTGCCTGCTTGCATCTGTGTGAGGCAATACTGAAACTGAAAAGTAGTCACAGGTAATGTTATTTTGCCATGAATAAGCCATTCTGTAGCTGGTTTTTCTGCCACTGTGAATGGTAACTTTTCCAGTTTTTCAATGCTCAGCACTGTATACTTTGCTCCTCTTTGTGCCAGTTCGATCTGTTTATCAGTTAGATTGTATTCTGCAAACAGAGCCGATGTGTTGATGAAACGCCAAGGCACATAGCCCGCTCGCAAAGATTGCAGCGTCCAGCTTAATAACACAATAGAACGTAATTGAGATTGGCCTTGCTGTAACATCGCCAAATCTTGTTCCAGTATGTCGATAGCAGAGGATACAATGCCATCCAATGAATATATTCTGGAGGACAAAGTTGTTAACCCATTGTCGACTACAGAGAGGGTTTTCTCTAAATTAATACGATCAAGTTCATGTATTCGTTCTGCAGCCTCCATCTGTGACACTTTCCATGCTTCATTATAGGCAGCATAAATGCCGGCATATATGAAACGTTTTTGACGCGGTTTTCTTGGTCCAAGCAAGAATTCCCTAAGGTCTGCGTCTTCTTTAAGTAAGGATAAGTGCTGTTTCACATCCTGTAGTGTAGATTTCTGCAGCCAATCGAGGCATAATTTACCTACACTATGTTGTTACTAGCCCCGGATGTTGTCTTTGGACGTATCTTGGGTCTGGCCTATGAATAGTAAAGCCCTGAGTTTTATTCAGGAATCTTTCCTGACTAGTTCGTGTCTGTGGGCCAGATCAACCATTTTGTCCATTCAGGATTAGATCTGTTGAGTTGTAGTATATTGTCAACTGTCACCACTGCCTGTGTATTATTATCAGTTGCAGGTGTTGTTACAGAAGGTGTGTTCATATCTTTGATCTTGGCTAGTCCAAGACACGATGTTTGTTGGACAGTTTCATTCAAAAACATTATTTGTTCAGGGATGATACAGGCTCTAAATAAAGCTTCTATCCCCTGCACTTGCCAATCTTTAGTACCCCAGACAGTTTGTGTCTATTGTGTCTTTCCAAAAGTCGAAACCCTGTCTAGACAGTTGGGCAATAAATGCTGCAGAATAAATCTGTTTTGTATTTGTTAACATAATTTTCAGTCCTGTCTTGTTTGCATTTTTATAGTAAAACATTTCTGGATTAGATGTATTGTATCCTGAAAAATATGGAAACTTGTTAGCAAATGTTTTTGAACTACCGTGTGGTGGTGTAGGACAATGCTCCCATTGGTTATACATAAACACATTTCTAGGATGTGCAGATTTATGCAATTAATGATGACCATAATGGTTATAGCAATACAGCTCTTCATAGTCTGTTGAACCCTCTAAATATTCATTTTTAGAAAATGCAGCAGATTTTTGTAAATCAAACATTATGTCATTAACAGTCTCAAAGTCCCAATCATCAGAATAGGTACTGAACGAAATTAGATCACTTAGTGAAATTTTAAACAAATGTGGAATGTTCAATTGTTCCGTCGGGCCGAAGATATCAATCTGTTTTGTCCCACACTATACCATCCTGTATAGGAACAGCTGTGATGTTCACTGTTGACAAGTCTCTTGCTTCACGATGGGAAGATTTATGAGGTTTCAAAAGTACGTTCACGTCTTTTCCTTCAGTGTTCACATGGATGTATCTGCCACTTATAAGCACGCTCACAGTTGTAACCAAAGCTAGCCAGAGCAGGAAAACAAAAAGTCCAAATGTAATCCAGAGTTCAATCCATGGAGAAACCAAATAAGTCTTTTTCAGAAAGTGAAGAAAGTCTTGTACTTGCTGCTTGAATTTCAATGATGCTGGCGTCGTTTCAGGTTCACTCGGATCTTCTGAGAACGTATCAAAGTTAATGAAATAGCCAGAAGCAGTTCTATCAATTGTTGAAATTGCATCAGGATTTGTAGAAATCGCTGGAACCAGTTGATCACTTGCTACGTAGGTGTAGACAGGTGTATTTGGACGAACTGTTACTTGTTCTTCAAGAGGGATGATTTCCATAGCATTGTTGCTTAGTCCTTCATCTGTTACTGCTGAATTTTCGATTGTTATCAGTCTTTCAGTCTGAACCTCTTGGATAGTAGCGAGAGGAGTGTGTCTGCTACTAGGTCGGAGTCCACAAGGCCTACAATTTAGTATTGGCCACATACTGTGGTTTGATGAGGTCGATGGACACAAATCTTTTCTCCTTTCTTCCAGCAAGGGGCGGCAGAAGTACTGTTCTTGTTCCTTGAACTGCTAGGACAGGTACTGGGTGTCTGTAAGAAGGTCCAAATTCCTTCTTGTCCGCAATTTCTTCTCTGACTAGATCCCCAACTTTTGGAATCCAGACAGGCCTTGCTGGGACCGCTGGTTTTTCCCCAGTGGTGGTTGGCTGTAGGGATACGTTGCTTTGTTTCGTTCTTAACTCATTCAGTTCCTGTAAAACAGCCAAACGATCTTTGATATCAAACGGTTTATTTTCCACCACTGTGCCTACATGATCGAGATCTGGTACCCACATTCTTGTCCCAAATAGGACCTCATATGGAGTGACCCCCCTAGAGAACTTCTTGGCAGATTATTCAACGAGCGTTGGACCCCATTAAGATGTTTGACCCACCCATCACCCGAACCTAATACTCTAGCTGTTATAGACTGCTTTATGTCCCGGTTTTTCCTTTCCACAACCGAATTTCCCTCAGGATGGAATGGAGAGGAGTACCGCAATGCAACGCCCAGACTGGCCATGGCTTCTTTGTAAGCCCGAGAGCTAAATGCAGGGCCCCGGTCAGAATGTAGCGTGCCTATTGCGTATGTGCCGATAAAGACTCGCAAATCTTTTATAACAGTTCGAGCGTCAGCCGAGCGCTGAGGCCATATCCATAGGAACCTTGAGTCAATATTTGTGGGATTGCATTTGTCCAAAAGGACGCATGCGCGTAGATAGTCTAATGCTGTCTAACAGTGGTGTCTGTACTGGGCAGCTGCATGTGTAGCATCGTGTCTGGTGGCTTTCTCGCTGTAAGTTACAGTCTAAGCAGTTATTGATGAATATGTGAATTTCTGTATTCATTCCAGGCCACCAGTACATCGCTTTTAACGTCAAAATTGTTTTAGAGATCCCTTGATGTGACAGACCCTCCCCCAAATGTGTTTCATAAATCAAGGCTGCTCTATGTTCCATGTTTGGGATTACCCTATCCCCCACTCCAGGGATTCGAGCAAAAGGAACGTTGTTCGCATTAATTACATAGGAGTACTTGAGTGGAAACTTTTTTGGTAACGCTGCACTGCTGCCTTTGCTTGAAGCATTGACAGCCAACATTATCTCACCGTCTATTTTTGTTTTTGAACGAGTGATCGCAGCTACGGAAGCCGTCTGAACAGCCCCCTTTGCGGCTTCGTCAGCCAATGAATTCCCTGCAACGTGAACGCCATCACGTTGATGACTCAGTGTGTGGATCACGTGAGCCTTTGGTAGTTCGTTTTTCAACTGAACTACTTGTTCCCAAAACATTTTATGCTTTATTGTGCCACCTTTCGCATCTTTGAAACCATTTTCAAGCCAGTTTTGTATATAGTCATTACACGACTGAACACAGTAAAAGGAATCGCACACTATCAATGTGGGGAATTCTCGATCTGTACTTTCAAGTGCCAGTTTGAATGCTTGTAGTTCAGCTCGCTGAGCTGTACAATCTCCTAGAGATTGAGTTTTTGTGACCATAGGTCTGAAGATGCCATCTCGCATGCGACCTTTAACGATTGCACACGCTGCACTGTAAACTTGCTTACTCCCTGTTGCGGGTTGTGCGGATCCGTCAGTGTAAATTATGAATTCGTACTGATGTAGAGGCAGAATTTTAGTAGGCAGAGGACATTCTTGTTCATATTGCAGGAATGCTTGTGTTTTTAAATCCGGATCAAAAACATATTCAACATCTGTTGCAGCAAGAGAATTAACCCATTGTATCCATCTTGGATGTAATGCTTTAGCATTTGGAATGCTCGCTTTTGTGACCGCTTCTAAAGCCGGTACTGGGGTAACGACAATTATGCGTTTCCCTTCGGCTAGGGCTCTTTCTTTTGCTACAGCGGTTTGAACTACTGTTAGAATTTTTTCAGTTGAACTGAAGCGCATTTCCGCTTGTGTACAAATGAGATTTGTATGCAATTGGTATCTTCTCACCCTCATTGAAGGTTAAGTAGGTGAATCCGCATTGACCCGAAATTATTCGGATCATCAAATTGCGTTGACTTACGCGTGTTTGTAAGTGATTTGTTGCTAACATGTTAGCCTGGAGTGAACGCAAAATTTCTGTGTGTTTGTTTGTCTAATTTTTGTTTGAAAAATCAGGTTTGATTAATGCGTAGAGAGGTTTAACCCTTTCTGCGTAATTTAGAATGTATGTTCTTCCAAAGTTTAGGAAACCCAGGATGGATTGTAAGTTTTTTAGCGTTTTTGGAGGTTGGAGCAGCGCACATGTCTCTAGAAAGTTAGCTGCCAAGCTCTTGCCTTCACTTGAAAGCTCATATCCTAGAAATAGGACATTGAGATGGGCAATTCGAGACTTTTTAAAGTTGAACTTGTAGCCCTCAGAGGCGAATCCCAGTATAATGGTGCTCACCCTGTTCAAGTGTTTGTCCAGGTCATCGTCTGTCAGATAGATGTCATCGACATAGGACAATGCCTCATTGTCATACATTTGTAGTAACTCCGTTACCCTCACTGAGAATAAACCTGGGCTGTTCTTGAACCCTTGTGGGAGTCGACAAAAGTGACGCTGGGTCCCCATTATGGAGAATGCTATTAAGTACCTGCTTTCAGGTGCTATGTTTTGACAAAAGAAACCAGTTGAGATGTCTAATGTTTTGTATTTTTACGCACAATGTTATTCATTAATGCTGTGCTATGTGCATTTTGCACTGCAAAAGTTTTAGAACAAGTGTTTAGGTGTCTGTAATCCAAAACTAGACGATATGTATTGTCTGGTTTGGAGACAGGAAACAAAGGATTGTTCATTGAGGAGGTGCATGTTTCAATCACCCCTTGGTATTCAAGTTGATCTAAGATCTCCCTGACCTGTTTTTTAGCTTCTTGCTTTATTGGGTACTGCCTTTGTGCAGTTGGTTCATGTTTCAGATGTTTTTTATGGTGAGGTGAGTCCTCATCCCATCCTACATGATTTTTATATAATGCTGGGGCCTGGGCTACTGCCCATTTCCTGGCATGTGTATTTTAGGTGTTTTGGTATATTGTTGGAGAAGGCAGGCATAATAATGTCCTCGCCGTGTGGGCACTCCCTGACAAATTGTGGTGGCCAGTCTTTTTCTGCTAGAAGTATGTCATAGCCCCTTGATAGTCTTTCCCAAAAAAGTGCTTTCACCTGTCTAGGTTTGTCTCCCTCCATCCGGAGTGTTATTTCATATAACTTTTGTGGAGTACTAACCCTGGTGTCTACAGTCTCAACTGTGATGTACTCATTCAAGTCCACTATCTCCAGAAGTTCCTTCAGGTTCTGGCAAGCTATTGTGACTTCTGCTGCACTGTCCAGCATTGTCTGAGCCCATTCTCCGTTCTTGAGTTGTGTTCTCAATATTCTCGGCATGTCTGATCTTCAGACCTGCTACTTTCTTTTTGGAGAATTGAGGTTTTGTTTTAATTTTTGGAGCGTGTTTTTCTTCTTTGGATTTCACGCGTTCTTCTCTATGTTCTGATCGTCCTCTTCTTTCCGAAGTCTGTGATGAGATCTGAAAGGGACGAGAGGAACGTGTATCAGTATCTTGATACCTGTCAGGTTTTCTCAAATTATCCCTGTTCCTGAGGTTATATCTCCTTTCAGAGGGCTCCTTTTGAGGAGACCTACCCCAGGATTGAGAACGTTTCTCATTTGAGTTTTGTTTAGTAGACTCCCACTTCTTTTTAGAAGATGTAGGAGTTTGTTTAATAGTCCTTCTCAGGACTTTCAGATAGTTTTGGTTTCAGTGGTCTTCCACCTAAACTATCTCTGCCTAATTCTGCATAAGATTGTTCAATTATTCTGGGTAGCTGTTTGATGTTCTGTAACATCGAATTCCCTTAATCGTTGGCGGATCGCCACTGCTGCTGCCTCTCCTTTAATATTAGATAATATTATTGTTGAGACCTGGTCGAAATTTTTCAGTAATTTCATACCTAAATTTAGAGCAGGCTCTGCCCCATATTCATTTTGAATTTGTTTCAGGACATCGGGTATTACCGCAATTGACGGAATGCCATGTGTTTTAGTATAGATGGCAGCAAAGACTGAGCCCCAAGTGGTGCAGTCTTCCAGTTGTGGTGTGATCCCCATCGGTAAACTGATTGTTAGGATTCTGTGTTTCTCATACGGGCTAGTATTTGGAAATACTGCTTCGATTTGAGTAATTTTTTGAGCTATCCAGAATGGAATTTGCTCACGTTTTGTGGGCATTTTACCCATGACTGCGTATAAAGTCTGTGGTGTAATTTTTAGTGTATTCCCCTGTTGGGGAGTTGGATTTGGAAGTGTCAATCGTTGCTGGACTGTGAAAGTCTGCATGACATATTGAACCAATTGTCTGTATATTTTTATTAACTCTGTAAGTTGAATAAGTAATTCCCCATCTGACATTATATCTAGTTCAGGATGAGGTGTGTAGCCGGCTAGAATCGGCCATGTTGCTCCTGGTCTACCTAGTGGACCGAGCCTGGTAATGTTTCTGTGATGTTTTAGGGCGCCTTTAAACCAGACTGATGCTCTTGGTATGTTAGTGGAATTTCAATATCCTCGAAAGGAATGTATTCCTCTGGTGGATCATCTTCTTTGTAGAAGTGAAACATGTGTGTTACTGGATTGGATTCAGGAAATATTACCCATGAATAGAATACCTCTGTCTGAAAGGATTCGTGTGCCTCTATCACGAAAACTGCTCTACCGCCTCTTGGTGGTAGGCCATGTTTTATAAGTTTTAGAGTGATGGCTCTTCTTAAGTTTGGAGCGATGTCTATAACACCCTCCTCGGTTTCAATTAAACCTGTAATGTTAAAAACTGTTGCAGCTGGCTGATTCGCAGCTCCACCGTTTCCGGTCTCAGTGTCGGAGCCAGGCATTTTGTTTTTTGAAAAAATGTAGAACAAGTTTCAAGGAAACAAAGATAAGGTGCACAATATTTTGGAACACTGTATCCTTCAACGTTGAGCAAACCAAACAGCTAATATATAGGGTACTGCCCTATGTAGCCTTGGTGGATACCTAACCCTGCCCACTCCAGACGTCTTTTGGAGTATATGGGTAGGGGTCTCTAAGAGAAAAAAGCACGGCTGAGTTACTCAGTATCTAGCGTTAAATTACCGCCTTACCAAACGTTGGGCGCCATGTAGTGTAGCTCCTATTTCCCTAATAGGCTCTACCCATTGGAATAATATCCCCTATAGGTTTGACATAGGACTAAGTTCAGTATGTCCCTATCGAGTATATTAAACTTAATTACTTGTGCCAGCTAGCTCAGAGGCCACTAGAAACTCCTTGACGACAAGAAGGGAGTAGTTTCTGGCAGCCGCAAAACATGACAACTTTTGTTTCCCTTTAGAATCAGAACGAGTCCCAGAGTCGTGGAAACAATAGATAACTATTTCACTCAGCTCAGTCATGCGTACTTAGTTTTCCTTAAAGTTACACAGAAAGAATAGACGGGCGTTTCAATAAAAGGTTTATTGAACAGTCTTGTTTCTCGTGTAAGTAATATGTGCAGTTACGATCACAAGACAGTATGCAAGATAAATAATGTACAGCATAAGCAGTAGAAATAAATAATACAGCCATAGCATTATCTCTTAGCAGATATTCATTCACATAAATAACACAGACTAAAAATGCGAGTACTCATACGATGCGTTTCTAAGCTAGTTCTACCCCAATGTGCCTAACCTAACCTAGGTGTAGGGAGAGGTATGAAGTAGATGAAGTATTCCTTACTATGGTATACTAAGAGTATGTTACGCCTAGTATGCCTAGTATGCCAAGAGTCCCTCTAGGTTCTAGTCAGCTCCATACCTTGAGAATGAAAGAGGTAGGAATCTCTTTGCCAGACTCGAACTCCAACACCCCGCAAGGGAAGTCAGATCACTGGAAGCTGGACTCTCTGCGTGCAGGGATGACAGCGTCTTCTCAGTGCGTCAGGCCGGGAAACGGGTTCCTCTGAAGTCGAGGTCTCCTCTAGTTTACAAGGGCTAGGGAAGGGCTAGGGAGGTACCTCAAAATGTTAGCATTGACGTGAATCGGTCAGCGGAAGACGTCATGAATGAACCCCTAAGGTATAACGGTTCATGCATAATAGATGAGTCCTTGAAGAAATCAATAGTCCTGTGCTAGGGAAACTCCCGAAGCCTAAGGGTCTGTTCTTCAAGAACTCGTTGTGACGTTAGGGTGGACGGATGTCGGAGACCATGCCTGTATTTGGAGTGCACGGTTTAATGCCTAAATAAGGACTCGGATTTTATGCCTATATAAGGGCAGGGCGAATTGTGCCTATATAAGGACATGATACAGGAAAGTCCGTGTATGGACACCCTAAGAGGAATACACCACTACATATATCTAAAAGATCTTGAATACCTGACGCAGAATGTGTCACAGTTCTGTCAGTCAGTAAACGTTGGAGCAAGTGATACAGTGCAAAACACAATCTCTTATCTGGTTTTCGTTGGATTTGTTAACTATATGTGGTAAATGAAACAGTAAATCGAGAACAACATTTGCAATGCAGTTGACACCTGAACTGTTTTACCAACTGGTAACCTACAAAATCGCTGTCATTTTCCAGTTTACTTTTCTTAACACCTTCTTTACTATTTTTGTATCTTTTTTTTTCTGTATCTGCGCACTCATTTGTAATCTTCCATTTTGGACAGATTATCCATTTCTCATAAACAGGGTATTGGCCTAAATGAGGAGTGAATATACTTCTTAACCGATTATACTGTCTTACACAGCTTGCATCAGCACTAAAATATTTTCCATCAAAAACAAACCAGACAATGATCTAACTCACGACAATGCTACATATGACATTCCTTCTTTAAATACAGTACTTCCAATATTAGCAAAAGCTGCATCTACACTTAAACCTTGTGACTTATGGACAGTTATAGCATGCGCTGGACAGTGGAAACTGCGTTTAAGCGGGCATATAAGTCTTTCACTAGCAAAAAACGTACAACACAACGGCCGAACTGCTTAACGCTATCAATCTTATCAACTTTTATGGCCAAGTATCCAACTTCATCTCTATTGGGAAATTAATTACTTTACCTATTGCACCATTTACTAACCCTTCCTCTACATTTAAATTACGGTGCAAAATTACTCGTCAGTTTTTGCTGACAAATCTTTTCTAATCCTGCAGTTTTCAAGACAGACGTCTTAAAAGCATCCAATTTTGCTTGTAGTTTATCTGCGAGTAATATTGTTCCATTTTATCAATAGCTATAATTTAAAAAATATCTTCTTTCTCCAGTTGTAGTAATTGTTCATTAATGTTGGAGCACTCTTGAAGTGTTAGCATCAAACAAACTATAGACTTCTGTACTTCAATGAAATTGTGCATTCGTTCAGATGCTTTATTATTAGATGGAAATAGTTTCTTGAAAAGACGGCTTTTCAAAGCGCGTTTCCCCTCTTTTCTTAGAACTCCAATTCTAATGTCCTTTAGTATATATGTATATAATATACATCGAATGCTTGACACATATTTTTTTACTACTTCCTTGTATTTAACGTTTAACCAAAAGTTGACATTGCCAATACTCCCCTGAGAATTTCTTTTTTCATTATGCACAAGTGTTTTGAAAACAGGTTGTCCTTTTACAAGGGTGAGTTGCCGCAGGTCACCAAATACAATTAAATGCTTTACTTCAAAGAGCACATCGTAGTTTTTCCTTAAAATCTGCTGCATTCTTGAGTGTATGAAAGCAAGCATTCAGTTGGATACCATGCTGACCTCATCAAGGATTAAAAGCTTTAATTTCTTCAATACTCTTGATACTTCACGGTAAGCTTCACCAGATAGTTTGTGGTTTTCCAGTTTATTGTCATGTTCAACAGGTAGCATTAGTAAATGATGTAAATGTGCACCTAATCCTGTTGGTGCTGTTACTACACATGACAATTTAATTCTGTAGTCTTCCGTAGATAACCAGTGAACTTTAATTGGAAAGCTTTTTCCAGTGCCAGCTTGTCCACTAATGTATAGTAATATTGGTTTGCATGAAGAACACTCATACATTTTCCTTTCGTGGAGAAATCCATGCTCTATTTTATCTTTAACTTTGTTGTAAATTTCTTTTTGTTCATTGTTCAGTTGTTTGACTAAGTGTTCGAAATCCACAGCTTCCTCTCTTGCTTGTTGCATTGCAGTCTCTTCCTCATTCATAGCAATAGCTGCTTCATTTTGAATAAGTGGTTCTCCAAGAGAATCTTGACTCGCTGGTGCAGAACTTTGGCTACTTTGTGAACTCTCCTTTGCTATCTCAGCAGCAATGATTTCTTCCTGTTCAATCTCATCTTTCAACATTTGTAGGTAGATTGGAAAGACTAAGAACTCAATACTGTCTTTCACAGCATTGAAAGAATCTTCGTAACAGTCATAGTGTCCAAGTAATACTGATTCTGCACGGCATGGCTTGAACAACTGCAAAAGAGCCAAGTAGAAAAACTCTCTTCTCTGTGGCGTTTGGCAACTAAGCTTGATTAGATTTCTTTTGTTGTGTCTGACCAAACAACAGTCACATCCAAGTACTCCATATCTCCCTTCTTCTATGGTAGTTACATTACTTCTAGATGTATAGTGCTGCTGTACTGCATACAGAAACATGTTTAAGATGAGGACCCCTTCTTGGGTAGTATGTATCCAGCATGTTGGTTTTCAGAATATCTCTACTGTCTGGATCGAATTTAGCAAGATACTGTATTTCTGGGAAAGACTTTAGTATTCTATTTCAACTGCTTGCAAGTCCTAGGCATGCCCACACAATTCCTCTAGACTTGGAGAACAAACTAGCTGAACTCAACCTATCAGAGCATTCATAGGATCCAATTTCTCTGTGGGAAAGCATTTTCAAGCTTAAACTTCACAATATCTTGGTAAGACTCTTTTCTGCGGAAATCTCATCTCACGTCTCTTTAATTTCTGTCTTCTCTGATTTTGTTATATATGAAGTCACGTAGCGAGCAACAGCGATGGAATTGTCTTCAACAAATTGTAGATCAATATTTGCATTTCACATCTTCAGAATCACAGGGTTGTAGTCATTGATATACATGGAAGCCTCTGGTGTTCTCAAGCTGTATGTAATTTTGGTGATTTCCATGTCAGAGTATGTTTGACTGCAGACAAAACGCTATTGACTTTTCCTTCTGAGATGACAGGTCGTGGGAATCCAAAACAATATCTTGTGTAAAATTTACCTTTGCATCTGTATTTTGACCGACAGTACTTTCCACATCTATCAGTTTGAAACCGTAGAACTTGTTGTCTCAAACCCTTCTTACCAACATCTTTAGGAATGGCGCATGTCACATACTGTTGTATGAAAGGCAAGACAGGCTCATCAGTGTCTGTACCAAATTTCGAGTAATCTTTCACCCATAACAACACGTGATTATGTGCAGCACCTCTAGCTCAACTCTTTAAACCAAAAAAAATCAGTTGTTCACCAAAAGGGGGATTCGTTTTGTTGCAGATGAAAGCCATTCTCCTTTGAAACCTGTGGTTAAAATATCTGCAAACGTTTGCAGGATCCACCGAGCAAAGTTCTCCTGGTGTCTTCAGATTGATGTATTTTATGTTTGAGTTTGTTACTCACAGGAATTCAAGGAGGTCATCACATGCATACTCAGCACAACTGAGTGTTAGGAACAAAGTCGGTGCTCCTAGGGTTTCTCAACATTCATTTGAGCTCACCATGACGACGATACCAATATTCATTGGTCCTGCATTGACACGCAATCAAATTAATCAAGTTGTATTCCAGGTTCTCATTTCTTCCTTGAACTTTGTCCAGGAATTCCCTTGCAGTGATATTTCTGAGATTCACTCCTGTCTTGAGAATGTGGTCTACTGCATAAGATAGGCCTGACAAGTTGCTCTCAAATAAAAGGTGAAATATATAGGGAAGACACTGGCGAAATCTAGGATCTTGTTAGTATAGTCTAGTTGATCTGTACTCAGCTGCTGGTATCTGAACAGGCCGGTCATTGTACCTACCACCCATTCTTGTGGGAAAGAGATGTGGAAACATCAAGGTTCTAAACTTTTATCCCACACACTTAAGGGAGCTCCTTTAGCTTCTTTCATTTGAAAGAGATCAATTGCATCACCAATAATCTCTTTAGAATGTAGAGAGTGGATACTGTAGTGTTCATAAAGGTCTTCTGCTCGGGATTGATCCACCTTTTCAATCAGACCTCTTGATGTTGATTTCTCATTCTACATATGTGCTTTATTTTGAAGAACATAGACATCTTTTTTTATATGTATAATATTTTAGTGTATGAGGAGTCAGAACAAATTAACACAGGTAACACAAAAAAACATTTTCAAATAACAAACTCCGGTTTTGAGAATAATCAATCACAGTATGTGAATATGACAGAGGCAAAGAAAAAAAAGGAAAAATATAATAATAGAAAGACAGGGAAGAGTCTAAACTTAAATCAAGTATCAATCTGACAGTTCAGAAACTACTCACACTGAAGACTATACCAAATTCGTTCCACCTTTTTAATAGCTTGACGGCCTCTTGCCTAGGCCACTGAAAGATCACATTCATAAATTTGACATAGCAACGCCCACCACTCCATCACTTTCGATGGTGAGGAGCTTATCCAGACCCTGGCAATGCATAATCGAGCAGTAGCAAATATAATAGAAACCAGTGACCCAAGGCCAAAGTCAAAGTCCGGTTTTAACCCCAACATGATTTCCTTGTTAGTCAAATGGCATTCAAACCCTAAGTATGTGGTTGTCAGTTGAAGTATGCGGCCCCAAGAATCCTGAAGCATTGGACAGCCAGTGAACATATGAACTAAATCAGCTGTGTAGCAGCAGCATTTCGGACAGTATACCTTATCGGGGTCCCGAGACAAATACCATTTGGAAATACGATCCGCATATAATTGAACATACAAATTGTTCTAAATTGCTGCAGCTTAAGGCTAAGCGAGATTACTGAGGGATCTAGTGCTTCAGAAGCCTCCTGAACCTCTGTAGCCGAAGTTGCAGATGCAAGGAGCCAGCTCCATTTTAAGGCCAATTGCATATTGTCATCTTCAGTGTGCAAGATAAACTTCTGATATACTAGGCTTATAGAGATTTTACCCGAAGCCTGATAAAAATAATCCCTCACCTGCAAATATGTATATTTTTTTAAACCCTGCGGGAGCCCAAATGCTTCCCATAATGAAGCAAAAGTCTTAAAGTCCTGAAGATCGTACAGCTGTCCCAACTGACAGACCCTCAGACTTTCCCAGACTTTTCCAATGGTATTGTCAAATATATCCGGGAGAATTGGATTACCCCAAAGTGGGGTACACATGTGAAATGCAGGTAAGGAATATTTAGTACAGATATCCCGAAAATACTCGCAAGATCTCTGATTATCTTAAATCTAACCCTCTTGAAGTAATTAAGGTCTGTCAACTTATGAAGTCAGTGCCTAGTGTCCGAGCCAAGGGCAAGTTGATATCCCAGTGAGGACAACCCAACTTGTCGCTCAGTCAGTAGATTCTGAATGCAACCGGCGAACGCTGCCCAATAATAAAACTTAATTTCCAAAAGGTTACATCCACCTTGTCTATATGAGAGTTTTAAAAAATGGATGGTACGTCTAGCCCTCCTATAACCCCATATAAAACTATGATCAGACCCTCTAAACTCTTGAAAAAAGAATCCGGGACACGAAGTGGTATGGATGGATGGGAATCGATAAAGACATTTAGGCAATATATTCATCTTAATGATGCATTGGCCCACACTGCTATGAGGAAGCTGGTGCCATTGCCGTGGGTAGCGGTTCCCGCCTGTAAAAGAGGTTCATAGTTAAGCGAAATAATATCCTCCGCTTGATTGCTCAGCCTAATTCCCAAGTATGTGGCAATGGAGGTTACTCCGATTGTCGAAGTATCTGGTTGAAAATTAAGAATTATCTGTGTTTTTGATAAGTTCAACTTATACCCAGAGAAAGCTCCAAATTGATCCTCCTCCTTTAATATAAGAGTATGAGTGGCAGACGGATTGGCAGAAAAGACAGCGATATCATCAGCATAAGCAGTTACTTTGAGCTCAGTACCATTTAACTTAACTGGCTGAATGCCCTTGTTCTGTAATAAATGCCTTAGATATGGTTCTATGTAAAAAGCAAATAGTAAGGGGGAGAGTCGGCACCCTTGGCGTGTACCTCTGTATTTTGAATATAGGGAAGAAATTTCCCCCCAATAAAGCCTTAGTCATAGGATTTTTATATAGAGTCTGGACCAATGATATGAATCGACTCCCTAACCCAAACACTTCCATAGTTAACCATAATAAATCCCAGACGACAGTCAAAGGCCTTTTCAGCATCAAACATGATATTACCGATCCAGCCTTTAGATTGTTCCACTACAGAAATTGCAGGGTTGGTGTGGCTCATAATATCTCTGCTGGGCACAAATCCATGCTGTTGATCTGAAACCAGAATATGCAAAAGGAGATCCAAGCGCATTGGCAGAATTTAGGAAAAAACCTTGGCGTCTTCCTTTGATCAGTGAAATAGGAATGTAAGAGCCCCTTTTTCTCAGGTGGCTTATCCTTTTTGAGAAACACTACAATATTAGTTACTCCCCAGGAAGCAGGAGCGTCACCTCAACCACCTATTTACACAAACAAGTCAAGGAATTCTGGTAATAAGATGTCAATAAATACTTTATAAAATTCAAGCAGGATTGCATCCTCTCCCGCGGCTTTCCCTGTCAGCAAAGCCCTGATAGGTAATTCAATTTCCCCTAAATCAATATCCCCATGTAAAACAAGTTTGTGCTGGGGGTCAAGTCAAGGTTAATGACATCCCTGTAGATAATCTAGGATATTGGCGTAATCAAGACTATCCGATTTGCTATAGACTCCTTGATAAAAAGATGTAAACTGCTTAGCTAAAGTCTGAGGGTGAGTGTGTACCACCCCATCACCCTTGATATGACTAATAGCACCTCTAAAATGGAAGCCGACTTACCCTACATGCCTGTGAAACCTGTATTGTAAGCATTACGGGGTTATGGTCTGATGTAACCGTAGGGCATACCTCGATGCCTGCACCCCAAGTATCTGCCAAGTAAAAGCAAAATATCCCTTGGTTGTACAACAGACAGTAAAGAAGAGCTCTGCTCACATTAGAGTCACGAGTTTAAATGAGTACAATAATAGAGCCCATGTAATGGACACAAAAGATGTATCATAAAGCCCGAAAGTTATCACAAAATATTCTTTTTATTATTAAACATTTTTTTATATCACAAATATTTAATAAAAATCATCACAAATACTATATGCCTCCAATTCATATAAAATTATAAAAACACACAAAGAGAACTAATACATTTGATACAATTAAAACAACAGAACATCACATGACAAAGAGAAAAAATAGACAATATGCTTTGTCATTCACAAGACATATCCGTTGGAACAATTTTATAACTAGGCCTGGGTACAATATATTTTTTCAGTATCTACAGATCCAATTACTTCCACGAATTATGTGAGCGATGCGTCGACGCGTTTCGATGGTTTTTAGTGATATTCCATCTTTTTCAAGACAAAAATTACAAGTCTCTCTGTATTGCACTGTGAAGTTGCCCTCAACCTAAATCCTGTATAAAACAGATATATATAAATAAAATACTATGCTGTAATACATACATCATTATTCAGTATAGAAACTAACATCAAATAAACTCATAAATTATATAGTTTATTCTGCAATTTAAAAACCAAACTACATATACCCTCCTGATAAATGTAGAGTGAAAATATATTTAATTCATGCATTTATGATATTAACTTTTGTCTATCAAATGGGCTATATTCAAATAAATCTACTATGTCCCAATTCCTCCCCATATTTTCTCTCAAGATCTCTGCAACAATGCGGATTTCATTAGATGCAAACACATCAGTTATGATTATTTTTCTACCCAGGCTCCCACCCAAAGATATAATCCGTAATACATATTGGGCCAAAAACTCGAATTTTTACCTTGTTAAAACCTTTGGGTGCATATAGTCACTCCATCAACTTAATGCCCTTTTGGCTAAGACTTCTGATTATACGTGCATTGTATCAAATAATCTGAAAAAGGAGAGCAGTCTCAATCAGTTTCTCTTCTCAAGATGACCTTCTTAACAAAGATTTAGAATAAATTGAAAGCTATCCCACCTGGTTAATATGATAAATGTAGCCTAAACGTTCTGCCCCGGAACCTGGTGAATAGTACGTCACCACTACCTCTCAGTATGATGTTAATCTCTTGGTTGAGATAAACCTATAAAAGAGGATTCTTTTATACACACGGAAACATATATCACTTCCTATTTACTCAAGATAAGCACAGTGAATACGTGTCAATATTTCTTTGGAAGATTGGTCCTACCTCTGTTTGGTTTAAACGCTCTCTTTACAAAGACGTAGCCATCGTCTTTTTTCAAAACAAAGGGGAGCCGTAAGATCCTATGTACTCGTGCCTCCCACGTCTTACGCGCTGTAAGGCAAAGGAAAAGAAAATAACCTGTTTGTAAGCCGAAAAAGATTTTTTTTTAATTCTTTTTTTCTCTCGACGTCTCCCTCTCTCAGTCGCGCTACGAATCCCATCCGATTCTTACCTCCAGTGCACAGAGTAGCAGAGCCGGAAATGGTTCTCCTCTCAGCGGCGGGAAGATGGGGATGACGGGAACACGCTAAATTTAAATACCCGTTCGTTGATCTTAATTGGTTAAGAGATCAACCTCCGGCTCAACCTACATGGGTTTAATTAACTTCTAACGTAGTACACTGTTTCTGTGCGCTGACTGTCTTATTTAACCCGGAAGGGCTAGCTACACGTCATAAGATTAGTGTATGCGCTGCCTCCTATCACCCGGATACAGTGAACGGAAACAACAAACCAATCTAAACGTCGGCTGCAGTATGCATCGGGTCAAAAACCTGCTGCACCTACATATTAAAACATTGCGCTTTCATATATAAAGTCACACAGATGGAATTTCAATATTTATTTTCGTTTAACAGATTATATTATTAGAATCAGCAACAATCTGCCACGGAAGGAAGTTTTTTGTGATTATTTAATCTATGATCAGTTTCATCCAGTCCTCACGGGAGTTTAATCCCTTATCTATCGTTTCTAAGTAACACATGAACCACTGCTCACGCTTCTTTCTTATCGCATCCAAATTTCCCCCTCTTCTGCTAATTCTGATTTTTTCAAGAATCAACCAATTAAATTGATTACAGTCATGGTTCATTTTTAAGAAATGGTCAGTTAAAGGGGCATTTTCTTTCCTAATCCTTAGTGCTGATTTATGTTCTAGCAAACGAACTCGCAGTTCCCTGCTAGTCTCACCGACATACCCCAGTCCGCACGGGCAGACAAGCAGGTATATCACATTCTTGCTCCGACAGTTGTTGAGTGTCCTTGATATCAGTGTTTTACCAAACTTTTAGCCTCTATACAATGAGGACATATGGAACAAGTTTCACACCTGTGATTGCCTACCGCCTTCTGTCTATCTAGGGTAGTTTGGTTCTCAGATTCAGTCTTTTTATACGTTTTCACTAGGGAATTTCGGATGGTCTTATTACGCCTAAATGAGAACAGTGGTTTTTGTAGTTGAGTCGTCAGTCCGCTATTTAAAATTTTCCAATTTCTATTAATAATGGTTTTAATTTTGTTACTCATACCAGAAAACTGGCTGACAAACACTATTCTCTCCATGTTTTTATTCTTTTTCTCTCTGGTAACATATAAAAGTTGGTCCAGGTCATAGAACCTCGCCCGTTTGAAAGAATGTTTGATTAATCTTTTTGGATATCCTCTATCTTTTAATTTCTTTTCCAAAATCTCTGAATGATGATAAAAATCAGTTAGAGTTGTACAGTTACGGCGCAACCGTAAAAATTCCCCAAAAGGAATGTTGTCCTTTTGTGACTTTTGATGGTTGCTCCTATACTGTAATAGTGTATTCTTATCGGTGGGCTTTGTAAACAGCTCCACCTGTAGTACACCTTCGACATTTTTGAGACGGATGTCCAAAAAATCGACTAGTGTCGCTAAAATGGGCAGTTAACCTCAAATTCTCATCTCCTAGGTTCAATCATTCTAGGAAATGCAGCAGACAACTGCTGGCACCGTTCCATATGAAGATAATATCATCTATGAATCGGTGCCAGCAAGTGACATTCTCGTAATATGGTCCCAATTCATTATAGATGTGAGTTTGTTCAAAATTACTTACATATCGACAAGCCAGACTAGGGGCACAGGTTGCCCCCATGCTGGTCCACTTAGTCTGTTTATAAAGCTCGTCCTTGAACAAGAAAACATTATTTTTAAGGACCATCGAGATGCAGGCCATAATGAAATCTTTATTGCCCCCATTCAGATCTTCTTTATCTAAAATCGATGACACCACCCTGATGGTGTCATCTTGAGGGATGTTTGTGTACAGGGCCTCAATGTCCAGGGTGACCAGGAGCTGGGTCACCCTGTTGAAGCCCTGTCCCTCAAAAATAGAAATGGTATGGGCTGTATCTTTCAAGTATGATTTCTGTTTATGGACCAATGGCTTTAAAAAAAAGTCTGCATATTTGCTTAACGGCTCCAAGAGTGAGCCTAAACTGCTCACAATTGGTCGCATCGGGGGATTGAGGAGGTCTTTATGTATTTTAGGTAAACCATAAATGGCTGGAATAATGGGGTTCGTGTTAAAAAGGAATCTATACTCATTCTCACAAATCAATGCCTCTTCCTTACCCATATCCAGGAGCTGAACTACCTCTTTTTTGAGATCATCAATCACAGAAAAACGAATTTGTTTGTAGTGGTTTTCTACATTTAAGTTTCCTCATTCTATTTTCATAATCAGAGGTATCTAAAACCACCACCCCCCCGCCCTTGTCGGCGGGTTTGATAGTGATTTGATCGCAATCTTGGAGTGATCTCAAAGCCTTCCTGTGGTTGTTAGAGAGATTGTTGTTTTGACTATAGTTGTTGTCTATAATATTTTTAATTTCAATTTCCACTACCTTCTCAAATAGTTCGACATTTTTGTCCATCTGACTAAGACTTGGCGTAAAGGTTGATTTAGGTTTAAATCCTGAAACATTTGGTGCAAGTTCATATATTCTATCCTCAAAAAAACCTATTGAGTCTTACTTTCCTAAAAAAACGCCTCAAATCTTTTTCCAGCTCAAATGTGTTGGGAGGGGCAGTTGGAGCAAAACTAAAACCTTTCCGTAACAGCTCCTGCTCGTCTATAGTCAGAATTTTTTGGAACAAGTTAATTATTGGAAATTCATCTATCTCCAGAACCGTTGGTTCCTGGTTATGAGGTAATCCTGTGCAGGATAATTTTGAGGTGGATGGTTCCTCATTTGATCTTCTCTGCCATAATTCCTGTAGCCTCTCTGTCCCCGGTTCTGGCACCCGACTAAAAAAGGCTCGCGCTCAAAATTGGGTGTTGATCTTCTTGGCTGTTCATTGACCTGTTCTTCCTCACTACTAGAGCCTGATGTTTCAGAAAATGTTATTCTTTTGTTTCCCCCTCTAGAGTAAACTGGTCTCTGAAATTGTGGCTTTTCCCACCTTTGATCCCTTTTCATGTTATAATATTCTTTACCAAGGAATGGATATACCACCTCCGCACTGAACTTCTCAATGTCCTTCCTTAATTTAATTGTCTTTTTATTAGTGAGATATTCTCGGTATCCATTAGATTCTAATTCTATTTTGTCTATTTTTTCTTTGCATCCTCGAGTGCTGTATTTTGTTTGAATAGGGTCTCTAGCTCATCAATTTGCTTCCTCTCAATAATCATTATTTCTTGGGCTGTTTCAATAATTAAAATTAGCCAATCTCTACTACAGCGGTTGGCTATGTGAGTCCAAGTCTCCACATTTTTTTATTTTCAATAAACAACCCAGGCTCATTTCTAATTTGCAGCCCTATGGGGATCACACCTGCTTTTAAGTATTCTATAAAAAAATCCGCATGAAGTTCTGTGCGTATCAATTTTTTCTTAAGGTTTAAAATGTTTACCAGTTGCTCATGGCTAGTATTGTTAATCAGGGATTTGCCCCCATTGCATGGGTTTTGTTGATACGTGAATACTGCTTATGCGGAGAAGAGTAGTAGGTATACACTGGTATCGAAGGGAATAGTATTCTCCACACATCAACTAAACCATGTCACCGCACGAGTTCCAAAATAGAGGCGCGGATCTTACATAACCTGTATGTGCCAGACGATTGATGGACTCTATACCGTAGTCAATTACACAATTGAAATTGCTCATTATAATTAAATCACCTGACCAGTCCAGCAGCTCCAAACTTAATAAGTCAAACATGTCCGGCTCGTCCAGATTCAGACCATAGACTACACAGATAGTATACTTTTGCCCTTGAATTACTAACTGAATTATGGCCCATCTCCCCCTAGAATCCACTACAGTTCTAAGTATAGTAATCTCCAAATTCTTAGATTTCATTATAGCCACCCCACATGTTGAAGCTATCTGGGATGTGCAAATGAAGATGTCATAGTCCAGTTGTCTAAGCGCCAACCAATCTTTGTATGCCAGATGAGTTTCAGTTATTCCTCATATGTGTTTTTATAAACCATTCGTTCTTCCTGAATTAATTGCCACTTTCTAGATTGATTTAGTTCAGCAACATTCCATCACATATATTTCAACTTAAGCATTGTAATTGTCTGAGCATTATTAATCCCTCCCTTATTTTAGTTCCAACATGCATCCCTTTCTCAATTGTTGCAGCGTATTCAAAAACCAAATAAGAAGCATTCTGACTCTTGTAACCCCCCCACCCCCCGGGCTTAGCCCCCTCAAAAAATCAAGCTAAGTTGATAGAAGAAACCCCCTCAACAACACCACGAGACCCCCTGAAACAAACCCTTCCCTGCCTCTAAGAGAAGGAATTATCCACCCCACTTGCTGTTGCTGGAGTTACAGCCCTGGGGGACCACACCCCACATACTACCCTACCTGATACCTGCCCGCCAGTCTTTGACAATAAGTGTCACACCCCCCAAACCCTCTGTCACCCCCCAATCCCTCTTCACCCAAATATAAGTGGCTGTGAAAGAAGAAAAGAAGAAGAGATATGGCTTACATTTTCGTGATCATTCTGCTATAAAGCAAATTAAATTAGCCGGAAGGTTCCACCAGCATAAGACAGCCAGCATTGACCCACCTCAAGAATGCAGAGATGTTCCTCGCCAATGGCTAAAAGCCTGTGATGCCTCAAATTCCGATTGAAAAAACTGAGAGTGGCATCTTTAATAACCTTGAGGCAGACCAATTCCTGTAGGGAATCCTGCGCCCCACTGCCTTCAAATGATCTATAAATTGACGCAACTTCCAGCGACTGTCCATTGTAGCCTTACATAAATCTGATCAAACAAAAATAGACATATAGTCACCAGATATAGGCATTGCGGAATGGGCTTTAAGAAAGATTTCCTGCCTGAAGAGAAAATTGCCAACAAAAAAAAGCATTGGGTGAGGTTTCAAAGGCTTTGATTGTGGGGTCTGCTTCAAAAAAATAGGAAGCTGTATCTGTGAATCCATGCCCCAGTCTGCCAAAATCTGGAAATGCTTGTTGAAACAACTTGACGATGCAAGCTCTTGGATCACCTCCTTTTCCCCAGGTATTCCAAAAACCCTCAGATTGTTTCGGTGTTACCGATTTTTCAAATCTTCTACCTTACTTTGAAAAAGTATCAACTGACTCGTGTCCTGATTGACTTCACAGCTGATGAGCCAACTTCCTCATCCCCGGTCACTTGCTGTTGAAGCTCAGCAATTTCCGAAGTGACCACTACCACCTTGTTAGCTACGTCCGATAGTGACTGCAGTAAAGCCAAACTGTCTATTCTAACTTGTGCATAATGTTCCTATGCCTCCGTTCTTTGCGCCTGCAGAAAGTATGTTAGAAAAAGAAGGCCCTTTTAAACCAGATATGTCTGTTTGGGTAGAGATGTTAGCATCCGGCGCTGTGAGTGCCCTGGGTGTAGAGCACCCTGGAGATATAATACCTGGAGAGTCAGGGGATCCCCCATCACCGCTAATGGCTTAGGAACTTGGAGTGACATTAGGGTTAAAGTTGCAGTTGGACGGTAAATATATGTCCTCCCCTAAGACAGTTAAGCTGGGCTGACTGTTAGGGCAAACATTGGATAGCCGAGATATCAGAGTCTTGATCTTCCCTTTTGAGATGACCCATTTATGCAGTGGGCTATCCTTAGAGCCCCCTCTTGAGCCCCTTGGAACCTTACAGGAGATTCAATTGCCTTAATAGAAGAATCACCTGAACCATTCTTGGACTTAGGAAGTTTATTAATTGCCCCACTGCAAGTATCAGAATAAGCTAGTGTCATTATGCTCAATGTTGCTAAGATTTCTGATGATTCCTCAGGATCCCCAGCATTATTCTGTGAAGTACGTATCCCGGCTGGGACATCCATAACCACAAGGGACCCCCTTCCAGACGCACCCTCTGAATAAGCCATGGCCTGTCCATCACTTATACCTGCTTTGCATGGACTTAGCCTTCTGGTAGTCTCATGTCTCTCCTCAGAAGGAGCCCCCTATGACTTCATATCAGAAGTGCACACTGCATGCACATGTAAAAACGGCTGGGCCATAGGAGGCATGCTAACGTTAATGCAGGCTCCCACAGAAATATGATGACTAGAAAAGTTACCTTGTTGCAGGGCTGATTCAATTCAGCTGCTGAAAGCACTGCTACCTTACTTCCAGTGCCTGCATTCACGGAGGCCAGATCTCCAAAAGCTTTTGTATCCAATAAAGAAGCCGATTCAGTTCCTGCCGCTCCGTCCGGGCCCTGTACTGTGTTCATCAACAGATCCCCCACTGAAGCTGCTGGGGCGGTGTGCTCTTCATTGCAGGCCTGGAGGAGGCCCGCTGCTCTGCCTGATTGAATGGGTCTCAAAATGGGATGTTCAGAATGGGAGCCTAAGCCCTTCTCTGTGGCCCGTAAACAGCTATCCAATTCTCCCTATGCCATTTCCGTTGTCGTAGCCGAGGCCTCGCTGCTGCCGTTGACAGCCGCTGCTACAGCTGCAGTGATATAGAAGCACACAGCTAGCTGTTATAGTGAGAAACTGAGGGGGAGAAATATGCTGGGTCAAGTCATGTCAGGCCTGCTGTGTGACGGTGCAGGAGCAGTCCTGGGAATCTGTCCACCACCCGCCATCTTCCTTTTGGCAAATCTCCTGAACATCTACATCTTTATAATAAATATTATTTTGTACCAGATATAATATAGCTTTTTTTTTTCTTTACTAACATCTACTAGCTCTTGCCATATTTCTATGCTCATCGTAGGGACACCATTCACTAGAATAACAAGAGCTTCTTCCAAATATTTCTGCATCTCTACAGTTTCAATACTCTACTTGAAATTGAATGGCAAGTATATAACTCTACCTTTAAGACCTTTCTGTAACTCTGTTGGAGGTCACTTTATCTGTCTTAAGCTCCATACAGACAAAAGCTTGGAAGTAATGTATAGACTGTATTAGAATTGATTCATAAACCTTTAAATCATGTAGTTCTTGAGGGACTGGAGCTCATTCTAACTTGTTGTGGACAGCTCTTGCTGGCATTTTATTGTCATCCAACTTATTATAACAGTACTTAAATATAATTTGTTGTGTGGAACAATCAAAGTGTTCCTCTACAAATAAATAGGCTGCAAATTCTAGCCACTTATCTGGGCTGTCTTGTTCAGTTTTTGTTGACACAAGAACATAACAAGTTTGACTTTTGCGCGTTTGGATAACATAAACCGTGGGCTTGGTGTTCGACTGACTCTGTGCACCCCCACCGCATATCTTAGCCTGATTTGCATTAGATAGCTCACAGTGCCACTAGAATCTCCTCTTATCGGGGAGAGATTAGTTTCTGGCAACCTTAGATCATGACAACCCAAATTCCTCAGAATCGTGGAAACAATGTACTACCTTTCGCTCAGTTACTCGTGCTTACTTATTCGGTATGTCTCAGAGAGTTACACAGAATAAACAGTCAGGCATTTCAATAAGTATTTATTGAACAGTTGTTATTCTAGTGTAAAATATATGTGCTGCGGCAACCAGCAGACAATAGCAGAGATATATTATCAGCAGTACGATAAAAGCAAAGGGATAGAACAGTTCTACCATATTGCAATAATCATGAATACATACATGAATATGAAAAGCATTATGCAAGTGCGCGTACTCCTACGATGCCTAACTAGATGTACCTGAGTGTACCTAGCATATGTGTAGGTCTAAAAGCCTAAGAGCCAAGAATCCTTCTAGGATTTAGTCGAACCCCCATACCTGAATAGAGAGAGTGTGGGACCCCGTCCTGGTCTCGAGTTGGAAACCCCGCAAGGGCTGTGTTAGACCGCTGTCAGCTGGAGCGACTGCATGCAGGAGCCTCAGCGCCTCTGGTCAGTGTGTCAGCATGGAAGTCTCGGTTCCCTCTGTCTTACCGGGGCAAGATGTGGTGTATTTACACCCTAAAGAGTCTCGGTCGTATGGTTTGTATTGGTCTGTCGTTAGACATGAGGAAGACGTTAGGGGTGAACTTTGTACATACATATTATGCAGGTGGTGTATTCCTAGAGGGCCATGCATAATTGATGAGTACAGTGTGGGCCTGTGTTTGGGAAAAACCCTGCTGTATTCAAAACCTCAGGATAGATAACGTTCAGCCCTCAGAGCACGTTGTGTACTAGCAAGGACCAATGTAGGTGAAAGATCATGCCTATATAAGGAATCATGACTATAATAGGGCATGTACAGTTATGACCAGAACTGGCCATATGCGGCTATGACCATAATAGGGCAAGTACGAATATGACCATATACGGGCAAATATAAATACGTCCATTTTAGGGCATGTACGAACGGGTCCACATTAGGACCTCTATATGGGACATAACACCCACTCCTCTTCCGAATTGGATAACAATGACCATACTTAAAATCTGGACAATTTAAAACTTTTTTTTTTAAAGCAAGTAAAAACATGGTTCTAAAATTGTTAAAAATCTTCTGCCTAAATCGTTACTAATTCAGCTATTTCTAATTGGCACTAAAAGAATGTCCATTTTATTTCTCCATATAAGTTGCCCCACTCAAAGCGGAAGAAGGCCATGCTTCTCTCAAGCAAAAGTGTCAATTTAGGAAATGTTCCAATTTTGCTCGTTTGTTGTGAAACGAGTGAAGAAGCCGAATTCTTTCCCAGGACAGGATGAGCCAATTCAAGATTAAGCGTCCTGGCTTGGAAGCACAATATTATCGGTGTCAGCTGCTGCAGACGACAAATCCAACGCCTCACAGAGAACGTCAATCGCACATAGATGGAATGTAGCACTGCCAACAGTCGGTGCAGCGGCAGCTTGTGCAGTTGTTACCTGGGTGCCTGTGGAGGAGTCACCTAACCCAGCAGGAGCAAACGGCACCTGTGGATTCTCCAGGAATGCGTTCATCAGAATCGGAAGCCGCTGGGGACAACGTGGGCCTTTATGGGGTCCAGCATTGCATCCGTATCCGGAGGTGCATCTGATGGAAATGTTAGACAAAGATCCAACGTGCATTCTTCTCCGCAAAACAGGCATCGAAGAACAGGTAAGATGCAGTCTACCCAGACTGGTCGAAACGCTAGAAACCAGGAGGCATTGAGTTCTCGCAGGCAAGGAATGCCCAGAAGTTGTACCATGCGTTCACGGTATTTCCGCTCCAGGAGCATTTTTGCCATTCCCTTGGGAATTGGGCCATCCATTGCGCAGCAGTAGTATTATGAATAGGACCCCTGCAACCAGCAATAGGATAAGTGGGAATCCTCCAAATACGCTTCCCAATACGGAGTGTATAAAATTTGGGATTACTCCGAGGACTGTCTGAAAGGTGCTTAACAGTCCTGACCTTATGGTCTTAAATAGGTGTACAATACCGCTCGTATCAGACATATTGAAGATACGTCCCATCATTTCTACGAAATGAAAGGGGCAGTTTGTACGTATAAGTGCCTGTATCTCAGTCAAGGTCCTTGCAACTTGAAGTTCATAGGTTTCTCGAGCGGAGATTTAGGGCACGGGTTGCTGTAAAAGCATGGCTTTCAGTCTGCTCAAAGTATCAAATTGTATGAAGGAAACATTCAATGAAGGCCATACCGGCACCTCCCTGACTGTGTTCAGTGGCGGAAACAATACTTGCATACAGCAAGTAACCCTGGAGTTAACAGTGACCAGATAGGCGACGTCCAGAAGCATCCCACAGCAACCTTGATCATTTAGCATTAAGTAACTCCCATTCGAGAGCAGCTGGAAAACCGGCGTGACCTTGGCCGCTGGGGTCCCTGACATGTGACAAGATAAGTTCGCTACTGAACCGCTACAGGCTCCGTGCAGAGAAATATCTTGACACATGAGAGAACCGCTAAAGCGTTCTTGCAGTTTGTACCACTCAGATACACTTCTCGATCCCCATTCCGGCATCGGTATCTATAAGGTAACTCCCTAGATTCCTTAATGTATCCCTTACCCATTTTTTCATATTTGCCTGCCTGCCTTTGCTCAAAGCAATATTGAAACTGAAACGTAGTGACCGGCAGAGTGATTTGGCCATGAATTAGCCATTCAGTTGATGGTGATTCGGCTACAGTGAATGGTAACCTTTCCAGTTTCTCAATACGCAGCATTGTATATTTGGCTCCCCTTTGTGCCATTTCTGTCTGTTTATCAGTCAGATTGTATTCTGAGAACAGAGACGTGGTGTTTATGAAACGCCAGGGCACATAGCCTGCACGCAAAGATTGTAGCGTCCAGCTTAGCATCATAATAGAACGTAGCTGAGATTGCCCGTGTTGTAACAAGGCCAGATCTTGTTCTAATATGTCGATTGCCGAAGACACAATGTTGCCTAAGGAGTCAATTCTATGAGGTCAAATTTGTTAACCCATTATCCACTACAGCTAATGCCTTCTCTAAGTTGATATGGTCTATTTCCCGTATTCTTTCTGCGGCCTCCCGTTGGGATATTTTCCAGTTTTCATTATAGTAGGCATAAATGCCAGCATATATGAAACGTTTGAGGTGTTTTCCTTGGGCCTTGTAAAAAATCCCTAAGGTCTACATCAGGTGTTTAGTAGGGTCAAATGGTGTTTCACTTCAGAGAGTGTTGAGGTCTCTAGCCAATCAAGGCACAACTTCCCAACACTATAGGAGGTCACTACCCCTGGATGTTGTCTCTGTACATAGCGTGTATCTGGCCTGTGGATACTAAACCCTTCGGTTGTATTCAATAATCTCTGTTGACAGGTGTTTGTGTCAATTGGCCAAATCAGCCTTTTCGTCCAATCAGGATCTGATCTGTTGTACTGGATAATGTCATCAAATCCTACCCCTTGTGTAGTTGAATTCTGCCCCCCACCCATCTGTGATGGTGTAGAAAACCCGGGTGAGTTCAGTTCCTTGTTCTTGGCTAGTCCAAGACAGGATGTCTGTTGCACAGTGTCATTTAGAAATATTATCTGCTGTGGAATGAGGCATGCTCTAAAAAGCGCTTCTGTTCCCTGGACTTGCCAGTCCCTAGAACCCCAGATTGATTTTAAATCTATAGTGTCCTTCCATAGGTCGAAACCCTGTGTAGACAACTGGGCCATAAAGGAAGCAGAGTAAATCTGTTTGGTGTTAGTCAACATAATTTTCTGTGCTGATGTTTTTGCCACTTTGTAATAAAATGACCTCGGGTCAGATGTGTTGAACCCTGAAAAGTATGTGAATTTCTGTGCAAAAGTTTGCGAACTACCTTTTGGAGGTGTTGGGCAGTGTTCCCACTGGTGGTATTCAAATACATTTCTAGGTGTTATAGATTTGTGTAAGAAATGTTGACCATAATGTTGGTAACAGTACAATGTATCATAGTCTAAAGTACTTTCTAACATTTCATTGTTCGGAAAGGCTGCAGTTTTTTCTAAATCAGACATCAAGTTGTTTACAGTATCAGTGTCCCAATCATCAGAAAATGTACTGGAGGTAATGATATCACTTAAAGAAATTTTAAATACATGTTTTAGCTTTAAAAGTTCAGTCGGACCTAATACATCATAATCAACCTTGTCCCATACTATACCGCCCGGTATAGGAACTGCTGTGATGTTCACTGAAGACAAGTCTCTTGGTTCACGATGTGAAGACTGGTTTGGTTTTAAAATCAAATTGACTCTTTGGGCTGTAGAGCTTTGCTGGGGGTATCGTCCATTAATAAGCATACTAAAAGTTATAATTAAACCTAGCCAGAAAAGAAAAAATAAAATCCCAGTGATATACCATAGTTCAATCCAAGGTGACACCAGGTAAGTCTTTCTAAAAAGGTTCAAAAAGTCAGTGAGTTTCTGTTTGAGTGATTTTTTGGCTGGCGTCGTTTCCGGCTCACTTGGGTCCAGTGAAAACGTATCAAAGTTCATGAAATAGCGAGAAGCAGTTCGATCAATTGTTGGAATTGCATCGGGATTTGTTGAAATTGAATTTTGCTCTTGACGAGGCATGTTGACGTAGATGTCTGATTGCAACTTGGTTGTTAAGTTGATTTTCTTCTTGTTGAAGTGGAACGAGTTCCATAGCATTGTTGCTTAGTCCTTCATTCGGTACAGGTGGCTCTTCAAACGTGATGAGTCTTTCTGTTTGAACTTCTTGGATCGTAGCGAGAGGAGGGCGTCTGCTACTGTGTCGTCCACGTGGCCTACTGTTTAGTATCGGCCACATAGTGTGGTTTGATTAAGTCGATTGAGACAAATCTTTTCTCCTTTCTTCCGGCCAGAGGTGGCAGAAGTACAGTTCTTGTGCCTTGGATTGCAAGGACCGGTACAGGTTCTGTATGATGGCCCAAATTCTTTCTTATCAGCAATATTTTCTCTGACCAGATCCCCGACTTTTGGGATCCAGACAGGTCTTGCCGTTACTACCTTCACTTCCTCAGTGGCGGCCTGTTTCTGGAGCACGTTACTTTGTTGTGTCCTGGATTCATTTAGATCCTGTAAAACAGCCAAACGATCATGGATATCAAATGGTTTTTTATCCGCCACTGTGCCTTCACAATCAAGATCAGGTACCCACATTCTTGTCCCAAATAGGACCTCGTAAGGAGTGACACCCCCTAGAGAGCTTCTTGGCTGATTATTGATCGCTCGCTGTACCCCATAAAGGTGATCGACCCATCTTCCGCCCTTGACTAATACCCTAGCTGTTAAAGATTGCTTTAAGACTCGGTTTTTCCTCTCCACAACAGAATTTCCCTCGGGATGGTACGGAGAGGAGTACCGTAATGCTACGCCCATTCCTTCCATGGCCTCTTTGTAAGCCTGAGAGCTAAACGCCGGACCACGGTCAGAATGTAACGTGCCAACTGTGTATGTGCCGATAAAGACTCGCAAATCTTTTATAACAGTTCGAGCGTCAGCCTAGCGCTGAGGCCAGACCTTGAGGAAACTTGAGCTGGACGTACACGAACGGACAACCTAATGCTGTCTAACATTGGTATCTGTACTGGACGTGTTGCGGTGGACCCTTCCATCTGCTTGCAGATGTCGCAGTTCCAGACAGTCTCTAATCTGCCTTCTCATCACGGGCCACCAGTAGCGTTGTTTCAACAAAGAAACAGTCTCCCCAAGTCCCTTATGTTCAGAACCTTTCCCTTCGTGTGCCGCCACAATTAAACCTTGCCTACGATCCATATTTGGTATTACTCTATCCCCCACTCCAGGAATCTGAGCATATGGAATGTTTTGTGCATCTAAATTGTAGGAGTACTTGAGTGGAAATTTCTTTGGTACTGCTGTGCTGCCTTTGCGTGAAGCATTGACACCTACCATAATCTCTCCGTCTATTCTTGTTTTTGAACGAGTAACTGCAGCTACGGCGGCTGTGCGAACAGCCCCCTTTGCGGCTTCATCAGCCAATGAATTGCCTTCAACGTGAACGCCATCACACTGATGACTCAGTGTATGTATCACGTGAGCCCTTGGTAATTCGTTTCTCAACTCCACTACCTGTTCCCATAGCATTTTATGCTTAATTGTGCCACCTTTTGCATCTTTGAACCCATTTTGTTCCCAATGATGTAGATATTCATTGTACGACTGTACACAGTAAAAGGACTCACACACAATCAGTGTGGGGAATTCGTGATCCGTATTTATAAGTGCCAGTATCAGTGCTTTGAGTTCTGCCAACTGAGCCGTGCAGTCTCCTAGAGATTGCGTTTTAGTGCAACTCGGATGGAACTTTCCATCGTGCATGCGACCTTTAACAATCGCACACGCCGCGCTGTAAGCTTGCTTACTCCCTATGGCCGGTTGAGCAGATCCATCAGTGTAAATAATGTATTCATACTGATCTAGAGGCAAAATCTCATTTGGTAGAGGATATTCTTGTTCGTATTGCAGAAATGCTTGTGTTTTTAAACTTGGATCAAATCTGTATTCAACATCCGTTGCAGTAAGAGAATTAGCCCATTGTATCCATCTCGGATGTAAGGCTTTCGCATTTGGAATGCTAGCCTTTGTAACAGCTTCTAAGGCTGGTACTGGGGTCACGACAATTATGCGTTTACCCTGAGCCAGAGCTCTTTCTCTTGCTACAGCGGTCTGCACTGCTGTCAGGATTTTTTCTGTTGAAGTGAAACGCATCTCTGCGTTTGTGTACAGGTGTGATTTGTATGCGATTGGTACCGTTTCGCCTTCATTGAAAGTTAAATAAGTGTACCCGCATTAGCCCGCTATTACTCGGATCACTAAGTTGTGTACGTTTACGCGTGTCTGTAAATGTTTAGAAGCTATCATGTCTTCCTGTAGGGAACGCAGGATATTTGTATGTTCCTGTGTCCATTGTCTGACTGAAAAATCAGGTTTTATAAAGTCGTAGAAAGGTTTTACTCTTTCTGCGTAATCCAAAATGGATGTTCGACCAAAATTTAGGAATCCCAGAATTGATTGTTGGAGAGGTGTGGTGCAGCGGCCAGGGCAGCTGACTTCGGAGCACAGGGCTCCGGTGGCAGCTCAGCTCAGCACCATGTGACTCTGGGCAATAGCTCACTTAATTTCTACGACGGCCCCCAGCGCCTTGAGACCCGTAAGGGTGAGTAGTTCGCGCTTTACAAATACGGATTTACATTGTAAATTCTTCAATGATTTTGGAGGTTGGAGCAGCGCACACTTTTCTAAAAAGTTAGCTGCTAAGCTTTTTCCTTCACTTGACAGCTCGTATCCTAAAAATAGGACACTGAGGTGGGCAATTTTTGATTTTTTTAAATTAAATTTATAGCCCTCAGAGGCGAATCCCATAATAATGGTGCTCACCCTGGTCAAATGCCTCGGTAAGTCATCGTCCGTCAGATAAATATCATCCACATAGGACAATGCTTCTTCATCCAAATTTTGGAGTGGCTGTTACCCTTGCTGAAAATACCCCGGGGCTATTTTTATACCCTTGGGCTAGTCGACAAAATTGTCGATGGGACCCTATCGCACTGAATGCGGTCAGATACCTGCTTTCAGGCGCTATATTTTGGCAGAAAAATCCATTTGAGATATCTAGTGTTTTGTATTTTTTGCGCACAATGTTATTCATTAATGCGGCACTGTATGCATTTTGAACTGCAAATGTTTTTGTGCAAGTGTTTAAATGTCTGTAATCCAAAACTAAACGATGTGTTGTCAGGTTTCATTACGGGAAACAAAGGATTGTTCATAGGTGAAGTGCAATTTTCAATCACCCCCTGGTATTCAAGTTGATCTAGGATCTCCCTGACTTGTCTTTTAGCTTCCTGCTTTATAGGGTCTTGCCTTTGAGCATTTGGGGAAACTTTTAAAGGGATCACGTGGTGGGTTGAATCCTCATACCAACCAACATGATTTTTGTACAATGCTGGAGCTAGGGCAACCACCCACTCCTGCGCATATGCATGTTTTAGATGTATGGGAACGAGGTCGGAAAAGGCTGGAAAAATTACAGTTTCTCCCCTAGGGCACTCTATGACGAATGCTGGCGGCCAGTCTTGTTCTGCTAATAGAATGACATACCCAGATGACAGATTTTTCCAAAAGAGAGCTTTAACTTTTCTGGGCTTGTCCCCCTCCATCCGGAGTGTTATCTCATGTAACTTATGTGGGACACTTACCCGAGTATCAGGTGTTTCCACCGTGATATACTCACTCAACTCCGCTGTCACCAGAAAGTCCTTCAGGTTCTGGCGAGCTATCGTTCCTTCTGCCGCGCTGTCTAGCATCGTCGGAGCCCATTCCCCGTTCAGAAGCTGTGTCCTCAGAATTCCGGGCATGTCTGATCTTGAGACCTACTACCTTCTTCTTTTTGAACTGAGGTTTTGATTTTTGTTTATCTTCTTTTTTAGGTGCGTAGTCCGCAGCGCGTTGCGTGTCTCTGGACTTTGTACCCTCCCCTGACTGTCCTTCCCTCTCGGAGTTTTTTGATGAACCCTGAAAGGAACGAGAGGAACGAGTATCAGTATCCTGATACCTGTCAGGTTTTTTAATATTATCCCTATTCCTGAGGTTATACCTCCTTTCAGAGGGCTCCTGTTGAGGAGACCTACCTCTGGATTGAGATCTGCTGTCTTTAGACTTTTGTTGTTTTTTATTTTCCCACTTCTTTTTAGAAGAAGTAGGTGTCTGCTTTGTAGTGTCCTTTTCAGGACTGCCCACTAGTGATGGTTTTAATGCTTTCCCACGTAGACTGTCTCTGCCTAATTCTGCATATGCAGTTTCAATTATTTTGTGTAGTTCGTGTTGATGATCCTCTGGACTGAACTCCCTTAGGCGTTGGCGGATCGCCACTGAAGCTGCTTCCCCCTTAATGTTAGCTAGTATTATGGCTGATACCTGGTCAAAGTTATTTAGTAACTTCATCCCTAAGTTAAGGGCAGGTTCTGCTCCGTACTCATTTTGTATCTGTCTCAATACATCAGGTATTACTGCTAAGGACGGGATACCATGTGTTCTGGTATATATGGCAGCAAAGACTGAACCCCAAGAGGTACAGTCCTCTACTTGTGGTGTGATCCCCATGGGCAAGCAGATTGTTAGAATCTTGTGTTTTTCATAGGTGGTAGTATTCGGGAATACTGCCTCAAGCTGAGTTATTTTCTGAGCTATCCAGAATGGTATTTGTTCGCGTTTTGCGGACATTTTGCCCATTACTGCGTGTAATGTTTGAGGAGTAATTTTATTTCTTGTACCCTGAACTGGAGTACTGTTTGCTGCATCTGCTGGTGCAGGTTGGATTGTTAAAGTCCTCATGAAGAATTGTCAGGTTTCTGTAGATTTTAATTAAATATCTGTGTTGTACAAGTAATTCTGGCTGTGGCATTGTTGCAATGTCAGGATGCGGTGTGTAAGCCGCTAGTATTGGCCATGTGGCCCCGTCTCCTCCGAGCGGGCCTAATCTTACTCTTTGTCGTACGTGGGGTAGGGCGCCATTAAACCAGTAAAAATGTTCCTGGTAAGTGAGTGGAATCTCTGTCCTCGAACGGGGCATATTCCCTTGGTGCATTTCCTCTCAAATAGTAGTGAAATGTATTTGTTATGGCATTTGCTGCTGGGAGTGTAACCCATGAATAGAATACCTCTGTTTTGTTTGATTCGTGTGCCTCAATCACGAAAAACTGCTATGCCACCCGTGGCTGGTAAGCCATTTTCTAATAGTCTTATGGTGACTGTCCTTCTGAATTTTGGTGCAATCTGTATTGCATCCTCAGGATCTTCTTCGCCCGTTAAGAGATTCAGATCAACTCTTTGGTCCCCTGCCTCGTTATCAGACATATTTAGAGGAAGAAGTGTTCAAAGGGAACTAAGATGAGGTGTTATGCACAATTTAGGAACTAAATGTCCTTCAAGCTTGATTAACCAACAGCCAATAAATAGTATTTTCGTACTACTCAGCTGCGGCGGATTTTGTGCCCACCCACTCCAGACGTCTCGGGGGTTTTGTGAGTAGGTTCTCTGAGAATAGCACGACTGAACTACTCAGATTCTACTGTTAAATAAGTACCAAACCAACGTTGGGCGTCATGTCGTGTAGTTCCTATAGTACCCATGCAGGACCTGCGCGTTTGGATAACATAAACCGTGGGCTTGGTGTTAGACTGACTCTGTGCACCCCCACCGCATATGTTAGCCTGATTTGCATTAGCTAGCTCACAGTGCCACTAGAATCTCCTCTTATTGGGGAGAGATTAGTTTCTGGCAACCTTAGATCATGACAACCCAAATTCCTCAGAATCGTGGAAACAATGTACTACCTTTCGCTCAGTCACTCGTGCTTACTTATTCGGTTTGTCTCAGAGTTACACAGAATAAACAGTCGGGCGTTTCAATAAGTATTTATTGAACAGTTGTTATTCTAGTGTAAAATATATGTGCTGCGGCAACCAGCAGACAATAGCAGAGATATATTATCAGCAGTACGATAAAAGCAAAGGGATAGAACAGTTCTACCATATTGCAATAATCATGAATACATACATGAATATGAAAAGCATTATGCAAGTGCACGTACTCCTACGATGCCTAACTAGCTGTACCGGAGTGTACCTAGCATATGTGTAGGTTTAAAAGCCTAAGAGCCAAGAATCCTTCTAGGATTTAGTCGAACCCCCATACCTGAATAGAGAGTGTGGGACCCCGTCCTGGTCTCGAGTTGGACACCCCGCAAGGGCTGTGTTAGACCGCTGTCAGCTGGAGCGACTGCATGCAGGAGCCTCAGCGTCTCTGGTCAGTGTGTCAGCATGGAAGTCTCGGTTCCCTCTGACTTACCGGGGCAAGATGTGGTGTATTTATACCCTAAAGAGTCTCGTTCCTCAGTATGGTTTGTATTGGTCTGTCGTTAGACATGAGGTTTACCCAGACGTGGGTCCCTTGCTCACTTTGCCACTGGATTCAAGCAAGCCTGGCTGATGGCTGGAATGCCAGAAACCGGTCCTAGGATGCTTGTTTCCGGTCCAGGGAAGACATGGCTTGGCAGTTCGGGCTGGACTGTTCCCATGAGGCACAGGGTCAGACTGATTTGCATATGGCCATGTCTGAACTGGGGTGGTGGAGTGAGCTAAAGAATGATGATGGATTAAACCCAGATCAGTTGACTGGGGGTGAGTGTTTGATTGGCTCAAACGTTCCGTCCATCATCCCCTTTTGTATCGCTTTGTTCGCCCTAAGTTGGCGGGGGTATACCCAGACGTGGGTCCCTTGCTCACTTTGCCACTGGATTCAAGCAAGCCTGGCTGATGACGGCTGGAATGCCAGAAACCGGTCCTAGGATGCTTGTTTCCGGTCCAGGGAAGACATGGCTTGGCAGTTCGGGCTGGACTGTTCCCATGAGGCACAGGGTCAGACTGATTTGCATATGGCCATGTCTGAACTGGGGTGGTGGAGTGAGCTAAAGAATGATGATGGATTAAACCCAGATCAGTTGACTGGGGGTGAGTGTTTGATTGGCTCAAACGTTCCGTCCATCATCCCCTTTTGTATCGCTTTGTTCGCCCTAAGTTGGCGGGGGTATACCCAGACGTGGGTCCCTTGCTCACTTTGCCACTGGATTCAAGCAAGCCTGGCTGATGACGGCTGGAATGCCAGAAACCGGTCCTAGGATGCTTGTTTCCGGTCCAGGGAAGACATGGCTTGGCAGTTCGGGCTGGACTGTTCCCATGAGGCACAGGGTCAGACTGATTTGCATATGGTCATGTCTGAACTGGGGTGGTGGAGTGAGCTAAAGAATGATGATGGATTAAACCCAGATCAGTTGACTGGGGGTGAGTGTTTGATTGGCTCAAACGTTCCGTCCATCATCCCCTTTTGTATCGCTTTGTTCGCCCTAAGTTGGCGGGGGTTTACCCAGACGTGGGTCCCTTGCTCACTTTGCCACTGGATTCAAGCAAGCCTGGCTGATGATGGCTGGAATGCCAGAAACCGGTCCTAGGATGCTTGTTTCCGGTCCAGGGAAGACATGGCTTGGCAGTTCGGGCTGGACTGTTCCCATGAGGCACAGGGTCAGACTGATTTGCATATGGCCATGTCTGAACTGGGGTGGTGGAGTGAGCTAAAGAATGATGATGGATTAAACCCAGATCAGTTGACTGGGGGTGAGTGTTTGATTGGCTCAAACGTTCCGTCCATCATCCCCTTTGTATCGCTTTGTTCGCCCTAAGTTGGCGGGGGTATACCCAGACGTGGGTCCCTTGCTCACTTTGCCACTGGATTCAAGCAAGCCTGGCTGATGACGGCTGGAATGCCAGAAACCGGTCCTAGGATGCTTGTTTCCGGTCCAGGGAAGACATGGCTTGGCAGTTCGGGCTGGACTGTTCCCATGAGGCACAGGGTCAGACTGATTTGCATATGGCCATGTCTGAACTGGGGTGGTGGAGTGAGCTAAAGAATGATGATGGATTAAACCCAGATCAGTTGACTGGGGGTGAGTGTCTGATTGGCTCAAACGTTCCGTCCATCATCCCCTTTGTATCGCTTTGTTCGCCTCTAAGTTGGCGGGGGTTTACCCAGACGTGGGTCCCTTGCTCACTTTGCCACTGGATTCAAGCAAGCCTGGCTGATGACGGCTGGAATGCCAGAAACCGGTCCTAGGATGCTTGTTTCCGGTCCAGGGAAGACATGGCTTGGCAGTTCGGGCTGGACTGTTCCCATGAGGCACAGGGTCAGACTGATTTGCATATGGCCATGTCTGAACTGGGGTGGTGGAGTGAGCTAAAGAATGATGATGGATTAAACCCAGATCAGTTGACTGGGGGTGAGTGTTTGATTGGCTCAAACGCTCCGTCCATCATCCCCTTTTGTATCGCTTTGTTCGCCCTAAGTTGGCGGGGGTATACCCAGACGTGGGTCCCTTGCTCACTTTGCCACTGGATTCAAGCAAGCCTGGCTGATGACGGCTGGAATGCCAGAAACCGGTCCTAGGATGCTTGTTTCCGGTCCAGGGAAGACATGGCTTGGCAGTTCGGGCTGGACTGTTCCCATGAGGCACAGGGTCAGACTGATTTGCATATGGCCATGTCTGAACTGGGGTGGTGGAGTGAGCTAAAGAATGATGATGGATTAAACCCAGATCAGTTGACTGGGGGTGAGTGTTTGATTGGCTCAAACGTTCCGTCCATCATCCCCTTTTGTATCGCTTTGTAGACATGAGGAAGACGTCAGGGGTGAACTTTGTACATACATATTATGCAGGTGGTGTATTCCTAGAGGGCCATGCATAATTGATGAGTACAGTGTGGGCATGTGTTTGGGGAAAACCCTGCTGTATTCAAAACCACAGGATAGATAACGTTCAGCCCTCAGAGCACGTTGTGTACTAGCAAGGACCAATATAGGTGAAAGATCATGCCTATATAAGGAATCATGACTATAATAGGACATGTACAGTTATGACCATAACTGGGCATATGCGGCTATGACCATAATAGGGGAGGTACGAATATGACCATATATGGGCAAATATAATTACGTCCATTTTAGGGCATGTACGAACGGGTCTATATTAGGGCCTCTATACGGGACATAACCGTGCGTTGACAACACTTACAAACACAGCCTGGCTTCTCTGAACACACTGTGTTAAACTTTCTAATCTTTTCTTGAAAGTTATGAACAGTAATACCTGTGGCCTGGTCTGCTACTCCTGCAGAAACCAACTCCTCATTTTCCCTACACTCCTCTTCAGGACCAAAGAAACAAAACTGAACATCATCACAGACTTTTTCTACCTCTGCTACTTTTCCATGCAAAAGAGCTGTATTAATTTCTCCTAAACATAGGGCAGGGGTTTTGACATAGTAAAGCCTCCTAACTAATGCTCATATTTGCGAATGGTGTACAGCTTGCATTTTGAAATGATGAAAGGTGTTTTGGCACACTTTCTTTGATAGACATGCTCGTGAGTGTGCTGGTAAATTTGTATGCTTCCTTACTTTGCATGTATCTAATCCTTGCAACGTATCTATTTTCTGCTTCAGAGTTCTGCAAGGAAACACATGAAGAAAATTTCTCCATATATATCAAGAGATTCCCGTTGAACACTACAAATACTACTACAGTACCATATAAATACAGGAGCTTGTTTATGCCTTCCCTGTACCCCTTCAGCTATCACTTCCTGTACATTTCTAGGTACCATGACCTCTTTAGCAATACAACTACCATCTTTCATCTCATAACATCCAGATTGGTCAACTGCATGCACTAATGTTTTCTCTTGAAAATAGATTTCTTCGTGAAAGAAAGGCTAAGTGCTTGAAGTGTGTCTCCATTCACCTCTGAAAACTTAGCAAACATTATTACTTCTATTTACAATGCTTTTCTTTTGGCTTCTTTTTCTCATGGACAACACTATTTTATCTAGTGTCCTCATTCTGTTTAAAATCAAAATAAATAATTTTCTTTTGAGAGTAAAGGCCATATCGACTATCCCCTCAACACGCTCCTTTTGTCTGAGTGCTTCTTTTATAGTTCTTCATACTTTTTCTAAGAATCTGAATTATTCTACTCCGAAACATTCTAACTCTTATTTCCTTAAACTGTGTCTGCTTCCTTGTTAAAGTGTCCCCTTTTTTGTTTGATGTTTCACTCAAAATATCATGTATTTTTTTTCCTTTTTTAGTTGATCTTAAACTTTGTTTTTTATTTACATGATTTTGCTGCATATCCAATTCTTCACACACTTTTTAAAGAAATGTCTTTGTTTTCTTACCAGCAGCTTTTACTCTTTCTTTACTAACTCCGTATTTTGCCCCTTTTGTTTCTCAGCTGTGAGAAGATAGTATCCTTGTTTCTGCTTCATTCTTCTCTGACTTTTTAATAGCATTTTAACTGTCTATAGGTAAGTGGAAGTAGATGTTTGAAAATAAATTTGTTTTAACTTTTAATTACGTACTATTACATTACATATATTAAGTTTTTAATTACCAACAAACACAATTCTCATTTTTTGAGTATGTGAGTGAATGTATGTCCCTCTCTCACTCTGACTGGGAAAACAGTGGGACACTCTACTTTTAAAAGATGTATCTCAGTTGCATTATGGATGGTATCCTCTATGTAGTGCTTTGCATAGAGGTGTGCAAGTGCATGTGTAAGCTCTTAATACTCAAAAACACACTTGTCAATCTTTCAAACACAAAACAGCAACCTGTATGGCATACATACAGTATATCTCAGAGGAAAGTTATATCTACTAAAACGTACATATAACACTTGTCAAAGAGCTTTTACGTACTAAATAAAGCTGGCAGCGAGAGTGCAGATACAAGGTCTTCATGAGTAGGCCTCACCCATCTGTAAAGTACTATTTGTCTGAATGGGTGATGAGGTTGTGTCACTACTTTCCTACCTATTTTAGTGAGTGTAGCGCTATAGCAGTGCCATGAGATGTTTAAGTAAATGTGCTGCTGTCGCTGTCTGTTATACAATCTCCCTGCTTCTCTAAATGTGTATGTAAGTAGCCTGACCAATAACTAAGTATCTATGTTAGGAAATAGAGGGGCATGTAGTTATGTGTGCAAATGCCTTCTTTACTCCTGCATACATAATTAGATTCTGAGTATGTGAGTGAATGTTTAAGTCTCACTGTCACTCTGTGATTGGATGAGAGAGAGGCTGTAATATTGGAAACATGTATGTCAGTTGCATTATGGATGATATTTTCTATGTAGTGCTTGCCATATGGGTCTGCAACTGCATGAGTAAGTTTCTACAACTCAGAAGGATACTTCTCAAGCTTTAGGGGTGGCATACTCTATGCAGTACTTCACATAGGGGCCTGCACATGCAGAAGTAACTTATTGTACTCAAAAAGGACATCATCCGTCTATTAAACACAAAGCACCATGCTTTATAGCATACCTACAGCCTATCTCTAATGTGACTGGTTCATACTAAAACATGGTTTTAAGACTTGACAAATGGCTTTTACATGCCAAATCAAACGCCAAGTGAAAGTCCACACACAGTGTCTATACTAGTAAGCATAACCCATGCTTGAAAGACTTTCTCTGCATGAATGAGAGGGTTGTCTCAGTACTTGCCAACATATATGAGTGAGTATAGGAGTACACTTGCAGCAGTGCCATTAGATGTTTAAATGCCGGTATGTGAATGTGTGTTTTAGTATCTCTATGGCTCTCTAAATGTCTATGTAAATGGCTGAACAAATACCTCAGTACCTGTGTTAAGGAATAGAGAGCAATATAGATGTGACTGCAGCTACCTGTGAGACTGCTGCATGCAGTAGTTTTTGGGTGAGTGATAGGCCTGGACGGTGAACTTCGCTCCCTTCGCGGAGTTTGCGGAGTTTTCTGCACTCCGCACTCTGCAAAGCTCGCGGAGTGCAGAAAACTCTGCTTCACGATGTGCAGCGGAGTTTTTTCCCGCTCGCGATCGCGAACGGTAAGTTCGCGAGAGCGAGCTGCCGCTCGGGTAGAATTTCTACCCGAGCGGCAGGAATAACATCACAAACTGCAGTTCGCACTGCACTCCGCCACTCGCAGAACTTCGTGGAGGTTTTTTGTAACTTCGCGTAGTTCCGCGTAGCAAAACTCCGCAAACTACGCCCAGGCCTGGTAAGTGACTGAATGTATATGTGCTTCTATAGCTGTCTGACATAGCAGAGTAGCAGGACTACGAAACTCAGAATTAAAAGAAAAACATTCTTTGAGAACAGCGCATCAAATATACACTAAAAATATTTCCCCATCTTTTAATACATTGCTAACTAAAAGTTTATGTGTAAGCAGCAAATGTACACCATACAAATCCAAAGCAACAGTTTGTGATCCAACTTCTAACATACAAAACCCCTCAAAGAACCACTAATTCATTACCTCATATAGTTTCATTATTGTCTCAAAAATATTCCATACTCTCTTTTAATATTCTAACATACACATATACATTTTCGATATTTTTTTTTTCTCAAAATTAAATAGAAGTCACATATCTGAAAAATCGAGTTTGTTGATCAATTCTTTTTTTGCTCTTATCAAATAGGTACAATAACCTCAGGAAATGTAAAAACTAAGCCTCAGAATGGCACAACACTCTCACACAAAGCAACCATTATTGGCAATGTTTTCAACTTTGCATCCTCTTATAGTGCGGAAGGCAGCAAATAAAAACATATCTTACATTTTCTTATTTTGTAACTCCACTTCTGAATGGTTAGTATATCCTAACCCTTTCATATTCCTTTATAAAGAAGCCCAGCATTGCAGGCTATTTGTGCATATTCACGAATAATTCGTGATCATTGTGACTAAGTCGCAAAAAAAAAATGGGAGTCCAAAACTACAGTACACTTTAGTAGCAAGCCCTCAGTAGAAATGTAAGCCTTGTTACACAACAATCACTCTAAAGACCTCTAATTTCTTAAAACAGACCACTCTCTCTTTAACAGCCTACCCCAATACACTTTTAGCACAGTCTCCATAGCAACCCTCTAGAACCAGTAGTTCACAAGTTCGCAGAATATTCTAGAAAGGCTATACTAGTTACAAAATGAGCTGCAACAGGTGAGGTTTACAGCAACAAAATGAGCTGCAACAGGTGAGGTTTACAGCACAGAACTAAAAACATATCCAAGTCTGCATTGCACCTTTTTCTTTTCCCTGCAGCCAATCGTAGATCTAGTTACTTAAGCTTTCAAGACACTGCCTTATTTTATTCACCTCCATATTCAGAGCATTAATCAAATGTTTGGTTTTTAAACCTGGATCACACCTTCATTTTAACTGCTTTACATGTTGAAAACTTCTTCATTCAGCTCCAGCCTGCTCCTGTCTGCTACTGCTCCTTCACATAAAAATGGTTAGAGTGTGGTTTGTGGGCCTCATCACTGTCATTTGGGCTAGAGAGCCTGCTAGAAAAAATGTAATATTAACAGGGACTTTGGTTTGGCTAATGTGGTCATAACTTGGATTGGCCAGAGAGGATTGAAGTGGCATCCATTGCTGCCTTTGGTTAAAAGCATTGTGGATTCTGAATCCCCTGACCTCATGATTGTGCACTGTGGTGGCAATGGTCTAGGCACACTGACTGGGGTAGGGCTGCAAACCCCAATGAAGGATACCTTAACACAATTGATGACACTTTTCCCTGACACTGTCATGGTGTACTCCAACATATGCCAAAGACATAAATGGAAGTGGTCAAATCAATTTTGTCCACAGATTGATAAAGCCAGGAAACATGATACTAAATCTGTTTCTGCAAACCTTAGAGACCATAACAAAGGCTCTATCTACAACAACAACCTGCGTTTCGACATGCATGGAATCTATAGAAGTGATGAAGTACACTTCACAGACGAAGGCAACAGGGTATTTCTCAGCAACCTGAAACTCTGCATTCGGTCTTATGCGTAGCTGTCACATACACACAATGACCACACACAATGACCACAAAGGCTCTTCTCAGAGCTACCCTATTGCCCAAAATGTTGTTCATTTTCTTTATAAATATATATTTTTTCTATTTTTTGAAATATTTGTGACAACGACGCCATATTCGATAATACGTTGTGAAATCGCAAAACAATACATTCAATAGCCACCAGCACATTAAAAATTCATAACTGTAAATAAGGAGTTCTGTGCATCACACTAGGTGCATCACTATCTAAATAACTCTATAAAAACATGTATCACTCTCTGAGAGAGTCTATGACTGTGTGTATCAGCAGTAGCGGCTGCTACTGGACCCAGGCGGTGAGGTGGGGGCCGGGGGGTTGAGGGGGATAAAAAAGTTTTTTAAAAACCACCTGTGACAACCACCACCTCTCCTCAGTCCTCTTCTTCCTGACTCCAGTCCCGCAGCAGGATGCAGGAAGTAGCAGGAAGCACCCGGCTCCCAGCCTCCCGACAGCCAATCACAATGCTGCAATGCATCGTTATGATTGGTCTGAGCGCTGTAGATCGGCGCTCAGCCAGGGAATAGGGGCCTGGGCATTTTTTTCACACAGCCTGTAATGCAGCCTGCATGGAGAAGATGCGAAGTGCGGATGAATGTTTGGCCAGCCCAAAAGGGCCGGCCAAACAGTCATATGCTCTTAGGAGTGGGCAAACCACTCCCCTCTTGCTCCTCTGTCACTGGTGCAGCCTCGCCCCAAACGCAAAGCTGCAGCAGAAGGAAACATAAAATGATAATAACCCGAGTTATTATTTTATGTTTCCTTCACTTCACTGCTGCGAAGCAGTGGGGCAGTGCTCCACCGCCTTAGTGGAGGAGCTGCCACTGTGTATGAGAGTTTGAGTGGGTCTGTCAGTGGGTGCATAACTGTCTCCAAAGCTCTGTCAGAGGGTGTGTGAGTTCGGCTGGGTGTATGAGAGCATGGGTGAGTGTGTGGCTGACTGTGTACGACGGTTTATGAGTCTCTGAGTGATTCTATCACTGGGTGGGTCTGTGAGTAGGTACATGATTCTCAGATTTCATCTGTGAGCGGATGCACGAGTCTGAGTGTGTCTGTGCATGGGTACATGAGTGCCTGAGTGGGTCTGTGAGTGGGTGAATGAGTTTCTGAGTACATCTGTGAGTGGGTGCATGAGTCTCTTCTCTAAGTGCGTCTTTGAGTGGGCGCATGAGTCTCTGAGTAGCACTATAAGTGGGTACATGAGTATCTGAGTGGGTCTGTCACTGGGTGAATGAGTCTCTGTGCATCTGTGAGTGGGTGCATCAGCATCTGACTTGGTCTGTTATTAGGACTAAGAATAGTGCAGATAGCTGAGGTGGAAACTTTCTGCTTAAAGCTACCCATGTTGTTAAATCATGCGGGCCTAAGTCTGACACAGAAAGTCAGTGATTGGGAGAGAAGTAAACCCATCCCGGGTGGTGGGGTTAAACTGCGGAACCCTAAAGGTTATTATCCCGTCCCAGGAAAGGGAGTGATTGAAAGATCTGATCCCTGTACGCAATAGGTTTGCGTGTCTAAGCGTTGATAGGGAGACTACTTTTTCATGGGGGAAAGATAGATTAGGGAACCGACGCACCCGCCGGCTTGGGGTTTGTCGCCTGGAATGTACACAGATTAAAGAACCTAATAAGAACAACAGAGCTTTCACACTTATGGGAGGGGAATGCGATAATTTGCTTCCAGAAGACATGGTTGGCGGGTGAGGAATTTCACCAAAATGGTTTTATGCATCTTATAAAAGATGGAACCAAATCGAGTTCTTGACAGGTGAAAGGTGGATTATTGACACTGGTATCTACCAAAAGTAGTAATGGGGCAAAAATAACTGAAGCAAGGAGCGATTGGCTATTAGCTTGTTCACTGGATCCTTATGTGGGCTGTCTGTGACAAAAAAAGCTGATAGTTGTGAATGTTTATATAAATCAGGAGGACCCTCGGAAAGAGTCGTGGAAAGTGTTTCATAGGGATCTGGTAGAACTAATAGAGCTCCCGTGGAAATACCCCATTCTGCTATTAGGGGACTTTAATCTACGCTTAGATCCAAGGAAAGCTGATTCTGTGGTTTCAGATGTGCTCGATTGTTACGGTATCCCCAACGCAAATTTTCCAAAATGTGAACTGCCCCAGTTTGAAAGGAAAATAGCGAGCTTTCTTGCAGAATTAGGGTTTGTATGCCTAATCGGCCGCATTAAAAAGGATGACCCAGAAGGCTAAACGTTTTTATATAGGAAACAGCAGTGCCCCATTGACTATATGTTTATACAGGCATGGTTCTTTGATCTCTGTATAGAATTTAGGGTGTTAAGACTAAAGGGAAGTGATCATTGGGGGCTAAAATTAGCCATACAGGCAGCTCCAATATTGCGGGACCGAGCTATCCCAATGGCACTAGATTTCCCAAAACATCTAACAACAAGAATAGATGGGAAATATTTTGAACAGTTAATGCAGTACCAAATAGTCCATGAGATGGTCCAGGATAGGGCCGTAGGAGAGCCTAATGGTGTATGGTATGCAAAGACCATTGCAGAAGTAGTAAAGCGGTTGATACCAGTAGTAAGAGTATGTAATAAGAAAATAAAAAGGGATCTGCCATACCAATATTCCAAACAACAGTGGTTTGATAAGGAGTGTGTACTTGCTAGGAAGGAGCTAAGAAAAATAGGAAGGGCAAGGCGACCAGACGGCCACGTAAAGTCCAATGATATCTACCGCTGTAAGAAAAGGGACTATGAAGCTCTGGTGGTGAGGAAAAAGCAGGCTTTATTTCAGTCAAATTGGGACCTGATGATTAGGACACTCCAGGGAAAGGACATGAGCAATTTCTGGAAGTTGGTCCAGAAGGGAAGTTGTATGACTGCCCCACCGGCAAGATGCATGGTATCAAAAACTGATTGGGTAGCTTATTTAACTAATATTTACAAGCCAAGGGAGTCGGTGGTGAGTAAGTGCTGGCCAATTTTGGGGGTGGAAGTTTTGGAGTCATTCTCCATCCAATCTATTGCCAAGTTGATAACCTCCCTAAATTTAACTAAGGCAGCTAGACCAGATAACTTGCCAGCAACTATAATTAAGTCAAACCCCCTATGGTGGGCAGGAGTTTTTTCTAAAGCTTTTATATACATAACCAAGACTGGGAAAATTCCTCCAAGTTGGATGGGTGCACTAATCAAACCCATACACAAAAAAGGTGCTATGAATGACCCAGGTAATTATCCGTTGATAAGCTTGTTCGATGTAGGTGCAAAATTGTACTCTAAAGTAATATTAAGGGCTTTAAAGAACTGGATAGAGGGAAACTGAATTATTCCCATGGAGCAGGGAGGCTTTAAAGCTGGGCATTCAACAATAGATCATTGTTTCAGTGTATGGGCTTTGGGGCAGAAGGCAAAGGAAACAACTGGGAATTTATTTTGCTGTTTTGTTGATAGTTCAGCGTTCAATTTGGTTGATCGTAGTATACTGTGGGCTAAATTAAGACATCAGGGTATTCCAAATTGCTTAATAGCAATCCTGCAGGAATTGCATACCGGGAACTTGGCCCAAGTGGAGCTTGATCTAGATGAGGCTCTCTCAGGGAGAATCCCTTTGGGAAATGGGTTAAGGCAGGGCTGTGTCCTAGCCCCTACACTGTTTTCTTTGTTCTTGGCTGACCTTCCAGGACAGTTGGCAGCGACTCATTCCTTTCCCCCCAAAATTAGGGGGAGACATGTGTCATGCTTGCTCTATGCAGATGATTTGGCAATTCTGGACGTGACTCAAGTAGGCCTGCAAAGAAAGTTGACTAAATGTAGTCATTATTGTGAGGCTAATAAATTGAAGGTAAACATGGGAAAAACAAAAATAACCATGTTTGGGTAAAAAAGTAAACAGTATGAGTGGCTGTTAGGTAATAGTAGGGTAGAGGTTGTGTCCTCTTATAAGTATCTGGGCATGATGTTTACCATTCAGCTGAGTTGGACCTTGCATGAAGAATCAGTGGAGACGAGGGCACTAGCTACGATAGGGGGACTTGTTCATTTTAAAAAGACTTATGGTGGTCCTTCCTGGACTCCACTTTTGATAGCTTATAGCGCAATGGTCCCCACGCAGTGCCTCTACGGGGCTGAGTTACTAGCCTTAAGTATGGAGGGAAGTTGGGAGAAGTGCTAAAGTAAATGTTTGAAAAAATTGTTGGTCCTTTCCAAAGGCGCAATGCCCCAGGCAAAAAGATTAGAAGGAAATTTGCAGGCCTAGAACTTCTTAGCCTATAAAACAACTTTGCGATTTTGGGAAAAACTTTGGTCTCAAACACACAGAAGATATCAGCCTTATGTGCCGTTGAAATAGGAAAGAGTGAATTACAGTGGACAAAGAAGGTAAAGCAAAGATTAGAAGCCATCGGAGGAACCCTAAAATTAGAATTAAATATAGCTGAGGCCTCACAACTTTCTAAAGCAGAATTAAAAATAGCCTGTAAAAAAATCCAGGTTGGCTGATTTGAAGTATGCAAGGAATTGACACTCAGCAAAGTATATGCTAGATTCTTGGGAAAATAGGAATGCGTTTCCGTATTTAGCTGCACTTCCAAACGCCCCGCTACGTTTAGCAATATTAAAATTCCGGGTAGCATTGAATGTACGTTATGTAAGAGCTGAAAAGTTTTAAGCTTTTTTAGACCAAGAGAATAATTGCACATGTGGATTGCCCTTTCAAAATTTTAAAGTTCATGTCTTAATTGATTGTCGTCATTTTTATAGGCTTCGTTGCTTGATTTTAAAACTGCTTTTAAAAAGATATAACATAAATTGTCACAATGATGCACTTGCACTTTTGTTAAAAAATTAATTTTTTGATGTGGCATGTGCACTGCCAACATTTTTTAAAATATGTTTGGATTAGTGTCTCCATGTGTTCAGGTGGTAGGCGTATGAAGATTTTAAGCTTGAATAATGGTCAATTGGAATTTATCTGGTTGTATATAAATATAAAATGCTATTTGGTTATAAAATGTATGTTTTAATGACAGTGTCTAAACATTAATAAAGTATGAACTGAACTGATTGACTGGTTCTGTGATTGGGTGCATGAATATCTGAATGAGTCTGTGAGTGGATGAGTAAGTGTCTGACAGGGTGTGTGACTGGGTACATGAGTCTCTGAGTGAGTCTATGAGTGTGTGCATGTTTGTCTTAGTGAATCTGTGAGTGGGTGCGTGAACCTGAGTGGGTCTGTAAATAGGTCCATGAAAGTCTGACTGGGTCTGTGACTGGGTGGGTGTGTGAATGTGTCAATGGGTCTGTGGGTGAGCGCATCAGTGTGTAAGTGGGGCTGTGAATGAGTGCGTAAATCTCTGACTGGGTCTGTAAAGGGGTGCATGAGTGTCAAATTGGGTATGTAAGTGGGTGCCTAAGTATCTGATGGTTCTGTGAGTATCTCTGTGAGCCACTCAGTAGGTGAGTGAATGGGTGCATGAGTGTCTAATTGGGTCTGTCAGTGTGTACGTAAGTCCCTGAGTGGGTCTGTTGCTGGTTGTGTGATTGCCTCAGTGAGTATCTCTGTGAGCCTCTTCATAGGGGAGTGAATGGGTACATGAGTGTCTAAGTGGGTCTGTCAGTGGGAACATAAGTCTCTGAGTGGATCTCTGAATGGGTGTTTGAGTGTTTTAGTGGATCTGTGAGTGGGTGTATCATGTCTAACCGAGACTGAGAATACCTTACTAAATTTAAATATTTTTTAATTTGTCAGTGATATTCGTAAATTCACTAAGACGTTACATGGGAGGGCCGCGCTGATGGTTGCGACGAATTCATGAATATCATGCATGAAAAAAACAGTTTAGCGACATGTAAAACAAATGTAAACTCCCTGAAAACATCCTTACGTACATCCAATGGGGTCAGGAAACATCAAACCTGACCCCTTATGCCTAGTTCCCCCATTCCATTTCAGTCCCGGGGACTGTCCCGATAAACTAAAATGGCGGCCACAACTCTCTGCTCAGGTTGCGCCCAGGCAATCATACATTCCTATTGGTGAATTATCCGCCATCCTAGATATACAAATTTGAGTTTCCTTTAATATCTCACAAACTACTGAACAGATTTACACCAAATAACAGAACAATTTGCAGACCAAAAGCTACCTTTCTGCCAAATTTGGTGTAATTCCATTCAGCGGTTCAGGTTGCAGTCATGTCTAAAGAGTTTATAGGAATTAACATGGGGAACATATTTTTTTTACCCCCCTTTTTTCTCAGCCCCCACTTGACAGAACACACTGAAATTTTCCATGCACAACAAGATTCACTATGACACATTTGTGAAGATTCGTCAAGAATGGCAAAGAGAAATGCAAGCCAAAAAGCACTTTTTCTATGGTTTTTTATGGTTAACTATAACTACCTACTGGCGACTGAAAAAGCGAAAGATTACAGGGACATTATAGATAGGAAAAAGGATAAAGAAATCTTAGAAATTCACTTAAAAAACAAAGGTTACAGGGACATTATAGTTAGGCTCAATTTACACTCATACAAAACCATTGAAATTCAGCAGTAATAGTTACCTGAACTAACTATAACTTACCCCCCACTATGCACTGCTTATGACCTCACATATTACATCGCTCATGACATGGTCATTGACATCACTGATGACATCACTGCTGATGCATCAAATTTCATCACTGATGACATCACTAATGACATCATCAAGTGAGTGTGTTTTATAAGTGTTAAACATATATACTAACCTACTAAAAAAGTTAGATTAGTATAATAGGTGCACTACTAATGAGTGATACTATTTCTAACATGTGATCTGAGTGGCTGTGTGACTGTATCAGTGTGTGAGTGGGTGTCTAAGTGGCTGTGTGGGAGTATGAGTGGGTTTCTGAATAGCTCTGTGGAAGTGTGAGTGCTTGTGGGAGTGTTAGTGGTTGTCTGAGTAGTTGCATGGGTGTCTGAGCGGCTTTGTGGGTGTGTGAGTTGCTGTATGGGTGTGTGAGTGGGTATGTGAGTGGCTGTGTTGGTGTGTGAGTGGCTGTATGGATGTCTGAGTGGGTGTATCAGTTGCTGTATGGGTGAGTGAGTGGCTATGTAAGTGGCTGTATGGGTAGGTGAGTGGGTGTGTGAGTGACTGTATGGGTGAGTGAGTGGGAGTCTGAATGGCTGTGTGAGCGAGCGGCTGGTTGTTTAAATGGGTGTATGGATAAACGAGTGGATGCTCGAGTGGATGTTTGGTGATGTAAGTTGGTGTGTGAGTAGCTGTATTGGACAGTGAGCATCTATGTGAATGACTGTCTGGGTGAGCGAGAGACATGGGAGTGCTTGTGTGGGTGTGTGAATGGGTAAGTAAGTGGTTATGTGGGTATATGTGTGAGAGTGTGAGTGCTTGTACAGTTGAGTAAGTTGCTGTGTTGAGAGGCTGTTTGGGTGAATGAGCGGGTGTGTGAGTGGCTTATAGGTGGATAAGCCTGTGTGTGAGTAGCTGTATGGGTGAGTGTGTGGCTGTGTGAGTGGCTGTATGAATAACTGGTTTTATGAGTAGCTGTATGGGTGAGTGAATGGCTGTATGCATGAGTAAGGGGGTGTGTGAGTGGCTCTATGAATGAGTGAGTGGTTGTATGAGTACTTGTATGGGTCTGTGAGTGGTTGTGTGGATGTTTGAGTGGGTGTATAAGAGGTTGTATAGGGATGTGAGGGGGTGTGTGAGTGGTTCTGTGCATGGTGTCATCAGTGATATCATTTAAGATGTCATCAGTGATCTCATGTAGGGTCATAAGAAATGCATTGCGAGGGCGTAAATTAACTATAACTGCTGAATTTCAATGGTTTTGTACGAGTGTAACCAAACTATAATGTCCTTATAAACTTTGTTTTTTATCAGTGAATTTCTAAGGTTTTTAATTCTATTTCCTAACTATAACGTCCCTGAAGCCCTTGTTTGTTTTCAGTGAATTTGTAAGGTTTTTTAATTCTATTTCCTAAGTATAACGTCCCTGTATCTTTGTTTTTTTTAATGACTATCTATGGTTTTTTGATGCTAGTTCCTAACTATAACGTCCCTAAAACTTTTGTTTTTTGAGTGAATTCCTAAGGTTTTTGAAGTTTTATTTCCTAAGTGTAACCTGTAACCTTTGAGAGTGAGTATGTGAGTAAGTGCATGAGTGTCTCACTAAGTCTGTGAGTTAGTGTGAGAGTGTGTGAGTGGGTCTGGTAGTGGGTGTGTGAGTGGTTCTGAGAGTGGCTGCCCAAGTGTCGCACTGGTTGCCTGAGTGGGTGCATGAGTGTCTGAGTTGGTCTGTGAGTGGGTGCATGAGTTTCTGAGTGGGACTGTGAGTGGGTGTTAGAGTGTCTGAGTGGGTTTGTTAGTACCTCCATGAGTGTGTGAGTCAGTCTGTGAGTGACTGTCTGAATGGGTCTGTGAGTGGCTATGAGAATGTCTGTGCAGCCCCCTTCCCCGGGCCAATTGTGGCCCCAGGGATCCCATCCCCCCAGGGCCCAGCTGAAATTTAATGGGGGATAGGCCGCTTGGTACCCCCCTGGGCTGATTTCAGCCGCAGGGGCCTCATCCCCCCAGGGCCTGATCACATTTGAATGAGGGATGGGTGCCGTGTGGCCCCTCTCCCCGGGCCAATTTTGGACCCTAGCCCTGGGGCCATTTTTGGCCCTGGAGACCCCATCCAATGGGGCCCATCCACATCTCACTGGGTGCCCTGGTCCCACCCAGGGCACCCAGTCTGCATGTCAGGGACTGCAGGGGGAGCCTCAAGGTCCTCACGGTCCCAGCTGGCTCCCCGCCTCCTGCAGCGGGAGCCGGCATTGCTGTTGCACTGGGGGAGCTGCTGAAAATGCAGCTCCCTGTGTGTGAGAGCAATGGTCTAATCTCTTTCCCTGCCTGCATGTCTGCAGGCAGGGAAAGAGATGAAAACTCCGCTTCCAGCAAGTGGGGGTGGTTTGACTGTTCCCACTTGCTAGGAGCGGAGTGTTTTCTTTTGTTTGGCAGGAGCTGCCACTGTCACAGCTCCCGCCAAGCAAAAGCAAACAGCTATGTCCCAGGGGTGGGCCCCCTCGGACATAGCAGGAGCTGGCACTGGGAGGTGGTGGTCCCCATGGCTGAATATGGTCCAGTAGGGGGCCGCATAGCCCCCTCCATTTTCCCAAAAGTATTAGGCATCGGGAGGTGGTGATCCCTGAGGTCGGGGGGGTCTGCGTGGCCCCCCTATCTAGTTTTTTATTTGAAATTCCAAGGAGGTAGTGGTTCCCAGGGCCAAGGGGGGCCCACGCAGCCTCCCCTATCTATTTTTAAATTGTATGCCGTGGGCAGGTGGTGGTCCCCAGGGCATAAATAAGCCCTTGGGGGAGCCATGTGCCCCCCTCCTTAATAATTAAACTAGACATGCTCCCGAGACCTGGCCCACCCAGGAGCAAAATGAAAAGCAAGCGCGGGAGACCGCTCTTCTTTTTAATTCATGACAATATTCACGAATATTCATAAATTTTGCTGTGAATTTAAAACATTGCTTTTTTGCCAGCCCGCGGTCTGTCTTGGACCCTAGGGCCAAGGCTAGAGGGTTAGGGTATTCATACCCTGCCCCCTTTTCTTTTTTTCGTGTTTTGTTTTGGGACTCAGCTGAAGGTGAGTCCCAAGATGGCTGCCAATGCTTTCTGTTTGAAGTGTTGGCAGCCAATAAGATCTCTGCAGGGGCTTGTTATTATTCACAAAGGTTTTGTGACCCTAGATATACAAATTTGGATTTCCTTTAATTTCTCACAAACTACTGAACGGATTTACACCAAATTAAAAAAAATATAGTCTGCGAACCAAAAGCTACCTTTCTGCCAAATTCGGTGTAAATTTGTCCAGTAGTTCAGGCTACAGGCATGTCTAAAGAGACTATGGGAATTAACATTGGAAACACACTTTTTTTACCCCCCCCCCTTTTTCTCAGCCCCTGCTTGACGGATCACCCTAAAACCTTCCATACACAACTTGAATCACTGGGGCACTTTTTTGCGGGAAGATTTTCTTAAGAGTCGTCAAACAGCACCCAAAATATAGGCAATTCAAAAAACGCTTTTCCTATGGAAACATGGTTCTAACTATAACTACCTACTTGCAACCGCCAGTAAGTAATATATAAATAAATATATGTATATGTTAGGACAAGGCATTTTTTAGGGTTTACGGTGGGTATGGGTCTTTGGGTAGCAAGGCAATATTTAGGGTTTGGGTAGAAATTTTTTAGGGTTTAGGGTGGGCGTGGGTTTTTGGGTGGCAAGGACATTTTTAGGGTTTATGGTGGGTATGGGTTTTTGGGTGGTAAGGGATTTTTTAGGGTTTAGGGTAGGTATAGGTTTTTGGGTCGCAAGTGTATTTTAGAGTTGGTTTGGGCTTTTGGGTGGTACAGGATTTTTTAAGGTTGTGTGGGTTTTTGAGTGGTACAAACTTTTTAGGGTTTAGGGTGGGTATGGGTTTTTGGGTGGCAAGAGAATTCTTGGGGTTTAGGGTGGGTATGGGTGTTTTTGGTAGCAAGGGATTTTATAGAGTTTAGGGTGGTTATGGGTTTTTGGCTGGCAAGGGAATGTTTAGGGTTTAGGGTGGGTGTGGATTTTTGAGTGGTAAGGGATTTCTTAGGGTTTAAGGTGAGTATGGGTTTTTGGCTGGCAAGGGAACTTTTAAAGGTTTGGGTGGGTATGGGTTTTTGGTTGGCAAGGGATTTTTTAGGGTTTAGTGTGGGTATTGGGCGGTAGGGTTTTTTTAGGATTTAGGGTGGGGATGCACATTTTTCTCATCAATAATTTTACTGAAAAAACTACAGTGATATTATCAATGATGTTAAAGAAGATGTCATGAATGATGTAATGTCTGGGGTAATTAGAAGTGCATGGCGAGGGTAACCCTGGGCGTAGTTCGCGGAGTATTGCTACGCGGAACTCCGCGAAGTTACAAAAAACCTCTGCGAAGTTCCTCGAGTAGCGGAGTGCAGTGCTAACTGCAGTTTGTGCTGGTATTCCTGCCACTCGGGTAGAAATTATACCCAAGCGGCAGCTCGCGCTCGCGAACTTACCGTTTGCGATCGCGAGCGGGGAAAAAACTCTGCTGCACATCGCGATGCGGAGTTTTCTATACTCCGCGAGCTGCGCGGAGTGCAGAAAACTCTGCAAACTCCACGAATGGAGCAAAGTTCACCGCCTAGGCGAGGGCTCGAGTTATAGGTACCTTAGGGCACGAGCTATATTTACTTGAAATAACTCTGAATATAAGAGATGAATTTCTATAGTTTTGTGTGTCTAAATTCTGAACCTAACTATAACGTTCCTGTAACCTTTGTTTTTTTGTGAATTTCTAAGATTTGTAAATTCTATTTCCTAACTATAACATCCCAATAAACTTTGGTTTTATCCTGTGAATTTCTAGGGTTTTTGAATATTAAGTAAAATGCCCATCGCAATGCATGGTGTTCGGGGAGTTGGACTCAGGCCCTGGCCTGGCATTGTGCTGCCCCTACCCAAGCTTGCTGCTCCTGCCCCCCTCCGCCTTGCCATCCATTGTCTAAGTCCATGCCCCTGCTCCCTCATTACAGCCCTGTGTGGACGTTGTTCTGCTACTGCCCTTCCCTCCTGCAATGAACAGTTAGCTTGCTGCCCTCCACCTCCTCCCAACCGCATGTTGTCCGAGTCCATGCACCAGCCACTCCGTCCTGCGTGGTCTGATGTGCTATCACTGCCCTCTATTTTGCTTGATGTCCTCTGTTGCCAAATTCTATGCCCTCCTGCTTAGCCTCTGTACTTAGCTTACTGCCCCTACTCTCCTTCCCCCACCCTCTGATGCCTGTGTGCTCGCCCCTGCTTCTTTATTTTTGCTCACCATGTGCCATGGAACTGCCACTGCCCCTCCTATCTATTCTGAGTGTTCTGTTGAGCCACCACTGCTCCTCCCACCTGCCTACCATGGTCAAATGACTGCCACCTGTCTTTTCCACCTCCATCTTGCCTGCCCAGTTCCATGACCCTATCACCTCCCTCCTGTCCTCCATGGTTCATTTTGCTGCCACTCCCTTCTGCCCTCCAAGCTCTGTTGTGCTGCAACTGCTCCTCCTTTCTAACCTGTGTGATCTGTTATGAAGCCCCTTGCCCTCTCTTGCCTGTGCCCAGGCTCTACCCATCCCTTCTGTCATCTATGGTCCTTTGTGCATGCCCCTGCCCCCTCCCTTTTGTCCACAGTGGACACTGCGCTGCCACTAACCCTCCTGCTTGCCAACACATGGCCTTCTGTGCTGCCACTGCCACTCCCACCTGCCCTGTGTGGTCAGCTTGCTGCCCCGATCCCCCTCCCACCGTCCCTCCTTCCCCTGTTGTCTGTGCGTATGCCATTATAATTCCACTGTTGCCCTCCATGGTGTGTTGTGCTTTAAGTGCCCATCCCGCCTGCCCTCCATTATCAGCTTGCTACTCCAGCCCTGCCCCCTTTCCCCCTGCCCTCTGTTTTCGATGTGCAGGCCCCCATCTCCTCTCTCCTGCCTTGTCTGGTCCATTGTTTTGCCCCTGCCCCATTCATCATGCCCTTCATGGTCTGTTATGCTGCAACTGTCCCTTCTGTCTGTTCGTTATGGTCAGCTTGCTACCCTTGCCTCTTTACCCCCTGCTCTCTGTTGTCCATGTGCATGGCCCTGTTCCCTCCCTATTGCTATCCATGGTCTGTTGTGCTGAGCTGCTGTCTCGCTTGCCCTGAGTGGTGTATTGTGCTGCTGCAACCCCTGATGCCTGCCCTGTAAGGTCAGTTTGGTGCCCCTGCCCATCCCTCCTGCCCTCTGTCATCCAAGTTCATGTCCGTAGCACATTCCTCCTGCCCTCAATTATCCAATGTACCATACTTGCCAACATTTTGATCTTAGTAAGAGGGAGATTCTGGAAAAAAAACCTGGAATTGATTTTCCCCGTTGACTTACATTGAAAAAGAGGAGATTTTAGGCAGTAGACAGATTAATCGCTTTTGGACTTAAAACATCGTGAGTCTATTGCCTGATTCAGGTCTGTTGGCATGTTTAGTTGTACTGCCACTACCTCTTCCTGCTGCCCTCAATGGTCTGTTGTATTTCCACTGCCTCTCTTGCCTGTCCTGCATGGTTGCTTTGTTACTCCTACCCTCTTTTCCCTCCCTCCACGGTCCATTGTGCTGCCACTGCCCCTCCTGCCTGCCCAGCTTGATCAACTTGTAGCCTCTGCACCCTCCCTGCCCTCAATTATCTGAGTCCATGCCCCTGATATCTGCCTCCAACCAGCATTCTAATGAAGAACTAGATAGCTAGCATTTTGTATTTATTACAAAAGTGCATATATGCCAACATTTTAGAAGAGCAAAGTGGGAGATTTTAGAAAAATAATCGGGACATTGTTTTTCTCCCATTAACTTTAATCGAGGACTCAATACGGTCTATTTGTCATTTATGGGTCTTGAAAGTGTGCTGCTGCAGAATCGGATATCAGAAAAGCAGATACATGTTTGTTTTCCCTTACCTGTCAGAAGCACAGAGAAAGCACTATATTGCATAACAAAAATGTTGTACACTGACCTGCAGGAGCAGGTTACTGGCAGTGAATGCTATGAGTCTCACCAGACCAGTCCTGACTGAAGCTCTTTGAGAAATCGGGTTTTTGAATGCAGGAATCGGGAGGCGGGAGCCTTGAAATCGGTAATCTCCTATCTGAATCGGCAGGGTTGACATGTATGAAAGTGTGGTAAGCCTGACATCATCTTGATGCAATCAAAGCTATAATACCTAAAGCATTTCCTTTAGAAATTATAAAAATGAGAGGATCTTTATTCCCACTGAAATTATGGTTAGTGCTCTACAAAACTAAAATGAGGACACATTCTGAGTTCTCAAATAGTGACAAAGCACTTTAAATTTTTTGCTATATTGATGTTTTTTTATCCAGTTGATCACTTGATTATAAGTTGCACTTAGGGGAGAGATTGTGGCGCTATGGCCAGAGCTGCAGACTTTGCAACTGGGGAGCCAGGTTCGAGTTTCGGCGTCAGCTCGACATTCTGTGATTCTGGCTGAATCACTTAATCTCCCCATGTCTAAAGCCCAAAATGAATGTGCGCTTGTGTAATGTAGCTGATGCTCATGTAAAGCACTCCAATACCTTTGGGTCAAGTCTGCGCTATATAAAACTGCAAAAATAGAAATAAATTAGGTGTTTTGCACACTTCTGCCATTGGACTACACTTGGGCTATGTTTGGGTAATAGTTGGGCTACATTTGGGCTCTTTTCTCTCTGGTGTTCATCTTGGAAGACATGTTTGTTATGAAGTTCCCTAATCTCCTTATTTACTGCAGGGTCTTCAGTAGAAAATGCTTTCAGTTTTCCACTTCGATTCCCTCAAGATGGCGGTCAGATGTTCCACATTTTTGGCATAGATTCTGGATGTTAGTACTATAGTTGCTCATTAGAACACTGTAGTAAACTGCTACAGGGAGTTAACTGGCAGTCTGCTGCTGGTGTTGAAAGTGCATGTTTCAGTCTACATGTCAGAATTTTTAAATGAAATAGAAGAGGAAGATATTTGAAAACTCACTTAAAACGTGTCCTAATTTTTCTTTCTACTGCACTAACTATAATTTCTATAACAAAATGAACCTCCTCATTTTGTTCCTTTTTAAATTAAATGTTTTAAGTTTTGCCGGTTTCATTCAATCAAGATAGCTTCAGGTGTGCCATACATTTGTCATAAGTAAGACTAATAGTGCTCTAGTTGTTCTAATCTTTACAACACTCTGAGAGGATGCAGTAGAACACAAGGGAATCAACTTACAGGCTGCTCCTGTTGGAAGTACATGTTTTTCTGAGAATGCTAGACTCCATTTTCATATGGCTGATAAAGAAAGTGTGAATTTACAGAAAATAAGCTCTCATTTTAGCTTCTGGAGCACCTTCCATAAGCTATATGGGAGAATTATGAGAACTGTTTTCTCTCAAACATGATTCATGAAATCCCAGCAGAAAGCTTTATCAGAGGGAAAAATCACCTTAGCAACAAATGATTTATATTGTAACTAAAATCTGTATCCCCCTTTAAACGTTCTCCTTCTTGTGACCCTCAACCTGCCATTCACTACAGTGCATTTCAATGGGGTGTTATCATGCATATTGGTCCCAAGATGGCTGCCAGCACTTTCTGGTTGAAGTGCTGAAAGCCTATCAGACCTGAACAATAGATCTGTGCTTAGGTTCCGCCAAGATAAACACATTTGGATTTCCTTTAATATCTAACAAACTACTGAACAGATTTACAGCAAATAACAAAAAGCACAATCTGCGGCCTGAAAGCTAGCTTTCTGCCGAATTCGGTGTAATTCTGTCCAGTGGTTTGGTCTGCAGGCATGTCTAAAGACTCTATGGGTATTAACATGGGAAGCACACTTTTTTTGACCCCCCCCTTTTTCTCGGCCCCCATACAGATCACTTCGAAACTTTCCATGCACTACTAGAATCACTGGGGCACTTATTTTGGAAAATGTCATGAAGATTTGTCAAACAGCGTCAAAGATATAGGCAAGTCAAAAATGCTTTTCCTATGGAAACATGGTCCCAACTATAACTACCTACTGGCGAAAGCCAGTAGGTAATATATAAATAAAACACTTCATACTTGCCTGTAGTTTACTATAAAACCTTTACCACGCATATCCCTTTACCATTCATGCCTTTACAAAATTAAATAATACTTACTTTTAAAACCTTTACCACTCATATGCCTTTACCATGCATGCCTTTAGAATGAAATTCGTTGTAAAGGCATGCGTGGTAAAGGCATATTCATGGTAAAAGATTTGTGGTAATGGTCATGTGTGGTAGAGGTATATGCATGGTAATGGCTTTGTTGCAAGGGTCATGCGTGGTTATGACTGCTTTGTAATGGCTGTTTCTCCCGACAAACACATGGTAAGTAAATATTTGGATCACAATGATTGTTTGAAAAAATTAGCCCTCATCCACAAATAGCTGCAGGCTTCATTATCGGGCTGTACATTTTGTCGGGATCAGGTCACCTAATCGAATGGGAGGACTTTGTTTTGCATTAGTGATCTGAAGTAACTATGGGTAAGGGAAAATAAAATTGCCTTCAAAAAGCTCCTCAATATTCAGTTCCCTTTTGATTTTATCCAGATGAGATTAAAGAAAATGAATGTGAAGAGAAATTCTAGTCCCTCCATACTATTTCATAGTCGTCATATTCAAGCTTTCTTTAAAGCCCAAAAGGGTCAGGAAGCTTCCATCAGGACTGAATGATCCCTCTGTGTTTCTGAAAGGTACACACACAATTTGAAAAGAAACTGGCCTTTCTGGACTTGCATATCGTTCCTTTAAAAAGTCACCTTAAGATTGACATTCATCACAAAATGACAGACAGAATGAATCTACTATCCAACAGTTTCCTACCCGCCCCTTTTAAGTAGCATTTAACCTTTGGACATTTTTCTTCTATTCTGGAGTTCCAAAAACAGGCAGACATCCTCTCCTCTGAAGAAAATTGTGAGAACGCCAATATACACTACAAATTAAAAATAAGGCAAGAAAAAGAGGCTGCAATAACTACAGGGATATCATTTCAGAATCTAACCCATTTGAGAAACAAGAAAGGTTGACGTATGTCACAGCATGTAAGACAGCATCAAACCAAATAGAGAAAATTATCAATAAATATTGGTCCATTTTGACTTTAAAAATCTAAGAAAAGTGGCCAATCTAAAGGACCTGTTAGTACACCCTAGCCCAAGGCCACAGACTACCATGAGCACTACCCCACTGATGCCTCCCACCAGACAAGGGACATTTTTGTGTGGGAACTGTAGTGTATGCCACCTGACCAAACCAACTAAAGAAGTCAATCCTAACCTATCCATCAATGGCTTTTAAAAAATCACACCACTTGTAATTCTGACCAGGTTATTTATTTAATCACGTGCCCATAGGGGTGTGACATCAGGATGATGACTAGGAAAGTCAAAGTATGCATGAACAAACAGAGGAGTAACATAAGATGTAAACAAAAGCATGACATGACTTACTCGTCACTTCTTAGGAAGCCTAGGTTAAACATAGATAAACCATAGAACCCTCAAACACCTAGATCCTAAAGCCATTGTTCTATACAGTGAAAAAATATCCCTATACAGGGTCTAAACTTCCTCACGCCATTCATTACTTTCACATTAAACTTTAACTTACCAGACTAAGGGCCTGATTACGATGGCGGATGGCCCGCCACCGACAGCCTGTTGCTGGCGGGCCCTCCACCATCGCAATGCGAATTTCCACCCACCATATCATGATGGCGGGGGGAAGCGTGGCGGTCGGAAAGACCGACCGCCACGGTTCTGACAGTCGGTCCTTTTCCGACCACCTGTCGGAACAGTAACATTGCCCAGCATTGCGGCGGGGGATCATGATATCCCTTTCCGCCCGCCTGCTCATGGCGGTTAACCCGCCAGGAACAAGTTGGCGGAAAGGGACCTTGGGGGCCCATAGCGGGCCCCCCTTCAGCCCGGGCACTTTCTATTGTGGGTTGGGGGGCACCATTTCCATGCACCATGTGGCAGGCACCGCATGGTGCCTGCCACGTAGTGTAGGGAAATGTAAATGGTGCCCTATTTACATTGCGGCAGGTGCTGCAGCCAGCAGCACCCGCCGCAATGTAAAGTATGGCCGGTGCGACCAATGCGGTGGCAGTCGCATCTTAATGCGGTAGGTGGGTAGGCCGCCTCTGTCAGGGTCTGTCCAGGACTATGTCTGGAACACAGTCAGGGACTTGGGCAAGGACTGGGAACGGGGTAGAAAACGTACATAGTGCTGGTTCAGGAATCAGGAAAATAAAGTAGCATTGAAGGCAGTGCTGGAGCAGGAACTAGAATTGAGCAATAGCTCAGGAGCCAAGGTAGCACCGCAGGCAGTGCTAGTTCAGGAACAGGGGAAATAGCTGCAGGTCAGGAACAAGGAATGCTAAGACTCAGGAGTCAAGGCAGCACTGCAGGCAGTGCTAGTTCAGGAACAAGGGAAACTGCTACAATTCAGGAACAAGGAATTCTATGGCTCAGAAGTCAAGGTAGCACTGCAGGTAGTGCTAGTTCAGGAGCAAGGGAAACAGCTGCAGTTCAGGAACAAGGAATAACTAAAGCACGGGAAACACTGGAAACAAGGATAGCAAAAGCTCAGGAAGCACTGGAAACAAGGGTATCAAAAGCACCGGAAACACTGGAAACAAGGATCGGTCTCACCGGTATACAGCTACCAACCTTGCCTGACCAACCTTGGCCTGAAGGGAGCTGGGGCTTAAAAGAGCTCACAGTAATCACATGCATCAGGTGTGAGCAGGCTAGCAGCAGCCAGCCACAGGTGAGCTGAATTCCTCCACCCATCCTTGGCCTGCAGGGGTGGAGACGAAGCAGTGAGCAGGGGATTATAGGTAATGGAGTTTCCAGCATGAGCAGACTGGCTTCCACAAAACCCGGCATGGATTGGGAATGGATGTCAATTCCTAAATAGTGTCCAAATGCCATGGAAGTCAGGATATGCATGCAGGGGAGTGTCTGGAAGCATATTATTACACTGGAAAGCCCCACAATTCGAAAGAGGCAAGATGGCGGCCGTGAGAACGGTCGTGCGAGCTTGAGCTCCCGGAGCTTCCCCCCCTGCTCCGCTTACCATGCTAAGGGCGCTTCAATGACCGGGTCTCTGTGTATCATGCTCTCCCCGAAGTAAAGGGCAGGTGGAGTGGCTATGCTGTGGAGTGCCTGCTACTTTCCCCGTGTTGCTGCCTGCCGGTTCCTGGTGTTGGCGAGGCGGACTTCCGGGTGTGCGTACGCCGCCTGGTGTGGAGAGCGGATGGTGCAGTCGAAGGGAAGGCATAACGCTGAACTGAACGCGGAACTGAATTGCGCTCCAATGCCCCCGAAGGCCGGCCGCGGTAGAGCGCGAAACAACATGGATACATCAGACATTATGGAGGGTAAAAAGCTGATTTCAACTGTGGGGAAAAAGGACGCTGTTCGCATGGATGGCGGTAAAAAATCTGTCCCTGCTTTATTTTTGACTGGGAAAATAAAGAAAAATGTGCCTACTACACCTGCTAACCTTGAGCCGGCGCTAAGCATAGATTAAGATTTACAAGGGGAGGATTACTCTTTGAACTCTTTGGCGTATGAGGACGGGGCTACTGGTGGTACCCCCCAAGGCTCTTTAAAGGACGGGCAGAATGGTGGAAAAAAATCAGAAAGGGCTGGAGTAGGTGACACTTCTCGAGGCCCAGCCAAGAAGGCGCAGAGGGGAGTAAACAGCGTAGAGTTTGCCCCTGAAAAAGGGGATAAGGCAATTGAAAAGAAAATGGTTGAGCCGGATTCAAGGAAAGAGAATGACTCTGGCGACCCTCCCTTTTTCCTCAATGTCTGATCCCTCGGATACATCCGGGGATGATTCTGATCCAGATATGCGTAAGGGAATCAACAGTCCAAAAACTGTGCGCAAGCAGGGGAATATAGGTCTGGGCGCAGCTTATCATTCGGCTGAGAGTGTAGATTCCGTTCAATGGGATTATTCATTTATGGCAGAGACTGAAATGGTCAGTGGGATGCAAACTAACTCCGAAACTGTTGCGAAACCTGAGGATATCTCCCTGGTGGTTATCTATCAGACCATTATGGACCATAGGGAGGAGACCCGAACAGAGAGCCTGCACACCCAAGGGGCTTGTCGCAAACTTCAGAATTCGGTACGGAGGATGGCGAAAGCTTGTTCGGAGTTTTCTGTCCGGTTTAATGAGGCCGAGACCCGCATATCAAATCTGGAGGATGAGCTTGCGGCGCAGAAGGCAACAGAGGTCCTATGCTCTGCTAAGGATGTTACCCTCTGGAAAATCACAGATTTGGAAAATCGTCTCCGGCGCAATAATCTCCGAGTGCTGGATATTCCAGAGGGGCAAGATACACGAAAATTCATCATCTAACTTTTCTCTGAAGCCTTTCCTGGGCTAACCCAATGGGATTGGAGCCTGTGATTGTGTGTGGTGACTTAAATATACACCTTGAGCATAATGCTCTACAGGATGACAGCAAACCTTACAAAGGGAGGAAACCGAGGGTATTTAAGGCGCTGCAATCTTTGCTGGATGATCATGGACAGGTGGATGCGTGGGCTACTTTAAGGGGTGCGGATCCAGGCTATACCTTCTACTCATGTCTGCACCAGAAATTAGTAAGACTTGATTATTTTTTTTTATCGGGTCTTTTGCTCTCTGGAGCTAAAATACAGGTGTACCCACAGGTTTCCTCAGATCATGGACCCTTAGTGTTAAACCTTAGTATGATCAGAACTGGAATCAAACCGCCATCATTTTCCTTTGATAGGAAGTTATTATTAGATGAAAGCTACGTGGCTCATATGAAGGTATGGGTTGAGCAGTTTTTCCTCATAAATCTGAATACTGCAGGGATTGGATATGTATGGGATACTTTTAAAGCGGGTTTTAGGGTTGGGACCCTTAGCTTCGGTTTATATAAGCAAAAGCAAATGCGAGCAGTGCTACAGGAACTATATGCTGGTCTTATTGTAGCAGAAGAAAAACTTATGCAGGGCATATGTGCGGGCCAGGAGATTACCGTTCTGCAAACAGAAGTAGCCCGTTTAAGGCTAAAATAAATCTCCACTGGAGCAAAGAGATAGCCAAGAAATATTCTATTAATAGGAAACTAAACTATGAATATGGGGAGGCAACTGGGCGATGTTTGGCACAGAGGCTTAGATCCAAAGAGGCGGCTCAGAGGATCAGCTCAGTGGTAGATTCTAGGGGCACTCTTATAGAAACTGACGTTGGGATTCTAAATGTGTTTCACGATTTTTATGAGGCACTCTATACTGGGGAGGGTTATGATGCACAGGCTGGGGAATCCCTGTTACAGAACCTCAACGGTAAAAATTTGGATACGCAAGATGCAGAGCTGTTAGAGGCAGGGGCGGTAGCGTCCATTGGGGCGTTGGGGCGTAGCCCCCGCCCGTAGCTCTCGGCGTCTTTGAACCTAAGTAAACTGAATCAGTTTACTTAAGTTCAAAGATGCCGAGGGAGAACTGACAATCATGTCAGTCAGCATGACGTCGGACCGCCCACCCCCTTCAGAGTCTGAAGGGGGTGGGCGGTCCTGCGTCATGTTGACTGACATGAATGTCAGAGGAACCAGGGGCAGCAGGCAGCACTGCAGCACAAGTGCACATGAGTGGGGAAGGGCACCGAATTTTCGCGCCTTGCCCAGTCATGCGCACTTGTGTTTGCACTGCAAAGGCTCAAACCTCGGTCTCCTAATGGGCAGGTGGGCGAGAGGTAACCGTGCCCTAAGCCAATCCTGGCGCTGCCAGCAGCGCCAGGATTGGCTGAGAGGGGCTATAGGGCAGGCGCAAACTGAGTCGGACCCGAGGCGGCGCGGACGGCGGACCTGCTCAGGTAGGATTTCCTTTTTTTATTAAAAAAATCCCGCCCCGAGCCGCGACTGAAACTGATCCAACCCCTCACCACCACTTGCCTAAGGATCTTGTCTAATCATCTGACATCAAAACATATTGTATCCATTACATATATAACCTCGCATGCACTATACACGCTTATAATTTTTTTTCTTTTTGCGAATGGTAATTCTGCGACCAGAACAATCCTAGGGTCTTCCATAGATCCCACACGCGAGGACTAATATGGTCGTCAGGAAAATTGCAGAGAGCGCGCGCACAGCGTCCCGTTCAGCTCCATGTGGCCTAGGGGAAAGCGTGGGATAATCTGTACAGTCAAGTCTCTGCGGCTACGGCTGTGGCCGAGGAAGTGATCACTAGACACTTCCAGAACCTTCGTCAGCTCCGACTGTCAGCTTGTGCGGGAAAACTTTACACACTCTCTTATACAGTTAGTTTTCTACTAATTCAAAAAAACTTTCAACTCAAATAACCACATACGACATACAGTAAGGTTCTGAAAATCCTCATATCATTACGTGGCAGCGGCTCAACAAATAGTACCAAAACGGCTGCTATTCTTTATTTGTATTGAAGAATGACTTTGCGAACCTAGCCCTGCTTCTATGTTCATTAAGCTGAAAGACCACATTGACCTCCTTGTTTGCCTTAGTCTGTTTCGTTTCTCTGCCTGGGAAGTCTTCTTGTGCCACAGCAACAAGTTATTCACAGTAGCACTAACTGCATTGTAACACAAGGCTAAACATTTCATTGTTTTATCGCTTTTATCCGTAAGCAGAAAGGAACCCGGTAACATAGCTGTCAAGTTTTTAGATTGGTTATGCGTGACATTTCCAAAGGTTTCAATGTACTTACGGGTGACATTGGACTGCAAAATGTGTAACACTTAGAGTGACACTTTCTCGGTAAAAACAAGCATTGAAGTGCATTGAAAGAGGTAAATAGAATAAATTACAATTTTGTGAAAAATGAGAAGCTCTAAAAATATTTTGAAACGAATGCAAAACTCTTGAGATGGAATGCCGCTAATCTAAAACCTCTTTCTAAGATGACCATTTCTGTATTCACGAGGCGCTAAGGCATACACAGACCAGTTAGACGCTACAAGTGTACCATTAATGTTTCCTTAGAAATATATGCGTTCTGGATTCTGCATATAACCGAATTGCTGTTGTAAATACTGTTAAATTCAAAAGTATTTATGCCCTCTGGGATTGTACATTTTGTTATATGACAGTGTGTTACTCCTGCTCCATTACATTATATACATGAGCGCATGGTGCACTTTTGTGTCCTTTTGGCCACGTGTGTTTACATGCCTGTGTGTGTACGTGGTTTGTCTCTGTGTGGGAATGTGTGCATGCCTATCTGTTTATATATGCTTGTTTCGGAGTCTGCTTGTGTGTATGTGTCACACTCAGCTGGGCTCCCAGTTTGTATGAGTGTGTGTGTTTGAGAGTGCGCGTTTGTGTGTGCGTCTGCTTTATAATATTTACATTTGATATTTGATGCATTTAACCCATGTATATGTGTGTCCTCAGACAGCATCAAAAAACATCACCTGGTCGGCCTAATGTATGTACACTGATTAAATTCGGTTGGGAGCAAGGCAGTGTGGAGTGGTGGGCTCTAGGCCGGACACAACAGGCAGGAGGGAAGAGGAGGGGCATTTCTTCACATATGCCTCATTTATGACTGAGGGACAGCCGCGGCCGATAACTATCAGAACTGCTTTTAATGAAGGCACCCATTTGCGTTGTGCTACTGTCCTTCAATTGTTCTTATTGCCTCCTCTGACCGTCAGAGGCAATTGGAACAATTAAAGGACAGTCGCCCCTTCGCACAAAGCAAATGTGCACCTTCATCAAAAGCAGTAATGAATTACCTTCGGGTCGTGTTCCCACTCTATAAACACTAACACTCTTTGAAGTGCAGAGTGACTCTGCACTTCAAACAGTGTTAGTGTTTATAGAGCGAGAATGCAGACTGGTGCAGAAAATGTTTCTCACTCTGGAGCTACAGGCCCTGCCATGAGTGACGCACCTCTGAGAAGCATACACACTCAGTGCCAGCACTGGGCCTAGCTTCAAAAACATAGCGATAGAAATGTTTCTGACGCTAGGCCCTGCTGGCACACAGCGTGTATATTGCTCAGAGGTGCATGGCACTGGCAGGGCCTAAACTGAATAAGCAGCTACATATGTTGTTATATACCATCCCTTTATTAATGTAATAACTACACTTTCACAATTGCTTTATTAACCTTCTTGCTTCTCAAATTTGCTTGAAAATGCACCATTTACCCACTCTTTTTTCAAAATTTTCTCTGGGGGAAAAGCCCCCCCGAGCACCCCTTAAGTTGTTCAAGCTCACTCGCTGCGCTCGCTCGCCACGGTATACTCCAACACAAAGTTTACGCCCCACCACTTTCAAATGTCACCAGCCACCACTGGTTAGAGGCCCCTATCACTATTAAGGAGTTGAAAAGAGCTATTAACAGCTTCGCCTCGGGCAAGGCAGCAAGGCCCGATAAACTTCCACTGGAAATATATAAAAGTTTTTTCGGAGTATTAAAAACTGATATGCTTGCCACCTTTCAACAGGCCCAGGCTGGTGCTGCCCCCTCAACATGGGATGAGGCCAGTATTATTGTATTTTAAAAAAAAAGGATAAACCCGCTGAATAACCAGGCTCATACCGTCCCATTTCGCTTTTGAATGCAGATGGCAAAATTTATGCCAAAATCCTAGCGACCCGGCTCGCTGAAGTAATAACCCCGTTGGTATCAATCCGGCAGCATGGGTTTATTCCCAAGAGGGGAACAACGAATCATATCAATAGGGTTGTAACTCTCTTAGATGTGGCTAGTGCCACGGGGAGTGAACTTGGTTTGATTTTATTAGTCGCCGAAAAGGCGTTTGACCGGGTCGCTTGGGAATTTTTATGGGCTCTACTACGCTGTATAGGTTTTAAACAAAGCTTTATTACTGCCATACAAGTTTTATATCGCAGTCCAACGGCTAAGATTTGTATTATGGGCCTTGAATCTACCCCAGTACATATCACAGGGGGAACTAGGCAGGGATGCCCCTGCTCTCCCTTGCTGTTCTCACTATATATAGACCCGTTATTAAAAATGTTAGAACAAAGTGCATTGATAGTCTGTAACTTGGAGGCAAGAGCATTATCGTGTGTTTGCATATGCAGATGACGTGGCTGTGGTAACGTCGAATCCCACCACAGCTATGCCCGAAATAGAGCAAGTGGCGTTAAAGTTTGGAGCCGTCAGGATATAAACTCAATGTGGCAAAAACACAAATTTTATGTTCTAACATTACTGTATTTGACGACCAGCGAGTTTTGAGTGAGGTAACTTATTTGGGGGTTACACTGAGGACATGCTTAAAGTCACTGGTGGAGGTCAATTGGCGTAATATTTTGAATGATGTTCGGAAGCAATTGGAACGGTGTGAATGCCTACATTTTTCACTCGTGGGACAATGTAATATTCTCAAAATGTTGATACTACCTAAAATTTTATATTTCTTTAGATCTGTACCACTGGAAATCCCTCGTCCCCAACTTGTAGCATTACAGTCAATCTGTGCTAGATTTTTGTGGGCTCATGGCAAGCCCCGCAGAGCTATGCGCTATATGACCCTCCCTCGGGAGAAAGGCAGTTGGGCTGTGCCCGATTTTACTGTATATTACTTTGTAGGTATGCTGCAGCATATGAATATACTTTTAACAGGGGCAGAACCAATTTGCACTGCCGAAGCCCCATCGATATATCAAATGCTGCTGGGCAGTGATGCCAAAAATCGGCTGTTTGTTAATTTAGAGCCAAGTTACTACAAGAAAACCAGGTTCAAGGTTTTAAATGCTGCCTATAAGGTGTGGAAAGCTGTGCGAAAGCTTTATAGATTAGAGAGGGTATCTCAGTATACCCCCTTTACAGCTACGACACTTCTTCCACCGATATTCTGGGACAGAATCATAGATAGATGGTGTACTAAAGGGATTCAATATATTGGTGATTTATATGCTAATGGGGCGCTGATGTCTTTTGAAATGCTAACTGATAAATATCACCTCTCCAGGTTTGAATTTTATAAATATTTGCAAGTTCGCGATTATTTATGTAAACATCAATCGAATATCGAAGTAAACCCTGTGATTGAAGCCGTGAGGAAAAATGCACATATTGGTACACTCTATAACTTATTATTGGACACTAAGGGCGGTGATCTAGAGATGCATAATACAAAATGGGACAATAGGCTAGGGTGCTTGGGCACTCAGGTAGAAGTGTCCATTGAATTGGCGGGTAGACTGTTAATATCTGCTAATCTCCGGGCACAACATTACAAGACTGTGTTTAACCTTTATTATACTCCAGCCAAACTGTCTAAATGGGGTGGGACAAATGATGGAAAATGTTTCCGTCGTGGGACAGAGGACGCCGACATTGTACACATTTTTTTTACATGTAGGTACTTAAGCAACTTTTTGGGCATATAGAGAAATTTTTGGCAGAAATTTTGGGGGGTCCAGTCAGATTGTCAGCTGCTCATGTTTTGCTGGGGGTAGCTGAGAGAGAGGGTACTGATCAATTGGCTTATAAATATCGGTATCTGTTGTTCTTAGCTACAGCTGTCGCCAGGTTATGTATTGCCTCAATGTGGCTCCAGAAGGATGTACCAACTTTTGAATTATGGAGGGCTAGATTTTTATCCATGTTTAACATAGAATATAGTTTATATGCAGTGAAAGGTATCCGGAAAAAGAAATTAGGCATGGAGATTTGGGGGCCGGTGTTATCATATATGGATGAATGAGGTGAGTGGGGATATATATTTTTTTTTATGGTTCTACGCACATGCACTTTCAGGAACTCTCGTATTGAGACCAGTAATATATATCTATGTATTGCAAACTGCTTTTCTTTAATCTATGTATTGTTTTTCTTATCTTTTTTTTTTTTTTTTTTCCTTTTTTCCCCATTGAACAATCTTTGTCTTAATGTTTTATAATGTATTGGATCCATCATGGATGAAATAAAACATTTTAATAAAAAAAAAAGAAAAAGGAAAGCCCCACAATTCGGGCCCCTGGTGGTGGGCATGAGAGCACAGGGAGTGAATTGTGACAGTACACCCCCTCCAACGACCGGCTCCCGGAATCTGGGATTGGATTCAAAGCCTTTGCTGCTATGAAATAAGTCCATTTCGATCAAAGATGTAGTGCAAGATACCAGAGGACTGCAGGAAAAATTTGATGTTCTGGAGGGTAGAATAATACGCTGTAAATTAACAGCAGTGTTGGAGGCAGGGCCTGAAGAGTCCAAATCAAGTTAAGGGGGCTTAGAAGCCTGAATCAAAGGTGTTTGAAGTCCAGATGATGGCAGGCTAGAGTAGCACTCTGAAAATGAAAGCAGATTGACTGTAGGGTCAAAAGCAGATAACTGATTGGCAGGAGGCACAGAGGTCAAAGGCAAGCTGGCTGAAGACAAAGAAGGTGACAGGAAGCAGACCTGAAGTTCTGGCCCTGGAGGAAAACATACAGAAGGCTCACATGCAGGAGACTTTGGAAGCCGGTATGCAGGAGACCCAGGCCCTGGAGGTCCACATGTTGAGGGTTTTGTCACTGAGGCTGGAAGTTCAGTCTCTGAAAGTATATGTGCTGAGACCTTTGAAGGCTGGATAGCTGGAAGCACAGAGTCAAAAAGTTGGCAAGATAGAGGCTCAAGGTCGGAAGGCAGGGAGCCTGGAAGCTCTGGCGCTGAAGGCAGGGAGCCTGGAAGCTCTGGCGCTGAAGGCAGGGAGCCTGGAAGCTCTGGCGCTGAAAGCAGGGAGCCTGGAAGCTGTGGCGCTGAAGGCAGGGAGCCTGGAAGCTGTGGCGCTGAAGGCAGGGAGCCTGGAAGCTGTGGCGCTGAAGGCAGACAGGCTGGAAGCTCTGGCTCTGAAATCAGACAGGCTGGAAGTTCTGGCTCTGAAGTCAGACAGGCTGGAGACTTTGACTTAGTAGGCAGGTGAGCTGAGGGCTTGATCTCTGAATGCAGGCAGTCTGAAGGCTCCAGTACTAATGGCAGGCAGGCTGCAGGCTCTGGCTCAGATGGCAGGCAGGCTGCAGGCTCGGGCTCAGATGGCAGGCAGGCTGCAGGCTCGGGCTCAGATGGCAGGCAGGCTGCAGGCTCGGGCTCAGATGGCAGGCAGGCTGCAGGCTCGGGCTCAGATGGCAGGCAGGCTGCAGGCTCGGGCTCAGATGGCAGGCAGGCTGCAGGCTCGGGCTCAGATGGCAGGCAGGCTGCAGGCTCGTGCTCTGATGGCAGGCAGGCTGCAGGCTCGTGCTCTGATGGCAGGCAGGCTGCAGGCTCGTGCTCTGATGGCAGGCAGGCTGCAGGCTTGGCTCTGATGGCAGGCAGGCTGCAGGCTGCAGGCTGAAGTTCAGCAGGCAGCAGGTCGGCTGAGGACTCTGGAGACTCTGAAAGCAGCAGGTTGGCTGAGGATTCTGGAGACTCTGCAAGAAGACAAGCTGATGACAGAGAGGCACAAGGATGACGGACTTTAAATTCTGGGACTGGCGATAGCCCATGAACAGTAGATTCCCTATTGTCAATATTGAAATCTTCACAGTTCCTTGGCTCATTAAAACTCACTGAAGCGCTTTGTTCGGGATGGCTAAGAATACTGCTTATCTTAGAGTCTCTGATGACCAGACTCCCTTTACCATTTGGCAGTTCACATATCTTAGCCAGAGGAGACAGGTCAGAGATCACTTGGCCTTTGGAAATTGTTTCATTTTCTTCTGCATTACAAGGTGGACCAGGTGCATCAGAGCATACAGTACTATCATTTTCTGACTTTTCAATATTTGGTGTGCTTGAAGGCAAAACAGCAAACAAGGGGTCAGGATTTTGTTTCTTCTCAGCGAGGAGGTTGACTTCAGTCACAGCAGTTAAATCAAGAGCATGGTCTGAGTCACAGGATATTGTCACATCAGGGATTATGTTGGCCACTGGTTCAGGTTTTGTCTGTATGTCAATGGCCTGTCTATGGGTTATCTCTGAGATAGAACTGACCTCACTACCAGGAAAAGAAAGCAAAGATGTTTTTTGTTTTGCCTGGCATTTGGAGTTCCTGAAAAGTGGAGGGACACATCTCAGATGTAGCACCTAGATGTAATTTAGCACTAGAAGACAAAACACCAGAGGAGTTAGAAAATTCAGACTTCAAACACATACTTCCATTAACTGCACTGTGAGAAAAGGTACTATGGCTTTTCTGAATGGAATCTGAGTGATCAGCCACACTATTATTCACACAATTGCTGGACCAGCTCAGAGGGGAACGCAAAAGAGAGCTCAAGGTTTCATTCTCCATTTCTAAGGAGGCTAACATAGAGGTGGAAACGTTGTCTTGTACAGGGATTTTAGATTCCCACTTGAACTCTGGGTTATAGTTTTTTAACAGAGTCTGAAACATTTTATTCTCTTGTCGTAATTCAAGAATCCGAGATGTAATTATATCCTGTGAAGACTGAAGATCTTTCTCTACAAGGACAGTGGTAGACTTGGCAACTTCACAACAAGCAACAGAACTAAATCTTGGATTTTGTTTAAACCGGCTATTAGCTGTCTGTGTTCTAGTGGGTGTTTTCTCTCTTTTGTTAATTGGATTGTTTACTTTGAATGTAGCATTAAACATTGTCTCTTTAGTATCAGGGACTGTGATCTTCACTGGGTCACAAGACTGAGGTACATCGTTTGTATGGAAAACAGAGGTTATATAATGCATCTGCTTTTTCTTTGTCTGTTGTGTGGTTAAACAAGCTTTAACTGGTGTCATTGAACTACTAGTTTGGAAGGTGTGGATAAAAACTGTCTGGAAATTGTCTTCAAAGAAAAGATTGTCTTGACAGAGGATCTCTGAGTTACAAACTTCAGAAAAATTTCCCTTAACAGTATCACTCTTTGAATTACTATTTTGTCTTTCTGCTGCTAACAAGGTTTGCAGAAATTTGGTTTCATCCTGTATGTCACAGGCTGACATCAGGTGAGGATCAGGGTTACAGATGGACTGAACATCTAACATAGAAGGATCAGCCAACCACAGGGAATAATATTCAGCACGTAAAAGTCTGTTTTGTTGCATGAATCGATCTCTAGAGTCTAAGGACTTTCTAATATGTTGTATGGAACTGTGCTGCCTTGGTAATGGATGTCTGCCAACATGCGCAGACTTTCTGGATCTGACGCTAAACATCTTGACAAGAACTGACTGGGAGAGCTCTGAGAAAAAAAAGTGGTAGCTAACTGAATGCACAGAAACCTCACAAGTGACCCTTGAAATGTGGGTTGTTCATTCTGTCAGGGACTATGTCGGGAACACAGTCAGGGACTTGGGCAAGAACTGGGAATGGGGTAGAAAACGTACACCGAGAGAGGAGTACAGTGCTGCCCAGGATCACACAGGAAGTCAGAGGAGAAAAGGGATGCAAAGGAACAAGATGGCTAAGACTCAGAAAGGACAGGCACTCATGAGGGGATTTAGCATTCAGAATAACTACACCCAGGACAAATGTGCAAGACATATATATGAAACAACATTAACAATAAAGGGAGTGAGGGGTAAAACACTCAGGAGCGGAGCTCCACACGGTAAGACTGAAGCTCAGCAAGTTCCTCACCCACAATTGCTGTTACATATACTGACTGCAAATACCCACAAATAGGATATGCATGCAAAGGCAGGGTCTGTGGAGCTGATACTTATGGCGATGTTATAAATGTAACTTAAAGACCATACTCACAGTGAACAAGAAACACCACCTAGGTAGTCAGCTGTGCCCACGGATCCTGGCGATCAAACAGGAACACGCAAGGCAGTAACAGCAAGGGGGTAGAACTAAACACAAGCACGATAGACAAGGAGCTAGCAAGGAGGAGTGCTTAACAGGAAAGAAAGCAAGTAACAAACATACAAGGTAACAGAAGCAAGACAGCAGAATAGAAAGACAGCAAACTAGGAACTGGAACCAAGGAAATGGGAAGAAAGGCAGGGACTGGAAAAGGATATACAGAAGGGGAGGCTACAAGGGTATACAAGAATAGTGCTGGTTCAGGAATCAGGAAAACAAAGTAGCATTGAAGGCAGTGCTGGAGCAGGAACTAGAATTGAGCAATAGCTCAGGAGTCAAGGTAGCACTGCAGGCAGTGCTAGTTCAGGAACAGGGGAAACAGCTGCAGGTCAGGAACAAGGAATGCTAAGACTCAGGAGTCAAGGCAGCACTGCAGGCAGTGCTAGTTCAGGAACAAGGGTAACAGCTGCAGGTCAGGAACAAGGAATGCTAGACTCAGGAGTCAGAGCAGCACTGCAGGCAGTGCTAGTTCAGGAACAAGGGAAACTGCTACAATACAGGAACAAGGAATTCTATGGCTCAGAAGTCAAGGTAGCACTGCAGGTAGTGCTAGTTCAGGAGCAAGGTAAACAGCTGCAGTTCAGGAACAAGGAATAACTAAAGCACAGGAAACACTGGAAACAAGGATAGCAAAAGCTCAGGAAACACTGGAAACCAGGGTATCAAAAGCACAGGAAACACTGGAAACAAGGATCGGTCTCACCGGTATACAGCTACAATGACCAACCTTGGCCTGAAGGGAGCTGGGGCTTAAAAGAGCTCACAGTAATCACATGCATCAGGTGTGAGCAGGCTAGCAGCAGCCAGCCACAGGTGAGCTGAATTCCTCCACCCATCCTTTGCCTGCAGGGGTGGAGATGAAGCAGTGAGCAGGGGATTATAGGTAATGGAGTTTCCAGCATGAGCAGACTGGCTTCCACAAAACCCGGCATGGATTGGGAATGGATGTCCATTCCTAAATAGTGTCCAAATACCTGGAAGTCAGGATATGCATGCAGCGGAGTGTCTGGATTAGAACACTGGAAAGCCCCATAATTCGGCCCCCTGGTTGTGGACATGAGAGCACAGGGAGTCAATCGTGACAGCCTCGTAGGCGACCGGTCCCACTACCGCAGCGATGGCGGTCCGACCGCCATCGTAATGACCCCCTAAGTGCCTGATTTAGATGTTAGCAGGCAGCCCATTGGTGTGCCAGGATGACCTGTTGGAGGTACCGTCCACCAAATTCAGAATTGACCACCAAGCTGGCAGTCATTACTAAAGCATTGGCAGAACCACTGTCATGGAGTTTCCTGTCAATGTTTTTAAAACTTTGGTGCAAGGCTTCATCAACATGACTTAGCCTTGCGCCAAACTGTTTTATATTTTATTTTCAAAAAGAAAATCCCAAAGCAGGATTTTCTTTTTGAAAATAAAATATAAAATGCCCTCCTCGCCGTGGGAGTCCTCTCCCATGGCGAGGGAGCATTTTTTGTTTTTTACCGTAGCTTACTTTCAGAGTTTGACATACTGTAACAAAACGGCTATATGTCTGCCCATACTCTTCTGATATACCCCTCCTTTACCTTAACCTGTCTGAGGATTCAGCACAACCAAAATCCCACACAGATTTGGCTTTAAAATATTACCCCATTGGGCTGCATTTGGTGCTCCTTGTTTCCGAGTTCCTGGTGATGACTTCATCCTAGAAGGCATGATTTGTTTTTAGTTGTATCGATTTCACCAACTTTTCTTCAACCATTGAAGCTAATTGAAATGTTGCCCCTCCTACCTGTTCGGCCTTCTATCGTATGCTGGAAGCTGCAACAGGTTCTTTTAACTAAGCTAACCTCTCCTTCAATTTAAACTTAAAAAAGAGCTCTCTTATGAACATCTAGTAATGTCAAAAAAGCTAAAAAGATTTATGCTAGTACAATTTAAAAAATTCTAATGCGAGATCAACAAGTAATATAAAGCAACATATTACAAACACTTCCAAACAAGGTGGAACCTTTCTTTCAATGACTGCTAAGGTAACCAGTGGGGAAATTGGTTTAGATGTCACAGCGATCCTTTTATAGTTCCGGGTTAGACTCCATGCTCAGTTACATGTTTTTTCCAGCAGGCTTTATTAAAACCATCACAAAATGAAAATGGTCTTAACACACCTCCGCATATCACAATCCACATATGTCAATAGGCCTGTGAGTATTGATGTCTTTCTTCAGGATTCTGTACCATTTAAATATATAGAAATGGTCTTCACAATGTAATGTTTCACAAAGATTGTCTCCGCTCTTTACTGTTTTGGAGTCTTATTATGGGACTAACAGTGTCTGAATAAATTGGAAATACAAATGAAAATAATGATTCCACAGAACAGCGAACCTATATCTAGAATTATAGATGGGTAACAGTGAATTACGGGGATGTTTTCCATGATGGGTCTGACTGACATCAAATATAAAATGAGAGCGAAGCTCACTCTGCCTATGATGCCACTCAGAACCCCCAGGTGAAAAACATTCCTGTAATTCACTTTTTACCCATCTGTAATTGTATGTTATTATAGGGGCCTCAAAATCATCTGTACCTGCTTTAAACTGCTACACAGGAGCACAGGAGTAGTGGAGCATCCATACAAAACGAAACTGTCTTCCCTGTCCCAAATGTAAAATAAGAAAATACTTGGCCTCATGCTACCCACACCCAGGGCCGGACTGGGAACCGAAACCGGCCCCCCTGGGGCGTGCAGCCGAGCTGTTTGCTAGGGCCGGTTTCGGCCGATTTTGTTACAGGGGGGCGATATTGTGGGCCCCCGGTAACAAAATTGCCCCCCCAGGGGTTCAAAACGGCCCCCACCCTGGCGGCCCACCGGGGAAACGCCCGGTGTCCTAAGGCCAGTCCAGCCCTGCCCACACCCACCACTGTCTGTGCCTTCCCTCCCATACCAAAACTGAGCTCCCTGCTTTCCAGCGCATCTCTGACAGTCTCTCAGAGAGGCCTGTCAAAGTAGCCTGGAATTCCTCTGAGTAGCAACAGTGGGTAACAGTGAGTAACAGCTTTTGTTAACAACTGTTGCTCATTCATAGCAGTCAATTATTGGATTTAGAATCCTGTCATTCGCACTAGTAGCTCTCTATGAGAGTCACACATCACATATAGAATTACCAATGGGTAACACTGAATTAGGGGGATGTTTTCTCTGAGGGGTTCTGAGTGACATCAGATAGACAAGGAGGGCAATATCGAACAACATGGATACACTGACTTTTATAGTTATTTGAGAATGAAGGACACGCATTTAATCTTTCAAATTAATTTTATTTCAGCAAATGAACGGACATCTTAACTGAGCACTAGCTTTTAGATACAACACTAGTGATGGAGCAAGGTAAATAAGAAATTTTTGAACCCCCTAATATTAATGCTAATAATTAATACTATTAATTGTTTTGATGACTAATCAACACTTTACGTCTTTTATAGACATCTTTTATAAGTGGTAACCGCAATTTATGTGCAAAAGATAACCTACTTATGTTTGTCAACGTGAAATAATAATAACATAATGGTTTGCGTACTAATTAGAGTAATGTTGCATGATTTGTGCTATGTAGAAAATTGTATTGTGGCTAAAGAATGCGGATGGTAAGTAAAAATAGCTTTACCTGTCGCTTTTGCTAGGTAACACCTAATTGGGGTACGTAGAATGACGGGTGGGAAACGAAAAGGCTTATTTTCTTTGTTTTTAATTATGATTGTGTTTGTTTTCATAATAGTTCGTTCAGGCCTGCTAGACCGCGCTGTAAAAATGGCCGCCGAGTCAGATGGGCTTAATGCGCAAGTGCAAAATGGCTTCCAAGTGGGAGAAAGCTGCGGAAATATGTCACGTGATCTGAAAGTAGAGCCCAGAATGAAAAGGATCAAGGTCACCATGACCTGTCACCAGAATGAGTGCCAAAAAGGGACTCAGCGAGAATGCATGAGAACCAAAGATGAAGCCGTGAATTAACAATGAACTGTTTTAATAAGGATACAAAAGAAGATACATATGAGGAACTGTCAATCGGATTGGTAATGTCCTAAAACTGTGAGAGAGGACAAAATTAAGAACATTTTCAGAACTGGTTTGAACAAGGAGGGCAATGAGGAGATGCTTGCCACCCCTCCAATGGACCAATTAGCGTGAATCTCGCCCCCAAAGATTGAAACATTTCTGTTTAGTAAGCTAGTAATAGGGTATAAGAGGACCTACTCTTAGGTAGGAGGAGCGCTATTCATACATAATTTTTGAGCACTGAACTTTGACGCTGGAGAATCGCTGCTATTTTCTATAGGCCATTTTCTTTTTTAATTAATCTTTTTGCTTTTAAATCTGACTGGGAAGGAACGAGATCGATGCGGGAAACCTGTATAGGTGGTCCGTCGAGGAGGCCTGTTTAGCGGGACAGTCAGTCAGTTTTTGGGAGTTCTATGCTGTGATCTGCTGTGACGAACTTTATTTTTCCATCTAAAAGGGTATGCATAAATTCTCTGAAGTTTATTTCTTATAATGATAATAAATGTATTAATTGATTAATAAAATTGAGACTTTTCCTATGCAATTTTAAACCTTTAGATAAACTTTATTATAAATTAAAACTACAAGTCTGTGGTTCTTTAGCTTAATAATAAATGCAAATGTTTAATAGGTTAAAGTGATTGAGCTGGTCTTAATCACCATCAACTGATTCCTACTAGTTGGTCCATCGACCAATGAGCGGAATACCCTGATGTTTTAGAAACCGACAGGATTAAGCTAATTATGTATGATGTTTGAGAAATTATCTTGTCAACTTTAAAAAGGTATCCCGTTCTCTTCCAGCAGTCATTTAACTTTTTCTCCTAGGTAGAAGTGGATGAGATCCAGGGAATATTTGAGTGAGTGAATGTATATGCGGTGTTAAGGGCCCCATATTGGTATAGTTGTTGAAAAGGAGTGTTTTCAACCTGGATGTTATGTCCACAGGAGAAGAAATTATATTAGTCGCGCTGGATCAGATTTCTTGGTAGCAGAGTTATGGTTACTATAGATTAGTTTGGTGATTATTGATTATTGATTTTTTGATTATTTCATGTCTAACACTTCATGTCAAGTTGTATTACGTTATATGTAAGTCGAAAATTTTGAAGCTTCCGGGATGTAGGAAGTGGACACGTGTGGCAAGAGAAGTCACATGGAACAGTGCATTGTCTGGTTTTTCAAATTGGTGATAACACAGGTTGTGTTATGATAGGGACATTTTCTGTATAAAACGTGTATGAGTGAAATAGCAACCGGTTTTCTTGTGAAACTCTGACCTTAATTCTCAGGAGCAGTGTAGTCTCCACATGTGTTTTATCCCCAGAGAAACGGGTTTACCCCTTGCTTGAAAGAAGGGTAAGGTAGAGGGAAGTGCTACACTTATCGAACGAAACTATATTCTTGTACGATAGAGTAAACTATCACTTTTGTTTAGCGAAAACAGACAATGGAAATGTGTTTTATGTTGTAACTAATAAGATTTAGTCAAGAAAAAGAACTGCCGATAAATTTTGTAAAGGAGGGGTCAGGAGTAGATTAGAACTGACGTTGACAAAAGACCGCGCTGGGATTGGTCAGTGCAATAGAAACACGGAAAACGAACTGATTGGTGCGTTGGTGTGAGACGCACTGAGATGTCTGAAAAGCAGTGACGTAGAGGTTTCGGATTGGTGCGTTGGTGTGAGACGCGCTGGGATAGGTCCGAATAGCACATAGAGATCAGAGCAGAGTTACGAGCTTGCAGAAGGGAACGAAATCGTGAAATATGGCTTATTATGAATATGGTAGAGAGAAACCATCATGGATGGCGAAAATTAAGAACTTCTTTAAGAAAGACAAGAAGGTAGTGACTAGAGAGGGACAGGTAATTCCTCCGCCGAAAACACCAGCTTCGCATATGATGCTGAAATACGGTTATCATACTTGCATTTGGTTAGAAAATTGGACAAAATATACTCAGAATGATGGAGTATTGGCTTTTCCAGAGAATGGATCGTTTAGCATAGCGGTACTTCGAAATTTGAGAGAAAAAATGACAAAGCTTGAGCCAAGACCTAGACCGACACAGTTTGAACCGTTAGGTGAATGGGAAGACGAGATGTATGAACGAGAAAGGTACAGAGGTGTAAAGAATCATGGTTTTGTTCCTGGAAGGTTGTGGGGAGTGAATCATGAGGACAGAATGAAGCGTTGGAGATATGCTAACATGACAGAAGGGTTGTTTCCAGCTTTTACAGTTGAAGAGGGTACAGGAAAGAAGTGCGCAGAGAAAAAGAAACATGCAGAAAGGTACAGGTATGGAGGTAGCGAGACAGAGGATGAATTGCTGGAAGATATTTTAAACCGAAACCCACCTCCATATCAACAGAATTCTGCGGTGGTGACACCCAATGCACCGCCAACGGAAACTGGGAGGAATAAAAGTCCAGAACGAAGATACGAGATAAATAGGTCAAATGAACAGCTAAAAACCCCACAAAGTGAAAAATGTGACAGCGACAATGCAGCCGAGTTAGCAAAAACTACAAAAGAATTGACTGAGAAAATAAGAGAGTTAACAATGAACATGGAAGCTGTGACTGTGCCAGTGACAATAGGACCAGTAATACCAGTTTTTGAAAACCAGAAAATAGATGAACATTCCCTAGTCATCCCCATGAACTCAAATTTGCAAAGAATGAGAGAAGGAATGGAACTAGAAAATGAAGGGGCAAGAAATTTGGTCAGTTCATATAGACCGAGCCCACCTACTAATCTGACAGTAAACGAGAGTGAGATGAGGAGGATTCCTATGGGAACTGAGTCTGCATCAGAAACACCAGAGAGGAATAGAAATTGGATAGAAATAAATAGTACACCTGTAGGTCCAACTCCAGACGAATTAAGTGAATGGATAAGAAATCTGCAAAAGAAAGAGAACCAAAACCATTAGATGTAATTAGGCTCAAAATAGATATGGAAGAATTAATTTTGGGGACTATTGGTACAGAAAAATTGAAAACGTACCAAGACGACGAGATTATGTTCTTGTGCAAGAGCATTACTTGGAGAGTTAGAAATCTACATGACAAATTGGAAGAGACAGCGAATGAACTAGGAGTGGAATTTGTGAAAGTCAGGAGTTTACAGAAACCGTATAGGGTAGATTTTTGTGAGAAAGATATAGAAAATCTGAACACATCAGGACGGTTAACCCAGATAAAAGAACTGATTGTTTTGCTGAGAAAATGGGGTGATGTGGACAGATGGAGAAGCAGGTGGACTAAAAAGAATGAGAAAACAACTGACAAAGCATCTTTAGCTTTTGCGGTGACAGACAAGGAGTCGATTGTAAGGGAGTATCCCATGAGAGAAACTCCAGGAGGTAGTTATGTACATGTCCCTTGGTCCAGACAGGATATACTGTCATTTACAAATGACTTTCCAAAATTGAGAGAAAAACCTGTAGAATGGTACAGACAAGTGGAAAGGTTTGTCAAAGTTTCGAAGGTGTTGTGGGTAGATTTGGATGGATTATTTGACATTGTGGTACCAGTTGATTTATGGACAGAATGTAAAATCACCATTGATTGGCCAACTGTAGAATACCCAAGAGACGCAAAAACAGGAGCGCCAGGACCCGAGGTGATGAGGAAATATGATCAGGTTATTACTTTCCTGAAAAACAAAATTCCGCCCAAAGAAACTGATTGGGTAAAAATTGATAGAACTACGCAGGAGAGTAAGGAGTCTGTACATGCCTACTATGAGAGGCTACTTTTGGTCTTCAAACAGTATAGCGGTTATGAGACTCTGAATGAGAAGGGCATGAGTCATTTTGTATATAGATTTGTTTATGGATTGAAACCAGAAATAAGCAAAATGATTAAACAGCATATGATATGCTGGCAGAATAGTATAGTGGATGAAGTGTTGAGGTATGCCAAGTATTGTAGTGATGACATTGAATGCAGACAGCGTAAATTAAATGTGGGCACAAGTGAAAGTTGCAGAAAAACAAGAAGCTCAACTGAATAATCAGGTTAATGAGGCAGGACAAACTAAATCCAAACCGAATATAGGTAAAGGCAAAGGTCAAATGAGTATAGAGGAAGCAAAGAAGAAGTGGACATGCCACAACTGCGGAACGTTAGGGCATTGGAGAAACGAGTGTAAATTTCCTCCAAAAGCTAATGCAGAAAATCAATCATTAAATCCACAGGTGCAGAGTGAGGTGAGTTACCAACAGCTGCAGCAACCGCAGGTAGTTACTCAGCAGAGTCAGGTGCCACAACCACCACTACCCAAGAGTGTAAATCCACAGAGAAAGAGTGCAGAAACAGGATTCTACGGAGGAGAGCAGGTAACACAATTGCCGCGCGCAGCTGCGATATCGCAGTATTGGTTACGACAGGATGGGAATGAATCGGATGAAAGTTTATGACGGTGCCTAGGAGAGGAGGAAGAGAGCGTACTTGGCGCAACTCTAGAGGTAGATCAGCAAGGTCCATTTGTGGATGGAGAAGTGAATGGTGCAAATGTAACATTCCTTGTGGACACTGGAGCTACCCGTTCTACTGTCAGATCAGTGGAAATTCCAAGCCTTCCTCTCTCAGGTGAATATATCCAAGTTGTTGGTGTCTCAAATCAGCAAATTAAGGCGCCACTTACTAAATTAGTAGAAGTAAAAATTGGACCGTTCAGAGAAATGCACCGATTTGTGGTGTGTGATTGCAGTCCTGTAAATTTACTTGGACGCGATCTACTTTGCAAAATGAATTGCACCATCTATTGTACTCCGGATGGGATTGCATTTCAGACACCAGATGAAGATGTATTGTATAAATTGACAATGGCAGAATTAGAACCAGGAGTGAATGACTTGTTTCCTGTGTTTGATGTAGAACAAATCCCAAGTGAATTAAAAGAAACAGTCAAACAGGAGGTATGGGATTTTACAGGCGAAGACATTGGGTTAATGAGAGGAGTAGACCCCGTTAAAATTTCTGTTAAAGAAGGAACAAATTACCCAAATACTCCACAATATAAATTGACGCCAGAAATCATTGAAGGAATAACACCAGTAATAAATAAAATGATTGAACAAGGAATTTTGAAAGAAATAATGAGCAGTCCATGTAATTCGCCTATAATGGGACTGAAAAAGCCGAATGGAACATATAGAATAGTGCAAGATTTACGAAAGGTTAATAAAATTGTCGTTCCTTGTTGTCCAATTGTACCAAACCCTGCAGTAATACTGTATCAGATTCCACATGAGGCAGAATGGTACACTGTCATTGATTTGTGCCATGCATTTTTCGCTATCCAGTTACATCCTGATAGCCAGCCATTATTTGCGTTCAGGTTCGGAGAGCGTATTTTGGCATGGTGCCGAATTCCTCAGGGGTACACAGAAAGTCCCTCAATCTTTAATCAGATCCTAAAGAAATTGTTGGAAGATTTAAAAATGCCTGAAAAATCTGTGATGGTTCAATACATTGATGACCTATTAGTGGCATCACAAACCAGAGAGGCATGTGTTACTGACACCATTGCTTTACTGAACCATCTAGCAGGAGGAGGACATAAGGTGTCCCCATCGAAATTACAGTTTTGCCAACAAGAAGTTCAATACCTAGGTCATAAAATTGAAAAAGGAGTGCGAAAGGTAACGACTGAAAGAATAAAAATTATCAGAGGAATGAGGGCTCCAATGACACAGAGAGGTGAGAATGTTCCTGGGAATGGTTGGATATTGTCGACAGTGGATAAGTGGATTTTCGCTAATTGCAAAACCATTACAGCGATTGACAAAAAGGATGTTAAAGATCCATTTGAATTAAATGATGAAGAAATGAAGGCATTCAGAGAACTGAAAGCGAGACTGTGTGAAGCACCGGCACTGGGAATGCCTGACTATGAAAAAGATTTTGAACTGTATTGTAGTGAGAGAGATGGGTGTGCACTTTCAGTTTTAGTGCAAAGACATGGAAATATGAAAAGACCTATTGCATATTTTTCAGCTGTTTTAGACCCGGTAGCAAAGGCGTTGCCTGGATGTCTGAAAGCAGTAGCTGCTACTTGTGTGAGTCTGGAACAAAGTGAAGGCATTGTGATGGGATACCCACTGAGGGTATATGTTCCACATTCAGTCGAAATTCTCTTGACAAGATCCAAAACTCAATACATGACACATAGTCGGCTGACTAGGTACGAAAAAGTGATTTTACGTGCAGACAATGTAACCATTGACAGATGCACAAGTGTGAATCCTTCGACATCATTGCCGGATGAAGAGAGTGTGAAAGACAAAGATGAGATTGATCAATTGCTTGAACGTACTTGAATACTGTACAAAACCAAGGCCAGATATCAGAGATGAGCCTTTAAAAGAATCAGATTATGTGATGTTTGTGGATGGCTCATGTTTGAGGACAAGTGAAGGAGTTTTGAGTGCAGCGTATGCTGTATGTACAGTAGCTACAGTAATGGAAGCATCTTGTTTGAGAGGGATACGTTCCGCCCAAGTGGCTGAGCTGATTGCTCTAATACAGGCATGCAAATTGGGAAAGAATGTCCGAATCACAGTGATCACGGATAGCCAGTATGGCTTCGGAGTGGTTCATGATTTTGGGCAGATCTGGTCCCAAAGAGGTTTCTTGACGTCTGCAGGAACTCCGATTCGAAATGGTGAGTTTGTGAAGAAATTACTTGAGGCGATACAGCTGCCTAGACAAATTGCCGTGGTGAAGTGCAATGCACATAAAAATGGGGAAGACTACATAACCGTGGGCAACAACTATGCTGACGAAATAGCTCAGTATTGTGCCAAAAATGTAGTCTCACTGAACAGAAGAAGAGAAAGAGAGCATGTTTCATGTCCTTTGCTGTTTACTAACATTGTCGAAACATGGGATGAGGTGAGACAGTTACAGGAAGCAGCAGATGATGAGGAAAAGGATAACTGGATAAAAGCAGGATGCAGGAAAAGGGAGGAAGATGATGTTTGGGTTTATAGAGCTGAAAGACCAGATATGCCTGATAGCATGATTTCTGACAAGGCACGGATGTACCATGGACAAGCTCATATTGGAAGAGATGCAATGATCCGACTTTTCAGACAAACCTGGTATAACCCAAAATTCAGAGCCATAGCTGAAAGTCTTTGTCAAAGATTTCTTATCTGCCAACAGATAAATCCAGGAAGGAAGACAGTAGTGAGTTTAGGAACAATAGGACGAGAGGGAGGTCCTTTTACGAGAATGCAACTGGATTTTATAGAAATGGCCCCAAGCAATAGACTGAGGTATGTTCTTGTGGTCGTCTGTTTGTTTTCTCGTTGGGTGGAAGCCTATCCGACCAGAAGGAATGATGGGATTACAGTAGCTAAGCTCTTATTGAGAGAATTCATTCCAAGGTATGGTTTTCCAGTAACGATTGAAACAGATAGAGGAACACATTTTCAAAATGAATTAATTCAACTGATATGTGAAGCTCTTGGTATTAAACAGAAATTACACTGTGCATACAGACCAGAGGCTTCTGGAGTGGTAGAACAAGTGAATGGAACAATAAAGAATAGGTTAGGGAAAATGTGTCAAGCCACAGGACTCAAATGGCAAGATGCCCTTCCACTGGTGCTGATGACTTTCAGAAGCATATCTGATAGGAAAACAGGTCTGAGTCCCCACGAGATAATCATGGGACGAGCAATGAGACAAGCACATGTACCTGTCAACAAACTGCTGACTATAACTGATGATCTCGTGATGGATTATTGCAAAGGATTGGCTGATGTGGTACATTCTGTGTTTCATCAGGTTGGACCGGATGCGACCACTCTTGAAAGAAAACCAGCTCATGATTTGAATCCAGGAGATTGGGTCCGCATAAAAGTCCACAGAAGAAGAAACTGTTTGGTTCCTCGCTGGGACCAACCACGACAAGTGATCCTGGTAACAACAACTGCAGTCAAATGTGCAGGAGTGAAAAACTGGGTACATGCCAGCCACACTATCAGAGTTCTAGATCCTGAAGCTCGACCTGTAAGTCGACATCTGGAGATATCTGATACTAGTTCAGCATCCGATGCAGAAGAAGAAACAAACAGGGTTCCAGAACTTGAAGATCGACCTGTAAGTCGACATCTGGAAGACCCAGGTGCAAGTCTAACAACTGAAGAAGAATTTGAAATAGCAAAAGTTCCAGAACTTGAAGATCGACCTGTAAGTCGACATCTGGAAATATCAGACACCAGTTCAGCATCTGATACAGATCAATCAGATTGTGATGAAAAGCTAAAGAATAAATGGAAAATTGACATCATAAACGAAGAAACTGAACCAAGAGACAGTGACAGAGATCAGCCAAGCACGAGTTATGGTAGAGATTCTTCAGAAATTGAAAAATTAGACAAGAGAGGGATAGATCCAAATAGAGAGATAGAAAAATCGGAAGAACACCGAGGAGCAATAGGGACAGATACACAAACAAATGAACAGGGAAATATAGAACCAGATAGAGAGATCAACAAGAATCCGGAAGAACCTCGAGGAGGGATAAAAACAAGTGATCAAACAGAAAAGACACAGGAAGAAAAAGAGCAAGACAAAGAAGGTGAAATCATAAAGTTCAAAATAAGAGGAAATGAAGTAAGGTCTGAAACAGAATCAGAAGAAAGTGAAGGAGAGAGAAAACAGAGACTAGGACCAAGAAAAAGAACTTGGAGAGCTGAACGAGAAGAAAAAGAAAGTGAACCGAAAAGGCCGAGGAAAGGAGATAATTGGCCCCATGAAGTCAGAAGATTAAGATATAAAATCATAAAGATAAACAAAGATAATGCAGAACAAGTAAATGAGATAACAAGTCAAAAGGAACAAGAAAAACAAAGTGGAAAACAATTGCAGAAAACAAAAAGAGTAAAGAAAGTTCATTTGAAATATAAGTCACCTGAATGGCTATACATCGCATTGACTGATATCAAAGAAGAAGACATCACTCACGATAACCCCGAAGAAAGCTACAAACAAATGGGTGAAAGTGAAGTTCAACAAGTTTGAAGAGATTGAAAAGAAAAAGCCGGACTGGACATTAAAAACCTGAATAAGACAAGAAAGAGTTCTGAGAAGAACTAAAGAGAGTACCAAACGAGACAAAGTGAGAAAGTAGAGTGGCTGAAACGTCATTCAGAGGTGTGGTGACACATTTGCTGTACAAAAATATATATAGGTAGTAGAACAAGATGGTAGACACAGAGAATAGATGTGCGTTTTACGTAGATGGTGTAGAATGTGTTTCTTTTGTACAGGTTTATTAATGTTTGTATGGCTTATCTTAGCAATCACCATTCCAATTAGATTAGCTGTAGAAGAAACGTCCATATTAGAGAACAACACAAAGAAGGATAACATACAGAATACATCAACACTAATAGATAGTGCAGAGTTACATAAGGATAGATCTATAACAGATTTTTCAAAGAACGTTTTCACAAAATTATTATATGAATATGTAGAAACCATGGATGTATGAGATTGTTATGTTTGTATGCAATTACCTGCGTCTGTTTCCGAAGGTGTGACCTATCATCACCTTCCTTTGACGTATGGAATAACATGTAGTGTTTACGCTAGTTTGTTTTATAAAACAGGTAGATTACAATATTATTATACTGACATAAATAAGATTTTTGCAGAAATTCCTATAATTCCTGAATTGAACAAGGTGAAAGTAGCAAAGATGTTTGGTGAATTTTTCTTAGAAAATAAAGAATTGACATTAGATGATGTAGTTAAACATAACCTTACTTGTGAGTTAAAGAAAGAGGAAAAGGTATTTTTAGAGATGGTAGAAAGCAGAAGAGTAAAATTTCAAAGAAAAGTAGTAGAGGAAGAGATGAAAACACCACTATGGACATTTGAAAGAGAAAGTAATGATAAGAAAAAGACAAATGCAGCTATGACTTTAGATTGGCCCCAACAGGGAAAGTTGTGCATTAGTAGAAATAGAACTAGGTATGACAACTATTTCGTGGGTTCCAGTGATTGCCGAGACAATTATAAAATTTTAGGAGGATGGGGATTCAAAGGAGGAAAAGATCCAATATTTCCAGGGATCTATTATATTTGTGGAAACGGAGCATATTACAGGTTGCCGGACCATTGGTATGGGTCATGCTACTTAGGCCTGGTCTTTCCCAAAAAATTTCATGTAGATAGAGAAGAAAAAGGAACACACGAAATGGGTGCAACATTCACACGTAGAAAAAGGGAAAGTTTTTCAGAAATAGTGGGTGACATTTTTGGAGCAATGATACCAGCAGTGGGAATATCTTTGAATGCATTTAAAATTCGGAAATTGTCCACAGTAGTAGATCGTTTATCAACGAATACTGCTGGAGGGTTCTTGATGGTAAATACCGAGATGGTTGCCATGAGAGCTATGGTGTTGCAAAATCGACTTGCCCTTGACATTCTTTTGGCAAAAGAGGGAGAAGTCTGTGGAATGCTGAAAGTCCAACATTGTTGCACTTACATTCCAGATAAAAGTGAAAATATACAAAAGTATATAAAGAATATTACAAATTTGCACAAAGAACTTGTTCCACTGGAGGTTGAAAGTGCTTGGGAGAAGCTTGGTAAGAGTTTTTCCTCAATACCAAAATGGTTCACTGAAATAGGTAGTTCTATTGTAGGGAAAGTTTTGATATCAGCAACAGTAGTAATTTTAGTAGTGTTATTTTGGAAATTTTTTATTATATGTATTAAAAGGAGAAAAAGACAAAACAAAATGAAAAGAGAAAATAAGATAAAGAAAGAACGAGAATTAGGTGAAATAGAACTGGAAGAACTAAAAGAAAGCATGTATGAGAGAACAAAAAGACAAGATGAAAGGGATACAGATGTGTAAAACTAACAAGAAGCAAATGGACAAGAAACAATGCTATCAGTAAGATTGTGTAACATGGTTTTTGTGGTGATATTAAAAATCACCAAAGGGGGAGTTGATGGAGCAAGGTAAATAAGAAATTTTTGAACCCCTAATATTAATGCTAATAATTAATACTATTAATTGTTTTGATGACTAATCAACACTTTACGTCTTTTATAGACATCTTTTATAAGTGGTAACCGCAATTTATGTGCAAAAGATAACCTACTTACGTCTGTCAACGTGAAATAATAATAACATAATGGTTTGCGTACTAATTAGAGTAATGTTGCATGATTTGTGCTATGTAGAAAATTGTATTGTGGCTAAAGAATGCAAATGGTAAGTAAAAATAGCTCTACCCGCCGCTTTTGCTAGGTAACACCTAATTGGGGTACGTAGAATGACGGGTGGGAAACGAAAAGGCTTATTTTCTTTGTTTTTAATTATGATTGTGTTTGTTTTCATAATAGTTCGTTCAGGCCTGCTAGACCGCGCTGTAAAAATGGCCGCCGAGGCAGATGGGCTTAATGCGCAAGTGCAAAATGGCTTCCAAGTGGGAGAAAGCTGCGGAAATATGTCACGTGATCTGAAAGTAGAGCCCAGAATGAAAAGGATCAAGGTCACCATGACCTGTCACCAGAATGAGTGCCAAAAAGGGACTCAGCGAGAATACATGAGAACAAAAGATGCAGCCGTGAATTAACAATGAACTGTTTTAATAAGGATACAAAAGAAGATACATATGAGGAACTGTCAATCGGATTGGTAATGTCCTAAAACCGTGAGAAAGGACAAAATTAAGAACATTTTCAGAACTGGTTTGAACAAGGAGGGCAATGAGGAGATGCTTGCCACCCCTCCAATGGACCAATTAGCGTGAATCTCGCCCCCAAAGATTGAAACATTTCTGTTTAGTAAGCTAGTAATAGGGTATTAGAGGACCTACTCTTAGGTAGGAGGAGCGCTATTCATACATAATTTTTGAGCACTGAACTTTGACGCTGGAGAATCGCTGCTATTTTCTATAGGCCATTTTCTTTTTTAATTAATCTTTTTGCTTTTAAATCTGACTGGGAAGGAACGAGATTGATGCGGGAAACCTGTATAGGTGGTCCGTCGAGGAGGCCTGTTTAGCGGGACAGTCAGTCAGTTTTTGGGAGTTCTATGCTGTGATCTGCTGTGACGAACTTTATTTTTCCATCTAAAAGGGTATACATAAATTCTCTGAAGTTTATTTCTTATAATGATAATAAATGTATTAATTGATTAATAAAATTGAGACTTTTCCTATGCAATTTTAAACCATTAGATAAACTTTATTATAAATTAAAACTACAAGTCTGTGGTTCTTTAGCTCAATAATAAATGCAAATGTTTAATAGGTTAAAGTGATTGAGCTGGTCTTAATCACCATCAACTGATTCCTACTAGTTGGTCCATCGACCAATAAGCGGAATACCTTGATGTTTTAGAAACCGACAGGATTAAGCTAATTATGTATGATGTTTGAGAAATTATCTTGTCAACTTTAAAAAGGTATCCCGTTCTCTTCCAGCAGTCATTTAACTTTTTCTCCTAGGTAGAAGTGGATGAGATCCAGGGAATATTTGAGTGAGTGAATGTATATGCGGTGTTATGGGCCCCACCGTCATATTGGTATAGTTGTTGAAAAGGAGTGTTTTCAACCTGGATGTTATGTCCACAGGAGAAGAAATTATATTAGTCACGCTGGATCACTAGCTACATAATAATAAAAAAGTGGACTATCTTTCATATCATTGCCAGATAATTCAGCAGCTAAACTTCAAGCTGCTAAAATGGAATCTACATAAAAGGTTTTTTTTTCCGATAAAGGAATCTTTGAAAACTTCAGAGGAGTTTCTCACAATAAATAATGCTTGAATTCTTCGCGGACAATAAGACTTCTATAAAGCCTGATCATTCCATTGAGCAATCAGCTACCAGGGCAAATGAAGGAACAGTGAAAAAGGTAATTGAAGGTATGATAGTATAATGCAAAAACAATTTGCGTACTTCAAACAACCGTAGCCAAGATAACAAAATGGCTAGGAAAGCAATGTTTGGAATTACGTATATTATCTATTGAAGCAAACCGCAACAAAGGAAAACAAGCTCTTGGATACAACAGAACAGAGCATAGTGGCAACACACAATTCCGCACAATTTAAAAGGGATATTTGTTCCTTTGAAGGTGTTTACTACTAGTTTAAAGGGAAATGTGGCTGTGAAGGATGATATTCTTAAGAACTGTTATGAGAAGCTATTAACAGAAGAAATGGGTGGAATTCATAGCTTCCTGAAAATTCTTGAATTACAGTATTAAACAGCAACTCGGATCTGAAAATACAGCTGAGGAAATACTAGAGGAGATAACGAGTTGAGCAGCACTAAAGCCTAGGACCCATTTCGACTTCCTGCTGAATAGCATAAAAAGGAAACATATCTACTCTACAATATACTCTGGGGCAGATTTACAAGAAAGTGACGCATCTGTAGAGATGCGTCACTTTCCCTGCGCCACTCTGAGAAACCCTTGTGCCACCATGGATGCGCTGTATTTACAATACGGCGCACCATGGTGCAAGGATTGACAGATGCGTCAGAAATTCTGACGCATCTGTTGGGGCAAAAGTCACGCATTGCTGGAGTCGTGTCGCAAGCACGACGCAACTCCAGCAATGGATTTTGAGGCCTATTCCCACAACAGTACGTCACTCCTTACGCCTGCTTCAAGCAGGCGTAAGGAAGCAGGCGTAAGGTTTTGACGCAGTGGCGTCCTAAAAGTGACGCAGTGAAATCTTGTAGATTTCACTGCGTCACTTCTACTAGGCTTTTTTGCGTGGGAACGCCCATCCTGCATACATTATACCTGACGCAGGTATAATGTGACGCAGGGCTTTACAACGTGACGCATCTCCCTAGATGCGTCACGTTGTAAATGGGCTGCATTTTTACACCGCCGCTGCGTCACAAAAAGTGACGCAACGGCGGAGCAAAAATGACACAAGGGGCTTGTAAATCTGCCCCTCTATTTATAAAGCTATCATGAATAGCCTGGTAGAGCTGAAGCAGAAATAATAGTTGGTGAGGATTTCAATGCAGTGATGGAGGCAGCGAGGAACAGATCTAATGATAAAAAGGGTGAGGGTTGAGACTTTTTCTGACTCCTTCAAAAACTCCCTCAATCAAGTGGGGCTAATTGACTCGTGGAGACAAGCGCACCCTACATATGCAAGGCTAGACTATGTCTCACCTGGCGAGACGGAGCAAACATATATGAGAGGCTATGATACACCAGATTGGCATCTCAGATGATGACTGGTACCGCCAGAGTTCTCTTGGGGGCTCCCGGGAGTAAGCAGGGGACCAAGCACCTTAATGACCCACTATTAAGGGACATGTTGCCTGAGGATGATATTAAGGAGGCTATTGAACATTTCCTGGCCTACAATGAAGATGGAGGCAGCCCATTCAAACACTGTGGGACATGCTAAAAGGAGTCCTTAGAGGAATCTTCATAGCAGCAGCCTCTGACTGTAAGAATATAAGAGAAGGGAGACAGAATGTTTCCTGGATGTGAGCATCAGGATCTAGGATGGAAACCCAAAACTTCAACTAAATTTGGAGGGTGATTAGAGAGGCACAACAATAACTGAGGGCTTTGGATATAGACTGAGCAGAACACTATCTGCTTGAGAAAGCAGAAATACAATGGAGGGGATGATAAACCTGGAACATTAATAGCAGCCTGACTAAGGGCCAAAGTGGTCAGCAAGAAAGAGAAGGTCCTCATTGAAAGCGAGGGGATGAGAATCTCCAGAGATGCAGACATAGCAGATTGCTTTAAGTAATACTACTATGACCTCAACTAGGAGCTGACTAGAGCATTCAGGAATGCACAGTGAGCACTGGGGCCAGAAAGTTATACATCACTGTTCTAACGAACATTTTGCCCAGTGTTAGCCCCATCTTAACACTCCTGTTTAATGAGATAGGGAGCCAGGACTAGGTGCTGGACTCCATTCTAGACACCACGCTCACCGTGATTCAGATAAAGGGGAAGGACCCCCAAGCTCTGAGATTCTTACTGCCCAATCGCCTTTTTAAATACAGATTCAAAGCTATTCATGGGAGTGTTAGTCAACAAACTGGCTCTGATTCTACTTAATATAATGGACTCAGATAGGTCAGGGTTCGTAATGGGGAGGCAGAGTGAGGACAATAATAGGAAAATTCTACAAATAGTGGAAAACATACAGCACACTGAGAAGAAGGCGATTCTAGTTTCCCCATATGCTGAAAAGGCATTTGCTCACCTCAATTGGGTCTATCTTAAAGAGTCCTTAGAAGTCACTTGGTTGGGACCCTCTTCTTTAGATGGGCACAGGCTAGTTACAGATGCCCAATGGTGACAATCAGAGTTAGTGTGTTGAATTTGGCCTCCATTACAATCACCAGTTGTGCTCAACAGGTATTCCCCCTGTCTCTGTTGCTCTTTGCCCTGACAATGGTGGAGTTTGCTTCCTATGTCTGCCACAATAAGATAGTGAGGGGGGTCTGTTTATGCAGCAACAAATTTAATTTGACAATGTTTGCCTTTGATGTCTTGGGTTCTCTATCGGAGCATCAGACATTGCTGCTGGACCTTCTAAGAGAATTATATAGATAACGTCTCAATCACAGGCTTTAAGATCAATCTAGCAAAGTTGGAGTCCTTAGCATTGAGAATCCTGGAAAACATGCTTGAAGCCCTACAGAGAGATTTCCCACTTAGGTGGGCTCTGAAAGCGTTGGTATTTTGATGATCATGGTCAACCAATCCATCTCCAAGGTAATAACAAAAATCTGATCCAGCCCAAAAAACTGGAATCAAGGTACCTTTCCATGGACAGAGTGCATGGCCTTTGTAAAAATGACAGTTCTCCTCATAAAGCTCTATTTCTTCTAAACAATCCCCAACCCCATCACACAAAGCACAATAAAATTCTTCCAATCTCTGTTAAATTATTTTATCTGATCAAGAAGGGAGGCTAGAATAAAATATGCCAAGATGTATCTACCAACAAAGGAGGTCAGCTTAGATTTCTTGTGGCGGTCAATTTAGATTCCCTGTGAAGTGAGAAAAAAAGAAACAGAAAAACACTGGTGCTGGATAGAATATTAGATAGCCTGTAATTCACAATGGGGTGTACAGTGGTTGGGAATAGTCACAGAAGCTGGGGTTAGTATTTCTTGCCAATAACAAGGGCAACGCTTGGTGTCTAGGAGAAGGTGGTGAAGGCCAGGGGATTTACATCATTCCCATCTCTATTCACAATCCAGACTTTACCCCTGGTACGGCCATGGGTGAGTTTACAATGTGGCTAGAGGACAGAGGCATGATTCATATTTCATGCAGTGCAAATTAAATCATTTAAAGATCTCAAAAGGGAGTATGGCTTTATGGCTTTAGAGAGCTAGAGATGATACACTACTATCAGGTACAACACTGGGTACTACAGCCAGAAATAAAGGCAGGAGCATCAAGGACCTCACAAACTCCAAAAAGTGGATGATTAGGAGACAATGAAAAACACCTGCACTTCTTCATTTTCAAAGACTTGATTAATACCATTGGGTAGATAAATCAGACACCCAGCTATGATGGGAGAAGAAACTAGGTAAACCATAACATTGATAGGTGATCTCTGGGCCTGACGACAAGTGGCTCTGGGAGCTTATGCTGGTTGACTCTGCCGGGCCTGCATGCTGAGATGGGCGGTGTGGCCTTCTGGAAGGGATTGGAGCATCTAGGGATTGCTATGTGGAGGTCCCCCTGCCTTTCTGACTGCTGATGGAAAAGGTGGAAGGGCTCAGGGGGACCGAGCGACACCCGTAAAGAGAGAGGCTGCTGCAAGGGAAAAGAGTTTTCCCCCGGCGGTGCAAGGCCTCTGGTACATTTGAAGCCTAGTTGGGCACCAATGTAAGGAATCTTCTGGGGGCGATCCTCGGGGCCTTGTGGGACCTGAGCTACAATGTATAGTGAAACAGAGGAGGGCAGACCCCCATGCCTGAGTGCTCTGGAATGGTTGCGCTCTTGCAGATTGGGCTGTGCACACCCCATTACTGATGCGAACAGTGATCTGAGCGCCCCTGTAATGATTCAAACATTATGTTCTTTCTCTCCTTCACTGTTGGGGCAATTACGCAGGAAATTACCTCAGTGGGGGAGGAATTACGGCTAGGTGCCAAGGGCAATGGCTTGGGCAGGGTTATTGTTGATGTTCCAGCTAGCACTTTGCAGCACCTCTTGGATGGTTCCAGGTTTACCCCTGACCCAATGCCGGTTGGTAACATTCACATGACTTAGTTAGTAGTGCACCAGCCCTGCGGGGTAGACCTGTGGACTGCCCTTCCCCGGCAAGGAAGATAAGGAGGATTTATGACTCTGTAAAAAAGGGGACTGTAAAATCTTTATTTGGAGGGGTGGGGGCCTAATTGTTGCCAAATGAGTCCCTGGACAATTTACTTTACTTTTAAGAACCAGGAGAGCCTTGTAGTTAGCGCCTTAAAGTTATGTAACCAGAAACGTACTATGACCCAACATGCTATTACAAATTTACCTGAGTTCTATAGATCCCCTGTTAATGAAGAGACCTCTGTTAGCCCAACAGTACTAGATTAGGGATAGGCTGGGCTCTAAGACGTCTGGTGTACAACAGCTGTGATCTGACTCTTCCCAGCCTTCTAAAAGCACAGCACATTCTGTTGGTAAAAGGGGGTCGCGAATAGGGGGAGTGTTTCATGGGCTACTCTTTTGGTTTAAAGCCTCAGTGCCATAAATGTACAAGGTTCTATTGGGCACTTGGTGTCACATTTAGCTAACCACAATTTTAATAAGGAAGAGGGTATAGTTTGTTTGGTCTTTACAGATATCCAAAGATCGTCATCTCCACCAAATATCCTCAACTTACCGCCAGCAGCTTCTCATTTGTCCTTGTTTTGGCTAAGGTTCCACCACTCAAAGATAATTCCCCTGAAAATTTTTCACAGATGAGAAATAAGGTTGTTCACTGTATAGATGGGCACCTGGGGGGCAGCTCCCATCTTTTCAGTTATATTAATATGGTAAGGAGGGTTTCATGGGTTGGAAGGGACCCTACAAATCTGCAGGGTGACTACTTTGTGATATGTTTTAACAATGCCTCAATGGCTGGTCATTTGGTATCAGAGGTATCTCCTAGGTAGGGAGCTTATCCAGGCATTTTAGCCCTCCCCTCTTTTAATAAAACCCATTTGCTCATTGGTTTTGAATAGCACCAGCTGCATATGATCCATGCATTCTGTAGTTCAATAAATGAACAATCAATGGTGTACCTACCTTGAATAGATTTGAGTGTGAAGGGTGACCAACTAATTTTAACTGCTCTGTCTTTTAAATTGTAAAATTGGCTGTGTTTTATTTTTATTTACCAAATCGTGTAGATTGTTACCCATTAGTTTTTATAATGCCAACTGTTAACAACGTATTCATAATCATGTCTGCTCCCTCAGATGTTTTTTATAGAGATATATTATTCTTGACACAGTTTATACTCCAATAATGTTGATGGGTGATTTTACTTGACATGTCTGCTTCAAATGTCCCCTTGTGGACGATGGTCTTTATGAGACTGCAGTACTCAATGAACCACATTTTAATCATACGCAGCAGGGCAAAATGATGAACTTTTAAATAAAATACATATAGATGTTGTGTCTACCCTGAATATTCCAACCTTTAATGGCAGAGGGTATTCCAAGCTGATTTACTTTATTTTGCTTCACCCACTTTGATTCAATTAATAAGAAATGATGAGGCTTTATGGGACACTCTGGGTGACCATATTCCTTTCATTGCCTCACTCAAGTGGTGTCTGAAGTCAAATTCCATTAATTATTCTTTTAGTGGGGTGGAGACCATTCATTATCAAGGTCAGAGACTAACAACAGCTAAGGTTTTGTTTGTCTATTCAATGAATGTTTTACTAATTTAAAAATTTCTAATTGAGGCCTTAAAAAAGAACCCGAGGGGCAGATGTAGAGTAGCCTCCTGTCTTGTCAGTTATAAAAAGCCATGGAGATCATAAAACAACTTTGCAACAGGAGGCATGGGATCAACCTATCTGTCCCAGTAGCAATGGGAATGGTTCAATGTTATGGGAGGTAACTAACCGCCTATTTTTAAACAAGAATTGGGGCCCTCGTTATCGTCACACATTCTCCCTGAAACTTGGGTTAGGCACTTTGAAGTTACCTACGATGTACCCATTTCTGAAATTGAGACCTATGATTACCTTTCGCCAACTGGTGATTCTAAGATTTCTTTCCTGTGAGAGGAGGCAAGGGATGCTCGTAATGGGTTGCAAAGAAATAAAGCCCCGGGCCCTGATGGGAATTCTTTGGGCCTGTATAAGTTCAATGTACAGCTTTGGGCTCCTTTAATTTCCATTTACATTAATGTAACAGCTAGGCATGGCCTCCCTTCCGCCTGATCATAATTTGTGATTGTGCCAGTGTTCAAAAAGGAAAATAACGATTTTCCTGGTTACTACTGCCCTATTTTAGTGATAGATTGTATTGTCAAGATTATAGGGCAGATGGTTTAAACCATGTTTTATGACATGGACCAAAGATCATCATAATTTGTCAGATGTTTTTAGACCTGACCTAGGGACTGTTGACTAATGTTTAAACTTGCCCTTAATCATTAATAAATATACAGTGGCAGAACAGTGATCCATACGCACAGCCTTTATGATTCTACGTTTAGTGTTTGATAGGGTTAGCAGGGATAAACTCTGGACCTTTATGAGTAATATAGGAGATGAGGCAGACATTGATTACTTCTTGCGTGATTTGCACTTGAATTTGACAGCCTCGGTCAGATATAGCGATAGTGTTGAATGCACTGAGCACTTTAACATAAAATGGGGAGTGTGCCAGGGCTGCATTTTGGTGCCTTTGATGTTTACGCTAAACATCTATCAGTGGGAATGGGTGTTGATTGACAAGGGGCAAGACATGCCACTGGTAGGTAGGAGGTCCATTACAGCATTGCTTTATGCTGATGATGAAGTTCTTTGATCTAAAACTGGATTAGGTTTAAGTACCTTCCTGATTTTTTGGTGAGTTTTATGGACAGCTTGATTTAGGAAATCTCATGTTATGTTAATTTGGCCCCCAGACTGACCAAATCCAGAGCGTACTCTATTAAGGGCAGTCATTGCATCTGGGCTGTTATGTTAGTTGGCCCCCAGACTGACCAAATCCACAGCGTACTCAATTAAGGGCAGTCCTATTGTCCGGGCTGAGTCATTCCCTTAATGAGTGATATTTGACTACTTGTTAATATTAAAAAAGTTGATGTTAATATGAAAAACGATACATTCATGTATGAGAACGAAACCGCATCTTTATTATTGAATTTGCCCTTTGTGAACTCCACATCAACCTGGCTCGCAATAAGTAGTCAGGCAGGCTCTGAGACCTAGGTCACTGATTGATAGGTCATACGTGGGGTGGCACATACCTGGTAAACAAATGCATGAATAGGAAATCCCATATCAATCCTACACATAGGCACAGTGATATCACAATGGTCCAGGGAGATTGGCCCCAATAAAGCACACATGGTCGGAGGGGAATGCATGCTCTCAAAAACACAATAAAGTCAGATGCCACATGAGTTAGGAACAAATAGCCTGTCAGGACACAGCACTTGCAGCGATCACGCACTCCATATGCTGGACATCAGGACATGTTGATCACTGGCCGCACTGTGCCCATGCAAGGTTGAGGCCCACCGGTTCTTTCCATAGACAATTAATTCATGACTCCAAAGGCAGCAACTACATTCCTTACCTTACATGGATCTCCGGAAATACTTTATTGCATACAATGAAATGTATAAAAAGGCCGCAGACCAATTGTAAATTGAGACAGTTCTCAGACCCTGCAACTGTAAGTGTTCTCCCCGCCGCTTTGTTCAATTAAACAAACTGTTCATGTTTTGCCAAATGCCTCTTCTCTCTTGTTTTTTCAAGGTATTTCATGTTCAAGCAACAAACTCTAATACCTGACCTACATTATTAATGTCTAGACAACATGCATTTTCCAGGAGTATTGCATCTGTTTTCATTTTTGCAATTAGCTGGGCCGTGAGATGTTAGATGCCATGCTGAAAATCTATAAAGGCAACTGTGTTCCCATTGCTGCTTATGGCAGTGACATTTGGCAGTTTGTAAATTCTTCCTCATTACAAATAGTTGAAAATGTGTGCATAAGAAGACACTTCCTCATAGTTCAGCTTCATTTGTAATTCAAAAGGAATTGGGACAAGATTATTTGAGAGTCGTTATGCATCTGCAACCTTTGCATTTGTGGCTTTCAGATTGGTTGAGACTAGTTAAATCATTTAATTATAAATGATTGCCTTTGTCTAGATCAAAGGGCATATTTACTAATCTTTCAGGCAATGTTCCAATTTTACAACGGTCTCCCCTATATCTGCCACCAAATGCCACATATTCCGTTCAATGGGATATGTGGCATTTGGTGGCAGATATAGGAGAGACTGTCAGAACCGCCATAATCCTCGTGTAGCAAAATCCTTGCCAATGTGAAATTGGAACATTTCAAAATGGACAACTATTGATTACTCAAATCTTTGTTGCAGGTACGTGCTACAACAACAAGGGATGTGTGGCCGGGCGAGGGATACAGACTTGGAAATAAAAGTGTCAATTCCATTGGAGACAATTGTTGATGACTGCAAAATGCAACTAAAGAGCCAGAATAACATGCGATTTGCTCCCACTGAGGGATAAATACTGTTACTATAACAATTAAAGACGAATGCGGATGGGTTCGTGCAACATTGCTATGTTGTAATATAGCGGTTAATAGACACTGAGATGGCGCCAGTGAGAGTGTCCGATTCATGGCAATACTGCAGTCCTCCGTCAATGCCTCAGATGAATCATCCAATAAGAGCGAAGCACTGAGCTTAAAGGAAATGGATGTGAAATTGACTAAACCTTTATTGAATCAACATTGAGAAAGGCACTATTTGCTGAAACGCGTCTGTTGGATGCAATAAATGGTGCCTGAAACCTGAGGAGTGCTCTTCTGTCCTTTGTTGGATATTTGGTGGTGAATATATATATATGTATATATTCACTGAAAAAAACCAGAGGTTTCAGGGACGTTATAGTTAGTTGGACATTTCACTCGTACAAAACCAGAGAAATTTGGCCGTTATAGTTAGTTGAGCTAACTATAACTCACGCCCCCGCAATGCACTGCTGATGACGTCACATATTACATCATTCATGACATGGTCAGTGACATCACTGATGACATCTCAAATGACATCACTGATGACATCATCCAGTGAATGTGTGTTTCTGTAAAGTTTAAATATGTTTTATATATATATATATATATATATATATATATATATATATATATATATATATATATATACCAAGGTGTTTTGAAGAAAGAGTGGGTGGATAAGTGTCTGAATGGATGATTTAGTAGGTGCGTGACTGTCTGTATAAATGAGTGATTAAACGTGTCTTGCTGAATGCATGGGTTAGTGACTAAACTGTGTAAATGTCGGCATCAGTCTGTCAGTTGGTGTGTAAGCGGTTGCATGGGTTGGTGAGTAGCTTAATGTGTGTCTGTATGGGTTATTAATTGGTTGTCTGAGTATTTGTATGGGTGCCTGAGTGTCTGTGTATGTGTTACTATCTATATGAATAAGTGAGGTGGTGTGTGTATAACTGTATAGGTGAGAAAATGGCAGTTTTTTTTATTTTTGAATTTCTTAGAAACTACTGAACGGATTTACACCATTTAAATAAAGCACGCTTTCTAGACCAAGACCTACATTTTTGCCAAATTTGGTGTAAATCCGTTCAGCAGTTCGGGCTGTAACCTGTTTCAAAATTCCTATGGAAATTAACATGGGGAAAACGTGTTTTGGGACCCTCCTTTTTTCTCGGCCCCCGCTTGACGAATCACCCCGAAACTTTCAAGACAGGAGCTGACCAGACCGCCCCATTAGTTTTGAAAATTTCGCGAGATTCGTCAAACGGCGCCAAAGATATTGGCAAAAGAAAAAACGCTTTTTGAATAGAAACAAGGTCCTAACTATAACTACCTACTGGCGACCGCCAGTAGGTAATATATATAGATATATCTATATATCTATATATATATGTGAGTGTTGGAGCATTTAAGTGACTATGGGGCATATTCTCAAGGAGCTATCGCCGAGTTAACGGCACGTCAACGCAGCCAAAGTCGAGATAAAGTTATCGCCCCATTCACAAGCTGGTGCTAACAGCCCATAACACCAGTTTACCTGCGACAGTAGTCGCAAAAAACATTGCCACAGAGGAACCCGGCAACTAACGCTAATGAGATGCAGGGTAGGTGTTCCCGAGCAACAACCCGCGACAATACCACAACGCAACTTTCTCAACAGCCAGCCACATCGGCGATAAGAACACAAAACAGGCGATACGGCGCGTTACCAGCAGGAAACTAACACCTGCTCTGACCTGGTGCAAAGTCGGACGACAACCTGCACAAGAAAAGGGAGCCCAGTTCACAGCCACACCTGAAGAACAACAGATGCCATGGAGCTACTCCTCATGCAGCTCGGAGCCCCGAGAGGGCCACAACACCCACCCCCACCACTTCCAGGACCGCCCCCCCCGAACCCCCTCCCTGCCACCCTCCCGGCCCCCCCACCACCTCCCCCCGGATCACCACAGAGGCAGTGCAGACAAAGACAGCGGACCTTCCGGAAACGCACCAGCCTCACAGACCTAACACCAGAGAATGTCATTGCCCACTACAGACTCAAAAGGTCAACCATCCTCCGCATCTGAACATCATTGCCCACCGGCTGACAGTACCAACACAGCGGACAACCAACATCCCACCTCAGACAAAGCTGCTGGCCGTGCTGCACAAGTTGCCCTCTGGGACATTCCAACCAACAACCGCCAGAGTCGGAGGAGTCTCACAGCCAGCCCTATCCAAGTTCCTCAAACCTGTCCTGGATGCCATCACCAGCTTGGTACCCCAGTACCTATACTTCCCCCACACTGCACAGGAACAGCTGGAGACCAAGCAAGGCTTCTACGCCATAGCTGGCTTCTCGCACGTGTTGGGGGCAATTGACTGCACACATGTCCTACTTGTGCCCCCTGCAGACACTGCACACAATTAACGCAACAGAAAGCACACGCATTCCATCAATGTGCAGGTAATAGTGGACCACCGGGGACTCTTCACCAACGTCGTCGCCAACTACCCAGGCAGTGTGCATAATTCATACATCTTCCAACAGTCCATCATCAACCGGCGCTTCCAGGATGGCACCTATGGGAATGCAGTGCTCGTTGGTTAGTACCAAATGAACACACCACACACCTCAACCCCACAATCATGCAACTCACAACTCTGGCAATGCTCACGTCACATACTCGAATGCAACATGCCCACACACCATACACGACAGCACAACGTACTGCGGCAACCTGGGCTGGCCATGTACATGAGCCATCAACGGCATGGCACCTCAGCCACACAATGGCAGTATGTGGGGAGAGGGGGGAACCAGGCATGTGCGAAGGAGGCAAGTGATCCATGAATGCGAATGCACACAATGCCAAGTGTGTCGTGGAAGTGCTGGACAGACCGCAGTATGCAGACCACAGACAAATCCATGTCAACATATACTGCTGGTGGTGGTAGTGTTGTGGACAGTGGACGCAACCATGTCACCCCAGAAAGTGGGGAAGATCTCGGAAATGTAGCTTGTTACGTCCCCCCTGTATGCGTGTGCGGAGTGGGCTTGCCCGGCGTATGCCAGGCCAGCATAGGGGTGTGAATAAAAAGCACGTAGACCTGGGCGTGGGCCTCTTCCGGAATGGCCAATGTGTCTGCCAGGGCGGCGCCTCTCACCCCGCCACAAGGCCGACGCCGTGTGCAGCGGAGCCTGCAATCCTGTGCGCCTGCCACAGCCCGGGCCGCTGGTCCCCGAATCAGTCCCGTCCACCTTCTGTGCACGAGATCACAGTGTCGTTGTCAGGCTTGTGGACATGCGCAGACAGGTATGACAATGGTGTGCCGTAGGAGTGCAAGTGATGCAACCGCGCTACGCACACTAGTGAATGGTCTCGTGGGGAGGGTGGAGCAGCTGTGAGGCTACGAGATACACATTGATGATGCTCATTTGCAACAAGCAGTACATGTCATGCAGTAATCACAGAGTCACACATATCACGCACCAATGAACCAGTGAGCCTGCCAACACATCATGCAGAACCAACTTCTGACTCATGTCTCTCTGCACTGTCACAGGTGACCAAGGATATGCACTCTGCACTTGGATGATGACACCCCTCCGAGCCCCGAACACACAGGCCGAGAGGCAGTACAATGCGGCCCACAGACGCACCAGGGGCATCGTGGAATGCACATTTGGCATGTTGAAGTCACGTTTCAGGTGCCTGGACGTCACGGGTGGGAGGCTCCTGTACAGCCCAGACATCGTGTGCAAAATGATCATTGCATGTTGTGTGTTGCACAACATATGTGTGCGCAGCAGGGCCCCATGGATACCAGTGCCAGATGCACCGGACGATGATGATGAGGATGAGGCAGGTGGACCACACCCCACTGCAGCCGCAGCAGGGATAGCCCATAGGAACACCATCATTGACAATTTCTTCACATGAGCATGTCACATTGCGACTGTTCTTGGCAATCATGGGACAGTACTAATTGACCACAGGCACAGCATGTGCAAATAAATGCATTCTGAGTACATATTCCCTGGGTGCATGTCACTCATCTGTTCAGGGACATCACACGGACAAGTGTGTGTGCGACATGTGTTGCTGCAAGTTTTGTCATTTGTTCATGGATGGTGGGTGTGTCACCTCTGTGCAGGGTGGCTGTTTAGGGTGTCACGTATTCGGACTGCCAGTTCTGTGTGTCGCAGTTAGTGGGGAATCCCACTGCTAGGTGTTTCACGTGTGTCCATGATAATTCCATTTTGGCTGCCATTTGTGTCCTATAGGTGATGACAGGGCTCCTCTTGGGGTCAGATATGTGCCACCATGATGCAGGGATGCCCCCTGTGACTCAGGTCCCACGACATGGGCAACATGTACATAGGCGGGAGTCACTGCCCCTACCTTCGTCCACGCTTTCATGGTGGATTGGTCATGGTCATGACACGTCTGTGTGCAGGAGGGGTTGCTTGACCCTCTGCAATGTGAAGGGGGGATGCGGATTCAATGTGTGTTCCATGCATGTTTAGGCATTGGCGTAGTTTACAAGCAGACTGCATGTCAATGTACGTTGTGACTGTGAGGAGATGCCTGTTTGATGCGGGACAATGGACATTTGTTCTACGTCACGGATGGGGATTGTGCTCGTACATTGTCATCTCGCCTTTTTTTTGCTCTTCTTTTATGGTGCATTTTCCCGCATGACGCGTGGGATTTGCAGGCCTATCGCTGGTTATCACAGATTTTTGTATCGCGTTTGGCGTCATCGCTACTATTTTCGCGTTGGGGTTTCGCGTTTTTCCGGCATCGCGTTGGTTTGAACGCGTTCATTTGACGCGTTATCGTGTGACTATCGCATGGTACCGCCGTGTTGGGAATAGCACGTTAACATGGCGTTGTTTTCACGCGATGGACTGCGATGTGCAGAGTTGCGTTAAGATAAACTTGCGGTGGGTATCACACGTTCTTGAGAATATGCCCCTACATGTGAGAGTGAGTGATTGTGAGAGTGGCTGTATGGATGAGTGTGTGCTTGTGACAGTGATTGTTAAAGAGAGTAAGTATGTGTTACTATCTGTATGAATAAGTGAGGTGGTGTGTGTATAACTGTATAGGTGAGTAAATGGCAGTGTTTTTTATTTTTGAATTTCTTAGAAACTACTGAACAGATTTACACCATTTTAAAAAAAGCACGCTTTCTAGACCAAGACCTACCTTTTTGCCAAATTTGGTGTAGTTCCGTTCAGCAGTTCGGGCTGTAACCTGTTTCAAAATTTCTATGGAAATTAACATGGGGAAAACGCTTTTTGGGACCCCCCTTTTTCTCGGCCCCCACTTAACGAATCACCCCAAAACTTTCAAGACAGGAGCTGACCGGACCGCCCCATTAGTTTTGAACATTTAGCAAAGATTCGTCAAATGGCGCCAAAGATATTGGCAAAAGAAAAAACCCTTTTTGAATAGAAACAAGGTCCTAACTATAACTACCTACTGGCGACCGCCACCACCACCGGTTTCAGGGACGTTATAGTTATAGTTAGGCTGACATTTTACTCATACAAAACCAGAGAAATTCAGCCGTTATAGTTAGCGGAGCTAACTATAACTCACGGCCCCGCAATGCACAGCTGATGACGTCACATATTACATCACTCATGACATGATCACATCTCAAATGACATCACTGATGACATCTCTGATGACATCATCGTGTGAGTGTTTCTAAAAAGTTTAAGAATGTTATATATATATATATATATATATATATAGATATATATATATATGCCAAGGTGTATTGAAGAATGAGTGGGCGTATGAGTGTCTGAATGGATGATTTAGTGGGTGCATGGCTGACTGTATAAGTGAGTGATTAAATGTGGTTTAGTGAATGCATGGGTGAATGACTAATCTGTGAGAATGTCTGTATCAGTCAGTCTGTCAGTTGGTGTGTAAGTGGCTGCATGGGTTGGTGAGTAGCTACATGAGTGTCTATATGGGTTAATGATTGGTTGTCTGAGTACCTGTATGGGTGCCTTAGTGTCTGTGTGGGTGGGTGGGGGTCTGTGTGACTCTCTGCATGGATGTGTGAGTGGGTGATTCACTGGGTGTATGGGTTCATGAGTGCATCTGCAAGGGGCAGTATGGGTGAGTAAGTGTGCGTATGGCTGTGTTGGTGAGTGAATGGATGTCTCAGTGGTATATGTGTGAGTAACTACATATGTGAAAGGCAGTATATGTGAGTGTTGGAGCATTTAAGTGACTGTATGTGAGAGTGAGTGATTGTGAGAGTGGCTGTATGGATGAGTGTGTGCTTGTGTCAGTGATTGTTAAAGAGAGTAAGTATGTGTTACTATCTGTATGAATAAGTGAGGTGGTGTGTGTATAACTGTATAGGTGAGTAAATGGTAGTGTGATTGATTCTTTGGGTGAGTGACTAGGTGTGTGAGTAACTCTATGGGTAAGTTGTGGTGTGTGAGTTTCTGTATGGGTGTATGAGTGCATATATCAGTGGCTGTATTGATTAGTGACTGGGTGTATGAGTAACTGTATGGGTGAGTGAGTGGATGTGTGTGTAGACCTGTGAATCAGTGAGTGGGTATGTACTAACTAGTACTGGTGTGTCTATGGTTTCCAAAAATGGTAGTCTGTATTTTAGAATGGGTGTATGAAAGTTTATATTAGGGTGTGAGGAGGTGCATCAGATATTAAGTGAATGATGTCATCAGTGATGTCATTTGAAATGTCATCAGTGATGTCACTGACCAAGTCATAAGTGATGTAATATGTGACATCATCAGCAGTGCATTGCGGGGACGCGAGTTATAGTTAGCTCAGCTAACTATAACAGCTGAATTTCTCTGGTTTTGTACGAGTGAAATGTCAGCCTAACTATAACGTCCCTTAAACCTGTGTTTTTTTCAGTGAATATCTAAGGTTTTTTAAATACTAATTCCTAACTATAACGTCCCTGAAACCTGTGGGTTTTTCAGTGAATTTCTAAGTTTTTTTAAATGTTAATACTAACTATAATGTCCCTGAAACCTGTGGTTTTTTCAGTGAATTTCTAAGGTTTTTTAAATGCTAATTTCTAACTATGCCTACATAGGTAGGACATGTACAGAAAGAGGAAGAAAGGCACAGAAAGAAGCAAGAGAAGTGCAGAAAGATGCAAGAGAGGTGCAGAAAGATGAAGAAAGGTGCAGAAAGAAGCAAGAAAAATGCAGAAAGAGGCAACAGAAGTCCAGAAAGAGGAAGAAAGGTGCAGAAAGAAGCAAGAGAAGTGCAGAAAGAAGCAACAGAGGTGCGGAAAGAGGCCTACTCCGACTGTACCTTTCCACAGACTCATACAAAGTAGCCTAATCACTAATCCTTCTCCCAAAATGTCTTAAACCTCACTTTTCTCTTGAAGGTTCACTATTCATTGACAGCTCAAAATGTTAGGCCTACCAAATGTAAAACAGTAATCTTAACCATATCACTGTTGTAAGTCTCACCAAATTTGTGAAGGTATGCATGTGTGTATGTCTCTGCTTTTACCTAGTGACATGTTACATAAAAATAAACATACAACTACTTGAATACCTGTGTTTCAAACGGCATACTCTGTAAACTTGTGTACAAAAAGGTGTATGCATTTCTTTCTGCTCATAATACAGGACACATGGGTATTCAATAGTATATTTGAGGGGCTCTATAACACCTATATACAAGACATGTCTGCCTGTGCAACCGAATGACAGAGCAGAACTGAGAAGATTTGACCACCTATAGGAGAAGCTATCTGCTTTTTAAGCTACCATCTTCAGATGCATAACACATGTAAGAACACATGTACAAGTAGACATATACCTCAGTCACGAGAGCACACAGACCTTTAAACTTGACAGCTTCCACTTCCCATTTGAGTACACAAAAAGAGGCAAGAGAAGTTCAGAAAGAAGCAAGAGAAGTGTAGAAAAAAACAAGAGAGATGCAGAAAGAAAAACAAATGTGCAAATAGAGGCAAGAGAAGTGCAGAAAGAGGCAAGAGAAGTACAGAAAGAAGCAAACGAGGTGCAGAAAGAAGCAAGAGGGGTGCAGAAAGAAGCAAGAGAGGTGCAGAAAGAGGCAAGAGAAGTGCAGAAAGAAGCAAGAGAGTTGCAGAAAGAAACAAGAGAGGTGCAGAAAGAAGCAAACGAGGTGCAGACAGAAGCAAGAGGGGTGCAGAAAGAAGCAAGAGAGTTGCAGAAAGAAACAAGAGAGGTGCAGAAAAAAGCAAGAGAAGTGCAGAAAGAGACAAGTGAGGTGCAAAAAGAGGCAAGAGAAGTACAGATAGAAGCAAAAGAGGTGCCGAAAGAGGCAAGAGGGGTGCAGAAAGAGGCAAGAGAGCTGCAGAAAGAGGCAAGAGAGGCGCACAAAGTGGGAAGAAGGTTGAACAAAGAGGCAAAAGGGGTGCAGAAAGAAGCAAGAGAGGTGCAGAAAGAGGCAAGAGAAGTGCAGAAAGAAGCAAGAGAGTTGCAGAAAGAAACAAGAGAGGTGCAGAAAGAAGCAAACGAGGTGCAGACAGAAGCAAGAGGGGTGCAGAAAGAAGCAAGAGAGTTGCAGAAAGAAGCAAGAGAGGTGCAGAAAGAAGCAAGAGAAGTGCAGAAAGAGACAAGTAGAGGTGCAGAAAGAGGCAAGAGAAGTACAGATAGAAGCAAAAGAGGTGCAGAAAGAGGCAAGAGGAGTGCAGAAAGAGGCAAGAGAGCTGCAGAAAGAGGCAAGAGAGGCGCACAAAGAGGAAAGAAGGGTGAACAAAGAGGCAAAAGGGGTGCAGAAAGAAGCAAGAGAGTTGCAGAAAGAAACAAGAGAGGTGCAGAAAGAAGCAAACGAGGTGCAGACAGAAGCAAGAGGGGTGCAGAAAGAAGCAAGAGAGTTGCAGAAAGAAACAAGAGAGGTGCAGAAAAAAGCAAGAGAAGTGCAGAAAGAGACAAGTGAGGTGCAAAAAGAGGCAAGCGAGGTGCAGAAAGAGGCAAGAGAAGTGCAGAAAGAAGCAAAAGAGGTGCAGAACCAGGCAATAGAACTGCAGAAAGAGGCAAGAGAGTTGCAGAAACAGGAATAAAAAGGTGCAGAAAGAAGGAACAGGGGTGCAGACAGAGGCAAGAGAAGTACAGAAAGAGGGAAGAGGGGTACAGAAAGAGGGAAGAGGGGTACAGAAATTTGCAAGAGGTACAGAAAGAAGCAAGAGCAGTGCAGAAAGAACCAATAGAGGTGCAGAAAGAGGCAAGAGAGGTGCAGAAAGAGCCAAGAGAATTGCATAAAGAAGCAAAAGAGGTACAGAAAGAGGCAAGAGAACTGCAGAAAGAGGCAAGAGAGGTACAGAAAGAGGCAAGAGAGGTGCAGGAAAAGGGAAGAACGGTGCAGAAAGAGGCAACAGGGGTGCAGAAAGAAGCAAAAGAGGTGCAGAAAGAGGCAAGAGAGGTACAGAAAGAGGGGAAACAAGTGCAGAAAGAGGCAACAGGGGTGCAGAAAGAAGCAAAAGAGGTGCAAAAAAAAGCAAGAGAAGTGCAGAAAGAAGCAACAGAGGTGCAGAAAGAGGTAAGAGAGGTGCAGAAACAGGCAAGAGAACTGCAGAAAGAGGCATGAGAGATGCAGAAAGAGGCAAGAGACGTGTAGGAAGAGAGCAAGAAGGGTGCAGAAAGAGGCAAGAGAGGTGCAGAAAGAAGCAAGAGAGCTGCAGAAAGAGGCAAGAGAGGCGCACAAAGAGGGAAGAAGGGTGAACAAAGAGGCAAGAGAGGTGCAGAAAGAAGCAAGAGAGTTGCAGAAAGAAACAAGAGAGGTGCAGAAAGAAGCAAGACGAGGTGCAGACAGAAGCAAGAAGGGTGCAGAAAGAAGCAAGAGAGGTGCAGAAAGAAGCAAGAGAGGTGCAGAAAGAAGCAAGAGAAGTGCAGAAAGAGACAAGTGAGGTGCAGAAAGAGGCAAGAGAGGTGCAGAAAGAGGCAAGAGAAGTACAGAAAGAAGCAAAAAAGGTGCAGAAACTGGCAAGAGAACTGCAGAAAGAGGCAAGAGAGTTGCAGAAACAGGAATAAAAAGGTACAGAAAGAAGGAACAGGGGTGCAGACAGAGGCAAGAGAAGTACAGAAAGAGGGAAGAAGGGTACAGAAAGAGGGAAGAGGGGTGCAAAAAGAGGCAAGAGGGGTACAGAAATTTGCAAGATTTACAGAAGGAAGCAAGAGCAGTGCAGAAAGAACCAATAGAGGTGCAGAAAGAGGCAAGAGGGGTGCAGAAAGAGGCAAGAGAAGTGCATAAAGAAGCAAAAGAGGTACAGAAAGAGGCAAGAGAACTGCAGAAAGAGGCCAGAGAGGTACAGAAAGAGGCAAGAGAGGTGCAGGAAAAGGGAAGAGACGGTGCAGAAAGAAGCAACAGAGGTGCAGAAAGAAGCAAGAGAGGTGCAGAAAGAGGCAAGAGAGGTACAGAAAGAGGCAAGACAAGTGCAGAAAGAGGCAACAGGGGTGCAGAAAGAAGCAAGAGAGGTGCAAAAAAAAAAGCAAGAGAAGTGCAAAAAGAAGCAACAGAGGTGCAGAAAGAGGCAAGAGAAGTGCAGAAAGAGGCAAGAGAGGTGCAGAAACAGGCAAGAGAACTGCAGAAAGAGGCAAGAGAGATGCAGAAAGAGGCAAGAGATGTGTAGGAAAAGAGAAGAAGGGTGCAGAAAGAGGCAGGAGGGGGGCAGAAAGAAGCAAGAGAGGTGCAGAAAGAGGCAAGAGGGGTGCAGAAAGAGGCAAGAGGGATGCAGAAAGAGGCAAGAGAGGTGCAGAAAGAGGGGAAACGAGTACAGAAAGAGGCAACAGGGGTGCAGAAAGAAGAAAGAGAGGTGCAAAAAAAGCAAGAGGAGTGCAGAAAGAAGCAAGAGCAGGTACAGAAAGAAGCAAGAGAAGTGCAGAAAGAAGCAATAGGGGTGCAGAAAGAGGATACAGGGGTGCAGAAAGAGGCAAGATAAGTTCAGAAAGAATCAAGAGAGGTACAGAAGGAGGCAAGAGAACTGCAAAAAGGGGCAACAGAGTTGCAGAAAGAGGCAAGAGGGGTGCAGAAAAAGGAAAGAGAAGTGCCCAAAGAAGCAAAAGAGGTGCGGAAAGAGGCAAGAGGGGTGAAGAAAGAGACAAGAGCAGTGCAGAAAGAACCAAGAGACGTGCATGAAAAGGGAAGAAGGGTAAAGAAAGAGGCAAGAGGGGTGCAGAAAGAAGCAAGAGAGGTGCAGAAAGAGGCAAGAAGCGTTCAGAAAGAGGCAAGAGAGGTACAGAAAGAGGAAAAATGAAATCAGAAAGAGGCAATAGGTGTGCAGAAAGAAGCAAGAGAGGTGCAGAAAGAAGCAAGAGAAGTGCAGAAAGAAGAAACAGAGGTACAGAAACAGGCAAGAGAGGTGCAGAAAGAGGGAAAAGGAGTACAGAAAGAGGCAAGAGGAGTGCAGAAAGAAGCAAGAGAGGTGCAGAAAGAAGCAAGAGAAGTGCAGAAAGAAGAACTAGGGGTGCACAAAGTGGCTAGAGGGGTGCAGAAAGAGGCAAGAGAAGCACAGAAAGAAGCAACAGAGGCACAGAAGGAGGCAAGAGAACTGCAAAAAGAGGCAACAGAGTTGCAGAAACAGGCAAAAGAGGTGCAGAAAGAGGGAACAGGGGTGCAGACAGAGGCAAGAGAACTGCAGAAAGAAGGAAGAGGGGTGCAGAAAGTGGCAAGAGGGGTTCAGAAATTTGGAAGAGAGGTGCAGAAAGAAGCAAGACCAATGCAGTAAGAACCAATAGAGGTGCAGAAAGAGGCAAGAGGGGTGCAGAAAGATGCAAGAGAAGTGCAGAAAGAAGCAAAAGAGGTGTAGAAACAGGCAATATAGTTGCAGAAAGAAGCAAAAGAGGTGCCGCAAGAGGGGTGCAGAAAGAGGCAAGAGAGCTGCAGAAAGAGGCAAGAGAGGCGCACAAAGAGGGTAGAAGGGTGAACAAAGAGGCAAAAGGGGTGCAGAAAGAAGCAAGAGAGTTGCAGAAATAAACAAGAGAGGTGCAGAAAAAAGCAAGAGAAGTGCAGAAAGAGACAAGTGAGGTGCAAAAAGAGGCAAGAGAGGTGCAGAAAGAGGCAAGAGAAGTACAGAAAGAAGCAAAAGAGGTGCAGAAACAGGCAAGAGAACTGCAGATAGGCAAGAGAGTTGCAGAAACAGGAATAAAAAGGTGCAGAAAGAAGGAACAGGGGTGCAGACAGAGGCAAGAGAAGTACAGAAAGAGGGAAGAGGGGTACAGAAAGAGGGAAGAGGGGTGCAAAAAGAGGCAAGAGGGGTACAGAAATTTGCAAGAGGTACAGAAAGAAGCAAGAGCAGTGCAGAAAGAACCAATAGAGGTGCAGAAAGAGGCAAGAGGGGTGCAGAAAGAGGCAAGAGAAGTGCATAAAGAAGCAAAAGAGGTACAGAAAGAGGCAAGAGAACTGCAGAAAGAGGCCAGAGAGGTACAAAAAGAGGCAAGAGAGGTGCAGGAAAAGGGAAGAACGGTGCAGAAAGAGGCAACAGATGTGCAGAAAGAAGCAAAAGAGGTGCAGAAAGAGGCAAGAAAGGTACAGAAAGAGGGGAAACAAGTGCAGAAAGAGGCAACAGGGGTGCAGAAAGAAGCAAGAGAGGTGCAGAAAGAAGCAAGAGAAGTGCAGAAAGAAGCAACAGAGGTGCAGAAAGAGGCAAGAGAAGTGCAGAAAGAGGCAAGAGAGGTGCAGAAAGAGGCAAGAGAGATGCAGAAAGAGGCAAGAGACGTGTAGGAAAAGAGAAGAAGGGTGCAGAAAGAGGCAAGAGGGGGCAGAAAGAAGCAAGAGAGGTGCAGAAAGAGGCAAGAGGGGTGCAGAAAGAGGCAAGAGAGGTGCAGAAAGAGGGAAAGCGAGTGCAGAAAGAGGCAACAGGGGTGCAGAAAGAAGCAAGAGAGGTGCAAAAAAAAGCAAGAGAAGTGCAGAAAGAAGCAACAGAGGTGCAGAAAGAGGCAAGAGAAGTGCAGAAAGAGGCAAGAGAGGTGCAGAAAGAGGCAAGAGAGATGCAGAAAGAGGCAAGAGACGTGTAGGAAAAGAGAAGAAGGGTGCAGAAAGAGGCAAGAGGGGGGCAGAAAGAAGCAAGAGAGGTGCAGAAAGAGGCAAGAGGGATGCAGAAAGAGGCAAGAGAGGTGCAGAAAGAGGGGAAACGAGTGCAGAAAGAGGCAACAGGGGTGCAGAAAGAAGCAAGAGAGGTGCAAAAAAAATCAAGAGGAGTGCAGAAAGAAGCAAGAGAGGTACAGAAAGAAGCAAGAGAAGTGCAGAAAGAAGCAATAGAGGTACAGAAAGAGGATACAGGGGTGCAGAAAGAGGCAAGAGAAGTGCAGAAAGAATCAAGAGAGGTACAGAAGGAGGCAAGAGAACTGCAGAAAGAGGCAACAGAGTTGCAGAAAGAGGCAAGAGGGGTGCAGAAAGAGGAAAGAGAAGTGCCAAAAGAAGCAAAAGAGGTACAGAAAGAGGCAAGAGGGGTGAAGAAAGAACCAAGAGACGTGCATGAAAAGGGAAGAAGGGTAAAGAAAGAGGCAAGAGGGGTGCAGAAAGAAGCAAGAGGGGTGCAGAAAGAAGCAAGAGAGGTGCAGAAAGAGGCAAGAAGCGTTCAGAAAGAGGCAAGAGAGGTGCAGAAAGAGGGAAAATGAATTCAGAAAGAGGCAACAGGTGTGCAGAAAGAAGCAAGAGAGGTACAGAAACAGGCAAGAGAGGTGCAGAAAGAGGGAAAAGGAGTACAGAAAGAGGCAAGAGGAGTGCAGAAAGAAGCAAGAGAGGTACAGAAAGAAACAAGAGAAGTGCAGAAAGAAGCACTAGGGGTGCACAAAGTGGCTAGAGGGGTGCAGAAAGAGGCAAGAGAAGTGCAGAAAGAAGCAACAGAGGTACAGAAGGAGGCAAGATAACTGCAAAAAGAGGCAACGGAGTTGCAGAAACAGGCAAAAGAGGTGCAGAAAGAGGGAACAGGGGTGCAGACAGAGGCAAGAGAACTGCAGAAAGAAGGAAGAGGGGTGCAGAAAGTGGCAAGAGGGGTTCAGAAATTTGCAAGAGAGGTGCAGAAAGAAGCAAGACCAATGCAGTAAGAACTAATATAGGTGCAGAAAGAGGCAAGAGGGGTGCAGAAAGAGGCAAGTGAAGTGCAGAGAGAAGCAAAAGAGGTGTAGAAACAGGCAAGATAATTGCAGAAAGAAGCAAAAGAGGTGCCGAAAGAGGCAAGAGGGGTGCAGAAAGAGGCAAGAGAGCTGCAGAAAGAGGCAAGAGAGGCGCACAAAGAGGGAAGAAGGGTGAACAAAGAGGCAAAAGGGGTGCAGAAAGAAGCAAGAGGTGCAGAAAGAAGCAAGAGAAGTACAGAATGAATCAACAGGGGTGCAGAAAGAGGCAAGAGGGGTGCAGAAAGAGGCAATAGGGGTGAAAAAGAGGCAACAGAGGTGCAGAAAGAGGGAAGAGGGGTGCAGACAGAGGCAAGAGAAGTTCAGAAAGAGGGAAGAGGGTGCAGAAAGAGGCAAGAGGGGTGCAGCAATTTTGCAAAAGAGGTGCAGAAAGAAGCTAGAGCAGTGCAGAAAGAACCAATAGAGGTGCAGAAAGAACCAATAGAGGTGCAGAAAGAGGTAAGAGAAGTGTAGAAAGAGGGAAGAGAAGTGCGGAAAGAAGCAAGAGAGTTGCAGAAAGAAACAAGAGAGGTGCAGAAAAAAGCAAGAGAAGTGCAGAAAGAGACAAGTGAGGTGCAAAAAGAGGCAAGAGAGGTGCAGAAAGAGGCAAGAGAAGTGCAGAAAGAGGCAAGAGAAGTGCAGAAACAGGCAACAGAGGTGCAGAAAGAGAGAACAGGGGTGCAGAAAGAGGGAAGGGGTGCAGAAAGAAGTTAGAGGTGCATAAAGAAGCAAGAGAACTGCAGAAAGAGGCAAGAGAGTTGCAGAAACAGGAATAAAAAGGTGCAGAAAGAAGGAACAGGGGTGCAGACAGAGGCAAGAGAAGTACAGAAAGAGGGAAGAGGGGTACAGAAAGAGGGAAGAGGGGTGCAAAAAGAGGCAAGAGAGGTACAGAAATTTGCAATAGATGTGTAGAAAGAAGCAAGAGCAGTGAAGAAAGAACCAACAGAGGTGCAGAAAGAGGCAAGAATGGTGCAGAAAGAGGCAAGAGAAGTGCATAAAGAAGCAAAAGAGGTACAGAAAGAGGCAAGAGAACTGCAGAAAGAGGCCAGAGGTACAGAAAGAGGCAAGAGAGGTGCAGGAAAAGGGAAGAACGGTGCAGAAAGAGGCAACAGGGGTGCAGAAAGAAGCAAAAGAGGTACAGAAAGAGGCAAGAGAGGTACAGAAAGAGGGGAAACAAGTGCAGAAAGAGGCAACAGGGGTGCAGAAAGAAGCAAGAGAGGTGGAAAAAAAAGCAAGAGAAGTGCAGAAAGAAGCAACAGAGGTGCAGAAAGAGGCACGAGAAGTGCAGAAAGAGGCAAGAGAGGTGTAGAAACAAGCAAGTGAACTGCAAAAAGAGGCAAGAGAGATGCAGAAAGAGGCAAGAGACGTGTAGGAAAAGAGAAGAAGGGTGCAGAAAGAGGCAAGAGGGGGCAGAAAGAAGCAAGAGAGGTGCAGAAAGAGGCAAGAGGGATGCAGAAAGAGGCAAGAGAGGTGCAGAAAGAGGGGAAACGAGTACAGAAAGAGGCAACAGGGGTGCAGAAAGAAGCAAGAGAGGTGCAAAAAAAGCAAGAGGAGTGCAGAAAGAAGCAAGAGAGGTACAGAAAGAAGCAAGAGAAGTGCAGAAAGAAGCAATAGGGGTGCAGAAAGAGGATACAGGGGTGCAGAAAGAGGAAAGAGAAGTGCAGAAAGAATCAAGAGGGGTACAGAAGGAGGCAAGAGAACTGCAAAAAGGGGCAACAGAGTTGCAGAAAGAGGCAAGAGGGGTGCAGAAAGAGGAAAGAGAAGTGCCGAAAGAAGCAAAAGAGGTGCAGAAAGAGGCAAGAGGGGTGAAGAAAGAGACAAGAGCAGTGCAGAAAGAACCAAGAGATGTGCATGAAAAGGGAAGAAGGGTACAGAAAGAGGCAAGAGGGGTGCAGAAAGAAGCAAGAGGGGTGCAGAAAGAAGCAAGAGAGGTGCAGAAAGAGGCAAGAAGCGTTCAGAAAGAGGCAAGAGAGGTGCAGAAAGAGGGAAAATGAATTCAGAAAGAGGCAACAGGTGTGCAGAAAGAAGCAAGAGAAGTGCAGAAAGAAGAAACAGAGGTACAGAAACAGGCAAGAGAGGTGCAGAAAGAGGGAAAAGGAGTACAGAAAGAGGCAAGAGGAGTGCAGAAAGAAGCAAGAGAGGTACAGAAAGAAGCAAGAGAAGTGCACAAAGAAGCACTAGGGGTGCACAAAGTGGCTAGAGGGGTGCAGAAAGAGGCAAGAGAAGTGCAGAAAGAAGCAACAGAGGTACAGAAGGAGGCAAGAGAACTGCAAAAAGAGGCAACAGAGTTGCAGAAACAGGCAAAAGAGGTGCAGAAAGAGGGAACACGGGTCCAGACAGAGGCAAGAGAACTGCAGAAAGAAGGAAGAGGGGTGCAGAAAGTGGCAAGAGGGGTTCAGAAATTTGCAAGAGAGGTGCAGAAAGAAGCAAGACCAATGCAGTAAGAACTAATAGAGGTGCAGGAAGAGGCAAGAGGGGTGCAGAAAGAGGCAAGAGAAGTGCAGAAAGAAGCAAAAGAGGTGTAGAAACAGGCAAGATAATTGCAGAAAGAAGCAAAAGAGGTGCCAAAAGAGGCAAGAGGGGTGCAGAAAGAGGCAAGAGAGCTGCAGAAAGAGGCAAGAGAGGCGCACAAAGAGGGAAGAAGGGTGAACAAAGAGGCAAAAGGGGTGCAGAAAGAAGCAAGAGAGGTGCAGAAAGAAGCAAGAGAAGTACAGAATGAATCAACAGGGGTGCAGAAAGAGGCAAGAGGGGTGCAGAAAGAGGCAATAGGGGTGAAAAAGAGGCAACAGAGGTGCAGAAAGAGGGAAGAGGGGTGCAGACAGAGGCAAGAGAAGTGCAGAAAGAGGGAAGAGGGTGCAGAAAGAGGCAAGAGGGGTGCAGCAATTTTGCAAAAGAGGTGCAGAAAGAAGCTAGAGCAGTGCAGAAAGAACCAATAGAGGTGCAGAAAGAACTAATAGAGGTGCAGAAAAAGGCAAGAGAAGTGTAGAAAGAGGGAAGAAAGGTGCAGAAAGAAGCAAGAGAGTTGCAGAAAGAAACAAGAGAGGTGCAGAAAAAAGCAAGTAAAGTGCAGAAAGAGACAAGTGAGGAGCAAAAAGAGGCAAGAGAGGTGCAGAAAGAGGCAAGAGAAGTGCAGAAAGAGGCAAGAAAGGTGCAGAAACAGGCAACAGAGGTGCAGAAAGAGAGAACAGGGGTGCAGAAAGAGGGAAGGGGTGCAGAAAGAAGTTAGAGAGGTGCATAAAGAAGCAAGAGAACTGCAGAAAGAGGCAAGAGAGTTGCAGAAACAGGAATAAAAAGGTGCAGAAAGAAGGAACAGGGGTGCAGACAGAGGCAAGAGAAGTACAGAAAGAGGGAAGAGGGGTACAGAAAGAGGGAAGAGGGGTGCAAAAAGAGGCAAGAGGGGTACAGAAATTTGCAAGAGGTACAGAAAGAAGCAAGAGCAGTGCAGAAAGAACCAATAGAGGTGCAGAAAGAGGCAAGAGGGGTGCAGAAAGAGGCAAGAGAAGTGCATAAAGAAGCAAAAGAGGTACAGAAAGAGGCAAGAGAACTGCAGAAAGAGGCCAGAGAGGTACAGAAAGAGGCAAGAGAGGTGCAGGAAAAGGGAAGAACGGTGCAAAAAGAGGCAACAGGGGTGCAGAAAGAAGCAAAAGAGGTGCAGAAAGAGGCAAGAGAGGTACAGAAAGAGGGGAAACAAGTGCAGAAAGAGGCAACAGGGGTGCAGAAAGAAGCAAAAGAGGTGCAAAAAAAAGCAAGAGAAGTGCAGAAAGAAGAAACAGAGGTGCAGAAAGAGGCAAGAGAAGTGCAGAAAGAGGCAAGAGAGGTGCAGAAACAGGCAAGAGAACTGCAGAAAGAGGCATGAGAGATGCAGAAAGAGGCAAGAGACGTGTAGGAAAAGAGAAGAAGGGTGCAGAAAGAGGCAAGAGGGGGGCAGAAAGAAGCAAGAGAGCTGCAGAAAGAGGCAAGAGAGGCGCACAAAGAGGGAAGAAGGGTGAACAAAGAGGCAAAAGGGGTGCAGAAAGAAGCAAGAGAGTTGCAGAAAGAAACAAGAGAGGTGCAGAAAGAAGCAAACGAGGTGCAGACAGAAGCAAGAGGGGTACAGAAAGAAGCAAGAGAGTTGCAGAAAGAAACATGAGAGGTGCAGAAAAAAGCAAGAGAAGTGCAGAAAGAGACAAGTGAGGTGCAAAAAGAGGCAAGAGAGGTGCAGAAAGAGGCAAGAGAAGTACAGAAAGAAGCAAAAGAGGTGCAGAAACCGGCAAGAGAACCACAGAAAGAGGAAAGAGAGTTGCAGAAACAGGAATAAAAAGGTGCAGAAAGAAGGAACAGGGGTGCAGACAGAGGCAAGAGAAGTACAGAAAGAGGAAAGAAGGGTACAGAAAGAGGGTAGAGGGGTGCAAAAAGAGGCAAGAGGGGTACAGAAATTTGCAAGAGGTACAGAAAGAAGCTAGAGCAGTGCAGAAAGACCCAATAGAGGTGCAGAAAGAGGCAAGAGGGGTGCAGAAAGAGGCAAGAGAAGTGCATAAAGAAGCAAAAGAGGTACAGAAAGAGGCAAGAGAACTGCAGAAAGAGGCCAGAGAGGTACAGAAAGAGGCAAGAGAGGTGCAGGAAAAGGGAACAACGGTGCAGAAAGAGGCAACAGGGGTGCAGAAAGAAGCAAAAGCGGTACAGAAAGAGGCAAGAGAGGTACAGAAAGAGGGGAATCAAGTGCAGAAAGAGGCAACAGGGGTGCAGAAAGAAGCAAGAGAGGTGCAAAAAAAAGCAAGAGAAGTGCAGAAAGAAGCAACAGAGGTGCAGAAAGAGGCAAGAGAAGTGCAGAAAGAGGCAAGAGAGGTGCAGAAACAGGCAAGAGAACTGCAGAAAGAGGCAAGAGAGATGCAGAAAGAGGCAAGAGACGTGTAGGAAAAGAGAAGAAGGGTGCAGAAAGAGGCAAGAGGGGGGCAGAAAGAAGCAAGAGAGGTGCAGAAAGAGGCAAGAGGGATGCAGAAAGAGGCAAGAGAGGTGCAGAAAGAGGGGAAACGAGTACAGAAAGAGGCAACAGGAGTGCAGAAAGAAGCAAGAACAGGTACAGAAAGAAGCAAGAGAAGTGCAGAAAGAAGCAATAGGTGTGCAGAAAGAGGATACAGGGGTGCAGAAAGAGGCAAGAGAAGTACAGAAAGAATCAAGAGAGGTACAGAAGGAGGCAAGAGAACTGTAAAAAGGGGCAACAGAGTTGCAGAAAGAGGCAAGAGGGGTGCAGAAAGAGGAAAGAGAAGTGCCGAAATAAGCAAAAGAGGTGCAGAAAGAGGCAAGAGGGGTGAAGAAAGAGACAAGAGCAGTGCAGAAAGAACCAAGAGACGTGCATGAAAAGGGAAGAAGGGTAAAGAAAGAGGCAAGAGGGGTGCAGAAAGAAGCAAGAGGGGTGCAGAAAGAAGCAAGAGAGGTTCAGAAAGAGGCAAGAAGCGTTCAGAAAGAGGCAAGAGGTGCAGAAAGAGGGAAAATGAATTCAGAAAGAGGCAACAGGTGTGCAGAAAGAAGCAAGAGAAGTGCAGAAAGAAGAAACAGAGGTACAGAAACAGGCAAGAGAGGTGCAGAAAGAGGGAAAAGGAGTACAGAAAGAGGCATGAGGAGTGCAGAAAGAAGCAAGAGAGGTACAGAAAGAAGCAAGAGAAGTGCAGAAAGAAGCACTAGGGGTGCACAAAGTGGCTAGAGGGGTGTAGAAAGAGGCAAGAGAAGTGCAGAAAGAAGCAACAGAGGTACAGAAGGAGGCATGAGAACTGCAAAAAGAGGCAACCTAGTTGCAGAAACAGGCAAAAGAGGTGCAGAAAGAGGGAACAGGGGTGCAGACAGAGGCAAGAGAACTGCAGAAAGAAGGAAGAGGGGTGCAGAAAGTGGCAAGAGGGGTTCAGAAATTTGCAAGAGAGGTGCAGAAAGAAGCAAGACCAATGCAGTAAGAACCAATAGAGGTGCAGAAAGAGGCAAGATGGGTACAGAAAGAGGGAAAATGAATTCAGAAAGAGGCAATAGGTGTGCAGATAGAAGCAAAAGAGGTGCAGAAAGAAGCAAGAGAAGTGCAGAAAGAAGAAACAGAGGTACAGAAACAGGCAAGAGAGGTGCAGAAAGAGGGAAAAGGAGTACAGAAAGAGGCAAGAGGAGTGCAGAAAGAAGCAAGAGAGGTGCAGAAAGAAGCAAGAGAAGTGCAGGAAGAAGAACTAGGGGTGCACAAAAGTGGCTAGACGGGTGCAGAAAGAGGCTAGAGAAGCGCAGAAAGAAGCAACAGAGGCACAGAAGGAGGCAAGAGAACTGCAAAAAGAGGCAACAGAGTTGCAGAAACAGGCAAAAGAGGTGCAGAAAGAGGGAACAGGGGTGCAGACCGAGGCAAGAGAACTGCAGAAAGAAGGAAGAAGGGTGCAGAAAGTGGCAAGAGGGGTTCAGAAATTTGCAAGAGAGGTGCAGAAAGAAGCAAGACCAATGTAGTAAGAACCAATAGAGGTGCAGAAAGAGGCAAGAGGGGTGCAGAAAGAGGCAAGAGAAGTGCAGAAAGAAGCAAAAGAGGTGTAGAAACAGGCAATATAATTGCAGAAAGAAGCAAAAGAGGTGCCGAAAGAGGCAAGAGGGGTGCAGAAAGAGGCAAGAGAGCTGCAGAAAGAGGCAAGAGAGCTGCAGAAAGAGGCAAGAGAGGTGCACAAAGAGGGAAGAAGGGTGAACAAAGAGGCAAAAGGGGTGCAGAAAGAAGCAAGAGATTTGCAGAAAGAAACAAGAGAGGTGCAGAAAGAAGCAAGACGAGGTGCAGACAGAAGCAAGAGAGGTGCAGAAAGAAGCAAGAGAGTTGTAGAAAGAGACAAGTGAGGTGGAAAAAGAGGCAAGAGAGGTGCAGAAAGAGGCAAGAGAAGTACAGAAAGAAGCAAAAGAGGTGCAGAAACAGGCAAGAGAACTGCAGATAGGCAAGAGAGTTGCAGAAACAGGAATAAAAAGGTGCAGAAAGAAGGAACAGGGGTGCAGACAGAGGCAAGAGAAGTACAGAAAGAGGGAAGAGGGGTGCAAAACGAGGCAAGAGGGGTACAGAAATTTGTAAGAGGTACAGAAAAAAGCAAGAGCAGTGCAGAAAGAACCAATGGAGGTGCAGAAAGAGGCAAGAGGGGTGCAGAAAGAGGCAAGAGAAGTGCAGAAAGAAGCAAAAGAGGTGTAGAAACAGGCAATATAATTGCAGAAAGAAGCAAAAGAGGTGCCGAAAGAGGCAAGAGGGGTGCAGAAAGAGGCAAGAGAGCTGCAGAAAGAGGCAAGAGAGGCGCACAAAGAGGGAAGAAGGGTGAACAAAGAGGCAAAAGGGGTGCAGAAAGAAGCAAGAGAGTTGCAGAAAGAAACAAGAGAGGTGCAGGAAGAAGCAAACGAGGTGCAGACAGAAGCAAGAGGGGTGCAGAAAGAAGCAAGAGAGTTGCAGAAAGAAACAAGAGAGGTGCAGAAAAAAGCAAGAGAAGTGCAGAAATAGACAAGTGAGTTGCAAAAAGAGGCAAGAGAGGTGCAGAAAGAGGCAAGAGAAGTACAGAAAGAAGCAAAAGAGGTGCAGAAACAGGCAAGAGAACTGAAGAAAGGCAAGAGAGTTGCAGAAACAGGAATAAAAAGGTGCAGAAAGAAGGAACAGGGGTGCAGACAGAGGCAAGAGAAGTACAGAAAGAGGGAAGAGGGGTACAGAAAGAGGGAAGAGGGGTGCAAAAAGAGGCAAGAGGGGTACAGAAATTTGCAAGAGGTACAGAAAGAAGCAAGAGCAGTGCAGAAAGAGGCAAGAGGGGTGCAGAAAGAGGCAAGAGAAGTGCATAAAAAAGCAAAAGAGGTACAGAAAGAGGCAAGAGAACTGCAGAAAGAGGCCAGAGAGGTACAGAAAGAGGCAAGAGAGGTGCAGGAAAAGGGAAGAAAGGTGCAGAAAGAGGCAACAGATGTGCAGAAAGAAGCAAAAGAGGTGCAGAAAGAGGCAAGAAAGGTACAGAAAGAGGAAACAGAGGTGCAGAAAGAGGCAACAGAGGTGCAGAAAGAAGCAAGAGAGGTGCAGAAAAAGCAAGAGAAGTGCAGAAAGAAGCAACAGAGGTGCAGAAAGAGGCAAGAGAAGTGCAGAAAGAGGCAAGAGAGGTGCAGAAAGAGGCAAGAGAGATGCAGAAAGAGGCAAGAGACGTGTAGGAAAAGAGAAGAAGGGTGCAGAAAGAGGCAAGAGGGGGGCAGAAAGAAGCAAGAGGTGCAGAAAGAGGCAAGAGGGATGCAGAAAGAGGCAAGAGAGGTGCAGAAAGAGGGGAAACGAGTGCAGAAAGAGGCAACAGTGGTGCAGAAAGAAGCAAGAGAGGTGCAAAAAAAAGCAAGAGGAGTGCAGAAAGAAGCAAGAGAGGTACAGAAAGAAGCAAGAGAAGTGCAGAAAGAAGCAATAGGGGTGCAGAAAGAGGATACAGGGGTGCAGAAAGAGGCAAGAGAAGTGCAGAAAGAATCAAGAGGGGTACAGAAGGAGGCAAGAGAACTGCAAAAAGGGGCAACAGAGTTGCAGAAAGAGGCAAGAGGGGTGCAGAAAGAGGAAAGAGAAGTGCCGAAAGAAGCAAAAGAGGTGCGGAAAGAGGCAAGAGGGGTGAAGAAAGAGACAAGAGCAGTGCAGAAAGAACCAAGAGACGTGCATGAAAAGGGAAGAAGGGTAAAGAAAGAGGCAAGAGGGGTGCAGAAAGAAGCAAGAGAGGTGCAGAAAGAAGCAAGAGAGGTGCAGAAAGAGGCAAGAAGCGTTCAGAAAGAGGCAAGAGAGGTGCAGAAAGAGGGAAAATGAATTCAGAAAGAGGCAACAGGTGTGCAGAAAGAAGCAAGAGAAGTGCAGAAAGAAGAAACAGAGGTACAGAAACAGGCAAGAGAGGTGCAGCAAGAGGGAAAAGGAGTACAGAAAGAGGCAAGAGGAGTGCAGAAAGAAGCAAGAGAGGTACAGAAAGAAGCAAGAGAAGTGCAGAAAGAAGCACTAGGGGTGCACAAAGTGGCTAGAGGGGTGCAGAAAGAGGCAAGAGAAGTGCAGAAAGAAGCAACAGAGGTACAGAAGGAGGCAAGAGAACTGCAAAAAGAGGCAACAGAGTTGCAGAAACAGGCAAAAGAGGTGCAGAAACAGGGAACATGGGTGCAGACAGAGGCAAGAGAACTGCAGAAAGAAGGAAGAGGGGTGCAGAAAGTGGCAAGAGGGGTTCAGAAATTTGCAAGAGAGGTGCAGAAAGAAGCAAGACCATTGCAGTAAGAACTAATAGAGGTGCAGGAAGAGGCAAGAGGGGTGCAGAAAGAGGCAAGAGAAGTGCAGAAAGAAGCAAAAGAGGTGTAGAAACAGGCAATATAATTGCAGAAAGAAGCAAAAGAGGTGCCGAAAGAGGCAAGAGGGGTGCAGAAAGAGGCAAGAGAGCTGCAGAAAGAGGCAAGAGAGCTGCAGAAAGAGGCAAGAGAGGTGCACAAAGAGGGAAGAAGGGTGAACAAAGAGGCAAAAGGGGTGCAGAAAGAAGCAAGAGATTTGCAGAAAGAAACAAGAGAGGTGCAGAAAGAAGCAAACGAGGTGCAGACAGAAGCAAGAGGGGTGCAGAAAGAAGCAAGAGAGTTGTAGAAAGAGACAAGTGAGGTGGAAAAAGAGGCAAGAGAGGTGCAGAAAGAGGCAAGAGAAGTACAGAAAGAAGCAAAAGAGGTGCAGAAACAGGCAAGAGAACTGCAGATAGGCAAGAGAGTTGCAGAAACAGGAATAAAAAGGTGCAGAAAGAAGGAACAGGGGTGCAGACAGAGGCAAGAGAAGTACAGAAAGAGGGAAGAGGGGTACAGAAAGAGGGAAGAGGGGTTCAGAAATTTGCAAGAGAGGTGCAGAAAGAAGCAAGACCAATGCAGTAAGAACCAATAGAGGTGCAGAAAGAGGCAAGATGGGTACAGAAAGAGGGAAAATGAATTCAGAAAGAGGCAATAGGTGTGCAGAAAGAAGCAAGAGAGGTGCAGAAAGAAGCAAGAGAAGTGCAGAAAGAAGAAACAGAGGTACAGAAACAGGCAAGAGAGGTGCAGAAAGAGGGAAAAGGAGTACAGAAAGAGGCAAGAGGAGTGCAGAAAGAAGCAAGAGAGGTGCAGAAAGAAGCAAGAGAAGTGCAGGAAGAAGAACTAGGGGTGCACAAAAGTGGCTAGAAGGGTGCAGAAAGAGGCTAAGAGAAGTGCAGAAAGAAGCAACAGAGGCACAGAAGGAGGCAAGAGAACTGCAAAAAGAGGCAACAGAGTTGCAGAAACAGGCAAAAGAGGTGCAGAAAGAGGGAACAGGGGTGCAGACAGAGGCAAGAGAACTGCAGAAAGAAGGAAGAGGGGTGCAGAAAGTGGCAAGAGGGGTTCAGAAATTTGCAAGAGAGGTGCAGAAAGAAGCAAGACCAATGCAGTAAGAACCAATAGAGGTGCAGAAAGAGGCAAGAGGGGTGCAGAAAGAGGCAAGAGAAGTGCAGAAAGAAGCAAAAGAGGTGTAGAAAGAGGCAAGAGAGGTGCACAAAGAGGGAAGAAGGGTGAACAAAGAGGCAAAAGGGGTGCAGAAAGAAGCAAGAGAGTTGCAGAAAGAAACAAGAGAGGTGCAGAAAGAAGCAAACGAGGTGCAGACAGAAGCAAGAGGGGTGCAGAAAGAAGCAAGAGAGTTGTAGAAAGAGACAAGTGAGGTGGAAAAAGAGGCAAGAGAGGTGCAGAAAGAGGCAAGAGAAGTACAGAAAGAAGCAAAAGAGGTGCAGAAACAGGCAAGAGAACTGCAGATAGGCAAGAGAGTTGCAGAAACAGGAATAAAAAGGTGCAGAAAGAAGGAACAGGGGTGCAGACAGAGGCAAGAGAAGTACAGAAAGAGGGAAGAGGGGTACAGAAAGAGGGAAGAGGGGTGCAAAACGAGGCAAGAGGGGTACAGAAATTTGTAAGAGGTACAGAAAAAAGCAAGAGCAGTGCAGAAAGAACCAATGGAGGTGCAGAAAGAGGCAAGAGGGGTGCAGAAAGAGGCAAGAGAAGTGCATAAAGAAGCAAAAGAGGTACAGAAAGAGGCAAGAGAACTGCAGAAAGAGGCCAGAGAGGTACAGAAAGAGGCAAGAGAGGTGCAGGAAAAGGGAAGAACGGTGCAGAAAGAGGCAACAGATGTGCAGAAAGAAGCAAAAGAGGTGCAGAAAGAGGCAAGAAAGGTACAGAAAGAGGGGAAACAAGTGCAGAAAGAGGCAACAGGGGTGCAGAAAGAAGCAAGAGAGGTGCAAAAAAAAGCAAGAGAAGTGCAGAAAGAGGCAACAGAGGTGCAGAAAGAGGCAAGAGAAGTGCAGAAAGAGGCAAGAGAGGTGCAGAAGAGGCAAGAGAGATGCAGAAAGAGGCAAGAGACATATAGGAAAAGAGAAGAAGGGTGCAGAAAGAGGCAAGAGGGGGGCAGAAAGAAGCAAGAGAGGTGCAGAAAGAGGCAAGAGGGATGCAGAAAGAGGCAAGAGAGGAGCAGAAAGAGGGGAAACGAGTGCAGAAAGAGGCAATAGGGGTGCAGAAAGAAGCAAGAGAGGTGCAAAAAAAAGCAAGAGGAGTGCAGAAAGAAGCAAGAGAGGTACAGAAAGAAGCAAGAGAAGTGCAAAAAGAAGCAATAGGGGTGCAGAAAGAGGATACAGGGGTGCAGAAAGAGGCAAGAGAAGTGCATAAAGAATCAAGAGAGGTACAGAAGGAGGCAAGAGAACTGCAAAAAGGGGCAACAGAATTGCAGAAAGAGGCAAGAGGGGTGCAGAAAGAGGAAAGAGAAGTGCCGAAAGAAGCAAAAGAGGTGCAGAAAGAGGCAAGAGGGGTGAAGAAAGAGACAAGAGCAGTGCAGAAAGAACCAAGAGATGTGCATGAAAAGGGAAGAAGGGTAAAGAAAGAGGCAAGAGGGGTGCAGAAAGAAGCAAGAGGGGTGCAGAAAGAAGCAAGAGAGGTGCAGAAAGAGGCAAGAAGCGTTCAGAAAGAGGCAAGAGAGGTGCAGAAAGAGGAAAAATGAATTCAGAAAGAGGCAAAAGGTGTGCAGAAAGAAGCAAGAGAAGTGCAGAAAGAAGAAAAAGAGGTACAGAAACAGGCAAGAGAGGTGCAGAAAGAGGGAAAAGGAGTACAGAAAGAGGCAAGAGGAGTGCAGAAAGAAGCAAGAGAGGTACAGAAAGAAGCAAGAGAAGTGCAGAAAGAAGCACTAGGGGTGCACAAAGTGGCTAGAGGGGTGCAGAAAGAGGCAAGAGAAGTGCAGAAAGGCGTAACAGAGGTACAGAAGGAGGCAAGAGAACTGCAGAAAGAGGCAACAGAGTTGCAGAAACAGGCAGAAGAGGTGCAGAAAGAGGGAACAGGGGTGCAGACAGAGGCAAGAGAACTGCAGAAAGAAGGAGGAGGGGTGCAGAAAGTGGCAAGAGGGGTTCAGAAATTTGCAAGAGAGGTGCAGAAAGAAGCAAGACCAATGCAGTAAGAACTAATAGAGGTGCCGAAAGAGGCAAGAGGGGTGCAGAAAGAGGCAAGAGACCTGCAGAAAGAGGCAAGAGAGGCGCACAAAGAGGGAAGAAGGGTGAACAAAGAGGCAAAAGGGGTGCAGAAAGAAGCAAGAGAGGTGCAGAAAGAAGCAAGAGAAGTACAGAATGAATCAACAGGGGTGCAGAAAGAGGCAAGAGGGGTGCAGAAAGAGGCAAGAGAAGTGCAGAAAGAGGGAAGAGGGTGCAGAAAGAGGCAAGAGGGGTGCAGCAATTTTGCAAAAAAGGTGCAGAAAGAAGCAAGAGCAGTGCAGAAAGAACCAATAGAGGTGCAGAAAGAGGCAAGAGGGGTGCAGAAAGAGGCAAGAGAAGTGCATAAAGAAGCAAAAGAGGTACAGAAAGAGGCAAGAGAACTGCAGAAAGAGGCCAGAGAGGTACAGAAAGAAGCAAAAGAGGTACAGAAAGAGGCAAGAGAGGTACAGAAAGAGGGGAAACAAGTGCAGAAAGAGGCAACAGGGGTGCAGAAAGAAGCAAGAGAGATGCAAAAAAAAAGCAAGAGAAGTGCAGAAAGAGGCAACAGGGGTGCAGAAAGAAGCAACAGAGGTGCAGAAAGAGGCAAGAGAAGTGCAGAAAGAGGCAAGAGAGGTGCAGAAACAGGCAAGAGAACTGCAGAAAGAGGCAAGAGAGATGCAGAAAGAGGCAAGAGACATGTAGGAAAAGAGAAGAAGGGTGCAGAAAGAGGCAAGAGGGGGGCAGAAAGTGTAGGAAGGTGGAATCTGACTATATGGTTGCCCCCACTTTTTTCCTGGTGTTTTGCTGGTTTATGACTTAGTTGGACTGGGATCCTGCTATTCAGGGCCCCAGTCTATCTGCTTCCTCTATAAAATGGTTTCCATGTGCCTTAGGCACATCTCTGATTGGAATCTGGAGTGCCCTTATAAGTCCCTAGTATATGGTATACTATGTACCCAGGGCATAGGTACCTCAGAGGCCTACCAGGGGCTGCAGCATGTATTGTGCCACCCCTGGAAGGCCATCCAAAATGACACCACAGGTCTGCTACTGCAGCCTGGGTAAGGTGGTGCATGCACCCCTTACTGTGATATAGGCTACCTATATCACTACATACATACACACATATAAACCTATAAGTCACTCCTATGGCAGGCCTTATCAATCCTGAAGGCAGAGTGCGTGGTTCCTATGTGAGAGGGTGCCCCTGCATGAGCAGGGCCCCTCTGCAGCGTTCGGAGACCCTTCTCTGATGCTGTTTGTAGTGCAGCCTGACCATATACTCTTAAGCGCATTATAACCTCGCGTTAAATGCTAACTTTGGGATGGCTGCACGGAAACATGTCGTGTTTGGTGTCAAACATCTTGGAATACTACCCCCTGCCAGTTCTGGCGGCGGGGGTAGCATTCCACCCTTCTAGAGGGAAAGACATGTACACACCGGTATACCCGGTACTGACTTTCCAGAGCCCTGGCATCACAAAATGGATGCCGCTGCCACAGACACGAGTCTGGCCTCCTGCTGCTGACCGAAACTCCGGCAGGGGAGGCCTGGACAATAGGTTTCCTGTCCCAGGGAGGTGTGACCACCTCCCCAGACAGGATAGTGTGTATTGGGGCTGGGCGGGAGCACTCTCGGGTGCTTTGAAATCCTGCACTGGGGGCACACTTGGTGTCCCTGTGCATACCCCAGTTCAAACCGGCTCAGGGGCTTCCAGCCCCTGCTCTGGCGCGAAACTGGACAAAGGGAAAGGGGTGTAACCACCCCTCTGCCCTGGCCCTCCCATAGGTGGGGCCACAGAGTATGTCCAACCCCCTACCTTAGTATAAGTAGGGGAACCCAGTCCTTAGGACTTTAGATTTACCTGGACGAAACTCTGACACAGAATCCTGGACCTTCGACGCTCTACTTTAAGATTAGAGGACTGAAGAATCTCCCTTGGGGTCAAGGAGTGACTCCCCTGCTTGGCAGGCACCAAAGAAGCAATTGTCTGGTCTGCATCGCTGAAGCTCCCGTCGGACGCCGAAGTCTTTGCATCACCAGAGGTGGATTTCCAGACTTCACCGAGGCTGCCCTGAGTCCCCAGCAAAGCTGAGGCCCGTAGCTGTCGTGGGTAACGTGGAACCGTGACCCCTGGACACCGATCGCATTTGCAAGTGCATCCTCTTCTGGGTCTCCCACGAAGTCGTGCTTTGGGCTCCGAGTAGCCCCAGCCTCCAGCACCAACTGCACTGAAGATCACTGGCCTCCACTCCACGAGTGTCCTGTGAGCCAGCTCCACGTGCACCGTCTCGAGGCTCCTTCGCGGTCGCTAGTCCGTTGGCTAGTAGGCCCTCCCGAAGGCCAATCTTTTTCTGCTTGGGCTCCCTGGTTGCTCCAGGTGTGTCCTGACTTATCCTCGCTGGGTGAGTCCCCCAGACCTTGCTGGTCTGCAACATCGTCCTTCTTTCAATTCCATGAGACTTGCCGTTGCCAAGGCTTGTTGGGTCCAATCCGGTCGCCGACACCCCTGCAATCGACAAACGTCGTGGGACAGCTCGAATCCAGCTCCTGGTTGTCGTCGACGCCTCCTGGACCTCGTGGCTGAAGAGTCAAGACTACCATCAACCTACCTGAAGCACTCGACATCGGTGGGCATCTGCTCATCGCCTTCCTGGTCACTGGCTAGTGACCCAGACTCTGTCCCCTCTGCTTTCAGGTTCTTCAGATCTTCGATCCACCTTTGGATCCACCCGAACACTTTCGACTTGGCCGCCAGCAGCACTTTGCAGCAGATCGCCATTGAAAGCGACGACGAAACCCGACCCCGAAAGACACCTATGCACCCGGCTCCCCTGGGTGAGGTAACTCGAGTACTCCGGTGCTCCCGTGGGTATTGACACTAGAACAGCCTAGTTCTCAAAGGGTTTGCTCCAAGTCCTCCTCTAAGTGTCCCTTTTCTTTTAAATTCTAATCGCGACTTTCCCCATAGAAGTTAACGGTGGTTCGCGGCTGTGTTCATACACTGCACGCGTCCCCCGTGGGTCCCCTGTGTCACTGCCTTGGGTGGTTCCTTGTGGTCCAAGCACTTCTACAGGCTCTAGGCCTTGTGTCTAGCTCAGTCGTGGTTCTTATACCACTTTATTGGTATATGGTTTGGTACGCCCCTGGGGCTCAAACGTGTATTTGTGCTATTACTGTAGATAACTAACTTATAATTTATGTACTTCGAACTCTAGCCTCATAAAGAGACTAGAGGGGTGTGTTTAGTAATAAATACATATATTTTGAATATATACCTGGTGTGGTCCTCTTTCATTTGGTCACTCAAGAGATTATAGACTGGTAAAACAAGCTGCTTTACATTCCTTCAAGACTTAGCCTGAAGGCTGCTCTCCATAGCTACCACTAGGATAGCTTTCAATAAAGGTTGTCTTTAACCTATCTCCAATAAGGGGTTGTTTGGACTGGTGCAAGGTGCCCACTATAATTAGTGGACAGCATATGCCAGGCCAACTTCTCACATTGGTGTGCAGCGTGTGGGATTCCAGCTTGCTATTGTTTTACCAGATAATCTCAATTGAATTGATCAACTGAAAACCACTAAGGGTACCTAAGGTACATATAAATCAAGCTTAGTAATACAGTAAGTTCTACTGAACTTAGAGTTGTGTGTTAAGGGACAGCACACCCTTTCTACAACTCAAGAGAGTTTAGTAGGCCACACTAGAGTAGGTAGTGCATACACCACACCTCACTAGTAATGTCTTCAAAGCCAGGACCCAGTGAGTCCTTGCCAGAAGCCAGTGGGCTTCTTCCCTCCAAGTATGATAAACTCCCATTCTTGGAATTGAGAGCATTATGCAATACTAGGAAGTTGAAGGCAGGCAAAAGTGCCAGCACCCAACACCTCAGGGAGGTGTTACTAGCTGATGATCTCAGCAGGCCCCTAGGGTCTGAAGGGGTAGGCAAAGAGGGTGGGGCAGAAGATGAGGAAGGGGCCAGGGGTGAAGAAACCCAGGCCCCCCTCTGAAACTGGCCAGGAAGGTGAAAATGACCTTGTCCTGGAAAATCCAATTCCTCCTGTGGAGGAGGAGGAGGAGAGGATCAGACTGACCTCCCCTTTGTCCCCCAGGAAGAGTTCTGAGTGTGCCCAGAAGGTCTAGGTCTCCTTCTCAGGAGTCTAACCACTCTGACACCTCAATAGGGACCTCTGTCTCCTCTCATAGGAGGGAATCCTCTCATGAGAGGAGAAAGAGACTGATTCAGTATGAGCAAGCCCAGCTTGAACTCAGAAAACAGCAATTGGCTATAGACAGGGAGTCCCTAGATCTCTATAGAGAGAGACAAAAGTTGGGACTAGAGTCCCATGGTGGCAGCAGTTTCCCCAAAGATAGGGAAAGGTCTTATGACCATAGAAACCTGAGCAAGATTGTCCCTCCCTACCAGAGTGGGGATGACATCCACAAATGGATAACTGCTCTAGAGAGGGCCTGTAAAGTACAGAGGGTCCCTCAGGAGCAGTGGGCAGCAATCTTGTGGCTCTCCTTTGCAGACAAAGGTAGAGATAAGCTCCTCACTGTTAGAGAGGAGGATGCTGACAATTACAAAGTCTTGAAGAGTGCTCTGATAGATGGGTTTGGCCTAACCACTGAACAGTATAGGTTGAAGTTCAGAGACACCCAAAAGGCTCAGACTCAAGACTGGGTTGATTTTGTAGATTGTGCTACTAAGGCTCTGGAAGGTTGGATACATGGCAACAAGGTGCATGACTTTTTAGGATTGTACAATTTGATTATGAGGGAGCAGATCCTTAATAATTGTCAAAACCAGCTTTTACACCAGTACCTGGTGGACTCTGATCTGACCTCTCCCCAAGAATTGGGAAAGAAGGCAGACAAATGGGTCAGAACCAGAGTAAAGACTAAGAATCAGGGTGGTGACCAGAAGAAAGATTCTACCAAGTCCCAAGAGAAAGGTGGGGATAAATCTAAGGATAAATCCACTACAGGGCCCCAAAAGTCCTCTTCTGGGGGTGGGTCCCAAACTCCTTCCTCTCCTGAAAAGAAACCCTATTGCCATGTCTGTAAAAAGCCTGGACACTGGAAAACTGATCCCAGTTGCCCCAGGATTGGCAATAAAGAAAATGTTCCTCCAACAACTACTACCACCCCTCCTGGTACTACCAGTAGTAATCCTCCAGTTGGGAGTAGTGTACCCAAAAAGTTAGGTGCTTTTGCAAGAGGAACAGAGGTGGGCCCTAGTTTAGACAGGACCCCCTCAACAGACTCCTCTGACTCTGATGGTGGTGTAGGATTTGCCACCTTTACCATGGGTCCCAATGCATTGGGCAGGTACAGACTGGAGCCAATAATTAATGGTCAGAAAGCTGTGGCATTTAGGGACACAGGGGCTAGTGTCACCATGGTGGCAGGGAAACTAGTCCCCCTCACCAGCTTTTACCTGAGTTTAAATACCAGGTAACCAACATTGATGGTGTCAGAACAGATCACCCCATGGCCATAGTCAATCTCAGCTGGGAAGGGGTCACAGGCCCAAAAAGAGTGGCAGTGTCCCCAACCTTGCCTGTAGATTGCCTGATGGGCAATGATCTGGAAATTTCAGCCTGGGCTGAAGTTGAACACCAAACCCATCTGAGAATGCTGGGCGTCCCTGTAAAGGTTAGTGGGGCTGTGATGGCCACAGCCCAAGCCCAGGGAAACTTTGGAGAGATGGAGCCTGGAAGAATGGCCCACTCTCCCCCAAAAGAGAGCACAAGGGTTGAAGAAAAGTCTTCTTCCCTCCAGACAGTAGGTAAGGGTCAGCCTCCTCAGGGAACTGACCCTACCCCTAGTGAAGGAACTGCCCCAGAGGTAGTCAGGCCTGGCCTGGCCCCACCCCTGATGGCAGAGGACCCTTCCAAGGTGGTACCCAGTCTGGAGCAGGTAACCTGCCCCTCTCTACCCTGCCTCAGTCAGCCCAGGGCTGCAGAGGTCAGGGAGGTCAGTGGACCCCCAGGGCCCCCTGTCCAGAGGAACCCCCATCAGCAGATTAGGGGCACCCAGGCTAGTAGCCCTAGCCAGGTGAAAATTCCTCAACACACTGAGGGATCCCCCATACCTTTGTGTAGGGACCTCCCCAGAAGGACTCTGTTAGGCAAGGGCAAACCTGGGACCAAAAGGTTCCAAACCTGCCATGTCCCTCCAGTGGTCCATCCAAAGGGACCCAACCCCCAGCTGTAGGCAGCCAAAGGTTGACCCTTAGAGCACAGTGCAACTCAGTCATGGAAAGACAGGCATACATGGTGACCAGTGATCTGAGGAAGCTGAGACCAACCTTCCTAGGGCCTCACTTCCCTTCTCAGACACCTCACCAGCCTTGTACTTTACCAAAGCACACCACAGGTAGTAATTCCCCATGGTGGAGACCCTCTCATACCCTTAGGGTGAGGGATTGCTTAGTGGACCATAAGATAGGGGGCAACCATGCTAGTGCAGGTGCTTCCTTATATGGCCACTTAGTCAATAAAGGCTCAACTGGCCAAGGTTAGCCTTATCTCCTTTCGTTTGGGGGGTTATGTAGGAAGGTGGAATCTGACTATATGGTTGCCCCCACTTTTTTCCTGGTGTTTTGCTGGTTTATGACTTAGTTGGACTGGGATCCTGCTATTCAGGGCCCCAGTCTATCTGCTTCCTCTATAAAATGGTTTCCATGTGCCTTAGGCACATCTCTGATTGGAATCTGGAGTGCCCTTATAAGTCCCTAGTATATGGTATACTATGTACCCAGGGCATAGGTACCTCAGAGGCCTACCAGGGGCTGCAGCATGTATTGTGCCACCCCTGGAAGGCCATCCAAAATGACACCACAGGTCTGCTACTGCAGCCTGGGTAAGGTGGTGCATGCACCCCTTACTGTGATATAGGCTACCTATATCACTACATACATACACACATATAAACCTATAAGTCACTCCTATGGCAGGCCTTATCAATCCTGAAGGCAGAGTGCGTGGTTCCTATGTGAGAGGGTGCCCCTGCATGAGCAGGGCCCCTCTGCAGCATTCGGAGACCCTTCTCTGATGCTGTTTGTAGTGCAGCCTGACCATATACTCTTAAGCGCATTATAACCTCGCGTTAAATGCTAACTTTGGGATGGCTGCACGGAAACATGTCGTGTTTGGTGTCAAACATCTTGGAATACTACCCCCCCCCGCCAGTTCTGGTGGCGGGGGTAGCATTCCACCCTTCTAGAGGGAAAGACATGTACACACCGGTATACCCGGTACTGACTTTCCAGAGCCCTGGCATCACAAAATGGATGCCGCTGCCACAGACACGAGTCTGGCCTCCTGCTGCTGACCGAAACTCCGGCAGGGGAGGCCTGGACAATAGGTTTCCTGTCCCAGGGAGGTGTGACCACCTCCCCAGACAGGATAGTGTGTATTGGGGCTGGGCGGGAGCACTCTCGGGTGCTTTGAAATCCTGCACTGGGGGCACACTTGGTGTCCCTGTGCATACCCCAGTTCAAACCGGCTCAGGGGCTTCCAGCCCCTGCTCTGGCGTGAAACTGGACAAAGGGAAAGGGGTGTAACCACCCCTCTGCCCTGGCCCTCCCATAGGTGGGGCCACAGAGTATGTCCAACCCCCTACCTTAGTATAAGTAGGGGAACCCAGTCCTTAGGACTTTAGATTTACCTGGACGAAACTCTGACACAGAATCCTGGACCTTCGACACTCTACTTCAAGATTAGAGGACTGAAGAATCTCCCTTGGGGTCAAGGAGTGACTCCCCTGCTTGGCAGGCACCAAAGAAGCAATTGTCCGGTCTGCATCGCTGAAGCTCCCGTCGGACGCCGAAGTCTTTGCATCACCAGAGGTGGATTTCCAGACTTCTCCGAGGCTGCCCTGAGTCCCCAGCAAAGCTGAGGCCCGTAGCTGTTGTGGGTAATGTGGAACCATGACCCCTGGACACCGATCGCATTTGCAAGTGCATCCTCTTCTGGGTCTCCCACGAAGTCGTGCTTTGGGCTTCGAGTAGCCCCAGCCTCCAGTACCAACTGCACCGAAGATCACTGGCCTCCACTCCACGAGTGTCCTGTGAGCCAGCTCCACGTGCACTGTCTCAAGGCTCATTCGCGGTCGCTAGTCCGTTGGCTAGTAGGCCCTCCTGAAGGCCAATCTTTTTCTGCTTGGGCTCCCTGGTTGCTCCAGGTGTGCCCTGACTTATCCTCGCTGGGTGAGTCCCCCAGACCTTGCTGGTCTGCAACATCGTCCTTCTTTCCTTTCCACGAGACTTGCCGTTGCCAAGTCTTGTTGGGTCCAATCTGGTCGCCGACACCCCTGCAATCGACAGACATTGTGGGACAGCTCGAATCCAGCTCCTGGTTGTCGTCAATGCCTCCTGGACCTCATGGCTGAAGAGTCAAGACGACTGTCAACCTACCTGAAGCACTCGACATCGGTGGGCATCTGCTCATCGCCTTCCTGGTCACTGGCTATATAAAATGTTATAATCAAACTGCCCATTCTGGCCTATGGGGACAGGTAGCCTTGCAATAGTGAAAAACGAAATTGGCTGTAATTCACTATCAGGACATGCCACACACACCAGGGCATGTCCTACCTTACACATACAATGCACCCTGCCCTAGGGCCTACCTTAGGGGTGACTAATATGCAGGGAAGGGAAGGTTTGGGGACTGGTAAGTGGGTGCACTTACCAAGTCGACATGGCAGTACCAGACTGCACACAGGCTCTGCAATGGCAGGCCTGAGACACACTTTACAAGCTGCTCCTGTGGGTGGCACAACCAGTGCTGCAAGCCCACCAGCAGCATTTGATTCACAGGCCCTGGGCACAAACAGTGCACTGTACTAGGGTCTGACAGTGAATCAAATAGGCCAATCATGGAGTCACTAATCCATACATCAATTTATAACAGAGAGCATATGCACTTTAGCACTGGTCAGCAGTGGTAAAGTGCCCAGAATCATAAAACCAACAAAAACAGGTCAGAAAAAGTACAGGAGGAAGGCAAAAGTTCAGGGATGACCCTGCAAAAAGGGCCAAGTCCAACACAACCCCTTCCAGCCAAAACGCAGGGTAGACCAATCCCTACCTTGATGGGCTTCCCTGCTTTGGGCGATAGAACCTGGACCCTGGCCCGCAACAGCAGGGGCATATTCCAGTTCTACGCCAATCTGAACCTATTTGGATCCCTCTGTCCATACTCTCAGGGCCCACTAAGCTAACCCATGGGGAACCCTTATCCTCACCTGTGGACACCATCTGTGCAGCACCTAACCTTAGCTTGCTCACAGGTGTGTCCCAACAGACAGACAGTACCCACATGGCCAACACAGAGGTGTGGCCCAGTCCACCCCCGGGGTGTGACTTCTGTCCCCCTCCCAGGGGCAACTCTGTCCACCAGGACAGCAAGCCACAGTGGCCACTGACAGCTGTCAGTGATGAGAGACAGGCCCCAGGCCTTTCATGGTTCTCCAACCTCTGCGGCGTCAGAGAGCGGGGGCGGTAGCCCCAGGTGCCTGGCACCCTTGGTCCACTCTCCCTCCTGTCAGATCAGGTATGATATCCTGACACTGACCCACCAACCCCGGGCCTGTACCCGGTGGCCAGGCAGGAGATTGGGATGGGCTTTCCCACACCCGGTCCTCCTCCTCCTTGGGGCTCTGTACCCTCCCACCTGGAGTGGTACCCCCTTCCAGAACTGCCAGGGCACCTGTGGCAGGTGTCCTGCACAATTCGCCCACCAGTTCAGGGGTTCTATCCTGCAACTGGGCGTCCAGGTCAGGGGGGACACCCCAAACCTGGCCCTCCAACCTAGGGTCTAGACCCTCCAGTTGAACCGGGGTCAGAGGCGAGGACTCCCTCCCTCTGTACCCCCTTCCAGAGTGCTGTACCCTCCCACCTGGAGTGGAACCCCTAGAAGACCAACCGGTCAGGACACTGTGTACAGTTGTCCATCCCTCCAGGTCAGACAACACCTGAACCTGGCTTCCCAACCCAGGGACCAACCCCTGCGGTTGAACACTTGCCCGGCGCACCAGGACTTCATGGGGAGCACATATGCCCCCCCGAGGGTGACACACAACTCATGTGTCATGTGACAGTCTGCCTGGCACAGATCTCCCGACCCCTGTCCATCTGACAGTGCGTGAAGATCCCCCAGGACACAAGTGGTGTCACCATGGTCATTCACTGGTGCCTCAGCCCTTCTGGCTGGCCCCTGACCCACTGGTTCTTCCACTGGGGACTCTTTCCCCCTCTGGACTTCTGCACCCTCCACTTAGGAGTGGCACTGCCAGACACCAGAACTGATGGAGGCCTGCTTACAGACACTCCTAGTTCACCAGACACAAGGGGATCCCCCTCAAATGGCCTACTAGTACAGCCTAGGCCCCCAACCTGGTGTTCCCTTAAGGAACCCTCCAGGCCCTGAGACTGGGTTTCGGGCACCTTGGGACACGCAGTCCCACACTCACTCCTTCTCCGCAGAGACAGGACGTGAGCCCCTACACCCTTCCCACTACCACCGGACCTAGATGGGCTACACTGAACGTCTCCCACCACTCTGGGTTGGAAGACACCTGAGCCACTCCTCTTAGGGTCACTCCCCAATGCCTCTTCAGACCCTCTGGGATCCACCAAAAGGTCTGCCTCCATCGTGAGCTCCCTGGGGTCAGAGAACTCACACTCCACCAGGTGTTGGCATAGCTCTGGAAAATAGGGACTTACAATATGCTCTCCCTCAATTGGCTCACACAGTTCCACCAAACTATCCTTCACCTCACCATCCAGTGCCTTGCACACGTACCCCACACCACTCTCCTGAGACTGGCAAGACAGTATCTGACTGTCTCTGTCACTCAACCCACACTCTTCTGGGCGGTCTCCACATTCACACACCAGGACTTCAACCATGGGGGAACCCCCCTCCCTGCTCCTCTCACCTAGTGTCAGTGGAGTGTCCCTCCCACAACTAGGACCATGAACCCCTTGGCCAGTTCCCCAATCTATCTCAGGGACACTGTGCACCACCGGAGCTACCTCATATCCTTGAACCTCCTGGTGTATGTTAACCCCCTCCAAGTCAGGCGCCACATCTCTGGGTGTGTACTACCCCCTCAGCACTAGATAACTCATTATTGCTGCCACCATCTGAGCTGGATTCCGCCTCCAACTCAGCAAAGCTCACTTCCTGAGCTACACAATTTTCTTGTTGCTGGGCTGAGACCATCATGGCCTCAAGCCTCTCGAGCTCCAAATAAAGCTCTCTCATTCTCAACTCATGTTCCAATCTCATTCTCTTTTCCTCTAGGGCCAATTTTTTAATTTCCAATTTCAACTGCCCACCCATCTTAAGCTTGGTCAGCTCCATTTCATGCATCCTACTTCTCTCCCTGTCCTCCAGCTCTCCTGGGGACAGGTCCTTGGAAGAAACACTGCTGCCTGCTGGGGAAGGTGCTTTCCTCCCCCCCGGACCCAATAGCCCATCTAGCTGCCCTCCTGCATCCTCAGCCCCCTCCTCATGCTCTTCCACATGCTCAGGGGTGCTCCTTGCTTCCACCCAGGCCCTCAGCGCCTTTTGGAACTCATCCTTCTTGGAGAGACCGGTCATAGCAACTTTCAATTTCCTGCAGAAGTATTTCAGCTGTTTTACAGTGTAACTTTCCAATTTCTCTTCTTCAAAATCTAAATCCACAGATGCGATGGATGCTGTTTTGCTCATGGTGACTAAACTTGGCAGTTCTTGGCAAAAATAGAAATCCCAGGAAAAAACAATCTACCAAAATGTAAGTGGTTGCGTTTGGTCTGCACTCACTAGTAGTGTACACCAATCACTGTATATGAGTCACAAATGCAAGTACAGAATCCTCACCGCTGACCACCAATGTTAGAACTGGGGGTCTCTAGTTGGCAGAGGTAGGTACCTTTGTCCAAATAGGGACCCTTGCTTCTAGTCAGGGTAAGGGGTATACACTACTAAAATAACCCCTGCTCACCCCCTTGGTAGCTTGGCACGAGCAGGCAGGCTTATCTCAGAGGCAGTGTGTAAAGCATTTGTGAACACATACAGTAACACAGTGACAACACTACAGATGGACACCACACAGGTTGTATTATAAAAATAAGTATTTTTATATAGACTTAACACAAGACCCAAAATGACAAAAATCCACAATACAATATGAAAAATATGACTGTCAATGGTAGAAAATAGTTCAGTTCAATAAAGATGGTAAATGCGACACTCAATGTTCAATGTACCTTTGGATGCGTAACGCGATACAAACAAAAGAGTTGCAGAGAAGGTGATGCGTCGGTTCCTTACACCCAAGAACGGTGATGCGTCGGTTCCTTGCTCCAGGGGAGGTGATGCATCGGTTCCCTACTGCTGCGTAGGGGACGGTGATGCGTCGGTTCCTTACCGGAGAGGAGGTGATGCGTCGGTTCTTCACCGCGTGGGGAGGTGATGCGTCGGTTTCTTACTGTGCTTCTGTGGCGATGCGACCCGCAGCGCCGTGATGCGATGACGACCCGGTGCAATGAAACAAAATGGCATCTTCCTCTCGATGCGACACTCAGGGGGCGATGTGTGCACGCCCGACGGCCGTGCGGCAACTCAGTGTATCTTCTGAGCCGCGACAGGCCCTGCGACACGCTTCTCCGATGATGCGATGGCGTCTGATGCGACGGCGACACTCTTCGCTTCGGTGATGCGATGGCGACAGCGGCAGCGGCGGCACGCTTTCTCGGCGATGCGACGACAACTGCAGCGGCGGCGACACGCTTCTTCCTCGTGAGTCGCGCTTCTAGCTCCCAGCGACACGCAGTCTCTCAGAAGGCTCAGCACAAGAGCAGGCACTTCAAATTCCCAGCAAGGGAATTCAGGGGAGCTGGTTGGTGAAGTCTTGTGTCCCTGAGACTTCAGCAGGAGGCAAGCTCAATCTTCAAGCCCTTGGAGATGTTCTGCAAGATGATGAAAGTAGCACAAAGTTCCTTTCTCCTTTCTTTGGCAATCAGGCAACCACTGAAGGCAAATCCCTCAAACAGCACACATGCATAGGGATAGTCGCCTCCTTCAGCTTCTCTGGTTCCTCTCCTCAGCAAAGGTTTGTCTTGTTTGTTCCAGAAGTGATCTAAAGTCTTGGGGTCAGGGCCCCAGTATTTATACCCATAAATCCTTTGTCCTCTGAAGGCAGAGGGTCCTGTACCTAGTCCAAACCAGTTCTGGGTGCATTCTGCCGGTGCACACCCTCTTCCTTTGTCAGTGTGGGCCAGGGACGTCAGACGCACCCCAGGAGGTGGAGCCAGCATTGTGGAAGGCAGGCACAGCCCTATTCAGGCCCAGGTGCTACCCCTCCCACCACTCTACATGCAGATAGGTCTATTCAGCCCTGTGCTGACTCACCCTGTCTCCTGGAGTCCCCCAGCCCCTGTCACTCACAAACCCAGACATACAATACACAAGCTAGCAGAGGCAGGCTGGATGGTTAGGCAAGAAAATACCTACTCTCTAAAAGTGGTATTTTCAAACACAGAGGGGCCGATTCCGATCTCGGCCGGTAGGGCTCCGAATCGGATTCGGCTTTACCGGATCCGATTCGGAGCCCTGTTTCCCGACCGAACCGTACGCGGGTCCGGCCGAGCGAGAGTACGATCGCGAAATCGCCGACCGACTCGTCCGGGCGTCCCGACCGCTCCGACCGACTCGCTCCCGGCTCGAACCGCTCCGACCGACTCGCTCGGACTCGACTCGCACCGCGCAATGGAGACGTTCCCGGCCGGGTAAGTACGATGCGCGCCGCGAGCAGTCCGACCGAGCCGCGCACTCCGGCTCGTAAGAGCTGGTCGGAGCCGTACTTTGGGGGTCCGTGTCGGACCCCCTGTACTGCGTAGCCGCGCGAAGTCGCACACAGGGGGACCCATGGGTCCCCCTACCTGTGCATGTACGGCGCGAATCAGCTTCGCCGCGTACCCACTGTAGGGGGCGCCCTTGTCCGACTCGCACCCATTGAGTCAATGGGAGCCCGCGTACGCGTTGTACGACCGGCTCCCATTGACTTCAATGGGAGTCCGACCGACTCCGAGTCCGATAACATACGGACGCATCGTACTCGTTCGGTCGGACTGCACGGGTCCGGTTCGGTCGGAAATCTCTCCGGGTCCGGCTCGGTCGGAGAAATTTCCGGCCCGAATCGGATCGACCCCAGAATGTTAAAACCAACTTCACTAAAAGATGTATTTTATCATTCTGAGTTCAGGCATACTAAATTCGTTTTTCTACCATGTTCCCTGGGTCAGTTAGGATTATAAAATGTTATAATCAAACTGCCCATTCTGGCCTATGGGGACAGATAGCCTTGCAATAGTGAAAAACGAAATTGGCTGTAATTCACTATCAGGACATGCCACACACACCAGGGCATGTCCGACCTTACACATACAATGCACCCTGCCCTAGGGCCTACCTTAGGGGTGACTAATATGCAGGGAAGGGAAGGTTTGGGGACTGGTAAGTGGGTGCACTTACCAAGTCGACATGGCAGTACCAGACTGCACACAGGCTCTGCAATGGCAGGCCTGAGACACACTTTACAAGCTGCTCCTGTGGGTGGCACAACCAGTGCTGCAAGCCCACCAGCAGCATTTGCTTCACAGGCCCTGGGCACAAACAGTGCACTGTACTAGGGTCTGACAGTGAATCAAATAGGCCAATCATGGAGTCACTAATCCATACATCAATTTATAACAGAGAGCATATGCACTTTAGCACTGGTCAGCAGTGGTAAAGTGCCCAGAATCATAAAACCAACAAAAACAGGTCAGAAAAAGTACAGGAGGAAGGCAAAAAGTTCAGGGATGACCCTGCAAAAAGGGCCAAGTCCAACACTACTGCATCACAATGCATTAACATTTCACAAACCAGCTACCTCACCTATTGCTTGTTGACTTTTTGCTTGTCTTTGACCAAGCTAGGTCCGCACTATAGAAATACCACATAAATACATGCATACATAATCTATTGAAAACTATATGTAGCAGTTGATTTATATGAGTAATTATATGCACAATTTCACTGGAGGCATTCATTTCATACAGAGGACTGTGAAAGAGTCCTCATGACACTGGTTTGGTTACTGATAGTTATTTTTTATTATATTGGTCTGAGATCCCGCTGAGTCTCCTTGATTTCAATACAGAAGAGGGATAACAGCGAGACAGCCAAAAAGATTATAGTAAGACAGCTAATTCAAGAATATTAATTGGTAGAAAATATAACAGTGTATTTCTGAACTTAGTGAAAATATATACATTTGAAAACAATCACTTCCTTAATTTACCCTATAGAACCAACCATATATAAATCTTTAAGAACTCACTCCAAAAGAAGCTGGCAATAAGATCTTCTAGTCTGCATCCTTTCTGTGACATGACAGCATATTGTGGAAAACAATACTGACTCACCAAAATATCATCAAAATACAATAGTTTACAAAAATATCGTCATTCTATACTTAATTAAATATAACACGAATGTCGATGAAAAAGTATCACAGTCAAAAAAAAACCTATCAATATCTATATTGAACATGCAAATATCGACACCAAAAAATTGTCTGCTAATTAAATACCAGTGCTTCTCATACTTTTTAGAACTATGACAAACCTTTTAATACAACACACTTTTGCAACCCACATAGCTTTAATGGACGAGGCAGGCGATTTTTAATGTAACTAAAGCATGGTGTAGTAGTGCATTGTCATTTACAGACAGCACATTTTCCATTGAAATGGTCACTAAATTTGCACAGACATACAGTTTTACTGCTAAATCTATATTGCACCCAAATGATAATGTGTGGAAATCAGGTTTCAGTGAATATTATTTGTGCATCACCAAGTAAAGTGTCTTGATTTGTTCTTATCTGATTAAAGTATTAGTTTCCATCACACTTCAGAATTACAAAAAAAAAATGTGCTTCCTTTTTGCTTTCCTTACTGATGAATATGTGTCATTCATTTACGGGAATTGACAGTTTGTTGTGCATTACAAAAAATGACATCCTACAGCCTTTCCTTTCACAGTTCATGTACCCCAGCAACATTGTCACATAATTCACTTTTCTTTTTTTCTGTGACTGCAAAGTGAGAGGAATTTGTAAACACCAGTCCCCATGTTAAAAGAATTAGCAGCAGAAGACATAACCTGACATGTCACCTTCATCTTTGAAGTGCAGCAAATGTGACTAGATAAATATAGAATTTAAAGGCATCTTCAATTATTGCTTGGACTTTCACGACCCACCAAAAAATCGTCTCACTATGGACCCACAGTTTGGGAAACACTGATGTAGACAATATCAAAAATAAGGACACATACAATATCAACTACAATGATGTCATTAAAATAAGGAGAAATAATATTTTAAATCATAAACTACTTTTATAAATCAAATAAATATAACAAACATTAAAAACAACTATGCAAAAATATAATTCACGAAAACAACAAACATAACATTATTCACACATATAACCATATAGATTCACCATACAGTTACTATTGAACATAAACACAGTTAAAAAGAAACAAACATTATTACAAGAAAATAAATATTACAACACACCTTAAAATTAATACAATAAATTAAACATTTAAAATATATTGATACAACTGAACAGTTACACCGATTTAAAACTAAAACAGAAACACTACTGCTGGGGCCACCCCAAAAATCCCAACTATATGCAAAGTAGTGAATACAATTTCCCATAAAACAAACTAACCAATAAAAACATAAACATAATTAGGAAAGCAGTATAAATAAGTCACAAAACCTCAATATTTCTGCAGAAAAATTGTAACAACAGCAAAAAAACAACACATTGCCTAAGTGCATGAAGAGAAACCAGAAGGAAGACTTAAAAAAATAACAAGGCTCCTTCACAAATAAGTTGAGAATTTAAAAGAACTACAATATAACCTGACAACATTTTAAAACACAAATCTATCAATACATTACTAAAGTCTCTCACTTATTATGAATAGTAATGCTTAGATACTAAACCAATTCAGCAAACACTGAAAACCTCTACTTCACACTGGTACACCTGGAGAAAGACACTTTGAAAGTAAATAAATTAAGCACAGTGATTAAAAAAACAACCCCCTATAATTAAATTTAAAATTAAAGCCCCTCCACCCCCAAAATTAACCAACCCTGTATGTTAAACATGTTTAAAACAAACATTTTCTCACCAACAGAAAATAAAACCTCAACTGATTCAAATCTCGAAACATCGAAAACAAATAGCTGAAACCTAAAGCATCAGTATAAAATGTAAAACGTATATCATTTGTAAAACTTTTAAGAGCATGTTTAAATTACATTAACAAACAAAATAAATGTTTTTACCTTACTAATGAATTTTTAAAATATGCTACTTTCAGACAGAATGTCAAAATGAGCCGCACATATCACATCACAAAAAAGGCAAACAACTGCTTTTACTTGTGTGATACAAATATAGCCAGGAAAGTTCCAAGAATGGGAATAGGAATTGTATTAAATATTATGCAAGTGCTTGCTATGGTAGGGATAAAATGAAAAACAATATTGTAATTAACGCGAGAGAACACAACTCCCCCCATCAAATGTAACTGACATAGAAGTAAGGCCCAATTTTCAAGATTAAAAAGAGATTAGAACCAGTTCCCAAGAGCCCACTACTAACATTTTAAAAGTCATACAGCTCAAAGTACCTCAGCATGGTACAAGTTAGCCACCAGCAATTCCTAATTTTAAAACAACTAATATAATGCGCTAAAAAGGCACAAGTCAAACCCCTTCTGCCCGTAGATGATACAGACATACAAATTCCAGAAAAGCTAACCAACACACATAACAAAAAACCCTTCCTCCAACACAACAACCTCAATAATGACAGAAGAATACTTCCTATTGTCCTAAAACAAAGTCAATAATTGCACTCCACCTTCACACAGTTGTGCACGATACATGGCAAATATCATACCATTAACATAGTCGTCATTTATGCACTGCTGCCTACTAAGCAAAGTGCAACTTCTAAACCTCTAAACCTCATCAAAATAAAAACTATAAACTACTCCCCACACAAAATTATGATATTTTATAATAGACTTGGAACAGCAGAATAGAGAATGTTGGGGAGACTGCCTCTCTGGTGTTGGTAGTTGACCCTGCTCCTCATGGGAACAGTCCAGCCTCATGGGAACTGTCCATACCAAGGGTATGCCCAAACGTGGGTCCCTTGCTCACTTTGCCACTGGATTCAAGCTAGCCTGGCTGATAAGGGGTGTTACTCCAAAACTGGACCCAGAATGCTTGTTTCCGGTCCAGGGAGGACCTGGTTTGGCAGTCCGGGCTGGACTTTTCTCATGAGGAGCAGGGTCAAGACTGATGTGCATATGGCTGGGTCTGAACTAGGGTGGCAAAGTGAGCTAAATAACGATGATGGATTTAACCCAGATGTTTAAACTGTTTTTAAAATTGAAGTGGGGAAAAACTTACTTTTAAAACTCGAGCTCGCTGGCTCGCTGGCTCCTTGCCGTACCCCTGAGGCTCTCCACCCCTAGGCCTTAGCCAATTGGCCGTAAGGAGGAGGAGTAAGAGGCGGGGCCCAGGCACAAATGCACGCCATAGCGCGGGAGCGCAGCGGACGCGCGCAGCGGGCGAGCCGGCGGCTCGCCGAAGGCGCGCCTAAGGCAAGCCCGTCTGCGCCCGTCCGCGCCCAGACGGGCCCAGGGGCCACGAATCATGGTCAAATTATTAAATACTCGTCCAAGGCACTTAGGCTGTTAGCTCAACCATGTCTCCCTTTTGATCCTGCTGCTTACAGTCGCATCATGGATAACGGTATTTTTCAAACTCAGAGCCGCCATGTTGCCCTTCCTCCCCCTACTTTGCATTATTCTTCTACATCTGGTCCTACTTCAGTCAAACATACGGCCCTGCGCATCTTCTATCTCAACACTCGTTCCCTGGTCAAACACCAGCTAGACATCTTTCTGCTGCTTACTTCAGAAAAACCAGACGTCCTTCTGGTCACTGAAACCTGGTTAACTCAGGACTCTACCCCGGATATCTTAGCGGCACTTCCTTCGGATTATTACATCTTGTCTGTTAATCGGCCTTCAGGAAAGACTGGTGGCGGTGTAGCCGCCATCATACATAAAAACTACAAGTTTACGACCATGACTTCCCTCGATCTCCCGGAGGTAGAGAATATTGTCATTAAACTTGACACTAACACTGGATCTCTTATTCTTGTACTTATTTATCGACCCCCTCAGGCCATGCCTACCTTCCCTCTCTCCTTGAGTGAACAAATGGCCAATCTTGTCATGAACTATGCTAATGTCTTACTTATAGGAGACTTGAATTACTGGTTTCATGATGCCCTCGGTGGGCCACATGCTGCAGAACTGTCTGAATTACTCTCTAACTTGAATTTGGCCCAGCAGTTATCCTCCCCTACCCATGTAAAGGGACATACCCTGGACCAAATCTGGTCCTCAAACCTTATATTATCGGTGCCCACAATCTCACCATGTATATGGTCAGTTCATCATTTAATAAAATTTACGGCTACCATAAACTCTAAGCTCAAAATCCCCACGGTGGTGGGAGGCATGACAAGAAAGTGGAGGACTCTTGATAAATTAGAATTTGTCAAAACACTGGCCAATTCAGCTCCCATCTTTAATGCTGATGTTGACTCTATGGAAGAGACCATCTCGAACTGGCTACTGCTTGCTTGTAATGTCCATGCTCCACTCACTAAATTTTCTCGTGCCCGCCATTCAGATGCACATAAATGGTTTACCACCGAGCTTAAAACACAAAAACTTGAGCTTCGTCAAAAGGAGATAAAATGGAGGTTACGATACTCCATGGAAGATAAACAACAGTTCTTGTTAGCTCGTAAAGAGTATAAAAAAGCCATACTGGAAACCAAAGCGGCCTATTTCTCAGCTAGAATATTAAACGCTCAGAATAAGCCGAAGGAAATATTTATGGATGTTAATGACCTTTGTAATGCTGAGAGAACACTCCCCAGTCAGACGCCTACCCAAGAGCTATGTAACTCTTTGAACAATTATTTCCTGGACAAAATTTCTATAATCAAAGCTAGTATTCCCACTACTGTTAGTACAGAACACTTGGACAACTTGCCAACTAATTCAGCCATCATGGCTCATTTTCCAGGCATTTGTCCTCAGACCCTATCAGATTTAATGACCCGTGTAAAATCGGGGTCCCCCAACGATTGTTGCCCACCTCATGTTTTGAGGGACGCCTTTTCTGCTCTACCTCATAGCGTGCTTCCTTTCCTTAACGAGTCTCTTGCACAGGGTAAGGTCCCTAGTGCTTTCAAGAATGCAATTGTGGTCCCTCTTTTAAAAAAACCAGGGGCTGACCCCCTTAATCCTTCGAATTACCGTCCCATCTCTCGCCTTCCCTTTTTGGCCAAGATCTTAGAGGCCCATGTGGCCAGGTGCCTTTCTAATTTCATCGAACAGTCAGATCACCTAGAGCCACATCAAGCTGGCTTCCGACCCGCCCACTCAACTGAGTCTGTAATTCTTGCAGTACTGGACACTCTGAGAGCTAATGCGGACAAGGGCATCCCCCAGGCCCTGGTGCTCCTGGATTTGTCGGCCGCGTTCGACACGGTCGATCATAAAATCTTGATGGACCGTGTCGGGCAGGCCGGTATACAGGGCCCCGCATACAACTGGATAAAGTCCTTCCTTGAAGGCAGAGCTCAAGCAGTGCGACTTGGTCCATTTACTGCCTCTAAGCTCGCTACTACATGCGGGGTGCCACAGGGTTCGTCCCTATCCCCTCACTTATTTAATCTTTATCTCATGCCCTTGATCCACTCATTGAAAAATAGAAAGATAACTTCTTTTAATTATGCTGACGATCTCCAGCTTGTTTTTACCTTGGATTCTCCTGACTCTGTCCTTGAATTCCAAGCTACTATGCTTCATATTCAGCGTTGGATGTACCTTAACCATCTTAAACTCAACCCGGGCAAGACGGAATTAGTGCTGCCTGGTAAGAGTGAGATCTCTTGGGGCCCTCACTATTGGCCGACAGAATTAGGAAACCCCCCTACTCCCTCTCCTTCTGTGAAAAGCTTGGGGGTCATTATAAATGAAGACCTCTCGCTTAGAGGACAAGTGGGGGCAGTGGTCTCCACCTGCTTTTTCCAATTGCGAAAGATTAGGAGGATTGCCTACTTGCTGACTCATTCAGCCCTCACTCAGGTGGTGATAGCTCTGGTTCTCTCGCGCCTTGACTTTTCAAATTCCATCTATCTTGGCCTGCCTCTGTTTCTACTTAAACGCCTACAATTGGTACAGAATCAGGCTGCGAGACTAATTTATAAACAACCTAAATGGCAATCCGCCAGACCCTGGCTATCCAAACTCCACTGGCTACCTGTCGCCCAACGTGCAGCTTTTAAGACAGGGTGCTTAATTTTTAAGGCATTGCATTGCAGGAGCCCCAAATTCGTCAGCAGTATGATTGTGAAGTATGCCCCACTTCGCAACCTACGGTCAGCCCATTCTCACTTACTGACTACCCCTGCCATTAAACTTAAACGTCAGGGTGGGCGTAGGTTCTCCTACCTTGCCCCTAAATTCTGGAACTCTTTACCTCTGGCAATCAGGATGTGCGACAACCTGCTGGGGTTTAGAAAGGTGCTTAAAACCTGGTTGTTCAAGCAAGCCTACGCATAGTCTAGTGCGTTGCAACACTGTTCAAGATTAGCGCCATGAAACCTTCTGGTGACCGTGCGCTTTAGAAGTTCCTGCTAACATAACATAACATAACAGATCTAATAGTGACTGGGGGTGAGTGTAGGAAAAGTTTCAGCACTCCGTCCATCATTTTATTGTGTTTGCAAATGTAGTTTTTGTGCCTTTTAATTGTCTAAACCATGACTGTTGATCATGCAGAAAAAGGGATTTGTTTCACATAGTTGTGTAGCTGATTACTTACTTCTATTCAAGGATTTCACTGGAAAATGGCTGCTTCGATATTAGGTGGTATTTGGCTGAATCTTTAGAATCTGCCATTGGTGACTGGTGTTGGGACAGAACCTTCTAGTATTGATGCAATATTTAGATAGTCTTCATACTTCGGGCTAGAAGGAATTGTTTAATGTCAGCCTCAGTGCATTGTCCTTGTCATGTTTTAAGCCTTGGTTTTTAGTGTCAGTTTGAAAAGCTTCTAATCTTCCGAAGGCTGGAATGAAATGATCAACAATTGTAGACCAGGTTGGGCTTGTTGTAGTTTGACAAGCTCTTTGCTGCACCATTTATTGGTTAGTTTAATCCCTGATGTGTACTCATGGGTCTCTGGAGTGCATAACATTGTTATTCACACAAATTCACAACCTCTCTGAAGGTGGAAGGAATACATACAATTTGGAGTACTGCCTGTCTCTTCTGAGGCTGGCGATGTTCAGGTGGAGCTCAATACCCGTTTTGCCAGCTTCTGATGGGGTAGTGGACTCCTGGAGAGCCTTAGTTTGGTGCTATTTTGATCAGAACATCAGGTCTTAGGATTCCTGGGTTGTGGCCATCTTCAGTACGGCCTGGTAAAAAACAGAAGTCACACCCATTGCCGCTCGCTCAGTCTGAAGGTAAATCATTCAGTCTGAAGGTAAATCAGCGTGAGTGTTGAAGTTCTCTCTACTCATGAATACCAATCTAGTGATCAGTGGCTGAAGCACTTGGGGGCATATTATCAACGGCCAGCGATAATTATCGCTGGCCGTGCTTAGCGACAGATTCCCTATCGCAGGCTATCTCTGGAATTTATCGCCCTGGTAGCGCGTTATTAACAACGCGCTTCTCCAGGGCGATAAAAATTCCAGAGATAGCGAGGTTATCGCCGTTTGCAGGGAACATCGCTGGTTTTCCAGCGATGTTCCCTGCAAAACGGCGATATCCTTGCTGATACGACCCTGTGGTCGTATCAGCAGAATCCACCCCTATGTTAGGGATGGCTAAGTCAGGATTTTAGCAGACGTTAGATTTTGGCGAAAACGGCCGTTTCGCCGAAATCTAACCTCTGCTAAAATCATGTGGGCTGCCTTGTAAATATCGCGATGTGAACATCAGCGATATTTGCAACGTAGTCCATCCGGGTACGCCCACTTTGCATCTCATTAGAGATGCAAAGATGGGCGTTGGGAGAAAGGAGCGATAATGCAAGGATTCACGCGATAGCGTGACCTTGCTGATTAGGCGATAAAATTATCGCCGCTTTTCGTCCGAAAACGGACGCAAAAGCGGCGATAATTGTTTATCGCCTCGTTGCTAATATGCCCCTTTGAGACTCCCTCTCTGTGAGATTACTGAGTGAAAAGAGTTCCATCTGGTGCTAAATGAGCAGTCCTGGTAGGTGCGTGCATTTTGAATCCACGTTGCTTGTTCAAAAGGTCTACTCAGGAACAGTGAATACAGAGAAAAATCCTTGGCAGCAAAAGATCAAGCAAAGTTAAAAGCATCCTCAAGTATAGAGTGGATAAACTGTGATTTTAAAAGGCAAATTTTGTGACTTTAACAAAGTTCCACTCAGGTGTTAAAATGAGGGAGACTCTTTTTTACCCAGAGGCCACATTTACATTGCTAAAGTACACTTGAATGGTATATATATATATATTTTTTATTCCAGTGGCTAAAATGGGAGACAGTGGGCATCCTTGTCTGGTTCCTCGCTTAACACCGATTTTTCCCACCTCAGCAGAATTGACAATAATGCTGGCTTCTGCATTGTGGTACATTCTTTGTATCAGCCCTGTGATCTGGGGGCGGTATGCCGAATCTAGACAAGATACGAATTAGCGTCTCCCAGACCACAAGGTCAAATGCTTTCTCAGTGTCCAACAAAAGCACCAGGGCCGGTTTATTCTTGGTCTCAAAGTAATCAGGTGCTTCGGCTAAATAGTGTGTATTCATCCCTAGCTGTCTCTCTGCAATAAAGCCGTTTTGATCAGTGTGAATCAAGTTTGATGCTATTGTGTTAAATCTGTTAACTAAAAGTTTTGTGATACGTTTGTAATCCGAATTAAATAATGTGATTGGATGATATGAGTTGGGATCCTCACCATCCTTCCCCTTTTTAACAAAGCTTACCACATTCCCTTTAAAAAACGACGCTGGTATTGGGCCCCCTCTAGCATTGTATTGGCAACCAGTAGAAAATATTCAAGTAAATCCCCTGAAAAAACTTTACAAAAATTCTGCCGGTAAACCATCAGGTCCGCAGGCTTTACCAATCGGGAGGTTGCTAATAACCTCCGACAATTCTTCTTTGGAGCAGGGGCGCATAATATTTACCCTCTCGGTCTCAGACAGAACCGGGATATTCTGTTCCCGAAGGAACAACTCAAGTGACTCGCTATTTATCGATTGTTTTTGTCCATAAATACATCTATAATGTTCCAGCATTATTTCCCCAATGCTGACCGAGTCCTCGGTCCGCATACGAGTAACAGGACATTTCAATGCATTTATCCGATTACTCCCAGCTTGCTCCCGACCCTGCCATGTAAGGAACCTTTAAGTAAAATTGCTTTCCTCATATACCTTTTGCATATAGGTGCGATTTAAGGTTTTGGATTTTAAATAATATGCCTCACTTAATGCCCGCTTAGCCTGATCAAGGTTTCTTAGAAGGACTTCTTAATAAACTTTCATAACACAGCTGCACGCTCCGTTCTAAGGTTTGCTTTTGTACTTTATCTTTTTTAAAATTTTCTGCATCTTTACCTATTCCCAACCCACGAATGTATGCTTTGAAGGAATCCCAGACAATATGAGGGGGAGCAGTCCCGTGATTGATTGCCAAGACTTCCTTTATCTGTGTTTTACAATATAAAACCTAATTTTCTTCCTGTAAAAACTGTTTATTAAGAACCCGTCGCCTAGGATATACTAAAACTCTCCCTAACTCGACCACCAGAACAATCATTGCGTGATCTTAAAATCCATTTGGTAAGATTTGTTGATTGGTAAAAATCGGGGTTTTAGAAACAAGGAAGAAATGTATATGGGAAGAAATGCGAAATCCACCCGAAAAACAGGTGTACGCAATTTTGGAAGAGAAAGTTACCCTCCAGGGATCAATTAACCCCGACAACTATAGTTTTGAATAATTTTAAAGGTTTTTGGTTTTAAGTGCCTTTTGGTTTTAACTGAGGAACCAATCTTAGGATTTTGCAGGAAATTAAAATCTCCCCCTATAATTACTTCACCGGGAATTTGCATTAGTGATAGGAATAATTCAACATATGGCTCAGTGTTATCTTCGACTGGGGCATAAATGCTAACAAATGTGAGACACCTTAAACCCAACCTACAGGTCACCCAGCACCACCTTCCGTTTGTATCATTGTCGAAGTTTACCACGTCTGCTTTGAATATCTTACTCAAAAAGATTGCAGTGCCCCGATGCGCTGCCTGGGAGGAGAAAAACCCCGGTATGTAGCCCAGGATCTAAACATGGAAAATTCCGCTAATTTCCCTGCTGGTACATGAGTCTCTTGGATTAAAACCACAGATGGACTTTCTGTTTTAATCCAGGTTTCAATGGCCCGCATTTTCTTTTTATTATTAAGGCCATTAACTTGAGAGTGGTATTCATCTTATCTTACCTTATCTTATAACACAGTATAATATAAAATAAACATTTAAGTTGAGAAAAACAAAACCTCCAGCGTGCGGAGCGTACCCCTGAATGCTCTGCTGATTAAAAAAGCACTCGGCTCAACAATAGTGCTTCCCATCAGAGAAACTTATGCTATTCAATTTCCTCTCCGTCCATCATTTCTGGATACATATACACATACACAACTATGCATACAGTTTAATTATGATTTTGAATGTAACAAAACATTGTGAGTTTGGATCTCTTTTTACCACCTTGCTCCCAATTCCCCCACACCACCACCTAACCTCCCCCCCCGTTGTCCCCCGCTCTCACCCCTCCCAAAAGCTGTGGTGAATGGCTCGCCATCCCACTCACACCTGACAGGCTTATCCCACCCCCAGAACTGGCACCTTGACATTGTGCCCAAAGTTATCGGCCTACCCTCCCCCTCTCCCACCACCTCAGGACGCTGAAGAAAGAGGCCAGAGAAAGACCCCGAAAAAAGAAACTTTTAAGGAGGGGAAAAAAGGAAAAAGAAGAGAAAGGACAACAAATATACGGATAACCATAGGGACAGACAGGACTTATGACTTTTTAGATATCTGCTGTAGTAACTCATGTGCTTCTGGGACGTTGCAAAAGATGTGAAATCATCCTTTTACAAGCACCTTCAGTTTACTTTGCTGTGCAATCATTGCCTGTGCCCTCTGTTCCTTGAAAAAATGAAGCATTTTAACAAACTCTTTCCGACTTTTGGCAGCTGAAGCGGACATGTCTAAAAAAATACGGCATAGTAGGACTTCAGGCGTATTAAACTGTTGTTGCCTAACTGCTTTGGTTAGAATTTGTTCTTTTACGCAATAATCACCATAATTGACCAATATCGTCCGAGGAAAGTTTGAATTTGGAGGTAGATGTGCTGGCACGCAATGAGCTCACATGATAGTCAGATCCCTGGGAAACTCCTGGAGATCATATTTTTTAATAAAGGAGTCAACCCATTGGAGTGTCTGCTGTCCCTCTAGCCCCTCCGGAATGCCGTATATATGAAGATTTGAATGCCGGGAATGATTCTCCAACTCCTCCAACTTGTATTCCATGTAGGTCTTTTGGCTCTGGAAAGCCGCAACCGTTTCCTTCATTATAACAACCTGGTCCTCCAACTGCGATATTCTTGTTCCAGCTTCATTTAGTCTCTCTGGAATTCGAGCCATAGTATCTTCAATTTTTGTGAGCCGGGCATGTATAGCTGCTATCTCTATAGTTTGCGAGGCTTTAAGCTCCCGAATTATCTCCAAAATTAGATTAAGCAGACTCTTAGCATCCCACTGCAAAGTGAATGGTGTAGCCACATGGGAGAAACCCTCCTGAGATAGATCAAGCCCGGACTCCTTTTGTGCTGCTGGCTCTTTTGCCATTCTTGAGACTGCCTGCTCTATAATTCCTGGCACAGACAGTTCCTGCGATATCTGTGTGTGGCACGCTGGAGGCTGCAGTGAAATATTACAGTCACCGCTAGAAGAAGTGTCTTCTGGAGAAGATAGAGACTGTGAAACCGCGGGCTGTACATTCTCCAACCTATCTATGCCAAAGCTTGTACAAGATTTTGCCTTAGACAATAGAGAGTATTCTATAAACTCCATAGATTTTACAACCACAGCTTCGTGCTCAGAATTGGCCCCATCTAATTCTGTCACAGTTATCTGATTAGGAGAGGTTCCCCCCCTATTGATTCACTGGCGGCAGGGATAAGGCTTGTTTCCAAATCTGCTGATTCCACCTCCTGACAGCTTTTCTGGGAGAGTTCTGGGTGCTGCCATACTGTGTTCCGGATTTTCTATGAGCATTGCCAGGTCTTTCCGCAAGGAGGCAACGCTATTTGCCCAGGCTGCAGACTGTCCCACTCGCTTTTTAACCCTCTGAGCCAGGACAGGGGAGTTGCCGCTCCAGCCGCTTTTGAGCAGTTTCGCATTTTTGGAACTGATTCCAATAACTTTACTTTCTACCTTCTCTCTCCCCTCCTCTTGAGGATGGTCACAGTCTCAAGTTTAATGCACAATTATGTGCAGTATGCCGCAGTTGTAAGTGTATAGGAATACAAAGAGCCAAGTAACATATACTAGCTGCGCTTAAGACTCCTCCAGAGACCCCCTACTGGGTAGCACCTAAAACACTTTGCCGGAACCAACAGCAGAGCACATGCACTTACCCCCTGGTGGGAAACCTGGTGGTCTATTACAATAGAAGGGCTCCACCTCACTCTCATATGTCGCTGAGCTGCTGTCTGGAGGAGGGGGGGGGACAGCCCAAATGCAGGAATGTGTCTTATTGAGTTTAGCATTCACTGCCCATAACCAGTGGATCACTCCCCCCCCAAAAAAACAACTTGCAAATCCAGAGAGTTCACCATAGGGCCAAAACAAGGCTTGATTCCATGGGAAAGAGCCAAAAAAACGAGGGGGTCTGATACCAAATCTTCCACCTCCACTCCTTTAGCCCCTTTGAACACAGGTCACACCGTACTGCAGAATCACTGTTGGGTGGCGATTTTCCCAAAGCTGCAGAGCTTTCCTCTTTTTTCCCCTCTTCCTCTGTCCCCATCCTTCCTTGTGGAAGCACACCTCGAAACGCGCAGCCAAGAATTCACACAAGTCTCCGAAAAGCCTGATACTGGGCGCAACGTTACCCGCGGCTATTCTCTGTGCCGACCGCGGCCATTACCGCAAACGCGCATCGTCCTGACGTGGCGGGAGGGAGAGGTCAGTGACGAGATCAGCTGACAGCAATCCCACCGTCACATTGAGCAGAATCACTTGAGTGGTATATTGTTGGTTGAAAAATTAGTGTATGATGTGATTGTTATAAAAAGCTTTTGTTTATGTAGTGTTACCTCTCTAGTGAGTCACTCCCAAGAACAAATCCCCTTGAAATCAAAGTTAGACTGATCAGGAAATATCAGCAGCTGCGAGGTCTATCACATGAACACATGTAGGCCAGGCAAATTGGTTGTTCAAAGAATGGGAAATAAGATTAGTTCCTGAGACCTTAATAACCGCTGCTCTCTTTGTATTACAGATCTACTTCCCAACTGCAACCTTCCCCTAAACCCTTCCCCTGACATGGGCACACTGCCAGTCTGCAGCTAAATCTCAAAATTCCAGTGGTGCCTGGAGGGCGGCCCTAACAAGCATCGAATCACTCATGAGGAAGGAGGACACCGTACTACAGGGTCTCTTCCATGGGTTTGAATGGGATTAGCTTGTTGAGTGATTTGAGAATGCTGTGGTAGAACATTTCTAGTTTGGTTTCTGGGCATGATGCTGTAGACAATTTCTTTGTGACTACTTTGCAAGTCTCCATACTTTTTAGTATGCCTAATTTATGACTGGTTTTGGTCACCTGTTTCAGGGGTGAGACTGATACATTATATTTGTACGGTGAAAATATACTTAGGAGTGTTCAAACCAAATCTGAGTCTGTACCAATAATTTAGTGTTTTCAGCATTGAGAGAACACTAAATCTGATGTATGGCCAGCTGTATGTGTTGGGCCATTAATATCTTGATTGATGCTCAGAGTCATCATTTTTTCTTAAATGTCTGGTGCATCTTCATTGTTCAATATGTCTACCAAGGGCCTAATTACAAGTCTGGTGGTCCACGGACCGCCAGACTCGTGGGGGCGCGGCGGGGGCAGTCTTCTGACCACCCTATTACAATTAAGGCGGTCAGACCACCATTGTCCCACTGCAGATGCCAGGGAACCGCCGTTGCTTGGTGGTGTTGCGGCAGTCAGGAGGCCGCAATATGCTTGGCGGGACCACCGCGGTCCCGCCAAGCATATTACGATTTTCCTCTCAACCACAGTTTTTATGGCAGCTCCTACTCCATGAAAACTGTGGCGGTTAGGAAACAAAGGGGGCCTTACAGGGCTCTCTTGTGCCTCTGCACCATGGGGTGCATTCTGGGGGCACATCATGTGCCCCTCTGTGTGCATGCACCCCAGTTCCTGCATGACATGAACTTTACAGTCCATGCCGTGCAGGAACTGTTTTTGGCATTCCCATGCGGTGCCCATTTTCAGGGCGCCGTCATGGGAACGTAAAAAAAAAAAGCCTGCCAGACACGAGAAATACTCGTATTCTGGTGGGCAGCCCGACCACAGGTTTGGCGGTGCGCCGGTGGGGCGGACCTGGTGCTGCACCGCCAAACTCGTAATCAGGCCCCAAGTGGTTAAAGTCTGTCATTATCAGACTTTCTCATACTAGGATTTCAGAAACAAAGTTAACATGTAAAAGGTGCTTGTGGACAGAATATTATCACAATGAATAATAAAATATGTGATTTGATATTGCATAAAGTATTTATATATATTTAATGTGAATGAAATTTCCAAACAGGGCAACTTTAGGTCATGGACACATAATAAACATGTTTTCCCTGTCTCTTATATCCTATTTCTCAAGCTGTAAGCATTTGCATTTGTAAGAGTTTTTATAAAGTGCAAGGATGTTGGCACTTCATGGTGGTAGTGACTCTGAGCCAGGATAATAAGACAGTTTCCATAACGGAATAGAAACACGTTTCCAATCGATTTGTACAGAAAGTTAAAGAAGGCAAAGAATGAATTGAAAAAGGAAGAGAAATCACCAGCTTGGTTGAAGTCACTTAAAAGACTTTCTCTCTAGCTTTAGACTTGTGGTGTAAGGCAGTGGTTCCCAAACTGTTGTCCGCGGACCCCCAGGGGTCCATGACATATTCCCGGGGGTCTACAGGCAGCATTTTTAAAAGCACTGCAAAATTCCTTGTATAATCAGCAGTTTTTGGGCAACAATAAAAGTGTCAAGATAAGACCGGTGATTAATGTACCTGCTGGAGAAACATAGGAGTTTTGTCCAGTGGCAGCTTTGACTCACCTAAGGTAGCGCAGATAGTTATTATGCCTGCTGCCAATAATGTGTACCATGCATTTAAAAAAATAGAATTTTATGTGCACTGCTCAGTGGGTTACTGCTTTTGTCACAGAGATTCTTTTGTAACTGTGCAGTTCATAAATTACAATCGGAGTCTAGCACAGTGAGCTGTGAACTGTCATCAAAGAGCTGCATGCAAACTGCATGATATAAGTTAGTAAGTTATGTTTTTTTCCCAGTCTTTCATTATCCTGATGCTACTAAAAAAGGTTTGTTTGGGTAGAAATAAATTCTTTTTATTAAAGTCTACAATAACCACTGTGCTATGTTCTGAATCCTGAGTTTGTGCTTCTCTAGACCAAGCACTCTTAAAAATGCCTACCAGTATGGATGGCATGTGACTCCTACACCTTGTAGTCTCCTTTGCCTTATATGTAACATTTTCTTTACACTGATTTATACATGTATGATTCATTTTCTCTGTATGTGTGTGATATAAAGTGCTCTGACACCCTACACTGGTATGAGAGGTGCTATAAAACAGATGAAATACATGTGACAGAGGGGCTATGGATAGATGGGAGGCACTGTTGGAGGCTGATAGTGAGGGAATCATTGAAGAGCCCCAACAAAAATTGTTGCATCCTGGAGCACAGTAAGGTCTTCATAAACATAGCTAATACAATTCAATATATAATGAGAAATGTGTTGTAGAATGCACCATTTATTCCCAAATGTTCTTGAGCGGAGCCCCCTCCAAAGCCCTCTTTGTAGTGGTCAGGCTCACTCGCCGCACTTCGAGTGCACCGTACGTGGACAGGTCTGACAACATTTGCCAGAGCTGCTTTGGGTTTCCAGTCTGGCCCTCTCAGGAGCAGGAGTCTCGTACTGCGAAATAAAACCAAACATTAAAAAGTTAGTCGCTGAGATACAGCACCAACCTTCCCATTAAAATGTTAAAACTTTTTCAAATGTTTTCAATATAAAATACTAAAATCTTTAGTAATTTGAGTATTTGTTTGGTGTGCATATGTGTGTGTTTATTTTCTTCGAATTACTGTCTTAATGTTTGAAATTTAAATCGTACAAATTGCTTGGTGATCTCCGGCTTCCAGTAGTGACTCAATGGGGATCCTCAGGAGTCAAACATTTGGGAACCACTGGTCTAGAACATCCACCCAGGTCTGGTTGGGTAGTCTGTGGCTGCCCCTGAATTTCTGCCTGTATCTCTCAGGGGTCCAAATTTATTGACAAGAATAGCCTTCATAGAAGTGTACTGTGCCTGGTCCTCTACCTCTAGTGTTAGGAGTGTGTCCCTCTCAACTGTGGGCATGTACCTCCACAAGCAACCCGAACAAGTACTCCTCAGGAACCTTGCACCCTTAGAGTCACTTGATATTCTGAGAACCTCTTATCAATTTCATCCCCCACCACATAACTGGGTACCAAATCCTTTGGTATGCAGACCTTTCCTTCTCCAGTGGACACTGCAGGTACGCTGCCATCATTACTGCTGGACTCTACTTGCATGGCTTTGATGTCCAGCTGTCTGAGGCTTCGCTCATGGGCCATTCACTTTTCTGCCATGGCCAGCCTCCTTTCTTCCAGAGCTTGCTCTTTCTCCAAGTTAGCAAGCTCCAACTTAAGCTTTCTCTCCTTCCCCCTGTTCTCCAACTCCTCTGGGGATAGACTCCTTGATGACACTGTTTCCTGCCCAGAGTAAAAGCTCCAATATTGGAAGGATGTTGCACCACTCCTCTACAGGTAGCAGTCCAAGAACCTGGTGAGTTTTGCTCCAGTTCCTCCTCCTCCTCATTGTCTGTGATGGTCTGATGGGCGTCTGCCAATGCCCTTAAAGCCTTTTGGAGCTCTGCCTTGTTAGTGCTCCTTTAGGCAGGCAACCCCTTCTCTTGGCAAAACTCCTTGAGCCAGGCCACAGTGTAGCTCTCAAGGTTGGCCAGCTCAAACTCCATTTTTGCAGGCGAGGTCACAGATACAACAGGCAGGTTGAGGGAGGATAAATTTGAAAAAATCAAAAATGCCAATCAGGGAGAATTGGCTCGAATTGGTCTGAGTTATGGGATGGTAGTGAATACCAAATTACTGTATGGCACTGCATAAACACAAGTCCTATCCTCACCGCTGATCACCAATGTTAGAAATTGGGTTTCTGGTTGGCAGAGGTATGCACCCTGTCCAAGCAGGACCCACAATGGAAGAGGTGTGGCGCAGCTGCCAGGGTGCCTGACTCTGGACCATGGGGTTCATGATTCGTTCGCCAGCAGCAGGTTAGCCCAGCACCATGTGACTCTGGGCAATAGCTTGCTTAATCTTCCCAACGGTCCCCAGCGCCTTGACACCCTCGGGTAATTGTGCGCTTTACAAATACTGGATTTAATTTAATTTCATTTTACAATGCTAGCCAGGGTAAGTCACAAAACACACCCTCAATTAACCTGTGCTCCACCCTCTGGTAGCTTGGCACAGAGCAGTCAGGCTTAACGTACGAGGCAATGTGTAAAGTATTTGTGCAACACTTCAAACAGTAAAACTGTGAAAACACAAAAGAAACCACACCTGGTCAGAAAGATAGAGCTTAATTTAATGAACAAAGCAAGACCATAACAACAAACATCTAATAAGTAGAACCGGAGTTATGAATTTTTAAAGATTACACTGAAATGTAGTGCTTAAAGGCATAAAGAGCCAACCGAGGCTCTCTGGTTGCACTAGTCTGCACAGTTTAGATACAGGGACCAGCCTTGGCCCTCTGCAAAATACCTTGGTTGTGTCGTCATCGAAGATGAGATTGGGGGTGCAGGTGAGGCGATGGTTCATCGTCGGTCCACACATGTAGGTGATGCGTTGGTTCCAAGCCGCACAATGGCGATGATGCATCGAAAATGGAATCGATGTTCCACGCAGTCGGCGATGCATCAGAGTCGATCCTCACAATGGTGGTGAAGCGTCCGCATTGGAGGAGATGTGCCGGGTTCTGAGTCCCTGTGTCGACGGACATGCATGGATTCTGATGGAACAGTACTTTAAACAGACCTTCAAGGGTCCAGGACTGGGTTGGCACCACTTGGCAGGGCAGACTCACAGTTGGCAGAGTCCAGGTGCTGTAGCAGGTTAGTTGGAAGTCTTTTATGACCCTGGGACTTCAATCAGGAGGCAAGCCAGCAAGCCCCTGGAGCCACTCTGGTTCTGGGTTCAAGTGATGTGGGCTCAGTCCTTCTCACTTAGATAGAGGAGGGCAGCAGGTCAGCACAGCAAGAAAGCAGTACATACAGAGCAGCAGTCTAGCAGAGTGGCAGTCCTTTAGCAGCACAGAAGCCCGTTTTACTGGCAGAGTATCCACAGGTGCAGAAGTGTACTGAAGTGATAGGGTCAAAAGTCAAGTTCTTATACCCAATGGTGCCTTTGAAATGAGGGAGACTCCAAAGAAGGGTTTTTGAAGTGCACAGATGTCCTACCTTCCTGCCCTGGCCCCAGGCTCACTACAGGGGGTATGCAGCTCTTTGTTTGGGGACAGGACACAGCCTATTGAGGTGTAAGTGTGAGGCTGTTTTCAGCTCCTCTCTCCCATCCTCCCAGGATGGCCCATTAAGTCACACCTAAGCTGCCATTGTGTGGGCTGTCGAGAGGGAATGAACAAGGCCCAGCTGTCATCCTCCGCAGATGTGTATTGGAGACAGGCTGCAGGCACACAGGGCTAAGAGCAAGAAAATGCCAACTTTCTAAAAGTGGCTTGTAGGAAAGTACCCTTTTTGGCATGATTACCCACCATTTTCTGCCTGACTCTGATGCATCTGTGACTGAATGTGCACTGGGCTCCTGCTAACCATGTTCCCAGTGCATGTGTTCTTTCCCAAAACTATAGCTTTGTTTCTGCAATTGGCACACCTCCAGCTCACATATAAGTCCCTTGTAAAAGGTATCAGTCGTACCAAGGGCCTTGTGACCAGAGAGGGTCTCTAAGGGCTGCAGCATGTATTATGCCACCCTAAGAGACCCCTCACCAAACACAGACATACTGCCAGAACAGCCTGCGTATTTTGGTGCAGATAAACGTGAAGAGTCAACCTGGCACACATCCCTATGTGCCAGGCCTACCAGCATTGCAAGAGGCGTAGGTAAGCCACCCCTACAGCAGGCCATACAGCCCTAAGGCAGGGTGCACTTTACATCATGTGAGAACATAACTGCATGAGAAGATATGCCCCGATAGTGTCTAAGTCCATTTTTAGACATTATAAATGCACAGTGAAGCCATACTGAGTAAATTGGCTGGGAGCTTGTCACCACGACTTCCACAGCTCCATGATGGCTTCACTGAATTCCAAGATGTTTGGTGCCAAACATCTCAGCTTAATAAACCCACACTGATGCCAGTGTTGGGTTTATTAAGAAATGCACACAGAGGGTACCTCAGAGGTGCCCCCTGAAATCCTACCAACTTGTTAGTGTGTACCTGACTGGTCCCCACCAACCTGCTACCTCTAGACATATTTCTTACCCCCTGAGATGGGAACATTTTGCTCTTGTGGGTCAGAAACAAAGCCTGCTCTGGGTGAAGGTGCTTTACACCTACCCCCAAGCAGGAACAGCATAGAAAGGCAGTAAGCCTCAAAGGCTTCCCATTCTTTGTTATGCTGACCAGGGCCTCTCCAGCTAGTGGAGACGCCCACGTTCCTGATCAAGCCCTATTTTTGGCTGCAAGGTAGGCAGGAAAATTAGTAAGCAAGCTGGGTGAGAGGTGTTTCCCTTCTCACCCAGGGCCACCACTAAGATGCCCTGAGCTGAAGTGACCCCCTCCTTTCAGAATCCACCATATTGTTTTGGAGGACTCTAGCCAAGAGGGTTAGGGATAGGCCCCCTCCCCATAGGGAGTAGGCCTACAATGGGTATTGGCACCCTAAAGGTAAGTAGGCCATTGGCTACTACCTTCTGACCCCTGTAACAGCCCTAAAATTAGTATTTAGGGGCACCCTGAACCTTGGCCCTCAGATTACCGACGACCTACAAAGAAGAGGACAAAGAGAACCCAACCCCTGCATGACAAGAAGCTCCTGCCACTGACTCGGCACCCAGCCCTGCCAGCCTGTCTGCAAACTTCGAATTTTGCAAGCTTCTACGACTAGTCCCGCAGGCCAGCGATCTCCCAAACCTTTGTAGGACTGCCTAGCTTCCATAAAGACTCCTGATCACCCATTGACAGCGGACCTGTCCAAAAGAAAACCAGCTTTCAAAGACCAAAGTTCTGCCTGCAGAACCGCGAAACCGACTGCCTATGCACCCGATGCCCACGGCCTGAGTCCCAGTGGCCCACCGGTTCAGCAAACGTTTCCCAGCATTTCGGAGCAAGAGCCCACCATGGGCTGACCCCTGCCAGACTCCATGTCGACCCCTGCAGTCTTTGTACGATGACCACCCCAACCGCAACCTGCACCAGTAAGCTGTTTTCCGATGCCAAAGGACACCCCTGCACCCGGAGCCCTGGAGACTGGGTTATCAAACCATGTTACTTACCTGTAAGTAGTACCACTTCAATTTCCCCCTTCCTCCATTGGAGAACATTGGCACCAGATACCGAGTTGGACCTCTGAACCAAGGAGCCCCATTGCCACTGGTGGTGCAGTTTTGTCACTTACCTGGACTTTACCTGGTACTGAATCTTTTTCCAGCAACTCAATATCGTAAATCATTTACTTATCTGCATATTGATGATTGTGTTTCCTCCCATAGGATAACATTGTATTGTTGAAAAATGCAGTGTCCACTTTATACATTGAAAAGCTTCGACATTGCAAAACGTATTTACATGACAATGTATCTTTGGTTCTATAAAAAAATATACTAAAAGTATTATTCTCACAAACCATTGGTCTTGGATTTAGTCATTGAGTGTGTGTATCATTTATTGCCTGTGTGTGTACAACAAATGCCTCACACTGCCCTTTGATAAGCCTAACTGCTCACCCACAGTACCACAAAAGAGAGCATTAGTATTATCTACTTGAACCCCTGCAAAGCCTCTGGTGATCCAATGGACTATGTGCACACTATACCTCATTTTTTTGGTGGCAGACGCGGGACTTTACAATTGTTTAAAAGTTAAAACGTCTACTATAGTTAGGACTAAAAGTGCCTAGAAGTTTTTTAGTCCTTTTAAAAAAAGGACCCAACTTTAGTGAAAAAACAGAAGATACAGAGAATTTGCTTGTGGAGCTCGACCTGACCCCTTACCTCCATCTTGGCATGAAGGAGCTAAGGACCCTCTATAAACTCAAGAAAATTAAACTGGTTCTAATCCTACCAAGCTCAATCTCCAGGAGCTGTTGGCAGAATATGCTAAGGAACGCCCTTCTGAAGAGGACCTCCTTGCAGAAGGAGAAAGTAGTTATGAGGGGGACAATTCCCAACCTCCTTTCCTAGTCAAGAAAAATGTGGTCCCTGCACCCATCATTCCAAGAGTAGTGCACAGGGTATCTAGCTCCCAAACAGGTGGATCAGGAACCCCAAGCAGCATTGAGGACAGCCTCAATGAGGGGGACATCTTGTTAGCAAGGATGGCTCATAGAATAGCCCTGGAGGATAGACTCCTGGCTATAGAAAGGGAAAGAGCAGATATGGGCCTAGCACCCATAAAGGGTGGCAGCAACATACTTCTTAGGGACAGAGAGAACTCTTATGACCCTAAAATCCACAAAGGGATTGTCCTCGAATATGAGGAAGGTGATGGCATCACAAAATGGTTCACAGCCTTTGACAGAGCCTATGGAATGAGAAAGGTGAAGAAGTCACACTTGGGAGCATTGCTTTGGGAATTGTTCACTGGGAAGTGCAAGGATAGACTCCTGACACTCACTGGGACAGATGATACCTCATGAAGGGTACCCTAATTGAGGGCTTTGGACTCACCACTGAAAAGTATAGGATCAGGTTCGGGGGGGGGAGGCGGGGGTCACAAAACCTCGAGTTAGTCCTGGGTTTATTTTATAGACTCCTCAGTAAAAATACTAGATGGTTGGTTAACTGGAAATGAAGTGCATGACTATGATGGGCTTTATGATCTGCTTATGAAAGAACACATTTTAAGTAATTGCATTAATGAAAAGTTGCATCAGTATCTGGTAGACCTAGGTCCAATTGTTTCCCAAGAATTTAGAAAAAGGCAGACCACTGGGTCAAGACTAGGGTGACCAAGACTATCACTGGGGGTGACCAAAAGAAAGGTGTTACAAAACCTCCCCAGGGGAAAGTGGGTGAACATCCTAGGATTAAAAGTAAAGAGTCTTCTAAAGGCTGCCAAAAACCTGTCCAGGAGGGTGGGTCCCAGAACTCTTCACAATCCAACAATGGGTATAAGGGTAAGAACTTTGATCCCAAAAAGGCCTGGTGTTTCAACTATAAAGTTAGGTCACGAAACTGGAAACCTGGCATGTCCCAAAAAGAATCCCCCCAGCACTCCTCCAGTTTGCACTGGTATGGCAAGTCTCCAGGTGTGAAAAACAGTGTGCCCAGAGCATGTCAGGGTCCACACTGAAGCTATTTTCGTCTCTGAGGGTGGGGTAGATTTTGCCACTCTTGCTGTCTGGCCTCCTAATATGAAGAAAAAGGCAGCAAACCTTGATTAATGGGACTAGGGCAGAAGGCCTGATACATACAGGTGCCAGTGTCACCATGGTGACAGAGAAACTGGTTTCCCCAGGACAGTATTTGACTGGACAAACATACCCAGTCACCAATGGCGATAATGTAACTAAGGTTCATCCCATGGCTATCGTGCCCTTAGAATGGGGAGGGGTTAATGGCCTGAAACAGGTTGTGGTCTCTTCTGCAAACTCAGTTGAATGTCCACTAGGGAATGTTCTGGAGACCTCAGCATAGGCAGAGGTAAAACTGAAAATGCATGCAAAGCCATGCTGGGAATCCCTGAATTGGTGTGTGTAAAAACCAGGGCACAGAGCCTAGCACAGGATAAAAAGGAAGTGTTGGAACCTGGAATAATGATCCAACCTTCTGAGAGAAAAGGTAAAAAGACTGGGGAACCAGCTTCTGCACATCAAAAATCTCAGGACCCCGCCTCTCATTGAGAGGACCTGTGACCCCCAGAGGGAACTGAGCCTATGGAACTTTAATCTTATCAGGTTGAGCTCCTGGGCCCAGGGGGGCGCTCTAGGGAACAGCTCTGCCAAGGACAGAGGAGCTGTCCTACTCTTAAAAGCATACAATTCATTATCATTACAATTCCATAGGTACTAAATGTGACAGATCTACCTCCAAACAATTGGGAATCACAGCTTATTATATGTAATATGGAATCCCCAATGTTAACCTATGGGAGGGGTAGACCTCACAGTAGGTTTTCACTACCAGGACATGTAAAAATTATAAGAACATGTCCTACCTTTTAATTACACAGCACCTTCCCCTATGGGCTACCTATGGCTTCCCTTAGGGGTGACTTATATATTATAAAAGGGGAGTTTAAGTCTTGGCAAGGGGTTTTAAATGGCAAGTTGACATGGCAGTGTAATTTGCACACACAGACTCTGCAGTGGCAGGCTGGAGATGTTTTAAAGGGCTACTTAAGTGGGTGGCACAATCAGTGCTGCAGGCCCACGAGTAGCATTTAATTTACAGGTCCTGGACTCATGCAGTGACTTTACTAGTGGCTTATAGGTAAATTAAATATGCCAACTGTGGATAATGCAATCAAACCATGTTTAGGGGAGTGAGCACATGCACTTTAGCACTGGTTAGCAGTGGTAAAGTGCTCAGAGTCCTAAAGCCAACAAAACTTAATATAGCAGAAAGGTAAAATGTTTGAGGGTGACCCTGCAGAATGGGCCATTTCTAACACCCTTTGAGGCAACTGGGGGTGTGGAACAAAGCTGATAAAGCAATACTATATGGAATCTATCTGAGATATAGGAAGTGACCCATTGGAGGACACAACCTTGCAGCCAATTCCAGCTAGCCTTTACAGCAGCAGAGTATGGTTGATAGTATCAAAGGATGTTGAAATGTGCAAGAAAATTAAAGTGACAACCCTGTACTTGTAAACTTCCATCCCGAGTATGTCTAAGGTGAAAAGGACAACATGTCCAGTTATATGGTCTGTAAAGAAACCAGCCTGAGTGGCGTTCTAAAGCTTGTGGGTGTTCATGTGAGATTGTAATTGGGAAAGCAACAATTCTGTCTAGACATTTACTTGGAAACGCAAGAAGAGAAATAGGCCACAAGTACAAAGGTCAAAATTCGTTTTTTTTTTTTTAAAAGAAGTGATTATTGTTCTTTTCCACTCTATGGGTATTTATTTACCCAGAGGCCAGGTAGGAATTAGTAAAACTAGTAGAAGGAGCCAGGGAGGACGTAGTTGCTTGTAGCACATGGTCTGGGCGAGTGTCTAGAGTAGAACCAGGCGGTTTAGCTTTACCCAGCACATCAATAACATCTGGAACTGAGACTGGAATTAACGTTTTCCAAGTAAAAGGTGTAGTGTTCTTATGGCTATGGGACTCTAGCAGCATTCCTTTTCCCCTGTTTACCTTTCTCCCTCTACCTTCCATTTCACATAAGACGTTTCTGTCTTTGCTATGTAACTCGAAGGTAACCTATGTTGTCATGTAATCTCATGTTTTTCTACGGTCTGTTCTCACCGCGGAGTCCGAAGAACCTTGGCCGATGCCCGGTGGAGCTGTCCTATGCAGCTATAGAGGAGTCTGGCCATGGTTCACCCCCTCGGCTGTCACCTACCCAGCCGGACATCGGACATTGTTTTTAACGGTGCTTCACGGTCTTGTCTATCTTTCACTTTGACTGCTTGTTTCCCCTGAAGTCCCTTCCCCCCTCTGGTCTGCCTGACGCTAGCAGCATTCCTTTTCCCCTGTTTACCTTTCTCCCTCTACCTTCCATTTCACATAAGACGTTTCTGTCTTTGCTATGTAACTCGAAGGTAACCTATGTTGTCGTGTAATCTCATATTTTTCTATGGTCTGTTCTCACCGCGGAGTCCGAAGAACCTTGGCCGATGCCCGGTGGAGCTGTCCTATGCAGCTATAGAGGAGTCTGGCTAGGGTTCACCCCCTCGGCCATCACCTACCCAGCCGGACATCGGACATTGTTCTTAACGGTGCTTCACGGTCTTGTCTATCTTTCACTTTGACTGCTTGTGTCCCCTGAAGTCCCTTCCCCCCTCTGGTCTGCCTGACGCTGTCTGCATTCCTTTTTCCCCTGTTTGCCTTTCCCCCTCTTCCTTCCATTCCACATAAGACGTTTTGTCTTTGCTACGTAACGCGAAAATAACTTGTTATCGTGTAATAGCATGTTTTTCGACTGTCTGTTCTCACCGCGGAGTTCGAACAACCTTGACCGATGCCCGGTGGAGCTGTCCTATGCAGCTATAGAGGAGTTTGGCCCTGGTTCACCCCCTCGGCCGTCACCTACCCAGCCGGACATCTGACATTGTTTTCCTCGCCTCCCCGTTATGTTTCCTTCCCTCTATCTTTCTCTTATGTCTATACTTGGAATTTGTAACTGAAGTAATTATGTAATCTTTAACTTGCTGATCCTCATGTAAAGCGCTCTGATACCTACGGGTCTAGCCAGCGCTATATAAAACTTTGCAAATAAGACACAAGTTGGTGCTTCAATTTTTAGTGATTGAAGAATTATTTCCCTTTTGTTCAAGAAAGGAAGGATGATTATTGAACTGAGAAAAAACATGGATCAATGCTTTGGAAGAGTTTAATGCCTGAGAGATGTGGTTGTAAAAATTTTGCTTAGCCTCCTTCACAGCTGTGATGTAGTTCGATAAAATTACTTGAGAGCATGGTTGATACAAAGTAGTCTTTGACCATTCCTTTTCAGCTCTCCTTGCTTGAGGTTTCAGAGCTTCAAGGGCAGGCTCGGACCATGGGGGCACACCTGGAAGATACCACTTCGTGGTAGAGTGGGACTGAAGAGGAAGATGGTCTTCAAGGGCCTTAGAAATTCAACTTTAACATGCTGATGAGCATATCGGGGTCAGGACCGTCGAGGTATACTAGGAAAGTTCTGCTGCAAGACACGTTTGAAAAAGAGCAGCATCTCATTAGGTCGAGCCTAGCGTTGCAGCGCATGCGCTGCTCGCTTTGCGAGGCATGCAGTATTCAGTATAGCGTGGAAGCTTCGTGGAAGCTCCGCCCACTCTCCGTCCATCTTTTTCATTGGTTTAGGTCCTAAATGCTGCCTTCCGATTGGTTTTAGGCCTGTTAGTCCCTCCTCACGACCGCCATGTCGTCATTAGTATCCTTCCATGGCTACTGGCCCCTTTACTTCAAAAACTATTTTCTTCTCGTGCCCCCCCGCAGTCCGTGACTTCTGCCCCCCGCACTTCCGTTCGTGCCTTCTCACATGCCCTCACTTCCAAATCCAATGCAATAGGTCTCGCGTAAATGCGAGTCCTAGTGCATTGCAAATGCTTGTTTCCTTGGGCGATGGCTTGTTGGCGTTTGTAGTTGCCGCTCTACTCCCGGGCAGCCGCCGCAGCCTCAGAGCCCTGCCAGCGCTGCAGCTGCTGGGCATGGCATGCCGTGCAGACTCGCGTCATACTTTTTGTGTTTGTAGTCGCCACTCCCCGCGCTACTCCCGGACAGCCGCCGCTGCCTCATAGCCCCACATGCGTCGCAGCTGCTGGCCATGGCGTGCCGTGCTAACTCGGCCAGCCATACTCCCAGCACCGGCTCCGGCATCCTGGGTTCCACTAACTGACCATCTGACACTCAGAGCTCCCCAGCCGAAATCTTACGATTCCCAAGCATCTTACTATCCAAATTCCCAACAATTTAAAGGCGAATGCTGCCATTTTCCGATTACAAAAGGAGATGCCTGTTATGATGCTCCCCCCCGTTTCAGCGCAACATATTGGCAATTCTGAAATTTGCAGGCAGTCTGAACACTGGAGCTGCATAGCCAGGAGCTCGGAAGAGGACACATGGGTAATAACTGAACAGGCAGAGTTCACTAGCCGTGTATTTAAGCTCACTCTACAAGGCATAGGGTGCACTTATCTGCCATGGTCACTGCCCGCCTTGGTGCAGCCCCGCGCACCAGCAGACCCTTAGCCTGCTGTTGGAAGTGCCTCTCGCGCAATAAACAGACCACGCTGATGTCTTTAAGCGTAAAAGGCCATTTATTAGGACCAGGCTGCACAACAGTAATCCATAAACCAATAACATCAACATCATAACCAAAGCCCCACATCAACTCTGCATCCCTTCACTCTCTTCACCCAATCTGAACTCACATCTCCAACCACTCCATGCCCATTCCGTTCCTCATCCATTTCCACAATTCTCATAGCATCCTCCCCGGTATCACCTGGCATTCCAGTCATGCCTCAGCTCCCCACATCATTCAATCTTCCCCCCCCGAGGGATGGGTGCGCCCGCTATTGACTCCCCCACCCCTCGAAAGTATCGCCTACCCCGCAGCCCGTCCTAAACTGGCACGCCATGCCAACCCTACCTCCAAACCCTAGTAACTGCAGGGTGGGTGGGTGGCCTTTCGACTAGCCCTCCCGATGGTGCCGAGCGCAGGAAGAGGAAGTTGCCTACCTCCCCTGCGTTCTTATACCCTCCCCCTAACTCCACCCCTTAACCCTGCCTGGTCCTCCCCTGTGCGAAAGACCCCGGGGGAAGACTAGTCTGCGACTCTGCTTCCCCCGGGGCCCAGCATCGCGCAATAAACAGACCACGCTGATGTCTTTAAGCGTAAAAGGCCATTTATTAGGACCAGGCTGCACAACAGTAATCCATAAAGCAATAACATCAACATCAATATCCAAAGCCCCACATCAACTCTGCATCCCTTCACTCTCTTCACCCAATCTGAACTCACATCTCCAACCACTCCATGCCCATTCCGTTCCTCATCCATTTCCACAATTCTCATAGCATCCTCCCCGGTATCACCTGGCATTCCAGTCATGCCTCAGCTCCCCACATCATTCAATCTCCCCCCCCGAGGGATGGGTGCACCCGGTATTGACTCCCCCACCCCTCCAAAGTATCGCCAACCAGGGAACCCCCTTTAGGGCGGTTACCTGTTCCCCCCCCCCAGGGCCCGTACAATGCATCTTTCAACCACACCCATTCAAACATTCCTGTGACACCAAATCGACTCATTCCACAACTTACTGACCACATCTCTCATCTCCATCATATAATAAGCATTCCCCAATTTTGAAAGATGCACTCCGTCATCCCTAAACAGTAGCGGTTCTTCCAGTCTCAGTCCAGCATGAGCAATGACCTTAATGTCCCCGTCCCCACAGAAACGTCTCATCGCTCTGTTGAGCTTGTGTCGTGCCTTCTCCACAGCCCCATGTTTCAGGGCACCCCTCCATACTTTCCGAGGAACAAGCTCAGTCCAGGCAATGCAAGTCCCCGCCAGCCTGCGTTTCAGCACTTCCAAATCCTTCTGCATCAGCTGCAAGAGCGCCAAACCCAACAGCTGAACCAAATCATTCTCCCCCAAATGTATGATCAACAGATCCGGGCATCCCATCTGGGGGACCATCTTCGCGAGCCAGGGCAATAGTGCCCCCCATCGCATCCCCCCTTTACCCCACCAATGCACCTCGTGATGTTGTCCTTTGAGTCCCAGGTTACGGCCGTACACCTGTTGTTCTGCATACTTGGAGGCCCAATGAACGAAGGAATGCCCCACGATCCAAGTGACCGTCTTGGCCCCTGGTCCACCCACGCAACCTACGAAAGAAAAACATGTTAGAAACAAAGCCTAGAACTAAGCACGCCAATTCCCCAAACATCTCACTTGCGAACATACCGCTCACAGCACCGAGACTTCCACCTCCCAATCTGCCGAATCCTGTCCCAAGACCACCCCAACCGGGCCGCTGCTGTCGCCGCCCCAATACGGAAAGAGTGAGTCCCGAACCCAGCTGGATCCAAACCCAAGCGCCGTAAGGCCATACGCAGCACCGCCAACAATTGTCCTGAAGTCACCCTCGCCCCAGACCTATGGCAAAATATCTCACCACTCAACACCCACGTGGAAGGCACAAACGTCCTCCATTCGGCCACCGGGCACACACCCCCACAACCAGTCTCGCACAACCAAACCCACTTACCCCGCCCCAGCTGATCCGTTTTGGAGTGACCCAGCCAAATCCCCAATCGCCCGCCATCCAGCCGTATCTCCTCATACCGCCTGCCACACACTGACGGCGTGCCCAACAATTCAGACACCCGAAAAGCTCCCAAAAAACATCCAAATCATCCCCAAACGGAAAACACGCACCTCAAACGCATCATAACAACACAGCGGCAAAACCTCGACCAACTTGACCAACAAATCAAAAGTAATCGCCTCCCGCAACACCCCACCCCCCTTTCTCTCCCTGCCCCAACCTCTGAGTACCCTACTGATAATCACATCTTTCGTAGGATCAAAACCAACAAACAAACAACAATAAAATGCCACCCCTGCCAACTTCCCTGATATAGTCGCAGCCATCAGCCCTCTGTCCATGCAATGCAATACAAACTGCAACACTCCTTGCTCCAATGCTGAGCAATCTCCAAAAGCAGAATCCCCACGCCAACCCATAAAGGATCCAAACTCCGCCCACGCCAGTCTGTATGCTCGTCTTGTGGTATCAGCAATAGAATTTTCAACCAGGCCTATCACCCTCACTCCCCCAAGGCCCAGATGCCGTCCGGCAGCTTGGTCTTGCACTGATCCGCTCCTGGTGCCAATCGCCGGAACCGCTGCCACTGCGAACGAGACAAAGCATCCGCAATGTCATTATTCGCTCCAGGGACATGCTTGGCTCTAAACACCACATTCAATCTTAAACATTTCAACATGAAACTTCTCAGCAATCTCAGTACTCTCAGGTCCCTTGCCCTCTGCCTGTTAACCAGCTCGACCACAGTCATGTTGTCCACGTGGAACAACACAGACCTGTTCTGAAACTCAAGACCCCACACTTCCAGTGCCACTAACAAGGGAAAGAATTCCAGAAATGCAATGCTCCTCCCCTGCTTCACCCAATGAGCTGGCCAGTCCTCCGCGCACCACCTGCCATCCCAGAAGATCCCAAAATCAGCTGCCCCGGCTGCATCAGAGAAAATTTGACATTGCCAAACCATCCTGTCGTCCGCAAAATCCAGGGACACCCCGTTGAAATCTGTCAAGAAAGTCAGCCATGTCCTCAAGTCTGCCCGAACCCCCATGGAGATCCGGATCCTGTGGTGCGGAAGTACAGCCCCCGACATGGCCATGCCGAGCCGCCTGCAGAACGTCCGTCCCGTCCTAACCACCCTGCACGCGAAGTTCAAGAAGCCCAACAGTTGCTGTACCGCCCTCAACGCGATCCTCTTCTCACCGATCGCCCACCAGAGGCACGCCTGAATCTCTGTCACTTTAGCAGCAGGGAGGCGAGCTGTCCACTGAAGGGAATCCAGCTCAATGCCCAAGAATGTCAGAGTGCAGCATGGGCCTGCCGTCTTTTCAGGGGCCAAGAGAACACCAAAGTGCCGCGACATCTCCTGGAACTGTGACATGGCCCTGCCACAATCCCCCGAGTGAGCTCTTCCAAGAAAGAGAAAATCGTCCAGGTAGTGAGTAACGTCCCGATGCCCGCTAATCTGTGTAAAAGCCCACTGCAAGAAGGTGCTAAACAGCGCGCAAGAAATCGCGCATCCCATGGGCAAAACTTTGTCCACGTAGATGGCCCCTGCGAACTGCATCCCCAGCAGCGAGAAATCCGCGGGGTGTATGGGCAGCAGGCGGAAGGCAGACTTGACATCACATTTCGCTAATTCCGCCCCTGGCCCACACACCCTCACAAGGCGGATCGCATCATCCACCGATGCGTAAAGCACCCTGGAGTCCTCCTCCGCGATGAAATTGTTCACAGACTGTCCTTCGGGCCACGAGAGGTGATGTATCATACGAAACTCACCCTCCTCTTTCTTGGGCACCATCCCCAGCGGAGAGATGATTAAGTCATCCGCTGGCCAGTCGCTGAACGGGCCAGCTATTCTCCCCTCATCCACCTCCTTCTGCAGTTTGGCAGCTACCACTCCCGGCAATGCTGTGGCCGACTTCAGATTATCTGCCCATCTCCGCACCCTGGGACCCTGATAGCCCACCCGAAAGCCCTCCGTGTAACCCCACTGAATCCTCAAAGCCGCCTCCCTGTCGGGGTAACACACGAGCCACGGGGCCATCGCCTCCACCTTAACCGGTGTAGGCGCCCTTTGGTCCAGCCTGTCCCCTCCCTTTCGTGTTGCGCCACTGCTCCGAGGGCGTGACCAGTGTAAAGCATTGGGTAAGGGCATGCTTCCCTCCACACTTGGAGCACTCATGCTTGAACTTGCATGGGTAGCGCGAGCAATAGCCCCTGTTGTAGCTCCAACAGGCCCCGGTGTTAGCACCGCCTGGCTTAGTGGACTGGCCCGTGCTATCGGCTCCGGCGGTGTTCCCCCGCCCCGCTTTGGGCGGGACGCGGCGGAAAAGACCGATAAGAAACCGGCAAACCGCTGGCTGTGTGGGTGGATGCCGATGAATGCGTGGACGCCATCCACTGCATCCATAATTCCTGATCCACCTCACCCCAATGCTTGTCCGGGTTGGCGCTAACCCTGGCCCTGAACTCCTCGTCGTAACTCAGCCAGGCGAACCCCCCGAACTGCAGTTGGGCCTTCCTGATAATGTCCATATACTTCATTAACGCGATGGCCCTATCCGGGTGCTTCTCACAGTAAATACTGGTGTAAATGAGAAACGCCGAAGACCAATTTTCCATAGTCACAGGGACCCTAGGCCGTCTAGTCAACTCCCACTCCTCCTCCTTGGAACCCTCCTTCGCCTGCACCTCCCTGTGCAGTAATTTAAACACGTCCACATATTCGTGTTTCCAAATTCTACCCTTAACCTTATCAGACAAATGAGAACCCAAGGGCATGGCCAGCCCCATGTAGGGGAGCTTCTTCTGGTGTTTGTCCTCAGACTTGTCCCCTTTTTCGTCCTTCCCTTCGCCTTGTCAGTCTGAACTCCCGCCGTAGAAACCAACTTACCTCCCACCTGCTGGACGACCCGTGATGGCCTGTCTTTTTGCAACTCTCCGGTCACCCGCACCGACCCCTCCCCCACACCCACCGACCTACAAGCCTTCTTCCTACCCCCTTGTGGCCCACCATCCCAAGCCGTCCACCAAGGTCCCTCACCTGACAGTGATGAGTGCATCTCTCCGGGCCGTCCTCTGGAGGTGGAAGCCTTGGGTGTCCCCGCCGCTGCCGTGCCCTTCGTCTGCTTACAGACCTGCAAAACACCAAATCCGCTGTTGCTCTTCACCCCCCCGTCCCGTCGTTGTCATCCCTCACCTCCCCATCCTCAAGCTCATCACTCTCCTCATCATAGTCCAACCCCACTTCCGGCTCCACATCCACAGGCGCCCACAACACCTCTTTCACCGCATGTTTCACGCCTTTACTCTTTGCAGCACACACTCCCCGGCCCCCCGACATACACAACGCCGTAGCCCGCTCCCGCGCTGGAGGGATGGCCGCCGTGGACTGCCCTACTGCTTCAAGCCGGCGTCCAGGGGGCGTTTTGCGCCCCGCCGGGCCACCCCGCACTCTGCCGACCTCCGCCGGCTTGGATCCCCCCCTACCCCCCAGGTCGCTCCAACCTGAGTGGGCCCCGGCACCATCAGGCCTCACAGCCGTCCCGGCCGTCCCTACCGGGCCCGGAGGCCCCCTAAGGCTACCTGCCCCCCCAGCCTGCCCCTCCCAGCCCTGTCCAACTCCTCCTGCTCCGCCCACCTCTCCTCCTCCGAGGTTGGAGTAGGGGGCCCTTCGGCCTCCACGTCCCATGCCACACCTGCCCTGGGTGCATGCTGCTCTGCCCTCCTCGCCTCGTGCAGCTGCACTAGAAGGCACTGCTCCCGGATCCTGTCCTCCCAAGCCAGTGCCTCCCAGCGTGGGAGGGAAGGGGGGGGCAGTAGCCCTGAAACCCCCCTCCAGGCTGCCAAATTCCAGGTTGGGGGGCCGACACCGGTCCCCCCACGGCGCTGCCGCCGGCCACCAGGACAGAGACCTGCTGCACCCCCGAGGCGCCCCCCACAGGAACCGGCGTGCCCACCCTGGACCCAGTCGAGAGGTCAATGGGAGCGTCCACCCATTGCCCCATGCCTTCACCCACACCCCCTGCACCCAAACCAAGCTCCAGGATCGAAACGCAGGGCCCCCTGCTCCCCCCATCCCCCTCCCCCCACCGCACCCTCCAAAACGGCTCCCGCCACGAAATTCACCGGCCTAGGCCCCCCGGCCTCCACCCCCCTCCCTCCGCCACTCGCGTGCAGTCACGTGCATTTAGCAGCTCGCCGGCGGAAAACGGCCCCACCGACAGTCCTGTCGGCCCTGGGGGCACAAAATCCAGTTGGGGGAAAGACAGGCGCGGAGGCAGGCTCTTCCGCTGACCTCCGCGCGCAGGCTCCTTCTTGGGCGCGCCCCGCCCCGTCACCAGCGCGCACCTCCCAGGTGGCGGCGGCGGTTCCTCCTGGCAGGCTAAAACCGCCGCCGCTACCCCTGCTGAAGCCGCCCGCGGGGCCCGCGTAAACCCCACCCACGCCTCACCCAGCACCCCGGGCCGGAGGAGATCCTCCCGCCCGGCGCGCCCCAGCACCTTCAAGGCCTCCCTTACCTCATTGGCCGAGACGCCCGCCATCGCCCGCAGTCCGCGAAACCACCGGCCAGTGGTTCCCGCACATTCCGGCAACCGTCCACGAAAATTGCCGCCCCGCGGTGAAGCACCTTCGGCCTACGCTGCCACTAACTTAACCCTTTCGACTAGCCCTCCCGATGGTGCCGAGCGCAGGAAGAGGAAGTTGTCTACCTCCCCAGCGCTCTTATACCCACCCCCTAACTCCACCCCTTAACCCTGCCTGGTCCTCCCCTGCGCGAAAGACCCCGGGGGAAGACTAGTCTGCGACTCTGCTTCCCCGCGGGGCCCAGCAGTCTGACAGTGCCGCTGTTCACATTCCCTCAGGGGGGCTGCTTAGCCTCCGGCTGCAGTGCGTGCTGTCCGCTCCAATGCCTTTCTCTCCTGGCTGCCATATGCAATCAGCTGCCCCCGTATCCTTCACCGCCCACGTGGCGTCAGAGTCCGAGGGGCGTAGCTACCCAGACCGGGGGCAATAACCTGGCATGCGCAGGAAGCGACACTTTCATGGGCTGCTGTGGTGCAAGTACACACGGGCTGTGGCAACGCTGTTCACCATTCCTCTCTCACATAAGTCCCTGTTTACGTGTAGAAACCCACATACTGCACGAGAGTGGGACCGGTTAAGTCCTATGTGAAGCGAGGTAATGTCATCAAATGTAACCCTTACCCGTGAGCACAATTAAAACTGAAGAACCTTTTGGAGTAACATCGGAGTGTATCCTGCCATCTTAGGATGCTGTTACACTTATTGAGACCCACGGTTAGTTTGCACCCTCAGTTAAAGATGTCATTAGAGTGAAAACATGTTGAAAAAGCGCAAAGCGTTAGCAGAGGATTTTCCCTTTTTTATGGCTCGACAAACTGAGAATGATCAGCTGACACTTGACCATTAAGACAATTAAGATTTATTGTTTTTAGTTTTTTTGCACATGAAATCATTTGGTTGACATTATTATATGTACAGGTTCATTTACAATTAATATTAATTTTGTTATAATTGTATTCATTGTTTTATTAATTCATATTTCATTTGTGTGCGCTGTAAATTTTATTGACATGATTATTTGTTGCACGCATCGTTTAAAACATATGGTGTATTTATGCTTTGTCAATATTTGTGTCGTGGCATGTATAATGTATCCGAAGTGTTGCGTTTATTTTCATCACATATGGGTGACAAATCACGTGTTTTCGATTGACTAACTAGCACCTTTTAAAAGCACGTCACGTTTGTTTTGAACTAATTGAATTTCAGCAATAGACTGACGAGTGTCGGTTTATCCGACCTCGGTGAGTAAATTGTGTGCTTTGAGTTTGTTGGTTAACAAGAGAAGATGGTGTAGATACGGGTTGGACCTGCCAAAAGTTGTTTTTTGGCACGGAGCACATTTAGAGATTTGGGGTGCATTTCACTTACATGATTTGTTTTATTTCGATAAGACTTACTTAAGTTATTTCTTAGGCATGGAGTACGTTCTGTGGCTTCGGGTGTATTTCACTTATTCACTTTTATAAAGTTTTTTTATAATTTTCTTTTCACACTTTTTATTTTTTTTTAAACATTTTTTATTGAGGATAGGACTTGCAATGTTGATGTTTACAGTATAACACATTCATGTAATAGTGGTTTCCATCATAGTCCATTGTAAAGCAGAAGTTTGTCTCACATCTGGCATACATTGTAAGGTTTACAGTGGATTAACAGTTTTCGTATTACTCATCATCTTCTGAGATCGGATCTACTATCGGAGAGGCGCAGATTCCTCCCCTAAACGTATTCCATGTACCTCACTTTCTCTCCCATTTTTTAGGGCATCCTCTATGAACATATGTGGCTTTTTCGGCCACCATGACCATATCCATATCTTTACACCAGTCGTCGAGGATTGTGGCAACAGCCACCCCCCAATGTTTGGCATTGTTTTGCTTTGCTATAGTCATACCAAGAGTTTCCCAAGCTTGGGCTGTGTGATTCATGTATGTTGGTTCCCAAATATTTAAGAGACATCGTTTAGGCTCAGGCGGTACAGGACAGGCGCTAACCTGTGTGATGGTGCTCATTACTGACGTCCAATACAATTGAATTCCCAAAGTGTGTGATAGAAGGTGCCTATGTTACCACATTGGCGGAGACAGGATTGATCATTGGTCTTCCCTATCTTGCATACTATCACTCTGGTGAAATATGTCCTATGAAGCACTTTGAGTTGTATAAGACGTAATTTAGAGGAAACTGCCACCACCCTAGGGGACTCTAGTGCCTCCTGCCAGTCAGTGTCGTCCAACTCGCCCACATTAGACTGCCATTTTTCCCGTAATAGTTGCATAGGATCAAACTGATTATTAACGGTCTTCCGGTACGTGAGTGATATCACCTTCTTGTCTATGTATTCCGTCAGAAGTCTATCTTCTAATGGAGAGGCCTCTGGAAGGATCATATCTGGTGGGATGGCCACCTGCAGTGAGTGTTTAATCTGCGTGTATCGGAACAGCTCAGTGGGCGCCATTTCGTATTGTTCTTGTAAGTGGGTAAAGGTAACAAATTTTCCCCCTTTCCAGAGGTCCCCCAGTCGTGAGATCCCTATTGCATCCCATTGTTTAAACCCCTTACTCTTGCCCAGTTTACCCAGCTTGCCTGTGTCCCATAGTGGGGTTTGTTGTGTTAATCTGTCAGTCCAGCCCAAGTGTCTTGTTACCGCGTGCCATATGTGAACGGTATGTGCAGTCGGTCCCATGAGTTCTAATTTTCGCTCTTTATTGTAGAGTACTCAGTTGATTCCTCCCACTCCCAGGGTATGTCTATATAGGCGGTATGCAGGGTCAGTTTGGGGCGAGTGGAGCCATTGATTAATCACTGCTAATTGGGAAGCCCAGTAGTATGTCTGGACATTTGGAAGTGCATTACCGCCGTCATACCAGCTCCTGACCAGTTTCGCCGCAGCTATTCTAGCGGGTTTCCCATCCCACAGGAGATTGGTCACCTCTAACTCTATTGCTTTGAAATAGGATGTGGGGACGCAGAAGGGAGTGTTATGGTGGGCATAAAGAAATCTGGGGAGTGCCATCATTTTAAAAAGTGCTGCCCTACCCAGTAGGGTAAGGGGCAGTGATTTCCAGTGTTTGGCATCCCGTCGTAGTCTCTGCAGTGGTTCTTGGAGGCTTTCTCGCCATGAAGTCATCTGGGTCGGGCGTGCTATGGATCCCCAAGTATTTGAAACTATCTGTGACTATTTTTACTGCACAATTCTTCTGTAATACTGGAGGGGGCCCATGTAAAATATATAGCACCGATTTTCCCCAATTGATAGTGTATCCTGAAACCGTCCCACACACTTTGCATATGTTTAAGAGTCTATGGAGGGAGAGTGTTGGGGATGCTACATATACCAGGATATCGTCCGCGTAAAGGGATATGCGGTCTTCCCATCCCTCCGTCCAACGGAGTCCGTGAATAATTGGGTCTTTTCTTATCCATGCTGCTAACGGCTCTAGTACTAATGCAAAAAGGAGTGGCGATAGGGGGCAGCCCTGGCGCGTTCCGCGTCCCAGCGTGAATTCATTGGAGATATGTCCATTAGCCACTACATGCGCAAGCGGGTTAGTGTACAGTAATCGGACCCATGAGCAGAATTTAAGCCTGAACCCTAAATGGTGAAGGACCGCAAAAAGGAACGGCCATTCGACCGAGTCGAAGGTAATCCGTGCGTGAAGGGACAATATGGCGGACTCTTCCTGTATGGTGTGTTTACGAGTTAGGACGCTATGTAAGCGTCTGAGATTTAGTGCAGTGTTTCTCCCTGGCATAAATCTAGATTGTTTCGGATGGACTAGTTTGGAGAGATGGGGGGGGTCAGTCTGTGAGCCAGCATTTTAGCCAGTATTTTGGCTTCAGCTTTGATCAAGGAAATGGGGCGGTATGAGGCACTTTCTGAGGGTGGTTTACCCGGTTTATGGATGGCTACTATGGTGTCTATCCGCTGGTCCTTGGGGAGTACTCCCTGTTCTCGGCTGGCTTCATACATCTTTAAGAGGTGGGGGGCCAGTTTAGTAGCCGCTCGTTTGTAAAGTTCTATAGGTATGCCATTGGGACCTAAGGCTTTCCCCGACTGTATCTTGTTTATGGCAAGCGTTAGTTCGTCTGTTGTCAAGTCAGTTTCCAGTAATTGGATCTCTTCCTTTGTGAGTGTTGGTAAGTGTATATCTCTAAGGAATGTGATCGCCTCTTGAAAGTCGATTGTAGTCGTGGGAGTGTAAACTCGCTCAAAGTGTCTCGCTAGTGCGTCAACTATCTCCTGTGGGTCTGACGTGGTGTTTCCGTCTTCTAATCGGAGCTCTGTCACCCATCAGTCCACCCGTGTGCGTTTGTCGAGCCATGCCAGAAGCTTGCCAGCCTTATCCCCGGCTTCGTAGACCCTATGTCGAACTGCTGTGAGTCTGGTTCTAGCGTCCGCCCATAGGTATTCTTTATATTCTTGCTGCTTTGTACTCAGCTTATGTGTGTTGGCGTCTGACGGGTCCTTAGCATGCATAGTCTCTAAATGGGTCACTTCCTATTCTAAAGTCTCCACTACTTTTCTCTTTACCTTTTAGTGGCCCGAGATCAGGGAGATGGCTTGTCCCCGTAGGACGGTTTGTATGCTTCCCAACGGTCAATGGGGAAGATACTGAGGATTCATTTTCTGCAAAGTAGTGAGTAAGCCCTTCCGGATCTTGGAGTTATTTAAGTAACCAGGATATATCGGGTATATACGACTGCGTGCGGAGGCCTGGAGAGCGTATTCAGCCGAGATGGGTGAATGGTCAGAGATGCCTCTAGGTAGATGCGATATTTCCCGGAATCTGCCTACATTGTCTGTGGATGTGAGTATATAGTCGATTCGTGAGAGACTATTGTGAGCCCCTAAGTGGTAAGTAAATTGGCACGTCTGCAGGAATTTAAAGCGCCAAGTGTCTATCAGGCCGAATGCGTCTAGGAAATCAGCAAAGCTGGAGCGTGTGCGGTGTTGCGGTCTAGGGGGTGCTCGGTCTAGAGTGTCATCCAAAGTAGCGTTAAGGTCGCCTCCAATTATCAGTTCTCCTTCTGGTAATGTAAGTAGAAATTTGCTAAGTGCTGGAAAGGCCAGTGAGTGGAGTGCAGGGGGGACATAGACGCTGACCAAGTTAATTGCGTGCCCTTCCCATTGGCAAGAGATCGCTGCAAAGCGGCCTTGATCGTCCATGTAGGTGTGTTGGATAATCAAAGGAAACTGTTTTTTAATCAGGATTCCACGTGAACCCGATGTGAATTCAGAGTGCAACTCTTTTCACACTTTTGACAATCAATTTTCTGCATGTAAGCACAATTTGCTTAAATGTTCAAGTACATTTATTTTCATTCTGATTGAGTGTTGATTTTATCTTAGTTATCCCCTGACAATAAAGTCAGTCAACAAACCAGCTTTGTTATGCCAGAGTTTAAAAAGGCCTCGCCCACGTGCGCAACATTAACTTGGTTACCCTTGGAGCAGTGACGAACAGTAGATGTTATTGCACCCAGGATAATGTGCTGCATGGCTAAATACTTATAAGGTCCCAAAGGATCAAGAGAGTCAGATGTGGGGGTCGGTCTTTTTCCTATAACTCAGCTAAACTCTGGAACTCCCTCCCCTTCTATATGCGATCAGAACCCAACCTACTTCTGTTCCGTAAACATCTAAAAACTCTGCTCTTCAATAAAACTGAATAATTCAATGGTCTTTTTATAGGCATTGTCCGTAGCGCTAGGACGCCTGAGGGTAGCTACCGCGCTCAATAAATGGTCTTTTCATTTCATTTCATTTCATTTCATTTCAAAGGCGAGACCTATTGGCTATGCCAATGCTTGTTTTTTCTAGTTCCTGGTAAGTTTGGGGAGAAGACAGAGAGGCTTACTATTGATAAGGGAGAAGCACTTTGAATGTAGTAACCATGGACACTGGAATTATGTGGCAGGGCTAAATAAATCATACAACAAGAAAAGGCAAATCATGCGGCATAATGCAGCGCATTTTGTGAAAGTATTACCTCATTATTTTGTCATTTTTGCACATTAACATTATTTTGGCAAATGTTTCACCTTCGTAAAAGTTTGGCTCTCAAATACCGCAATATGCAACAGATAGTCGACCAATCAACCTTTGCGAAGGGCCTTCCACTGCGCAGCAACATGTGTTGCTGAGTTTTGTTTTTTTACGTTTCTTCATTTTTTTAACCAGAAACAATTTTTTTTTGTTAAAATCTGCAGATTAAGTGGCATGAAATTGATTATGATGCAAATGCAGCAAATCCATAATTATGCGGAAAAGTCTGCAGCCTCAAAATCACATGATTCCATTGGCCCTAGTAATAACAATGTAATCTGACGAAATAATCGAAGGAATATTAGAAGTGGCACAGGCTTTCCTGTACTAAATATGGGATCCAGGAAGACGCCTAACGTGTTGGTTCCAGACTTACCTTGTTGAGAGACAGAAGATTCCAGCCGGGCTTGAGGGATTTTCGAACCACAAATTAAGATTCCCGAGGTCAATGATATGGTTAAGATTGGTGGCTAGGTGACCCAAAAAATCGTTTAAATAGCGAGGTTTGGAAACTGAAGAATTAAGTTAGCGGTATATCCAGATTAACTGCATTGATCTGATTGTCCACTGAAGGGAACCTGCCAGGCCTTCTCCTGGTAGAACGCAAGGGTAGGGTAGGGATAGCAGGTGTAAATCAGAACTGTAAGCAATGACAGCACCATCCCCCTCCCACAACAAATTATATCGGTGCCCATGATTTTATAATTAGCAGGAACTAGGTGATGATTGCACGAGATATTAACAATGAGTCCAAATAAATTACACGTAAACTGCAACTACCAGAATGCAGTCGCGGCTCCTGGAGGGAGTGCTGCGGGGTGGTGGGGCAGGGTGGGGGGTAGTAAACTCCGGCATACGGCCGAACGGAGGTAAGTACATAAATAAATAAATAAAACGAATTACATTGCGCGCGCCGCATCGCCATTTGGCGTTGCAGCGCGCGCAATGTAATTCGTTTTATTTATTTATTTATTTATGTACTTACCTCCGTTCGGCCGTATGCAGGAGTTTACTACCGCCCACCCTGCCCCTCCCCCACCCCGCCCCACCGCCCCACAGCACTCCCTCCAGGAGCCGCGACTGCCAGAATGCACTGGGATGACATCACTTACCAATATCTGCTAAATACTTTGCAAGGTATTTTCAGACCTGTTTGTAGTAAATTTTCCATCTAATGCAATGTGCACTCATTTTCAGCCTGTGCTGAGTTTTCAGCGAGCTGCTCTAAATATGTTGACACTTGTAGATAATTTTTCCACTGCAAATGAAGCTTTCAAAGACCCATGATTGTCTTGGGCTTTTCGATAAAAAACATTAATGGCTGAAAGTCACGTTCGCGACGCGGAGCCCGGGTCAGCTCTGTAATTCTTTCTGAGAGACAGAATTGAAATGGCCGGAAAAGAGGCGTGAGCTGTGCTGTCGCTGACAAAGGCTTTCCAAGGAAGTCTTCACGGCTCATTTGGAACCTTTTTCTTGGAAAAATAGCCTGATGCTTAGAAATACTTCAGAATGTAATGCCTTCCTTGACTAATTTACCTCGGAAGCACTTTCACGTCTGCTGACGTTGCCAGCACATTTCTTAGAATGACCAATTACGTGCACTCAAGTCTTTTGTAAAGAAATCGTTTCATCGATCTGATTGATTTTTTCAGATGTTTCATTAACAAAAGTACCATACTTAGGGCCTTCGGTAGAGTTTAGAGAACTGGGACGCGTCACAAACGTGGCCGCCATATTGCAAGAGCTATTGACTAAAATGAAGACGGGACATGTTTGTGTCAGAGATTTGTCTGAGAGATAGGGTTTATGATGTGCCAGGAAGTGTGGCGCCTTGCTCTGTTTGCGTTAAGTATGTAACTAAGTATGTAGCACGGTGCAGCCAGGATAGGGGAGATACCCTAAAACCCCTTTGTCTGTGTGGGCAAAACCCGCACAATTAGAGAGAAACAAGATTCCCGGGCACACGTTATTGGGTAAGTATGCTATTACGCAAAGTCTTTGTTATCACAGTTACTCTCATAGATGGTCCATTCAAGATTAATAGGAATTTTTCAATTCATTTAATATTTAACATTGGCAGACACAACCAGCCAACACGTGTTTCGTCACAATGGGAGGTATCCCGTGACTTCTTCAGGGCTGTTTAACAGAACACGTATGGTGTTTTCATTGAGTCGCCTCGCCGGTGATAATTCCGACCCGGCTGGTCTGGGTTAAGCAACCGAAGAAAAGATGTAAGTAGTAGCCGAAAATCCCCTGTGTGGAGATCTTGTATTGAAAGTGCTGTTAAGTGTTGATCGGCGGATGCGCCGTCAAAAGATACAGATAAAGCCGAAATCAAAGCGTGCAGCTTGGGGAGCGATTAAGCGGCGGGTGCGCCGTCAATCACAATCTTCAGCGTGTGAGCTGATGTCAGAACCAGGCACTGGTCCTCCTCTGTTTTGGAAGTGAACGAAGCACTTTCACGTCTGCTGACGTTGCCAGCACATTTCTTAGAATGACCAATTACGTGCACTCAAGTCTTTTGTAAAGAAATCATTTCATCGATCTGATTGATTTTTTCAGATGTTTCATTAACAAAAGTACCATACTTAGGGCCTTCGGTAGAGTTTAGAGAACTGGGACGCGTCACAAACGTGGCCGCCATATTGCAAGAGCTATTGACTAAAATGAAGACGGGACATGTTTGTGTCAGAGTACCCTGTCTGACAGGTTCTTATAATGAGTCTAAAGGACCTTAGTTTAAGACACCTGACTTACCGCCTGGCCTGAACATCTCCACCCCCGCTAGTGGATTTTCTAGGATGCTAGAGCAGTTCATGACTTGTGGTCCATGGAATCCCCGGGGTCCCCGACGTCTACTCAGGGGGTCCTTGACTGTTTAGAAAATTAAATATTAGTGGATTAAAAAAGTATATATCAAGGATGAAAATGTAAAATTTAAAAACTTAAAACGTTCTGTAAATGTGAAAGGATTTGAAATTGGAGGCTGAATATTAAGTTGATATTATTAGCTTGATTCTTTGGAGCAGCACAAATGCAGTAAACGGAATTGACCAGGCGCCCCCCACACCTAGGGGAGGGGCGCCCTTAGTAGAGCCGCAGGACTGAGCATCCTCCGGGGCCATGAAGGGGGTTGGCCGAACGGAGGGGTCAGGTGACGTCATCGGGGTGCGCGGGAAAAACCTGGGTGGTTATTTAAGGCTGCGCCCCAGGGGCTTCAGCCTCTTTGTCCCCCTACACCTCAGGCAAGCCATCTCAGGATCAGGAGGTCAAAAACAGACCAGCTAGGGAAAGGCGCATGGGTGAAATTGCACGCGGCGCACGACACCGCGTACTGTACAGTGGCATTGACAAAGAATTACCTCAGGGGACGCCCCGTGGTGGCCTCAACCAGGCTTCTAGTACACAGGGATGGGGCACCAATGACGCGATACCAGTTCACTCAGGTGTGTAGGCGGGCGCTGGCCTACCTGAGCGAGGATGCAACGCAGTTTAGCTCCCATTCTTTCGCATAGGGGCGGCCACCACAGCAGCGGCGATGTGCCTGCCTGCGGAAGCAATCAAAAGGGTGGGTCAATGGCGGTCAGCATGTTTTGAGCGGTACGTGCGGCCAAATCTTCTGTAGAGGGAGGAATGATGCCCAGGGCCCCCCCTCCCCCACCCCCCGGTCATGGTCATAACAGCAATTCTCTCTCTCTCTTTCAGTTGATGTGCGCAGCCCAGTACACGTATGTTGGTCTGGGCATTCCTTTATTCACAGAGCAGAGCAGCAGTTCCGTGGGTCCAGTCTGATGGAGGCACAGGGGGCCGCTGGGTTTGCACACCATTGGATTGGGATCGGGGGTCTAAAATTGCAGGACCTGTTTGGTCGGCTTGAGCAAGCAATAGAATCAAAAGCAGTTCCCCGCCCGGTCATTTTAGTCATTCACGCGGGCGGGAATGATATGGTGCCGCTAGGCAGGCGAGGGGTGGGGGAGGCCTTGTTTGCAGCCATATCTAGGATTAGACAATACTTACCGACAACGTCAATATTGTGGTTGGAGGTAATACCACGGGCGGTATGGGCTGGGGGGGCTCCAGTGAAGGCAATGAACGAATCTGTAAGGAAGCTGAACCAGTTGATCAATAGAATCTTAGCAGGTTCCTCAATGGGCACAATTCGGCACAACTTGCTCCAGCGAGGAAAAAGGGAGCTGTTCCATCAGGATGGGGTGCATCTGTCGGCAAAAGGGCAGGAACTCTTTATCCAGACTATACTGGGGGCTATTGTGGAGCACAGTCAGCGCCCGGGGAGGAGGGCGAGTGTGCCAGGGAGCTTCTCACCCTGTAGCGGAGCACTGACAGTTAACAGCAAAGGGGGAGGCACAACAATGGAGGTTCAGCGACTGTATGGACCCCAGGAGGGGGTAAGATCGACGTGTACAGAGGGTAGGCGGGGAGGAGGGACTGACCTGCTGGTGGTCCTGGACTCTACTGCCCTAACCTGCAACGTATGGACTGAGTAGAATCTTGGGGAGGCTGCCTGTGTTCAGGTACCCCGGTGGGCCTGTGCGCTATGCTGTGCCCTGGATTTCAAGTAGTGCAACTGTTTACTGTAGCACGTTGGGGCCTGCTGGCACAACGTGCGCAGCAGAGTGGGTGCTTGGTGGGCCTAGACGGCCAAGTTCAAGTTCAAGTGTAATTTCGTGCCCAGCTTCCTTACTGCCTTTGACATGTTGATGCCGCTAAAGTGTGATGCTGTGAATAATTTTTATATATCCAAGTAGGATACTTTTACTCTCTTATTGGCTTGTGGTGAATTACCTGGTTTGATGTGAATAAAAAGGCTACACCTTGGACAACCTTCCCTGATTCTGAGGCTTCTTGGGTACAGCGTGGAGGAAAGCGGGCGAAAGTTGGGGAGGAGTGAATGTCACGTTGTGCGTGTACTAATAGTATGGACCAATTAAACGGGGACAAAAAAGACAGCAAGCACACGGAGCAAGAAAGACAAACTGATGTGCTGGAGTTTAACCTCTTACTTTTTGGAATTAAAAATCAAATTTTGAAAAGACCCAACCTTCCCATAAAAATTAAAATGGAGATTTTTCCATATTTGTAAATTAAATAATATATCTCATTTGTGTATTTGTTTGATGTATACTTTATTCTGGTTTTTGTACTTTGTTTTGTGGTTCAAACCAGAGAAATTACTTAGGTCGGGATGTCTGGCATCCGGTAATGACCCAGTGGGGGTCCCCGGATTCAATGAATGATGTAGTGGGGTCCACAGAATTCAAAAGGTTAATAACCGCTAGAGATTATTGCACCCAGGTTCTAACATCTATGATTTTGTCCTTGAAATCAATAGAAATAACTTGTTCTCTGCACACAATGCCTCCATCTCTAAGAACCACAAAGAAGAGGTGTTATTGCTATCCAAAGTAATAGCACGTTTTTTTTACCAGCCATGGAAGGAAGAAAGGCTTAGTTGGGTTCAACGGGTTTCAGACTTGAGGTTTGAAAATCATAGAAAATGCGAGTGGCAACTGAAAGAGTATAAACATTTCCTATAAAATGTAGCATTACTAATGACAAACCTGCCTTGGGCGTCAGACATAAAACTGCATTTAAAAAGTGACATGCAGACATTTGGTGCCACAAAATAAAAACATGAGGCTTAGATATTCCCAGGCTTTAGTCAGACGCTTTCCACTTACAAACCCATGTAAAACATTGCACAATTAATTCATAACTTGATTTTAATATGGCTAGCTTAGATTTTGTTCTCACTATAGAATGTGATTTTAATTTGTAAACATTTTAAATGTGTGCATTAGTAGAATATGATTTGTATTAGAATTAGCACGATATTTTAAAATGTAGAAACACAGAAACAGCTCATGATTTAGCTCTTGCTCTGTAATTTCCACATAACACAGAAACAGCTCATGATTTAGCTCTTGCTCTGTAATTTCCAGATAACTCTGGGTGAAAGAGAGAACTCTTGGCATAATTCACAGCATGTAACCTCCTAGCCTTATCTATTTAGTTGCCTGAAATGTTTAAATAAAGCCTCATTTAATTATTTACTTTAGAGAGAATAGAAAACACATGCATTTTAAAAGTGCATTACCATGTTCTGTTTAACAGATCAGGCATACAGTTGATGCAGGGGGCAATGCAGCACCTCTCTGCTGCATTCGATACGGTAAGCCATACCAGACTACTAGACTGCCTGGAGAGGATAGGAATTAAAGGTAAAGCTCTCACCTTACTCAGGTCATTTTTGTCTGACAGAGAACAGTTTGTAGCTCTCTTTGAATTCAAGTCACCCAATTTTAGATTACCGTGTGGGGTTCCTCAGGGCTTGTCGTTGAGCCCGACACTTTTTAACATTTACGTAGCACCTTTAGCACAACTCTTTAGGTCCTTGGGCTTCTCAGCAATTTCCTATGCTGATGACACCCAAATTGTGGTATCAGTAACAAGCTCACCGACAGACACTGCATCACAGTTTTTTACGTGCCTTCGTCAAGTTGGTGACTGGATGGCCACCAACTGCCTAAAATTGAATTCTAATAAAACTGAAGTCCTGCTCTTTGGTAACAATACTACCTTTTGGTCCCCAAATCTTTGGCCGTCGGAATTCGGCTCTTTACCAGTCCCCACAACTAAAGTAAAAAACTTGGGTGTCATTTTTGACTCCAAGCTCATAATGGAAAGTCATGTAAATCAGGTCACCTCTGTATCTTTCTATACATTAAAACTACTTAGAAAAATCCTCCCATTCATTCCAATCAATTTACGCAAGTTGGTGATTACTGCATTGGTGTTGTCTAGAGCCGACTATTGTAACGGTCTTTTCATCAACCTCAGGACCAAATGTTTGAATAAACTACAGATTGTGTAAAACGCTGCCGCACATATTCTGTTAGATATTCCTAAACACAAATCCGTTTCTGCCACGTTAAAAGAATTACTTTGGCTACCAGTAAAGAGACGTATTGAGCTTAAGGCTCTCTGTATAGCTTTTAAGACTACCCATTACACAGGTCCAGCTTTTTTTAAGCAGCATCTCCGTTGATATATCCCAACGTGCCATTTACGCTCAGCTGAGTCTTTTAATCTGATGATCCCTAGGTTCAGGAAAAGTTCCTGGGGTGGGAGAAGTTTTCTGGTCGGTACGGCCAGGTTCTGGAACTCTCTCCCCCAGAGGTTAAAAAATGAAACTCACCTACTGGAATTTAGGAAAGCGCTAAAAACATGCCTGTTCAATCTCTGACGGTTTAATTATATCCTCCGGCACTTTTTACTAGAAAAGCTAGCGCCTTGACACCTTCAGGTAAATGTATCGCGCTTTATAAATCTTCTTTTCATTTCATTTCATTTAATTTCAACGTTTCTTGCTTAATTAATAGGTTCTTTTGCAGCTAATGTTATGTGTTTATTAAAAATAAAATGTTTCTTTAAAGAAAGGTTAGGGGATGGAGTTATATTAAATAAGATGCAGAATATGCAGTTGGAAGGATTTTCGCCTGTCTGATGGATGACGTATGCAGACTGCCGAGGGGTGGAGGTGTCCTTTTGAGGAATGCTGGATTCCATTTGAATGCAGAACGAAAATCACGCCACAAGCTTTGTAACATTATTTTTTATATAAATGTGTTCCTAGTTTAGGAGTTGCAGAATCCTTGCAGAGACCTTTGCGAGAGGCAGGCTCAGACAGATTTAGAGATGTTAGGCTGCAGAGGAGTTTCAGACTTCGATGCAGAACTGAAGGGACTTGAGCAGATGTGATTTGCAGATGCAGGGAAGGTGAGGGCAGACTTTGATGGAGAGCAGAACAGAGGCAGATGAAGGCAAATTAGATGTAAGCTTTGTTCCATTCTGACTTTTCTTAAAATCCCCAAGCTTTATGCTTTGACTAACTGGATTTGCCAAGGCTTATTTGCTCTATGCTTTATTTCTCTGTATGGGAGATTCTGCAATTATTAATTATTGATTTAGCTTCTGCTAATCTCACTCTTGCTTCTATTCTTAAACTCTTCATGAGTTCTGACTGACATCATATGTACCTCACTTTCTTAGAATAGGGATTCTTTTTTTTAGTAACGCGCTGTATGCAATTTATGATATGCTCAGTACTAACTTTATTTTTCTATTATCAATTCTGTAACCTGATTGAAACCTAACTAAAGAGTCAGAGAATCTTAAATATTAATTAGAAAATAAATCCTGTTAAAACTACTCACAACTCTCATTATTGGCTAAAATGTTTATTTGCATTTGATTATTTGCCCATGTTTATGAAGGAGCTTTTTTGGTCAGAATACAGTGGCCAAGATCCATCACCATGAGCGGAAACAAGGGTAATGGTAAATAAAGGTAATGGTGCCACATTTTCTAAATTTTCCACAGACACATTACCCTGAAATTTCCGCTTTATCACAACCATGAAACTCATTGAGACATTTTACCAGTTTTCTCACGAACCAGCATGTTTTATTCCTCATCCACAAATATCTAATGTCGAACATGAAGAGCTTTCCTACTCAGTTGAATTTGGGTCATCTTTGGATATTGAAACTACTACGGAAGTTGCACAAGCACTGTGTCCCTTCATTTACTTTCTTTTTTGTATTTGTTTATTAGGCAAAGCTAAGGGCATCACAAGCAAGGAGTAAACGTGGTAAAAATAAAGTAATCATGCAAATACAAGCAAATATGTGTTATTTTATGAAAATCAGATTTATTTATTACACAATACGATCTTCTGGGAGAGAGTTTTAGAAAGTATTGTTCACCCAATGAAAAATTGTGCCCTGTTCTTCTGCTTATGTAAACAAGAAGTGTTGAGCTGAAGCCTATGGGCCTGGATGGTTGATTTATCATCCGCCAGTGTGGCAAATGTAACTTATCTGCCATCTTGAAAGAAGACAATCCACCACATATATCCACCAGAGTACAGTGCAGTTACTGAGACTCCTAAAGGAGGATCCATAAGTGTTGATTTCTGCTGGTGAAATTTCCATGAGGATTGAGGATACAAGAAATGTACCACCAAACTGGAGGTACAGTGTTGTTATTTACTTATCAGCTATTTCTAATGATAATCGATATGGAGGTGTAGCCCAGTATTTTAGAGACAATGTGCTTAACAATAGGAGATCGTTAGCCATCCTTTCTGTCTCAAGAGACTATATTTTGTCCATTGCACAGAATGTATGAAACATTCAACATATAGATTTCCATACTTTTATTAGTTGGTACCACCCTCACAACTACTGTTCAATATGTTTGAAAAATTAGCTATGTATTACATAATCTAACCTTATTATTTTGAGTGTTGGTATTGTGTTGCCTATTGTTAAGTTCATCACCTTCTTATGGCCTCTAGAATGCATCTTATTGTTCTTTACAGTGAAGAATTTACAAGACATTAAGGTCCAGACCAATCCTCTTCAGAGTGAGAACCAAATGACTTCCTAGCTCCACCCCTTATGACATTGTAAAATTCTCCATTTAATAGTGTACAAATCTGAAACCAGAAAAAATTAAAAACTACTTCTAACCCACATGTTAATTTCATTGTTGATATTCTCATGAACGCTTCATCACAGACAGCAACCTCTGCTTTCAGAGCCACGTCACGAAGAAAGACAGACACCACTGGATGAACTCTCACTACACTGAAAAATCAGTCCGTAGATCAATAAGGTTGTCTTTCCAAGCACGTGTCCTTCCTCACCTGAATAACAGCAATGTTTTACTTCTTGGAATCCCTGAGCCTCACATGGCTCCACATCTGCTCCAAGATTCCATCCATGACTAATATAACTCATTGACTGAATGCTTGCCTTTGTCCTGCAGCTTTTGGCTAGGCTTGTGTTACATAAGGTGAAGGGTGTCCCCCACCCTTGCTAAACTCACATAAAGCGCTGAAGATTATGTCCATATCATCTCAACCTGAATAAACTACACTATCATCCCATACAAGGCTGCATCACTTACAAGCCTGTATTAGAAACCAAGACAACACATTGGGTCTGATTCCGATGTAGTTTGGAAAGGCTTCGAATGGGATTCAGATTTGGCAAATCCGATTCAGAAGCCTTGTTTCCGACCGAATCGTACACATTTCCAAACGACCGATTATGATGCCCAGAAACCGTTCGGGCTGTCCGATTTGCTTCCAATCGACATCCAGACAGCCCATGTCTTTTGGAGCCGAATCATACAGCTTTATGGACACGGTTTCCGAGTGAGCGATTACGATGATGGATTCGGACAGCCGTTCCGATTCGGTCTGCCCGACATGACAGGCCTGTCGGAATCTGTCTTTGGGGGCCCGTTGCAGGCCCCCCCTCACCTGGAGGCGTCTGGATGGGGCCATGGGGGTACCCAACGGACCCCTCTTTCAAACCATGCACAATGTGGCAGGCACCATGGGGTGCCAGCCACAGGGTCCAAGGTTTTCCCCAACCACCCCTTTTTCCAATGGGAGGCTGTGTTCTCGTTTGGAACACAGGCTCCCATTGAATTCAATGCGAGTCCAACCGAACGATGTTGGGAAGCATCGTAATCGGTCGTTCAGACTCGCAGAACCGATTTGTTTGGAAATGATTCTAACACCGATTCAGTCGGAACAGTTTCCGAACGACATCGTATTCGGGACCATTATCTGGTGGAAAATGCACTGTCCCAATGCCATATCATCACCAACTGGAAATCAAAAAATAAAAAGACCAGGACAAAAGCCTTTTCAACTTCTGCCCTAATGGTTTCAACACTCTTCTTCTTTCAAGGAGTATATTAATCATCATTGATATCGAATCCACCACTCGTCCTAGCCTCAATGTCCAAGGGCAGAAGAAATCAGTGTATACTGGTCCTAAACTGGACCGTCTCATCACCATGTTCAGTGTAGAAGCGCTTATCAACTAGTTTTTGACTCCGAATGCTCACCAATCTCACATACATGCATACATACTTGTTAAGAAGTAAATATCCATCTTTACTTAAACTTAAGAAGCTAATTGGAATACCCAAAAGGAAGTTGTTTGAAGTTTGAAATTGTTTGTTGCATAAGAGCAGATGCTTGTGGCCCATGCAAATTTTACTATTTCATTTATGTGTTTATATGATTATGTAAAGGATGGCCAGCATTTGAATGATATGCACATTGGTGGGAGGAATCAATACTGTAAACTCTGGATTTATTCAAACAGTTATATATAGAGCTTGTCAGATGTGATGTATAGAAGGTAATCTACCATTACTTCGCGGCCACTACTACGACTTACCATTACTACTGATGGAGCAGGGGAAACAAAATAATTTTTGTACCCCTTGGAAATTAATGACCTCATAACTATTAATAATACTAACCGTTTGAAATGCATGAGTTTACCAACACATACACCTTTTAGTAGACACTACACGTGGGCAATATGCTGAAATGTTGCAAAATCAAATCTATTTACAAATGTGAAGTTAATTAACGTTAGTATTGTGATTTGCGTACTAATTAGAGTGAAATTGCATGATTTGTGTTGCGTAGTAAGATTGTATTGTGGCAAAGAATGCAGATGGTAAGTAAGATGGCTTTAAATGTCGCTTCTGCTAGGTAATATCTAACACGGGTCATTAGAATGGCGGGTGGTAAACAGAAAGGCTTATTTTCCATATTTTAATTTCAATTGTGTTTGTTTTATATTAGTTTCGTTCGGGCCTGCTAGGCCATGCTTCTAAAATGGCCGCTGGAAAGGACGAGATCACGTGCATTAAATAAAATGGTTCCTGCGCAGATGCGGAATGAACGCTCCAGTCACGTGTGTACGGCCTGTGCCCGGAGTGAGAGATGTCAAGGCCAATCTGACCTGCAATGGAGAATGTGTCAAGTGTTCAGCATGTATTCCTGGGAATGGATGGGAAAGAGCCGAGTGACAATGGATGAACTAATATGTGACCATCAAAGATTGCTACAAAATGGATTAACAAATTGGACTACTTTTGACCCCAGGATCATGAGACTTATTGTGTGCTTTATTGTCCCCAAACCAGTTTGAACAAGGAGGGCGATGAGGTGACCATCACCACCCCTCCGATGGACCAATTAGCGTGATTCTTGCCCCTAAGGATTGCAACTTTTATGTGTAGTGAGCCAGAGAATAGGGTATAAGAGAGTCTGCTCTTACGTTATGAGCGCGCTTCTTATTTTTCATTTTTCCACCTTGATGCTGCGAGAGACTCTGTCATTTTGGACTTTGAACTTTGACTAAGGGAAGGAATGAGATTGTTGTGGGAATTCTGCCCGGGAGGTGCGTCCGAGGAGGTTAGCGGGACAGTCAGTCAGTTTGGGAGTCCTATCCTGTGATCTGCGGTTCATCTTCCTTTGGTGAACCATTCTTGTCATCGCCCCATGGCCTAGGGTAATGCATAATTTCTCACTTTTTCCTAAAAGCTTTCTTAAAATGTTTATTGATATTTCTAAATGTTTTGCATAATAAAGAATTTTACTTATCTGCTTGAAGAATTTAGATAAAAATATATTCTAACTCTAAAATGAGTCTGTGGTTTTTAATAAATTTATGAGTTATAAAAGTTAAAGGTTTTAACTGTGATTGAGCTGGTCTTAATCACCATCAACTAATTCTACTAGTTGGTCCATCGACCGAATAGCGGAGTACCTTGATATTCAGAACCGACAGGATCCGAAGATAATGTATATAATGTATAGATTATTATTCTGTCAAATTTAACAAGGTATCCCGTTCGTCCAGCAGCTCATGCTCCTTAGTGTTTAATCCAGAGATTGAATGAATGTATGTATGCGGTGTCATGGGCCCCACCGACATAAGTTTTAAATGACAAAGGTTGTGCAGGTGTTTTTCTGGATTGGTGTCCTAATGAGCAAGTTATATTAGCCGCGCTGGATCAGAATTCTTGGTAGCAGAGTTATGGTTTCTATAGATTAGTTTGGTGACTATTGATTTATGATTTATTCATGTCTAACACTCTATGTCAAGTTTGTATTACGTTATATGCAAGTCGGAATTTTGAAGCTTCCGAGAAGTAGGAAGTGGACACGTGTGGCAAGAGAAGTCACACGGAATAGTGCATTGTCTGATTTTCAAATTGGTGATAACACAGGACTGTGTTATGTTAGGGAAATTTCACGTATGAATTGCATTTGAGTGAAATAGCAACAGGTTTTCTTGTGAAACTTTGGCCTAAATTCTCAGGAGCAGTGTAGTCTCCACATGCTCTCCTATGCTGTGGTCCCCCGCACCAGAAAGACCAGATCGGGAGGCCGCTCCTTCTCCTTCCTCGCGGCCAAAGCATGGAACGCCCTTCCGCTCCACCTCAGACAGACAACATCGCTCCCCATCTTCGCAAGAAACCTCAAAATCTGGCTCTTCGACAGACCCCCTCCTTGATGGATGGAACCTGCACCCCCCCCAGCGCCTTGAGACCCTTATGGGTGAGTAGTCGCGCTTTAGCAAACAAACCCCTGATTGAGAGAAACGGGTTTACCTCTTGCTTGAAAGAAAGGTAAGGTAGAGGGAAGTGCTACACTTATCGAACGAAACAGTATTCTTGTAAGTTAGAACAAACTATCTCTTTTGTTTAGAGAAAACAGACAATGGTAATGTGTTTTACGTTGTAACTAATCGATTTAGTCAAAAAGCAAAAGTTAAGAAAAGTGCCGATAAATTTTGTAAAGGAGGGGTCAGCAGAAACAGGAGTAGAGCTGACGTCAACAAAAACCGCGCTGGTATTGGCAAGTGGTGGAAGAGCGAAGAGCTTTCTGATTGGTGCGTTAGTGTGAAGACGCGCTGGTATTGGTTAGTGTGAGAGTGACGTAAAGCTTTCGGATTGGTGTGTTGGTGTGAGACGCGCTGGGATAGGTCCGAATAGCCGAATAGTTGAAAAGATCAACGGGGTGGTGAAGAATTGCGTGTATTTGTTTGGGAAAAAGAACAGTGAAATATGGCTTATTATGAGTATGGTAGAGAGAAACCGTCATGGTTTGCGAAGATTAAAAACTTTTTCAAGAAAGACAAGAAGGTTGTGACTAGGGAAGGAGAAGAACTTCCTCCGCCGAAAACGCCAGCATCTCATATGATGTTGAAATATGGCTATCACACTTGCATTTGGTTGGAAAATTGGGCGAAGTATACTCAAGGCGATGGAGTATTGGCATTTCCAGAAAATGGTTCATTTAGCACAGCGGTACTTCGAAATTTGAGAGAAAAGATGATGAAGCTTGAACCGAGACCTATACCGACACAGTTCGAAGCCTTAGGTGAATGGGAAGATGAGATGTATGAAAGGGAAAGACACAGAGGTGCAAAGAATTATAGTTTAGTTCATGGAAGAGTATGGGGTTTTAATCATGAAGACAGGATGAGACGATGGCGGTATGCTAATATGACGGATGGTTTGTTTCCTGTCAGAACAGTTGAAGAACTTGCAGGGAAAAAGTGTATGGAGAAAAAGAAGCATGCAGTCACAGAAAGGTATGGGTATGGAGTTAGCGACACAGAGGATGAGTTGCTGGAGGACATTTTGAATAAAAGACCCCCTCCATATCAACAGAATTCTGTGGTGGTGACACCAAATGCACCGCCAATGAGAACTGTAATAAATCAAAGTCCTGAACAAATGTCTGAAATAAATAGTTCATTTAATAAACCAGAAACACCACAGACTGTGAAACATGATAATGGTAATACAGCTGAATTAGCCAGAACCACAAGAGAGTTGACTGAAAAGATAAGAGAACTGACAAAGAATATGGAAGCCGTGACTGTGCCAGTAACTATAGGACCAGTAATCCCAGTATTTGAAAATCAAAGGATAGATGAACACTCCTGAACAATTCCATTAAATTCCAGTATGCAAAGAGTAAGAGAAGGGATGATTCCAGAAAATAGAGAGAAAGAAGATTCTGTTGGTCCTTTTAGGTCAAGTCCACCTGTAAATCTGACAATTAATGAGAGTCAGATAAATAAAATTCCTATGGGAACTGAGTCAGCAACTGAAACCCCAGAGAGAAGTGCAAGTTGGGCCGAAATAAATAAAACCCATGTGGGTCCGACTGCAGAAGAATTAAATGATTGGGTGAGGAGCTTGCAGAAAAAGGATGCTGAACCACAACTGTTGGATGTGGTCAGATTAAAAATAGATATGGAAGAATTGATTTTAGGGACTATTGGTACTGATCGGTTGAAATCCTATCAAGAGGAGGAATTAATGTTTATGTGTAAAAGCGCCACTTGGAGAGCTAGGAACTTGCATGAAAAATTGGAAGAAACAGCGAACGAACTAGGAGTAGATTTTGGAAAAATTAGAGGATTGCAGAAACTGTACAGGGTAGATTTTAGTGAAAAGGATATAGATAATCTGAACACTTCAGGACGACTAACACAGATAAAGGAGCTGATTGTGTTACTGAGAAAATGGGGAGACGTAGACAAGTGGAGAAGTAGGTGGATAAGAAGAAAAGAGGGAACAACGGATAAAGCATCATTGGCTTTTCCAGTAAAAGAGAAAGAAACAATAATAATGGAGTGTCCAATGAGGGAAACTCCAGGAGGAAGTTATGTACATGTCCCATGGTCCAGACAAGATATATTGTCGTTTACAAATGATTTCCCAAGATTGAGAGAGAAACCTGTAGAATGGTATAGACAGGTAGAAAGGTTTGTAGAATTTTCAAAGGTGTTGTGGGAAGATTTGGATGGACTGTTTGAGATTGTTGTTCCAGCAGATTTATGGACAGAGTGTAAAATTACAATTGACTGGCCGAAGGAGGAATATCCAAGGGATGCAAAAACAGGAGCCCCAGGTTCAGAAGTAATGAGAAAATATGAGCAGGCAATCACGTTTCTGAAAAATAAAATCCCACCAAAAGAAACGGACTGGGTAAAGATTGATAGAACAACTCAGGAGAGTAAAGAATCTGTACATGCCTACTACGAGAGATTATTGTTGGTCTTTAAACAGTATAGTGGTTACGAGAACTTGAGTGAAAAGGACATGAGCCATTTTGTGTATAGATTCGTGTATGGCTTGAGACCTGAGATAAGTGAAATGATTAAGCAGCATATGTTGTGTTGGCAGAATAGCACAGTAGATGAGGTACTACAGTATGCAAAATATTGCAGTGACGATATTGAGTGTAGACAGCGTAAACTCAAGGAAAAGGCAATGTGGGCACAAGTAAAGGTTGCAGAAAAGCAAGAAGCTCAAATGAATAATCAGTCTTGTGATGCAGGACAGACCAAGTCCAAACCGAATATTGGTAAGGGAAAAGGTCAGATGAGTATAGAAGAGGCTAAAAAGAAATGGCCATGTCATAATTGCGGAAAATTAGGGCACTGGAGAAACGAGTGTAAATTTCCTCCGAAAGTTAATGCAGAAAATCAATCATTAAATCCACAGGTGCAGAATGAGGTGAGTTACCAACAGCCGCAACATCCGCAGGTAGTTACTCAACAGTGTCAGGTGCCGCAACCACCTCTTCCAAAGAGTGTAAATCCTCAGAGATACAGTGCAGAGGCAGGATTCTACGGAGGAGAGCAGGTAATAAAATTGCCGCGCGCAGGTGCAGTTTCGCAGTATTGGTTACGGCAGGATGGAGATGAATCGGATGAAAGCTTATGACGGTGCCTAGGAGAGGAAGAGGAGTGCGTGCTTGGCGCAACTCTAGAGGTAGATCAGTCAGGTCCATTTGTGGATGGAAAAGTGAATGGTGTAAATGTTACATTCCTTGTGGACACTGGAGCTACCCGTTCTACTGTTAGATCAGTGGAAATTCCCAACCTTCCTCTCTCAGGAGAAAATATCCAAGTTGTAGGTGTTTCGAACAGGCAAATTAAAACCCCTCTTACAAAGCCAATAGAGGTGGAAATCGGACCATTCAAAGAGATGCATCGCTTTGTGGTGTGTGATTGCAGTCCTGTAAATTTATTAGGACGCAATCTGCTTTGCAAAATGAATTGTACCATCTATTGTACCCCAGATGGTATTGCTTTCCAGACACCAGATGTAAGTAAGTCCGTTTTTATATAGCGCAGCTACTCACCCTTACGGGTCTCAAGGCGCTGGGGGCTGTAGTGGAAATTAAGTGAGCTATTGCCCAGAGTCACATGGTGCTGAGCTGAGCTGCCGCCGGAGATCGAACCGTGAACCCTGTGCTCCGAAGTCAGCTGCCCTGGCCGCTGCACCACACCTCTCCACTGGTGATGTTCTGTATAAAATGACAATGGCAGAACTAGAACCAGGAGTGAATGACATGTTTCCTGTGTTTGATGCGGAGAAAATCCCTATTGAATTGAAAGGAATAGTCAGGTCTGATGTATGGGACTTCACAGGCGAAGATATTGGACTAATGAGAGGAGTTGATCCTGTAAAAATTACTGTAAGAGAAGGGACAAATTACCCAAATACCCCGCAGTACAAATTAACGCCAGAAATTGTTGAAGGAATAACACCTGTAGTTAATAAGATGATTGAACAAGGAATTCTGAGAGAAATAATGAGCAGCCCATGAAATTCCCCTATAATGGGATTGAAAAAGCCAAATGGAACATATAGGATAGTACAAGATTTGAGGAAGGTAAACAAGATTGTTATTCCTTGCTGCCCAATTGTGCCAAATCCTGCTGTAATACTGTATCAAATTCCACATGATGCAGAATGGTACACAGTTATAGATTTGTGCCATGCATTCTTTTCTATTCCATTGCACCCTGACAGCCAGCCATTATTTGCGTTCCGGTTCGGAGAGCGTATTTTGGCATGATGCCGAATTCCTCAAGGGTATACAGAAAGTCCTTCAATTTTTAATCAGATTCTGAAGAAATCATTAGAAGATTTAAAAATGCCTGAAAAATCTGTGATGGTCCAATATATTGATGACCTATTAGTGGCATCAAAGACCAGAGAAGCATGTGTTACGGACACAGTTGCTTTGTTGAATCATTTGGCAGAAGGAGGACATAAGGTGTCACCATCAAAACTGCAATTTTGTCAACAAGAAGTACAGTACCTAGGTCATAAGATTGAAAAAGGGATGCGAAAAGTGACAACAGAAAGGATAAGGATTATCAAAGGTATGAGAGCCCCAATGACACAGAGAGAAGTGAGAATGTTCCTTGGAATGGTTGGTTATTGCCGACAGTGGATAAGTGGATTTTCATTGATTGCAAAACCATTACAGCGATTGACAAAGAGGGATGTTAGAGATCCGATTGAATTGGATGAGGAGAAAATGAAGGCTTTTAAGGAACTGAAAACAAGTTTGTGTGAGGCACCAGCATTGGGAATGCCTGATTATGAAAAAGAATTTGAGCTGTATTGCAGCGAGAGAGATGGATGTGCACTTTCAGTATTAGTGCAAAGGCATGGAAAAATGAAACGACCAATCGCCTATTTTTCAGCTGTTTTAGACCCGGTAGCAAAAGCGTTGCCTGGATGTCTGAAAGCAGTAGCTGCTACTTGTGTGAGTCTGGAACAGAGTGAAGGCATTGTGATGGGATATCCTTTGAGAGTGTATGTGCCACATTCTGTTGAAATCCTTCTGACCCGAACAAAAACTCAATTCATGACACATAGTCGGCTGACTAGGTATGAAAAGGTGATCTTGGGTGCAGACAATGTGACCATTGTAAGAAGCACGAGTGTGAATCCTTCAACTTCACTGCCAGATGAAGTAAATGTGGAAGTCAAAGATGATGTTGATCATAAGTGTTTGGATGTGCTTGAATTTTGCAGCAAGCCACGCCCTGATATCAGGGATGAACCTTTAAAAGAGTCAGATTATGTGATGTTTGTGGACGGGTCATGTCTGAGGACAAGTGAAGGAGTCTTAAGTGCTGCGTATGCTGTAGGTACGGTGGCAACCATAATGGAAGCATCCTGTTTGAGAGGAATACGTTCAGCCCAAGTTGCTGAGCTGATTGCTCTGATTCGAGCGTGCAAACTGGGAAAGAACTTCTGAATTACTGTGATCACAGATAGCCAGTATGGCTTCGGAGTGGTTCACGATTTTGGACAGATCTGGTCCCAGAGGGGATTCCTGACTTCTGCAGGGTCTCCTATTAGGAATGGTGAGTTTGTGAAGAAGTTGCTTGAGGCGATACAGCTGCCTAAACAGATTGCAGTGGTAAAATGCGCTGCTCACAAAAACGGAACCGACTACATTGCAGTGGGTAACAAATTCACTGATGAATTAGCTCAATATTGTGCCAGAAACATGACTTCAATGAATCGAAGAAGGGAAAAAGAGAATGTTTCATGTCCCTTGCTGATTACTAACACAGTTGAAACCTGGGATGAGGTAAAACAATTGCAGGAAGAAGCAGATGATGAGGAAAAAGATGGTTGGATAAAAGCAGGTTGCAGACAAAGAGAGGAAGATGAAGTCTGGGTTTACAGAATTGAAAGACCAGTTATGCCTGATAGCATGATCTCTAACATGGCACCGATGTACCATGGACAGGCACACATTGGTAGGGATGCCATGATCAGACTTTTCAGACAGACCTGGTACAACCCAAAATTTAGGGCTATAGCTGAGAGCCTTTGTCAAAGATGTCTTATATGCCAACAGATAAATCCTGGAAGGAAGACAGTAGTGAGTTTGGGAACAATAGGACGCGAAGGAGGTCCTTTTACCAGAATGCAACTAGATTTTATTGAAATGCCCCCAAGTAACAGATTAAGGTATGTCCTGGTGGTCGTCTGTTTGTTTTCTCGTTGGGTGGAGGCCTATCCGACAAGAAGGAATGATGTAGTTACTGTAGCTAAGCTCCTACTGAGAGAATTCATTCCTAGATATGGCTTTCCAGTAATGATCGAAACAGATAGAGGAACGCATTTCCAGAATGAAATCATCCAACTGATATGTGAAGCACTAGACATTCAACAAAAACTGCACTGTGCCTACAGACCAGAGGCTTCTGGAGTAGTAGAGCAAGTAAATGGTACAATAAAGAATAGGTTAGGGAAAATGTGTCAAGCCACATGACTCAAATGGCCCGACGCCTTGCCATTGGTGCTGATGAGCATCAGAAGCATCCCTGACAGAAAAACAGGTCTGAGTCCTCATGAAATAATCATGGGACGAGCAATGAGACAAGCACACGTACCTGTCAACAAACTACTGACTATAACTGATGATCTCGTATTGGACTATTGCAAAGGATTGGCTGATGTGGTTCATTCTGTGTTTCATCAGGTTGGACCGGATGCGACCACTCTTGAAAGAAAACCAGCTCATGATTTGAGTCCAGGAGACTGGGACCGCATAAAAGTCCACAGAAGAAGAAACTGCTTGGTTCCACGCTGGGATAAGCCACGACAAGTGATCCTGGTAACAACAACTGCTGTAAAGTGTGCAGGTGTGAAAAATTGGGTTCATGCCAGTCATACCATCAGAGTTCCAGATCCTGAAGCTCAACCTGTAAGTCGACATCTGGAAATATCAGATACCAGTTCAGCATCTGAAGCAGAAACTGAAACAATCAGAGTTCCAGATCTTGAAGCTCGACCTGTAAGTCGACATCTGGAAGAATCAGGTACCAGTTTGACAACTGAAGAAGAAACTGAGACAATCAGAGTTCCAGATCTTGAAGCTCGACCTGTAAGTCGACATCTGGAAATATCAGATACCAGTTCGGCATCTGAAACAGACCAACCTGAACCCAGTGACAGACAAAAGGAAGAATCCGAAAGAAAAATAACTGATATTGAAAGAGGAGAGACCGAACTAATAAACAGTGACAATGAACAGCCAAGTACAAGTTTTGGGGAAATTCCTCCAGAAATTATAGAGGTAACTCAAGAAAATTTAGATTCAGATAGAGAGATTGGGGAAATGGCGGAAGAAACACGAGGAGGTTTAGACTCAAAATTACAAACAGAAGAAAAACAGGGAAATTTAGATTCAGATAGAGAGATTGGGGAAATTGCGGAAGAAACACGAGGAGGATTAGACTCAGAATTACAAGCAGAAGAAACACCAGAAGATTCGGATTCAGATAAAGAGACTGAGATCATAAAATTCAGAGGAAGTGAAGTAAGGTCTGAGACAGAATCTGAAGAAAGTGAAGAAGAAAGAAAGCAAAGAATAGGACCAAGAAAAAGAACTTGGAGAGCAGAACGAGAAGAAAAAGAAAGTGAACTGAAAAGGCCAAGAAAAGGAGACAATTGACCCAACGAAATTAAAAGACTGAGATATAAAATAATAAATTTGAACAAAGACAATGCAGAACAAGTAAATGAAATAACAAGTCAGAAAGGACAAAGAAAAACAAGTGAAAGACAGTTACAGAGACCAAAAAGAGTGAAAAGATCTAACTTGAAATACAAGTCACCTGAATGGTTATACATAGCACTGACTGATATTAAAGAAGTGGATAGCAGTCACGAGAACCCAGACAAAGACTGTGAACAAGTGGGTAAGAGTGAACTGCACCAAACCTGAAAGGCAAAGAGAGAAAAAAAAACGGAATAGACACACAAACTGATGAAGTCAAAGAAAATTTCTGAGAAACCGAAAGGTGCACTGAAAGCAGTTGATCCTAGTCAACACTAAGTCCTTTGAGGTGTGGAAACACATTTTCTGTACATATAATTAGATAATATCTCAACATGGTAGACACAGAGAATAGAAGACCTAGATGTGAGTTTTTCCGTAGGTGGTGTAAGATGTGTTTCTATTGTACAGGTTTATTAATGTTTATTTGGCTTATTTTAGCAATTATAATTCCACTTAGATTAGTGGTAGAGAATACATCTGCAATCATAAATGACACAAGTAGTGACAAGAGATCTAACATAAAGAACACCTCAACACTAATAGATAGTACTGATTTCCATAGGGATAAGTCAATAATTGATTTTTCCAAGAATGTCTTCACGAAACCTTTGTACGAATATGTGGAAACAATGGATGTAAGAGGTTGCTATGTCTGTATGCAGTTACCTGCGTCTGTAACAGAAGGTGTGACATATCATCACCTTCCTTTGACGTATGGAATAACTTGTAGTGTTTTAGCTAGCTTATTTTACAAAACAGGTAAATTAGAATATTATTACACTGACACAGATGCTATTTTTGCTAAAGTTCCCATAATCCCTGAACTAAATAAAATGAAGGTTGCAAAGATCTTTGGAGAATTTTTCTTAGAAACAAAAGAATTAACATTAGAATATGCATTTAGACATAATCTTACTTGTGGGATAAGAAAGGAAGAAAAGATTTTCTTAGACATGGTAGAAGACAGAAGGGTTAAGTTTCAAAGAAAGGTAGCAGGAGAAAAGACAAAAACCCCACCTTGGGCGTTTAAAGAGGGAAGTTATGACAAAGGTGAAACAAATGCAGCTATGGTTCTAGATTGGCCCCAACAGGGAAAATTGTGTATTAGTAGAGATAACACTATGGAGCCGATTCCGATCTCGGCCGGACGGCCTCCTAACGGCATCTGGACCCTCCGAATCGAAGTCGGAAGCCATGTTTCCGATCGATTCGGACGAGGTCCCGAATGTGCAAGTACGATGCCCCCAAAGCTCTCGGGCTGTCCGACTCGTTTCCAGACATCGTTCGGAAAAACGACGTCATCCGGATCCGACTCGTACAGCCCAATGGCATTGGTTTCCTGATGGTCGATTCCAATGCACGACTCCGACAGCTGTCTGGAGTCGTCAACTCCGACATGAAGCGGCTGTCGGAGACGTACTTTGTGGGGCCTTAGCGGGCCCCCTTCAACCGGGGTCTTCAGAATTGGTCACAGGGGGATCCCATGGTTCCCCCTGTCCGGGCATGTGCAGTGTGGCGGGCACCATGGGGTGCCCGCCACAGGGTGCACGCTTGTCCACACCCTCCCTTTTTGCAATGGGGGCCCGTGTTTGCATTCTGAACACAAGCTCCCATTGACTGCAATGGGACTCCGAGCGAGCCATGTTCCGAGTCGTACGGAGACATCATACTTGCTCGCTCGGAGTCGACGGAGCCGAGTCGGTCGGAAAGCCCTCCGGAGCAGAGTCGTCCGGAGGGGTTTCCTGCCGAAATCGGAATCGGCCCCTATGTAGATAACTATTTTGTGGGTTCTAGCGAGTGCCGAGATACATACAAAATTCTAGGGGGAGGGGGATTTAAAGGAGGAAAAGATCCAGTATTTCCAGGGATCTAATATATTTGCGGAAATAGAGCTTATTATAGGTTGACAGATCACTGGTACGGAACATGTTATCTAGGCCTCGTCTTTCCAAAGATTTTTCACGTGGAAAGAGGAACGAAAGGAATTCACGAGATAGGTGAACCATTAACCCGTAGGAGAAGAGAAAGCTTCTCAGAGATAATAGGTGACATTTTTGGAGCATTGATACCAGCAGTGGGTATATCTTTGAATGCATACAAGATTCGGAAGTTATCTACAGTAGTAGATTGTTTATCAACGAATACTGCTGGAGGGTTCTTGATGGTAAATACCGAGATGGTTGTCATGAGAGCTATGGTAATGCAAAATCGACTTGCCCTTGACATTCTTTTGGCAAAAGAGGGTGGAGTCTGTGGAATGCTGAAGGTACAGCATTGTTGCACTTACATTCCAGACAAAAGTGAGAATATACAGAAGTATATAAAGAACATTACTGATTTGCATAAAGAAATTGCCCCACTGGAGGTTGAAGGTGCTTGGGAGAGACTTGGTAAGAGTTTTTCCTCAATGAAGAAATGGTTCACCGAAATAGGTAGTTCTCTTATTGGGAAAATATTAATTCCAGTAACATTAGCAATAGTGATAATATTATTATTAAGATTAGCCGATGTGTGTATTAAAAGAAGAAAAAGACAAAATAGAGTACAAAGAGAAAATGAGAAAAATAAAGAAAGAGAACGGGAGATGGGAGAGATCGAATTGGAAGAGTTTAAAGAGAACATGTACAAAAGGTCTAAAAGCCAAGATGAAAAGAACACGATTGTCTAAACTAACAAATGCAAGTGGACAAGAAACATTTATCTGATAAATTTGGTAGGGATAGGTTTTTGTGGTGATGTTCAAAATCACCAAAGGTGGGAATTGATGGAGCAGGGAAACAAAATAATTTTTGTACCCCTTGGAAAGTAATGACCTCATAACTATTAATAATACTAACCGTTTGAAATGCATGAGTTTACCAACACATACACCTTTTAGTAGACACTACACGTGGGCAATATGCTGAAATGTTGCAAAATCTAATCTATTTACAAATGCGAAGTTAATTAACGTTAGTATTGTGATTTGCGTACTAATTAGAGTGAAATTGCATGATTTGTGTTGCGTAGTAAGATTGTATTGTGGCAAAGAATGCAGATGGTAAGTAAGATGGCTTTAAATGTCGCTTCTGCTAGGTAATATCTAACACGGGTCATTAGAATGGCGGGTGGTAAACAGAAAGGCTTATTTTCCATATTTTAATTTCAATTGTGTTTGTTTTATATTAGTTTCGTTCGGGCCTGCTAGGCCATGCTTCTAAAATGGCCGCTGGAAAGGACGAGATCACGTGCATTAAATAAAATGGTTCCTGCGCAGATGCGGAATGAACGCTCCAGTCACGTGTGTACGGCCTGTGCCCGGAGTGAGAGATGTCAAGGCCAATCTGACCTGCAATGGAGAATGTGCCAAGTGTTCAGCATGTATTCCTGGGAATGGATGGGAAAGAGCCGAGTGACAATGGATGAACTAATATGTGACCATCAAAGATTGCTACAAAATGGATTAACAAATTGGACTACTTTTGACCCCAGGATCATGAGACTTATTGTGTGCTTTATTGTCCCCAAACCAGTTTGAACAAGGAGGGCGATGAGGTGACCATCACCACCCCTCCGATGGACCAATTAGCATGATTCTTGCCCCTAAGGATTGCAACTTTTATGTGTAGTGAGCCAGAGAATAGGGTATAAGAGAGTCTGCTCTTACATTATGAGCGCGCTTCTTATTTTTCATTTTTCCACCTTGATGCTGCGAGAGACTCTGTCATTTTGGACTTTGAACTTTGACTAAGGGAAGGAACGAGATTGTTGCGGGAATTCTGCCCGGGAGGTGCGTCCGAGGAGGTTAGCGGGACAGTCAGTCAGTTTGGGAGTCCTATCCTGTGATCTGCGGTTCATCTTCCTTTGGTGAACCATTCTTGTCATCGCCCCATGGCCGAGGGTAATGCATAATTTCTCACTTTTTCCTAAAAGCTTTCTTAAAATGTTTATTGATATTTCTAAATGTTTTGCATAATAAAGAATTTTACTTATCTGCTTGAAGAATTTAGATAAAAATATATTCTAACTCTAAAATGAGTCTGTGGTTTTTAATAAATTTATGAGTTATAAAAGTTAAAGGTTTTAACTGTGATTGAGCTGGTCTTAATCACCATCAACTAATTCTACTAGTTGGTCCATCGACCGAATAGCGGAGTACCTTGATATTCAGAACCGACAGGATCCGAAGATAATGTATATAATGTATAGATTATTATTCTGTCAAATTTAACAAGGTATCCCGTTCGTCCAGCAGCTCATGCTCCTTAGTGTTTAATCCAGAGATTGAATGAATGTATGTATGCGGTGTCATGGGCCCCACCGACATAAGTTTTAAATGACAAAGGTTGTGCAGGTGTTTTTCTGGATTGGTGTCCTAAGGAGCAAGTTATATTAGCCGCGCTGGATCACTATGAATTTTTTACTTAGCAGGATCTTTTACTTCGCATGCTTTAAGTTCGCATGCTTCTACTTCGCATATACCTTTACTTCGCAAAGTCAATTACTTTGCTGACTATTCACATTGTTATTTGGAAAAGGAGGCGCTTCCGTTTCCAAACAACGACGTGCAGCTCTGACGATGCCTGAAGCAGGAGAAGAGAGGACAACGACGTGCAGCTCTGATAACGCCTGAAGCAGGAGAAGAGAGGAAGCACGGTGAAGCGAGGGACCACGAGGAGAGAGAGGTAAGTGGGGCAGTGTAGTTTTTGGGGTCGTGCAGGTGGTTGTCTTTTAGGTTTTAGGGTTGTGTTTATGTAGTGTAGAGTAGTGTATTTGGGTTTAGGGTAGTGTTGTGGTGTTTGTGTAGTGTAGGGTAGTCTTTTAGGTTTTAGGGTTGTGTTTATGTAGTGTAGAGTAGTGTATTTGGGTTTAGGGTAGTGTTGTGGTGAAGGGGGAGGGGGAGGGTCATGCAGGGGGTAGTGATTTAGGGTTTAGGGTACTGCTGTGGTGTTTGTGTAGTGTAGGGTAGTGTTTTAGAGTTTAGGGTAGTGTTGGGGGGGTCAAGCAGGGTTGTGTTTGAGTGTAGGGACAGGAGTGGGGGAAGGGGAAAGGTCGTGCAGGGGGTAGTGATTTAGGGTTTAGGGTAGTGTTGTGCTGTTTGTTTAGTGTAGGGTAGTGTTTTAGGGTTTAGGGTAGTGGTGTGGTGTTTGTGTAGCGTAGTGTTTATGGGTCAAGGGTAGTGTCAGGGGGGTCGTGCAGGGTAGTGTAAGATAGTAGGGACAGGACTGGGGGAAGGGGGTAGGATGTGTAGGGGTAGTGTTTTAGGGTTTTGGGTAGTGTAGTGGTGTTTGGGTAGTGTAGGGTAGTGTAGTGTATGAGGGTAAGGGTAGTGTTGTGATTTTATTGGTTATTGAGAATGTGTAGAAATAGTGGAAGGTGGTACAATTTAGTTTGAAAAGAAATTGTATTCTTAACATAAAGATATTTTAAATTGTTTGCATAATATATACGTTGTATGTTTGTTTTGGGAATTTAGAATTAACTATTAAATTAATTATAAAACAAATTATCTTTTTTTAATTTTAAGAAATGGTGAAGGGCATATTAAATTTGTGTAATGAAACAAATATTTAAAAAAGGGTTTTTATTTTAAAAAGGAATATTGATTTAATTGTCGTTTTCTAAAAATATTCCCCCACCCTAAACACATATTACTATGTCATCCCGTAACAGTGGATACGTTTCTATTACAATCAATCAATCAATCAATCACAGCATTTATAGAGCGCGCTACTCACCCGGGAGGGTCTCAAGGCGCTGGGGGAGGGGGTAAGTTACTGCTCGAACAGCCAGGTCTTGAGCTGCTTCCTGAAGGAGAGATGGTCCTGGGTTCGCCGAAGGTGAGTGGGGAGGGAGTTCCAGGTCTTGGCTGCCAGGTAGGAGAAGGATCTTCCTCCGGCGGTGGTTCTGCGGATGCGTGGTACGGTGGCGAGGGCGTGGCTGGTTGATCGTAGCTGGCGTGTGGGCGTGTAGAAGGTCATGCGGTCGTTGAGGTACTTTGGGCCCAGGTCGTGGAGGGCCTTGTGTGCGTGGGTGAGGAGTCTGAACGTTATTCTCTTGCTGACGGGGAGCCAGTGCAGGTCTTTCAGGTGTCCGGTGATGTGGCTGTGTCGGGGGATGTCCAGGATGAGTCGTGCGGAGGCGTTCTGGATGCGCTGGAGTCTTTTTTGAAGTTTGGCTGTGGTTCCGGCGTAGAGGGTGTTCCCATAGTCCAGTCGGCTGGTGACGAGTGCCTGGGTGACGGTCTTCCTGGTTTCAGTGGGGATCCATCTGAAGATCTTGCGGAGCATGCGCAGGGTGTTGAAGCATGAAGATGAGACGGCGTTGACTTGTCTGGTCATCGACAGGGAGGAGTCCAGGATGAAGCCCAGGTTGCGTGCGTGGTCCGTTGGCTTGGGCGCGGTGCCCAGGGCCGGGGGCCACCAGGAGTCGTCCCAGGCGGAGGGTGATGAGCCCAGGATGAGGACTTCCGTCTTGTCTGAGTTCAGTTTAAGGCGGCTGTTCCTCATCCAGTCGGCGACGTCTCTCATCCCGTCGTGTAGGTTGGCTCTGGCGGTGGTGGGGTCGTTGGTGAGGGAGAGGATCAGCTGGGTGTCGTCGGCGTAGGAGATGATGTTGAGGTTGTGTCGGCGTGCGATGGCTGCGAGGGGCTCATGTAGACGTTGAAGAGGGTTGGGCTGAGTGAGGATCCCTGTGGAACGCCGCAGATGACTTCGGTGGCTTCGGATCTGAACGGGGGGAGGCGGACTCTCTGGGTTCTTCCGGCGAGGAACGAGATGATCCATTCCAGTGCTTTCTCTCAGATTCCGATGTTGCTGAGGCGCTTCACTAGGGTGCGGTGGCAGACGGTGTCGAACGCCGCGGAGAGGTCCAAGAGGATGAGGGCAGCTGTTTCCCCGTTGTCGGTTAGGGTTCTGATGTCGTCGGTGGCTGCGATAAGGGCGGTCTCGGTGCTGTGGTTGGCCCGAAACCCGGACTGCGAGGGGTCGAGGGATCCATTCGTCTCGAGGAAGGCGGCAAGCTGTCTGTTGACGGTCTTCTCGATGACTTTGGCCGGAAACGGAAGGAGCGAGATGGGACGGTAGTTCTTAAGGTCGGTGGGGTCCGCCGTTGGTTTCTTCAGGAGGGCGGTAAGCTCGGCGTGCTTCCAGCTCTCCGGGAAGGTGGCGGTGTGGAAGGAGGAGTTGATGATGTCCCGGAGATGGGGTGCGATGGTGGCGTCGGCTTTGTTGAAGACGTGGTGTGGGCAGGGGTCGGTTGGTGATCCGGAGTGGATGGAGTTCATCGTGCGGGTGGTGTCTTCGGTGCTGATCGGGGTCCAGTTGCAGAGGGTGGTGGTGGCGGGCGTTGGTTCGGCGGTAGGGTGCGTTGTTTGTGCATCGAAGCTGTTATGTATGTCGGTGATCTTGCGGTGGAAGAACGCGGAGAGTGAGTTGCAGAGGTCTTGCGAGGGGTGATGTCGTTGTTTCCGGCGCTGGGGTTGGAGAACTCTTTGACGATGCTGAAAAGTTCCTTGCTGTCATGGGCGTTGTTGTCCAGTCGTTCTTTGAGTGCCGACTTCTTGGTGGCACGGATCAGCTGGTGGTGTTTGCGGGTGGCGTGCTTGAGGGCGGTCCTGTTGTCTGTGGTCTGGTCGAGTCGCCAGGTTTTCTCGAGAGTGCGGCAGTTCTTCTTGGATTCCTTGAGTTCGTTGGTGAACCAAGGGGTTTTCTTGCTTCCGGGTCTGCTGGGAGGGTTTTTTAGTGGTGCGAGGTCGTCGGCGCAGGCGGTCAGCCACTTGGCGAGGTTGCTGGCTGCTTCGTTTGGGTCCGTTGTGTTGGTGGGTGTGTTCTGGCTGAGGGAGGCGGTGAGCTGCTCGGCGGTGATCTTGCTCCAGCTCCGGCGGGGAGCCTGTTGCGGGTGGTGGTGGGTCGTAGTCTTTCTGAAGCTGAAGTGGACGCAGCTGTGGTCGGTCCAGTGGAGTCCGGTGGCGTGGCTGAAGGAGATGTGTTTATTATAGTTAAAAAGAGTCAAAAATGCGTCAAAGTTGTATACTTAGTAATATACTGCGAAGTAAATGCATATTTAGTACTTTTAAATGTATTTGCGAACTAAAAGCATGCGCAGTTAAATCTTACGTAGTAATGGTATGTGCGATGTAAAAACATCGTAGTAAAAACTTGCGAAGTAATTGTCTGGTAAGTAACAACATATATTCGTATAGAATGCTTCTCAGCCACCGTCGCTTGCCAGAAGCTGAGAAGGATAAAAAAATTGATTTGGCGGGTCCGCACTAGAGGAAGAGACATCAGGGGAAGAAAACATTGGACCAGCTTTCATGACAGTCTCTCCAAAAAACAAATGTTGACAAATAGCTAACTTCTTGCAGATTAATCCATCAAAGACTGAGGGGTTGGTTTAGAGTTTGCCAAACAGATTACTGAGGGCCTAATTACATGCTCTTCATTATAGTACTCGATCCATTGGTTAGACGATTACAAGAGCAACACCTACACAGGGGGCTTCAGTTTAACACAGGCCCGCTTTTAATATCACTCTATGCAGATGATATTATTCTCTACGTTCGTCAACCCCAAGAGAATCTTGCTCCGCTAGCCAGAGAAATTATTCGATTTGGAGGATTCTCCAGACTCAACATAAACTGGAGCAAATCACACATTTTTCCTTTAACGCCTTGTACTGCCAAACTGGATTGCGGGTTCCCTCTGACATGGTGCGACACGTCAGTTAAATATTTGGGAATACACGCCCACAGGGAGGTTGAGCAGATTGTTTTACTTAATTAGGGCCCGCGCTAAATACACTGGAGACACAGGTGGAGCGGTGGCTGAAGCTCCCCCTCTCGCTGGCTGGTCACGTCACGATCGATAAAATGGTGGTTCTTCCCAAGTTTTTATATTTGTTTCACAATATCCCCATTCCTCTACCTATTAGATTCTTCCATACTCTCTGCTCACACCTCATCAGGCTTGTTTGGGGTGGCGGCAGAGCCAGGATCAGCTGGGACACGTTGACCTTGCAGTGCGAGAGGTGGAGATTAGGGGTCCCTAATTTACAGATTTACTACTTGGTCGCTCAGTGCAGTTTTGCACATTACTGGTATCATCCTGATGCACAGCTTCTTTATGCGCGCCCTGAGGGAGACCTAGTACTTCCAGCCCCACTAGAGACGATACTACCAAAGGGCTTCCCTAGGGACCCACCTGATATCCAAACAGTGTCCACCACTAGCTGGGCCAGGCAGAAATTGGGGTGTGTGACTGGTGGACGCACCCTTTATTCCCCAGTGATCCCGACTGCAAATAACCCATGGCTGCCCACTACTAAGGAGAAGCTAGTTTCAGAATGACACGATCCTTTGTCGCAAGTTGATAGAACAAAGGTATCCCAGAAAACTTGTTAAACGTTCCCTAAAGATAGTGTGATTTACACCAAAAGAGTCTCTCTTGGCTCCAAAGGTGAATAACACCAGTATTCCTCTAACTTGTGTGCTAACTTTTTCTAATCTGACTTACAAGATCAAAAGGATCATTTCAAGGAATATGAAAGCAATAACCTCTTTCAAGATCCCGAAACCCCTTTTTTCATTTAAATGTGGCAAAAACCTTACACAGCATCTTGTAAAAGCAGAGAGAAAAACTGAGAAAAAAGACCTTGTTGAACTCCTAAAGTAATCTCCAGTTACTGGACATTACAAATGCAGTCTATGTTCAGCATTCAATTTTCCTTCGAATTCAAAATAAGTCATAGTCCATTGGGTTACACACAAGCAACAGAGGGGGATATTCTCAAGAACGTGCGATAATCATCGCCAAAATAGGTAATCGCAAGTATCATATCTAGGGCGGGAAAATAACCCCGTGTGAACGTGGCATTCACAACACGGCGGTAACATGCGATAGTACCCCGATAACGCAGCAAATGTCTGCGATAACACTACCGGGACGGCGATAAAAATCTCAACCCGAACGTGAAAAAAGTTGCGATGGGCCCAACTGCGATAGAAAGATCGGAGACAAGCAGCGCCAGGCTTGCAATCCCCACGTCAGGTGGGTAAAATCACCATAAAAGCAGCAAAAAAACCAGAAAGAAATAAAAAAGACATAACAACTGCGAAACACAATGGAGGGAGCTGGAGCAAGTACAGAGGACAACCCGAACCCCACAAGCCCCACGGAGGACCAGCCTGGGACCTCGGGGCCTGGGAAGGGCAAGGAGAAGAAGAAGAGGAAGACGCGGTTCAGTCCGCAGGAAAACAGGATCCCGATAACGGAGGTGACACTCCCACCATCCAATTGCCATTGGTGTAAGGGACAGCACTAAATGTTGCACATACACTTGTCTGAGCGATGTGCCATTGCAGAGGAGTGACATGCACACAGGGAATGTGTCTAGGAATCAATTTATTTGCACATGCTGTGCCTGTGGTCATTTTGACCTGTCCCATGACTGCTAAGGACAGTCCCCATGTGACATGCCTATGTGAAGAAATTGTGAATGATAGTGTCCCTTCGGGCTATTCCAGCTGCTGCTGCACCGGGGTGTGGACCACCTGCCTCATCTTCATCATCATCGTCTGGTGCATCAGGCACTTGGATCCATGGGGCATTGGTGCGTACACATATGTTGTGCAACACACAACATGCAATGATCATCTTGCACACTATTTGCGGGCTGTACAGGAGTCTTCCACCTGTGATGTCCAGGCACCTGAAACGTGACTTCAACACGCCAAATGAGCGCTCCACAATGCCCCTGGTGCGTATGTGGGACGCATTGTACTGCCTCTGGGCCTGGGTGTTCGGGGCTCGAAGGGGTGTCATCATCCACGGGCAGAGTGCATATCCTTGATCACCTGCGACAGGGGAGAGAGATGTGTCAATCGGTGGTTCGGCATTCTGTGTTGGCAGGCTTATTAGTATATTGGTGTGTGATGTGTGGGACTTTGGGATACATGTCTGACATGTCTTGCATGTGGCAAATGAGCGGCATCCATGTGTAGTACATTGCCTCACAGCTGCTCCTCACTTCCCCCGAGCCTATTTACTTGTGTGCGCTGCGCGGTTGCAACACTTGCACTCCTAGGACACACCATTGTCATGACTGACTGCGCATGTCTACAAGCCTGACAACGACACTTTGATATTGGCCGTTGAAGGTGGTTGGCCACGTGTGTGTAGGCCTATGGTCAGGATATGGCGGGAACAGAGACACACGCAGTAGTTGCCTTGGTGGTCATCCTGGAAGTGAGCCACGCCCTGAGCCCCGGGCTATTGATTGCCACTCTGATTAAGTCTGTCCAGCACATCCCCTCCACACTTGACATTGTGTACATTCTGATTCATGGGTCACTTGCCTCCCTCGCACATACTTGGTTCCCGCCTCTCATCACATCCTGCTATTGTGTGGCAGAGGTGCCATGACGTGGATGGCTTGTCTGCATGTCTGGACCCTGTTACAACATTTCCATGTGTTGTTGTGTCTGGTAGGTGGGCATGTTGTTTGGCATGTCGTATGTGATGTTGTAACGTGTGCATTCCCACAGTTGTGAGTTATATGATTGTGGAGTTGAGGTGTGCGGTGTGTTCCGTTGGTACTTACCGAAGAGCAGTGCATTTCCGTAGGTGCCATCCTCGAAGCGCTGGTTGATGATGGACTGTCGGATGATGTAGGAATCATGCACACTGCCTGGGTAGTTGGCGACGACGTTGGTGAAGAGTCCCCGGTGGTCCACTATTGCCTGCACATTGATGGAATGCGTGTGCTTTCTGTTGCAGTAATTGTGTGCAGTGTCGGCAGGGGGCACAAGTAGGACATGTGTGCAGTCAATTGCCCCCAACACGTGCGGGAAGCCAGCTATGGCGTAGAAGCCTTGCTTGGTCTCCAGCTGTTCCTGGGCAGTGTGGGGGAAGTAAAGGTACTGGGGTACCAAGCTGATGATGGCATCCAAGACAGGTGTGAGGAACTTTGATAGGGCTGGCTGAGAGACTCCTCCGACTCTGGCAGTTGTTGGTTGGAAGGTACCAGAGGCCAACAGGTGCAGCACAGCCAGCAGCTTTGTCAGCGGATTGATGTTGGTTGTCCGCTGTGTTGGTACCGTCAGCCTGTGGGCAATGTGGGTCAGGATGCGGAGGATGGTCGTCCTTTTGAGCCTGCAGTGGGCAATGACTTCCTCTGGCGTTAAGTCTCCAAGGCTGGTGCGTTTTCGGAAGGACCGCTGTCTCATTCTGCGCTGCCTCGGTGGTAGTCCAGGGGGTGGTCCTGGGGGTGGGGGCCCTGGGGGGGTGGTGGTGGGTGTTGTGGACCTCTTAGGGCTCCGAGCTGCATGATCAGTAGCTCTATGACATGTGTTGGTCTGCCGATGTGGCTCTGGACTGGGCTCCCTTTATACTGCAGGTTGTCATCCTGCTTACCACCAGTAGAAGGCAGGTGTTAAATCCCTGCTGCTAACGCGCCTTATCGCCTGTTTTTGGGTCGCATCGCAGTTCTGGCTAGTTGTTGAGAATATCGCAAAGTGGAGTTTTCATGTGTTTTTGCACGGGAACGCCTACTCTGCATATCATTAGCGTTAGTTGTCTCTCTCATCCGTGGCGATGTTTTTTGTGGCAGCTATCGCTGGTATACTGGCGATGTGGGGAGTTTGCACCAGCTTGTGAATGGGGCGATAATTCTTTCACCACTTTTGCTGCGCTAAAGTGCCGTTAACTCGGCGATGAGTCCTTGAGAATATGCCCCAGAGATTCTCGAATTGTAACACCAAGAACGTGGTGTACCGCATTTGGTGCCAGTGTGAAAAATGCTATATAGGCCAAACCACCCAGCCTATAAACATTGCATCCTTCAACACAGATCAAAGATCCGATGTAAAACAACGGGGGCACCTTTAGTGGAACTGTTAGAAATGGGATTTCCGGTTGGCTAGGGCAAGCGCCTAAGCCAGGCAGAAACCACCACTCTAGTCAGGGCAAGGGAGTTACACACTGAAGATAACCCCTGCTCACCCCCTTGGTAGCTTGGCATGAGCAGTCAGGCTTATCCCAGAGGCAAAGTGTAAAGCATTTGCGCAACACACACATACAGCAGCAACACACTAGGCACACCACAAAAGAAACTCCACACAAGGTTATATAAAAAATAGCCTTTGTATTATCCATAACACATAAGGATCATACTCACACAATATACACTGTGCCAACTGGCACTAGGCACTATTCACAGGGGATTATATACACAGGACAGGGCCAATCGGGCCACTGTCAGAACTTTAGAAAGCACAAGTAGCACATATAAAACACAACCAGTAACTACTGGCAAAATACTGTACTTAGCATTAGCATGGGCGACATAAACGCATTATGTCTGCATCACCTTAGGCATAAAACATGTTAGGAATAAACCACATTACGCAACCTCTGTAGGCATAAAACACATTATGCAATAGGCATCATAAGCTTAAACATATTATGCAATAACTCACAATTAGGAGGGCACCTGAGTGACACTCCCGAGGTGCATACATCACCTTTGGGCCTTGCGCCCTATCAACACCATAAAGCTGAACCCAGGCCAACTGGCCTTCTGTGGGGCTCAAATGCCCTTTGTCCAAAATGCCAGGGCTTGTACTGGGGCCTTCCACTGGCCCTTTTGCTGCCAATGCAGCCAAAACCACGGTGCGCAATGCGCTGGGGGCGTGGGGTGCTTCTCACCCCTTCCTTACTATGAAAACAAAATGCCCCCGTGTTGCATCTGCCCGCTCTCTCTCGCGGTGCAGCTGGAAATTAGGCCTGGCACCCCTGTGCCTGGGGAGCCCCACTCCGGGACTCTGAAACACAAACTTGCCCCCAACGTTGCAGCTGCCCGTAGTCAGGGCGGTGCAGCTGTAGAAATCGGAACCAACAGGCACTGGCACCACGGTGCCTTTCAGGTCCCACTCTGGGACCTATGGAGCCAGAATTGCCCAAAAATAAATTGTCCCAGGTGCCCCGGTGCCTCCGGGAGCGCCGACACTGCTCGCTGTGAGCCCCACTCAACGGGACTCTTGTTTGACTCCTCCGGTCTCCTTGGCCTGGACACAGGACTCTGGCAGGGAGCCCGCGAGGCTCCGGTCCCGCTTCTCCTTGGCTGTGCGAGGCTCCGGCTTTCCTTCCGGCTTCACTTCCTCACTGCCCTTGGCATCGTAGGCCCCACCCACAGTCAGGCAGCCGGCGCCTGGCTTCCGGGTCGCTGCGGCGCCTCATCTTCTCCCTCAGCGCCGAAGTGCGGGCTAGGCTCCCGCCGTTACCGGAAGACAAATACAGGGTGGGCTCCCGCCAACAGAAGCACAAACGCGGGGTGGGCTCCCGCTCCTCAAGATTGGCAAATGCGGCAGAACCTACACAAATGCGGGGTGGGCTCCTGCCACTAGGAGCACACAATGCGGGGTAGGCTCCCGCTACTACGAGCACACAAATGCGGGGTGGGCTCCCTCTGCTAGGAGCACACAATGCGGGGTAGGCTCCCGCCGGTCAGCTGCACAAACGCGGGGTGGGCTCCCGCTTCCCAGGCATCAATGAGGGGGAATCCCCATGTTGGGATTTCCTCCAAATAAGTCGCAGCTCAGCGCTGCAGAGCTCCAGCACTCTCCTGGAAAAGTAAATAGAGCGCCCACGAGGCACTAAGGCCCCCACAGTTCCAGGGCAAAGGCTGGGCCCAGGAAGGCCAGCTCACAGGGCCCTCCAGCAGGGAGGCAGTCCCTCGTGGCGGTTCCTCCTGGGGCCGGGCAGCAGCAAGTCACAAGGAAGCACAAAAAGCACCACCCTTTCATGGGGTCACAGCCCCAATATTTATACTACATTTTCTTTGTCTGCCCTGGCACAGGGCTTGGGGAAATCCAGCCTCAACTGGTTCTGGGGGTGTGGAGCACTTTGTTTACAGGGCTCCCACCCTCCTTTGTCAGGTTGGGGCTCTGTCATCAGACACACCACAGGGGGGCGGAGCCAGCATTCACCTAGGCAGGCACAGACCTATTCAGGGTCAGGGGACTACTCCTCCCACTACTCCAAATGCAGGTCTCCCATTCAGCCTAGTGCTGACTCACCCTGCCCTCCCTGGACCCACACACACCTCACCAGCCCCTGTCACTCCAAAGCCAGACATGCAATCCACATCAGGCAGGCAGACACATAGCACACAGAAATGCCAACTTCTAGAAGTGGCATTTCTAAAATATTGATGATAAATCTGCGCACACCATTGCGTAGCATTTATTATCACTATTCCAAACATACCAAACTTGACCACGCTGCTCCTCTCATTTCAGGAATTACCACTGAAACACTGATCAGGGAATCCCCAATGCATTCCTATGGGAGGGCAGCCTCACAGCAGTGGGAAACCAAAATGGTGGTTTGTCACTACCAGGACATGTCACACACTTAAAGTACATGTCCTACCTTCTACCTACAATGCAACCTGCCCATAGGGCTAGCTAGGGCCTACCTCAGGGGTGACTGACATGCAGTAAAAGGGGGGTCACCGACGTGGCACACACTTTAGGTGCCACGCCACAGCGGCAGTAACACTGCGCGCACAGGCCCTGCAATGGCAGAGGCCTGAGACAGGTTTGAAAGGCTACTTTGGGGGGAGGCGCAATCAGCGCTGCAAGCCCACCAGTAGCATTTAATTTACTGGCCCCGGGTATCTGAGATACCACTTTACAAGGGACTGACAGGTAAATTAAATATGCCAAACAGGTGTAGACCAACCTTACCATGTTTACCACAGAGAGCACACACACTTTACACTGGACAGCAGTGCTAAAGTGCCCAGAGTCCTAAAACCACCAACACCATGTCAGAAAAAAGGCCAGGAGGAAGGCAAAAAGTTCAGGGATAACCCTTCAAAAAGGGCCAAGTCCAACAGGAACATTTTGTTGAGAAACTACATTCTGAAAATAATTTGAAAGGGTCAGTACTTTTTGTAGACTCATTGGACCAATGAGGCAGAATGATGAAATCATTCCAGCTCCAAACTGAGACCAAATAAATCACCAAATACCATACCTATGAACAGGATCTCAATGAACAGGAAGAACTATGGGCATTGATTAGATGATAGAAGGTTTCTGGTTCCTATCAAAATGTTTTCCGTGTATCTGTACAGTACACACCATACAATGTATATCTACCTACTATGCACTTTAAAGACAAATTTATGTTACATGCTGTATTTTGGATTTTGCATTACAATATAAGAAGGGACATGCATTACCAAATTATTTGTGATTACTAATTAATCTATTGATCATTCTACACTGTATAATATTTATGCATTTGTATATATCTAGGACTTTAGAATATGCATTTTGCCACCTAACTATTATACTAAACAATTCTGTTTATGTCATGCATTGTTTTATTGAAATATATCTTGATTTATGCTTTGCTTGTCCCAATGTAGCTTACTTGAAATAATATACTGTGCCCTATACTATTTTTCATTTATCTTCTGATATTTATTTTATTAACATTTATGTTCTAACATTACCCTTTTTCTGATTCAATACTTCACATATTTAATGTTTGACACAAAGGGTTTGCACTTGTTGGGTATTACATTAGCTTCTGATTTTCATTTTCCCATCACCACCACTTGTAGGTGATTTGCCAGTGCCAGTTGAAAAGACTAAAAATCTTGGGATAATTATAAACAACAGGCTCTGACACTTTCCACTTTTTTCATTTTAAGAAAAATTAGAAAAATCTTGCCTTTCATCCCAGCATGAAACTAGTCATATCAGCGCTGATATTGGCCAGATTAGATTATTGTAATTTCCTACACCTTAATCTGCGGGCCCAGCACCTTAGGAAACTTCAGGTATTGCAAAACACAGCTGCTAGAGTTCTCACCCGTACCCCTAAATACATTGGCTGCCCGTGAATGAGAGGATCCAATTCAAAGCTTTGTGCTTCGCGTACAAAGCCTTGCACAAGCAAGGACCTCAAGACTTAGGCCGGAGATTCAGATGGTACTCGCCTAGTAGATCACTTAGATCTTCTAACTCTAGAACCTTGGTGGTACCAAAATTCAAAAGAATGAATTGGGTTGGCAGAAGATTTTATCTGGGAACTATAACAATCTGGAATAAACTCCCGCTATCCATCCAATCTGCCACCTCCCTCCTCAATTTTAGGCGGGAGCTGAAAACCTGGCTTTTCAGTATATCAGACTTTTGGTAAAGATTCTTGTTTTGCGATCTGATCATTAGGTTAGCGCCATGACACCGTTTGGTAACAAAGCGCTTTATAAGTCTCCTACATTAACATTAACATTGTAGCTTAGCTTGCTGGCATATTCAAAATGAACATTCCTTTGAGATATGATGTCTACACCTTATCTAACCTGGCATCCACCAGCCCTTGGTTTGGCGTCAATACATTTTTTATTTTTTTTAAACAAAAGGCAGCACTTCCTTTTGATCAATTAGCCTGCAAGATGTCGGCTGCCCGGAGTACGTTCCATCAATTTGAGACATTCTAGCGATGTGCTCAGTCAGGCTGTCTACGCCAGAACCACCCATTTCCACATCGGTTGATATGAAGAACAAAGATGCCTTGGCCGAGTGTAGAGTAAGGGAATCTGTTTTGGACCACCCATCTAGTTTGTGGATCGTGGACGTGCCCCAAACTTCATTTTAGGTGATCTTCATGCCCGTCTACTTACCCTCAGCAGTAAGCAACATGTTTGTGTGTCGCTCGTCATGTTCGCAAGTGCAAATTTTTGTATTTTTCTGTTTAGCTTGTTCTCTCTGGTTTACTTCATTTAGGAGTGCGCATTTAAAGACACTAGCACCATCGGTTCTCCATTGGGAGGACGTATTGGTTTACTTCATTTAGGAGTGCGCATTTAAAGACACTAGCACCATCGGTGCTCCATTGGGAGGACGTATTGGTTTACTTCATTTAGGAGTGCGCATTTAAAGACACTAGCACCATCGGTGCTCCATTGGGAGGACGTATTGGTTTACTTCATTTAGGAGTCCGCATTTAAAGACACTAGCACCATCGGTGCTCCATTGGGAAGGACGTATTGGTTTACTTCATTTAGGAGTGCGCATTTAAAGACACTAGCACCATCGGTGCTCCATTGGGAGGACGTATTGGTTTACTTCATTTAGGAGTGCGCATTTAAAGACACTAGCACCATCGGTGCTCCATTGGGAGGACGTATTGGTTTACTTCATTTAGGAGTGCGCATTTAAAGACACTAGCACCATCGGTGCTCCATTGGGAGGACGTATTGGTTTACTTCATTTAGGAGTGCGCATTTAAAGACACTAGCACCATCGGTGCTCCATTGGGAGGACGTATTGGTTTACTTCATTTAGGAGTGCGCATTTAAAGACACTAGCACCATCGGTGCTCCATTGGGAGGACGTATTGGTTTACTTCATTTAGGAGTGCGCATTTAAAGACACTAGCACCATCGGTGCTCCATTGGGAGGACGTATTGGTTTACTTCATTTAGGAGTGCGCATTTAAAGACACTAGCACCATCGGTGCTCCATTGGGAGGACGTATTGGTTTACTTCATTTAGGAGTGCGCATTTAAAGATACTAGCACCATCGGTGCACCATTGGGAGGACGTATTGGTTTACTTCATTTAGGAGTGCGCATTTAAAGACACTAGCACCATCGGTGCTCCATTGGGAGGACGTATTGGTTTACTTCATTTAGGAGTCCGCATTTAAAGACACTAGCACCATCGGTGCTCCATTGGGAGGACGTATTGGTTTACTTCATTTAGGAGTCCGCATTTAAAGACACTAGCACCATCGGTGCTCCATTGGGAGGACGTATTGGTTTACTTCATTTAGGAGTGCGCATTTAAAGACACTAGCACCATCGGTGCTCCATTGGGAGGACGTATTGGTTTACTTCATTTAGGAGTGCGCATTTAAAGACACTAGCACCATCGGTGCTCCATTGGGAGGACGTATTGGTTTACTTCATTTAGGAGTGCGCATTTAAAGACACTAGCACCATCGGTGCTCCATTGGGAGGACGTATTGGTTTACTTCATTTAGGAGTCCGCATTTAAAGACACTAGCACCATCGGTGCTCCATTGGGAGGACGTATTGGTTTACTTCATTTAGGAGTGCGCATTTAAAGACACTAGCACCAGTGGTGCTCCATTGGGAGGACGTATTGGTTTACTTCATTTAGGAGTGCGCATTTAAAGACACTAGCACCATCGGTGCTCCATTGGGAGGACGTATTGGTTTACTTCATTTAGGAGTGCGCATTTAAAGACACTAGCACCATCGGTGCTCCATTGGGAGGACGTATTGGTTTACTTCATTTAGGAGTGCGCATTTAAAGACACTAGCACCATCGGTGTGTCAAGGTTCTATTCCAAACTCCCAGGATCGGTGTGTTGCTCAAATGGGTCCACCTCTCAATCGCTCCACTCTCTGATGCTATAACAGCGCAGAGGGTAGGAATGATTAAGCGAGGGAAGGAAAGGATGGGGACAGCGGGGAGGGAGACCTACAACACAAGAAACACAAGATAAGCCTATTTCACTTTCTGTAATACATATCTAAACTCATAACTTATACGGAGCAATAACTACCTGTAAAGGAAAAAAGAACGAGCATTCTTGCACCCATGTCTTAGATGAAGGTATCATATCTTAGGAAGGCTCTTTATATGCAAAAACGAGAAAAACACACATATCATGAGTTTCACCACACTATGGGTATACACATCTTCTCACTCAACGCTCACTCATACTGTACCCACCACAATGATTGTTGGTACTTGCATCACAGAGGGGGTTGAACAAAACTCACACCAAAGCCCCTGCTAGGAAGAAAGATCATAAGCGCACATAAAGTATTTAGTAATACTCATCATCAGGAAACGAAATAAATGGTACTGGCATTAACTTCTCATGCCTAACACTCTTCTGCTGTTTCAGCACAGCCCATGTAATGTACAACAACTTTTCATGCCCAGCACTCTTCTGCTGTTTCAGCACAGCCAATGTAATGCATAACACTTCCGGTAATGAGGTATTTTCGCAGGCGTAAATACCATGAATCCAGACTCAGTACTTGATGAAGGTATAGCTTCCTTCATCTACTATAATGTTAAGAAACAATGATAGAACACATAGATCCAATTCACCTCTTCGTGAGCATACAAGTTATGCCCCCAAAGCGGTGACAACGTCACCCTTACCGCCCTGTATGAAAGCGTTTCCAAAGGTTAAGGATTCTCGTAGCGCGGGTCTTCCCTGATCCGGCGTCCCGGCCGAACAGAATTCGCAGCACTGATCACCGCCGCCGCCCTGCTAGAAGAACTCGTAGTAGGCGCGTCATCAGCACGCGCGCGCCTACCCGGAAGCAGGATTCCTGGGTAATGTAGTTCTTCGATGGCGCGAGCGTACTCTGATTCTACGCTCGCCTCGCGCCCTGAAGCAATCGCCCGTGGACTCCAGGTGAGTGTGACAGTACATTCCCCCTCCTTAAAGGGGCCGACTAAGACGCGGTTTACCTGGAAACCGCGCATGGAAAGCGCGTATCAACCTGGGAGCATGAACACTCCTTGCGGGTTCCCAGGAATTCTCCTCCATGCTATATCCTTTCCAGGAAATCAGATACCATAATGAGGATCCCCTCATTTTTGAGTCCAATATTTTAGATACCTCATATTCAGGTTCACCATCCACCCAAACTGGGGAGGGCGATTTCTTCACCGGCGTGTAGGAGGGTTTCAGCAGGGATACATGAAACACTGGGTGTATTCTCAGGGTCTTTGGCAAGGATAACCGGACTGAAACTGGGTTAATGCATTTTGTCACCTTGTAGGGCCCTAAATAACGAGGGTTGAATATACTGTATCGGCGAAACCTGAGGTTCCTCGTGGATAACCAGACCACATCACCTGGCCTGTATGGGGGACATTCCCTACGGCGTACATCTGCATGTTTTTTGTAGCTTATTTTAGCTTTCTGAAGATTCAACTGCGTCTTTTTGATAGCGCTTTGTATTCTTTTCACTCTGTCCTGTACCTCAGGTAATTTATGATCCATCCCAGGGTGGACAAAAGGTAGGAATCTAGGATGAAATCCATAATTGCTGTAGTACGGGGTGTGCTTGGTGGACTGATGGGTAGCACTGTTGTAAGCTGTTTCTGCCACCCACAACAGATCCACCCATTCATCAGTGTTTTCTTTTACATAGCAACGTAGATATTGCTTTAAGTTTTGGTTCAAACGCTCAGTCTGCCCATCCGTTTGTGGATGATAACTTGTGGATTTTGCTGATTTTATTTGCAAGGCCTCACACCACACCTTCCAGAAATGAGCCGTGAATTGGGATCCACGATCGGATACAATAGTGGATGGCACGCCATGTAATCGCACTATCTGACTCAGAAGAATCTTGGCTAATTGCCCAGAAGTAGGTAGAGTCTTGCATGCTATGAAATGTCCCATTTTCGTGAGACTGTCTACGACTACCAAGATAACAGTGTGCCCTTGGTCTTTAGGCAACCCTACTATGAAATCTACGGATATAGTATTCCATGGAATCGAGGGTGTGGGTAACGGTTGCAACAACCCTTGAGCCTTTCTGTGATCTGATTTTGCCTTGGCACATATTTCGCATTTTTGTACGAAAATTGCCACGTCTGTCTTTATTGAAGGCCACCAAAAATATCTCAGGATTCTGTCTAACGTCTTGTCGATGCCATTGTGACCTGCACTGGGAACCGTATGACACCAATGAAGCACTCTTTCCTGTAATGCTTTTGAGGGAATCAACATCTGTTGATTTCTGATCGGCACCCCTTGTCTCATTTTCCATTGAGGATGTTCCTTGAGCCATTTCCTCCATAAGGGCGATGTGCTTGCACGAGCCACAGAACGTAAAAATTGTTCAGAGTGCACAACGCCTATGACTTGATCAGGGGCCAATATTGAAAGGGTTTGTTTCATCGGGCTACATGTAGTTTCCCGTCGGGTAAGAGCATCCGCTTTCCCATTCGCCGCACCAGGTCTATAGGTGACAATATAATTGAACTCTGAAAAAAACAACATCCAGCGCATTTGCCTAGGGGATAACATACGGGCAGACCTCATAAACTGGAGGTTACGATGGTCTGTGTATACTGTGACCACATGCTTAGCCCCCATCAAATGATGTCTCCATGTAGTGAAAGCATCCTTGATGGCCAGCAACTCTTTTTCCGCAATGGTGTACCTAGTTTCAGCCTCATTAAGCTTGCGAGACATGTAGGCTACTGGATGTAGCTGTCCTGTCGTTACATTCCTTTGCGACAGAATTGCACCCACCGCCATGTCAGACGCATCAGCTTCCACTACAAACGGCTTCTCAGGATCTGGGTGGGCCAAAACTGGGGCAGAGGTAAAGGCTCCTTTCAATTGATTAAAGGAGGCTTCAGTTTCTTGAGTCCATTCAAACGGAACGTTTTTTCTTAACAGTTTTGTTATCGGTGTCACTACCTTTGAAAACTGGGGTATGAACCTTCGATAAAAATTAGCGAATCCTAAAAACATTGGACTTCCTTCATATTGACTGGTTGTGGCCAATCTTTTACCGCTTTTATTTTACGATCAGACATTTCCAATCCCTGAGGTGAAAGAATCACTCCTAAAAACTCCACCCTCTGCACATGGAATTCGCATTTACTTAATCTGCAAAATAATCCATTGTCACGCAAGGCTTGCAGAACCAAACACACATGCTGATAATGCTGGCCCACGGAATCAGAATAAATCAAAATATCATCAATATAGACTACTGTAAAAACATCCAGATACTCCCGCAACACTTCGTTCAAAAAAATTGAAAAGCAGCAGGAGCATTACACAGCCCAAATGGCATCACAGTGTACTCAAACAACCCAAAACGAGTGCGAAACGCTGTTTTCCATTCATCTCCCTTCCTTACTCTGACCAAGTGATAAGCACCTTTTAAGTCCAACCGTGTATATATTTGGGCAGTTTTAACCTGGTCTAAGAGAACTGGAATGAGAGGTAAGGGATACCTGTTCTTAATGGTGATGTGATTCAAGGCCCTAAAATCGATGCACGCACGTTTTCCCCGTTTGCTTTCGGTATGAAAAACAAAGGGGAGGCTGCAGGAGACTTAGATGGTCTTATGAAGCCATTCGCCAAATACTGATCCAAATATGATTTGAGATGCTCGTTTTCCTTGTCCGTAAGAGCATAGATCCTGCTACATGGTACTACAGCACCAGGCACTAGGTCAATTTGACAGTCGTAGGACCTATGAGGGGGTAACACATTGGCTTGTTGTTCATTGAACACTTCCCTGTATTGTTCGTATTCCGGGGGTAAGGTAATATCCTGCTCTGCAGTGGTAGCTATGTGAAGAAGAGTGGCTAAGGCTTTTACTGAAAGATCACTGTGTTCCTGACTGCCATGATCCTTGCATTCCGGACTGTTAAATAGAACAGTCTTGGCAACCCAATCTATGGAAGGATTGTGCTTAATTAACCAAGGTAACCCCAGTATAATACCATACTGAGGTGCTCGTATTATATTGAAGGTTAGGGACTCTACATGTTGATGCGCACAGCGTACTAACAATGCACTTGTGGAGAAACTGATAGGTCCTGTGATCAACTCCCTCCCATCTATGGCCAAGACAGTCTCAGGCACATCTTTTTTAACTAAGGACAACTGTAAATCAGCAGCCAACTCCTCATCCATAAACAACCCAGTGGCCCCTGAGTCTATCATCGCTTCCATGTCTCTCCAGCCATCTGGCAACTGAATACCGATAGGGATCCTAAAATGTCCTGATGTGATCACCTGTATCTCCTGAGTTGAGGGGATTACTAAGCCGCTCAAAAAGCCCCCTCCTATTGCCTTTGAGCCTTCTAGTTTTCCGACTTAGGGAACACAGATGCACTCGTATTACCAAACCCTGGTTTGTTCTTGGGTTTAGCCAGGCAATCCCTTACAAAATGGCCTTTCTTGCCACAATACAGACATAATCCATTCTTACGCCTCTGCTCTCGTTCCTCCTGTGATAAAGGAGCTCTAACAGTACCTATCTCCATAGGTTCTGGCCCTCCGGCCGTACTAGGTTTAGAAAACCTGGGTTTTTCATACCTGGAAAAAATTCTATCAGGTCTTCTTCTATCGGTCCGGCGATCGTTCATCCTACTGTCTAACCTCAAAGCCAAATTAATGAGATCAGTGCACGTGGCCGGTTGAGGGTCTACCTGGGCTATTACGTCTTTGAGCTCATCTCGTAATCCCTGATGAAACAAAGCTGCTCTCTTATCCTCAGGCCATCCAGTCTCCGATATCAATCGCTGAAAGGTATTCAAGTACACAAGCAGATCTTTATTGCCTTGCCTTAGTTCCAATAACTCCCTATCGGCTGTGAGACTATGGGATCGTCTATCAAAGATATTCTCAAACTCTTTTCTAAATCCGTCCCAATCGTACAACAGGGGATCATCCTTACGAACAAACGGGACAGCCCACAAGGCAGCATCACCAGCTAAATACGAAATAAGGAAGGCTACCTTAGCTTGGTTAGTTGGAAATGCCCGAGGTTTACAGGTAAAATGCAACAACACCTGTGTCATAAAAACCTGTACTTTGCTCTCATCCCCTGTAAACCTTTCAGGGGCTGCCAAAGGTATAGGTGTGGGAAATTCCACCGACAATGGTGGAGCTGCTCCTGCAAAGGAACCTAACGGCCACGTAGCACCACTACCTCTTCCTGCGCTTACGTCAAACGGGTTCCTTTGTAATTTGTCAACTCTATCTTGTAAGGCCGCAGTTTCTGCCCTAGAGGCAGCTAACTCCTGTTGAACCATAACCAAGGCCGCCATTACATCGTCTAAGGTGGCCATCATCAACCAAACACCGATCAGGAGAGAATAAATTCTTGGGCTGCGAATTCTGTCAAGGTTCTATTCCAAACTCCCAGGATCGGTGTGTTGCTCAAATGGGTCCACCTCTCAATCGCTCCACTCTCTGATGCTATAACAGCGCAGAGGGTAGGAATGATTAAGCGAGGGAAGGAAAGGATGGGGACAGCGGGGAGGGAGACCTACAACACAAGAAACACAAGATAAGCCTATTTCACTTTCTGTAATACATATCTAAACTCATAACTTATACGGAGCAATAACTACCTGTAAAGGAAAAAAGAACGAGCATTCTTGCACCCATGTCTTAGATGAAGGTATCATATCTTAGGAAGGCTCTTTATATGCAAAAACGAGAAAAACACACATATCATGAGTTTCACCACACTATGGGTATACACATCTTCTCACTCAACGCTCACTCATACTGTACCCACCACAATGATTGTTGGTACTTGCATCACAGAGGGGGTTGAACAAAACTCACACCAAAGCCCCTGCTAGGAAGAAAGATCATAAGCGCACATAAAGTATTTAGTAATACTCATCATCAGGAAACGAAATAAATGGTACTGGCATTAACTTCTCATGCCTAACACTCTTCTGCTGTTTCAGCACAGCCCATGTAATGTACAACAACTTTTCATGCCCAGCACTCTTCTGCTGTTTCAGCACAGCCAATGTAATGCATAACACTTCCGGTAATGAGGTATTTTCGCAGGCGTAAATACCATGAATCCAGACTCAGTACTTGATGAAGGTATAGCTTCCTTCATCTACTATAATGTTAAGAAACAACGATAGAACACATAGATCCAATTCACCTCTTCGTGAGCATACAAGTTATGCCCCCAAAGCGGTGACAACGTCACCCTTACCGCCCTGTATGAAAGCGTTTCCAAAGGTTAAGGATTCTCGTAGCGCGGGTCTTCCCTGATCCGGCGTCCCGGCCGAACAGAATTCGCAGCACTGATCACCGCCGCCGCCCTGCTAGAAGAACTCGTAGTAGGCGCGTCATCAGCACGCGCGCGCGCCTACCCGGAAGCAGGATTCCTGGGTAATGTAGTTCTTCGATGGCGCGAGCGTACTCTGATTCTACGCTCGCCTCGCGCCCTGAAGCAATCGCCCGTGGACTCCAGGTGAGTGTGACACGGTGCTCCATTGGGAGGACGTATTGGTTTACTTCATTTAGGAGTCCGCATTTAAAGACACTAGCACCATCGGTGCTCCATTGGGAGGACGTATTGGTTTACTTCATTTAGGAGTGCGCATTTAAAGACACTAGCACCAGTGGTGCTCCATTGGGAGGACGTATTGGTTTACTTCATTTAGGAGTGCGCATTTAAAGACACTAGCACCATCGGTGCTCCATTGGGAGGACGTATTGGTTTACTTCATTTAGGAGTGCGCATTTAAAGACACTAGCACCATCGGTGCTCCATTGGGAGGACGTATTGGTTTACTTCATTTAGGAGTGCGCATTTAAAGACACTAGCACCATCGGTGCTCCATTGGGAGGACGTATTGGTTTACTTCATTTAGGAGTGCGCATTTAAAGACACTAGCACCATCGGTGCTCCATTGGGAGGACGTATTGGTTTACTTCATTTAGGAGTGCGCATTTAAAGACACTAGCACCATCGGTGCTCCATTGGGAAGGACGTATTGGTTTACTTCATTTAGGAGTCCGCATTTAAAGACACTAGCACCATCGGTGCTCCATTGGGAGGACGTATTGGTTTACTTCATTTAGGAGTGCGCATTTAAAGACACTAGCACCATCGGTGCTCCATTGGGAGGACGTATTGGTTTACTTCATTTAGGAGTGCGCATTTAAAGACACTAGCACCATCGGTGCTCCATTGGGAGGACGTATTGGTTTACTTCATTTAGGAGTGCGCATTTAAAGACACTAGCACCATCGGTGCTCCATTGGGAGGACGTATTGGTTTACTTCATTTAGGAGTGCGCATTTAAAGACACTAGCACCAGTGGACGTATGCCTGGGCTCTGTTTAGACTATCCAGCTGCCAGCCAATTTCGGCTCTTGAATATAAATTTGGAGTTGCCCTCGGAACCCTCCATGTAAGTTTCTATTCATTTTATGCGACTGAGCGACAGCCCGTTTTTCAGATAATTTTTTTTCTGATCAGCTTTTTTACAAACCAGTTAATTCAAATTCAGTCTTTTTTTAAATGTCCCTTTTAGACCTTGGTCACAATCAGTTTGAGGAAAGAAAGGCTTCCTTCTCAAGCAAAAGGCATTCTTGCCTGATGTGTCCCACTTGTCTAATTTCACTTCCCGATCCGTTCCAATAAGGTTAGATCTCATGTATGGCTTACCGAGACGAAGCATCATTTTAATTTTTTTTCTCACAGGGTGCGTCTTCTTTTTTTTTATGTATGATCCCTTCATCATGACTGGTGCTGGAATTTCCCTTTGGGCATACAGGCGACTGAGACACGATTCATGCTTGCACACTTGCATGTCATTATTTTGTTTTGTTGAGTTGGGATCACCTACAGAATCACGTTTTTTTAATAGCATGCTTTACATATTTTAGGGTAATTTATACAGGATCTTCCTAATCAGTCCTATAATGTGATTTTAATTAAAATCCAAACAAAAAAATGTTTCTTTTCTCGTTTGGGTGATTTTGGTCCCACAATGTCCTGAGGAGGCCATATTTGGAAGGCCGAAATGCGTCGACCTGTACTATCTAGGACCAACGTCATTTCTTCAAAAAGAAAGAGATATATATGTATCCCATTGAGTCTTAGACCATTAAACTATTGCTTGAGGCATTTAATTTAAGCCATGTATTAGATGGTCTATTTTGAATTGACATTGTTACTGAAGACGGTTTGTCCCTATTGTTATTGCCCTAACAGCGGCAGGTTATCTGTCACTGCGGTTACTTCTGTTTACCTATTCGAAAATATATTTTTCATTGTTTTCCCTTACCTTTGTTACAATTTTGTATGATGAATTGATTGATTGCAGCCTTTTTCATGGCTTTTTTAACTCACTATTAATATATTTTTTGTAAAAATGACAAAACAATTTTTTAAATAATTAAAAGGTCAGAATAAGAAATCAGTTTTGCGGTCATTGTTCCTCCTTCGACTTTTTGTACAGTAATGCCTCTAAAAAGGTAAGAGATTCACACCCCATTTGTAAATATGATGACATGATTAAATCATACCCGGTGAGTTCTTCTGCCAGAGATTACAAATAGAAAGTCGGCCTCTCTTTATATTTCATATGTTTACCGCCCATTGGGCCCCTGCCGCTCCTGGGCCTGGGGGTGCATGCAGGGGGGCATATGTTGTGCCCCCATGGAATTGCTCCCCCGTTCCTGCATGGTGCGGCACGCATGACATGGTGCATGCCACACCATGCAGGAACGTGCTGCAGGCGCTGTCATGGTGGCAGTCTACATCTTAGGCTCTCCTATGAGCCTAATAGACCACCTCCGCAGCACAGCCCGCCCAACCTGGATTCAACTCTGAATCCGGCGGGTGGGTGCACCACGGCCTTGCCAGTCCTTCTGCAGATGGAGCAGTGGCAATGCCACAGAAGGACCGCCAAAGTCGTAATTAGTCCCTAAGTCACATATTCAGTGCCTGACTAGGGAGCCTAAAACAATACTGGCAAAAATGCTAAACTAGCCCGCTCCCTTCGCCTCCTCACACAAACTCTCTTTCTGTCCATCCATCCATTCTCTTTCTGCATTTCTCTTCTCTCTGTCTTCTCCCTCTCTGATTGCTTTCTCTTTACCCCCCCCCCCTCACACCCCCTCCCCTGCTCTCTTGAAGCCTCCCTATGTCTTCTGCAATTAACCTCTGGGAGCTGCAGAAAGTGACAGAGACACTAGGAGTTGCCCTGGGGTTTCAAAAGCAGCCTCCAAGGGTTCCATCCCACGAAGGAAATCCCCATTGAAATAAAAAGCCTGCGGATATCCGGGGAAAGCACCAAGTCTTACTCTATTCGCTGTCTGTAGTGACACAGTGAGAAACAAGCTGTTCAGAATAACTATATGTGGCTGAGACTTTTTGTTCTTCTCAGTGAATAGCCATGAAAAGTGAACAATACCTAAATAATCAATCCTGATTCACAAGCATTTCCTGACTGCAATGTGTGAGGGAAGGTCTGGTATGTTCTTGTTAAGACTTTACAAGGACAAGAAAACCTTGATGACAAATATAATCAATATACTTGATTAATTGCTGCAGGTTAGTGACTCTGGGATGAACACATTTTAAGTTTTGCAGCTGAAGACTGGCACTGCCTGATGCTTCTGACTGAAGAACTCATTAGAGTTCTGTAGTTATTAAATTGAGGTCCCAATGCATCAGAGAAATTCATTTTCAGTTGATTGAGTTCATAATACCCACAAACAGTGTCTGCTGAGAGAGATAGTTTTTAGACCAGTGAACAATTACATGTGGCGAATGTTCCAGATAGCGACCGCCAAAAAACCTACAAGAATTTCTTCTCTGTGTATAAGAGAGTCTACTGTGCAAGTCTGATTATTCACTGAATTAACCTTTGGCATAGCTGGAGGGGGGCAAAGGGTGCAGGCCCTTCCCCAGTAGCAAGGCATCTGGACATTGTCAGGCTTTCATAAGAGGCAATAGCAAGTCTGCAAGCTGTAGATGCATATACAGTGCCCGATTGTGGAGGTCTACCTGAGCATACATGCTCCACACAAACACTTCTTTGACACCCCGTTAGTGGTAGGGAAGAGTGCAGTAGCCCCCTGCCCTCTTTCCAGAACGCTAATAGGCTGTCTATTGTTGCTGCCCGCACCCATCCCCCAGTTTTGCCTTATCTTGAGGTGTAGGGGCATAACCTCACAATCCCAACAGAATTTTGCAAGTGCTGAAAGGTGATGGCCAGCTATTGCGGCCTTTGGGAGTTTGGGGGCACCTGACCACAGGGAGGTCTGCCTCCTAGGGTTTTTGGCAGAGTGGAGCAGTCCAGTGACTGCCATTTTGTGTCTTGGGCTAAGATATAGCCCAGCATAGCCCAAGGGATATATAGGGGCTGTTTTTGGGCTCCCTACCACCATGTTAGGTACAGGTGACGTGGAGACTGGTGGCAGGGAGTCCTTAGTGCGAGATTTTTGTCCCACCCACCTGTCCCCTAGTGGTTAGCTTTTGGAGGGAGGGGGGGGAATTGGTCCATGTGTTTTCAAATCTTTTCTGGCTTCCTTGTTGGGACAGGTTTGCTACGGGGGTTCATTGTTATAGTTGTCGCTTAAGACAGGTGCTTGGCGGTGGCCTAGAAAGTTTTGCATGAGTTTACAGAAGTTTGATTGGTGTTACCATTGGTGAATCTCATGAAAAGGAGGGTAGGCAAGAAGTGCAAGGTTAAGGATAGGAGTCTACTTGTTTTGAGGGGTTAATACATGCAGTCATGGGCTGTAGGAGAAAGTTAAGGTTGTAAACTTGAAATGCACTACAATACGAATTAGATAGTTGCGAGGTGGGGTATGTGGGTAGGTCTTTAGGATTGGGGATAGGATATTGGATAGTCCAATTGATGTATTGTGAGGTTTTAGTTCTGGGAGGCATTTTGCCCAGGTAAAGTTTGTTATGTGCACCTGTTTCAATAAAGCAGCCTTTGTCACACACAAGTGGTCAGTGGTCTGTGCTGCGCCCCTCTCCCCCAAACTTTGCCATAGGCCTCCACACTCGTGCAAGATGCAGGAGGTGAGGCTAGATTGATGCTCTCCCTCTACATTTATGTGTTTCCAGCATGCCCCAGGCTGGAGTATGGTAAGCAGTTCAGGTACTATGTCTCTCCATACCTCAAAAGATGCCAGTCTCCTTAGCCATAAAGATGCCTAGCACGACGTGGCTAAGCTAGCACCAGGACTGGTAGCTTCCTCCTCCAGCCAACAGTTGCTGCAGCCAGAGACAGTGGAGAATGCAAGTCCAGACAGTATAAGAGCATGCATGGACATCAGGTTAGAATCACCTCCCAGCCCAGTAGGTAAATATTGGGGGTTGGGGAGTAGGAGGACTAGGGGCTGAATATTGCATGCCTGAGTGCAGGGGTGACTGTGTGAGAGTGTGTATGTACATGATTAGTGAGTGTGTCATATTTCCACGTGTATATGTATGCTTTGGGACAAGGGACTCATGCATAATAGGGTGCCATCCAGGAGAAATTATGGGCGTGCTTGCAGATATTCACTATAATATATTATGATGCTACTCATCCATGGCAAATTGTGGACATTTCTGAGGACATGGTGCCTTGCCATGACATGATGTCCCATTCATGACAAATGTTTGGCAGTATTGGGGATTTGCTGATTAACCCTAATATGATGGCCTGTCCAATTATTAGCCTACTGGATGCAGTTTGGGGACATACTGGCTCACCCTCACATGATGGTCCTTCCATGCCCCCAAGAATTGAGACAATGTATTGAGACATACTGGTTAACAATGCTGCCATGGCTCATCCATTAAAATGATCATAATTTTCGAGTACATGCTGTCTATGCATGATATGCTGGTGCATCGATGACTCATTGTGGGCATTCTAGGGGCATGATAGCTACGCATTACAAGATGCTCCATTCTGAATAAATTGTTGCCAGTTTGGAGACGTTGTCTAACTGATATGATGGCCCATCTATGATACATTAAGAGCATTCCTGACTACATGGTGCTTAAACCTTGACACGATGGCCCATTACGACAAATTGTGAGTATTCTCAGGTACATTCTGTCCAATCCTAACATAACGGTGCATCCGTGAAGTAATATGGGTGTTCTTGGGGACATGTTGGATTTTTCTGGGATAACAATAGCCCATCAGTGATATATTTCTGGGCATTTTTAACAACATAGTGGCTATCATTAAGGTGCCTATCTTTGCCATTTTTTAGGCATTCTTGGAAAAATGTGCCTTTCTCTGGCATAAATGGTGGCTCGTCTTTGAGAATTTATAGATTTGTGCCAAATTAACTTGAAAAAAGCAGGTGAAATGCATCTTTTGGCTATGTTTTTTCTTAATTGTGTCGGGGAGAGCTTCCTTGAGCCTCATATGCCTAGACTGCTTGCTGTGCTTTCTTGCTTGGTAAAGTCTGCAGAAGATATTTAAGTCTCACCACTTTTAAAGTTCACAATTGCTGCTGACTCTCAGTCAAGGGTGCGCAGGTTAGAAAGCTTGTAGTAGTCTTTGCCCATCGGGATACCAACTGATATTGCCACATATTTGTTTTCTCTACATATCCCAGGAAACGCAGATTTTCCTTGTGAACCGTTTCTCCTCCTAATGGCCAGAAAGAAAGTAATTTTGCCCACCCAACTTTAGTATGGGGAGTGAAACATCCTTCCTCACTGAGTATGCTTTTAGAAGAATATTGAAGTCACCTCGAAGTCCAACCTTTGGCCTTGTACCGGTATGTGTTCATAGACCCCCTGGATCACTTGAAATATCCTTCTGAGGAACAGTTGGGAGGTATAATATCTCACATTATACAAGGGGAGGATTTTCATACCATAGCTAGAAGAATCACTGATGCAGAGCCCCTGTTCCTAACACTGGGTTTCACTCCATTCAGCCAGTTTACTGTAATCTCCTTGTCCCACGAGCAATTCATTTTAAATTAACTGGTTCCTTAATGAGTGGGGAGAGAGTCTAAAGCAGGAAGTAATTTAATGCCTAGTAAACTAATTTCTGTAATCTCTAATATGAAAAGCAGCAGAGCCTAATTGACATAACAGCTGCTTTCAACCAAATTAGCATTTTATCTCATCCGCCATTCACGTTTTCAGTCACGTATAATATGAAAAAATATTACAAAAACATGAAACTTTTTCCGGTCTGCCACAGATTCCAGCTCTGCATGCTTAAACCGCACCGCAAGGGCAAAACAAGTGCTGTGTAGGAACCTCTCGTGCAGACGAAAGTTTCATTTATTCATGCGTAAATGTTCCTTGAGACTTGAAACCTTTCTTTGTGGCTTTAGGGAATGTGCCTTAAATTGTCATGAGTTGTCACCGAAGACCCTGCACAATACAAGTGCATCTATTAGTCTTATTATTACAAATAACAAGACTTAGAATATCAACGTACAAAATTATCGTTGACAAAATATCGAAGAACAACACAGAGAAAGGTGAATGAATGAATGAATGAATGAAATGAATGAACATGTTTCTAAAGCGCACTGCTACTACGAGAGTGTCGCGGCGCTAAGGCAGACGCTCAAGGAGTGAATCACCACCCTACAGTTTAAAGAAAGTATACATTTACACATTTACTATTCCTAACTCCACATATACGTACCTTGAAGATATATATTATCTACTGGCGGTCGCCAGTAGATAGTTATAGTTAAAACCAATTTTCCATAGGAAATCCGCAACATTCTATTTGAAATAACTCTTGCGCCAGTTGACGAATCTTCGCGAAAGCTTCCAACTTGTTGGGGCGCTCCGCTCCTACCCTGAAAGTCTCGGGTTGATTTGTCAAGCGGGGGCCGAGAAAAAAGGGGGGTCCCAAAACGCGTTTTCCCCATTCATTTTTCCATAGGATCCTTTCATCGCGGCTACAGCCCGAACTGCTGAACAGAATTACACCAAATTTGGCAAAGAGGTAGCCCTTGGTTCAGTGTCGTGCCTTTTGCTTAAATGGTGTAAATCCGTTCAGTAGTTTCTGAGAAAATCACAAATAAAATCACATATATATCTATGGCCGAGTAGGGTCCGCGTACCCTCCCGATCACGAGCTGCATGCTAATTGGCTGTCAACACTCCAAATCAGGAAGTGTTGGCAGCCATTTTGTCCCTCGGTAGAACCGAGGGACAGAAACAAGTGCGCAAAGCGCAAAAAGGGGGCAGGGTAGAAACACCCTGACCCCCTAGGTCTGCTCAGGGGGTCCCACAAGGACCCCCTGGGCAGAAAAAAGCATATTTTTTTTTTTTAAATCGGCGGGATGCGCTTAGGGTGCGTGAATCCCGCCGAGAAAAAAAAATAATCGCAAGTGTGCAAACGCACAAAGGGGGCAGGGTAGAAACACCCTGACCCCCTAGGTCTGCTCAGGGGGTCCCACAAAGACCCCCTGGGCAGAAAAAAGCATTTTATTTTATTTTTTAAATCGGCAGGATGCGCTCAGGGTGCGCGGATCCTGCCGAAAAAAAAAAAAAAATCGAAGCGCGGTCTCCCGCGCTTCGATGCAAATTTGCCCCCGGGTGGCCCAAGTCCTGGGGGCATGCGGGGGGTGGGTTTATTATTTATGGGGGGCCTCTAAGGCCCCCAAGCCCGGGGACCGCCACCCCCGGGGCTTTATAAAAATGATGGCGGGAGGGCTGTGCGCCCTCCCGCTGCCCCGGGGACCGCCACCCCCGGGGCTGTTTTTTTTATTTTAAAAACCTGTGTGGGGGGCTCCAGCCCCCACACGCCCGGGAACGACCACCTCCCGGGGCACTAAAGATTTAAATATGGGGGTCCGTTACGGACCCCAGAGCCCCGAGGACCACCACCTCCCCGGGGCTTTGAACAAGTTGGGATGGGGGCCGCGCGGCCCCCCTCATGGAGCCAGTGATGGCCCTGGGGACCACCACCCCCCAGGGCCGGCTCCTGCTGTGTCCCTGGGTGCCTACCCCCCGCAGGAGGCGGGGAGCCGGCTGGGACTGTGGGGGGATTGGGGACCCCCCCACAGTCTCCAACGAGAGGCCAGGCCCCGGGGGATGGGGTCCCCGGGGCCATAAGTGGCCCGAGAGGGGGGCCACGCAGCCCCCCTCGCCAATTAAAAAAATAAAAATAAAAAAAGGGCAAGGCCGGCCCCGGGGGATGGGGTCCCCGGGGCCTTAAATGGCCTGAGGAGGGGGGCCACGCAGCCCCCCTCCAAATATTTTTTTTTAAAAAGAGGGCATGCCTTGTGGGATGGGGTCCCCGGGGCCAATAGAGGCCCAGGGAAGGGGGGCCACGTGGCCCCCTTCCCGTTTAAAAAAAAAAATGCTCAGGCCCCGGGGGATGGGGTCTTCGGGGCCAAAAGTGGCCGAGGGAAGGGGGGCCACGCAGCCCCCCTCCCATAAAAAAAAAAAAAAAAAAACTGCATTGTGCCGGAGGCCCCGCTCCCCCCTCCCTGCAGCAGTGTGCAAACGCGCCCCCTGGCGCGTTTTAGGAACGGGAAGTAATTCCCCTTGAATACTGGGGGTCCCTGGGGGCCAACTAGCCCACCAGGAACCTCCAGTATGCGCCAGGGGGCTGTGTTGCAGAGAGGTGTACAGAGGCCACGCCCCTTTATACACCTCTCTGCAACGCAGCTCTGTGGCGCTTTTTGGAGGTACATGGTGGGCTAGTCCGACTCCAGAGACCCTCAGGATTCAAGGGGACTTAATCCCCCAACTTAAAACGCGCCACGGGGCGAGTTTGCACAGTGGTGAAGGGAGGGGGCGGGGCTTCAGGTGACATGTGTGCAAACAGGCCCGTGGCGCATTTTAAGATGGGGAATGAAATCCCCTTCAATCCTGAGGGTCCCTGGGGGCCAACTAGCCCACCAGGTACGTCCAGAAAGCGCCACAGAGCTGCGTTGCAGAGAGGTGCAAAAAGGGGCGTGGCCTCTGAACACCTCTCTGCAACGCAGCTCCCTGGTGCATACTGGAGGTACAGGGTGGGCTAGTTGGACCCCAGGGACCCTCATGATTCAAGGGGACTTAATCCCCCAACTTAAAACGCGCCACGGGCGCGTTTGCACAGATGTCACCTCAGGCCCCGCCCCCTCCCTTCACCATTGTGCAAATATTCCTCTAACTACGAACACGCCTTCACGACGCCGGGATCCAAGAGAAGGCCCTGGACTGGACCACATCCTTCCTTTCCGGCAGAACACAAAGCGTCCGCCTCGCCCCCTTCCGATCCAAGGCCACCAAGATCACCTGCGGCGTACCCCAAGGCTCCTCCCTCAGCCCAACGCTGTTCAACATCTACATGGCACCCCTCGCCCACGTCGCCCGACAGCACAACCTCAACATCATCTCCTATGCCGACGACACCCAGCTGATCCTCTCCCTCACCAAAGACCCTCACACCGCCAAAGCCCACCTCCACGAAGGAATGAAGGCCGTCGCCGAATGGATGAGGACCAGCCGCCTGAAGCTGAACTCGGACAAGATGGAGGTCCTCATCCTTGGTTCCAACCCTTCAGCCTGGGACGACTCCTGGTGGCCAACATCACTGGGAACAGCCCCGCCACCCACCGACCACGTACGCAACCTAGGGGTCATCCTCGACCCCACCCTCTCCATGACTAAGCAGGTCAACGCCGTTTCCTCATCCTGCTTCAACATCCTCCGAATGCTCCGCAGGATCTTCAAGTGGATCCCCACCGAAACAAGAAAAACAGTCACCCAGGCCCTCGTCACCAGCAGGCTGGACTACGGAAACGCCCTCTACGCAGGAACGACGGCTAAGCTCCTGAGACGGCTGCAACGCATCCAGAACGCCTCTGCACGTCTTATCCTCGACATCCCCCGACGCAGCCACATCACACCCCACCTGAGAGACCTGCACTGGCTCCCTGTCAACAAGAGGATAACCTTCAAGCTCCTCACCCACGCACACAAAGCACTCCACAACTCCGGACCAGCCTACCTCAACAGACGACTCAGCTTCTACACCCCCACCCGCCAGCTCCGCTCGACCAGCCTCGCCCTCGCCACAGTCCCCCGCATCCGGAAAACGACCGCCGGCGGCAGATCCTTCTCCCACCTCGCCGCCAAGACCTGGAACACCCTCCCCACCAACCTCCGACAGACCCAAGACCTACTGGCCTTCAGAAGACTCCTCAAGACCTGGCTCTTCGATCAGTAGCAGCACCACCCCCCTCTTCCCCCAGCGCCTTGAGACCTTCGCGGGTATGTAGTGCGCTTTATAAGTGACATGATTGATTGATTGATTGATTGATAAAATCAGCCGAACTACGAATTCCGATTTACTCACCTGTTATCAGGAGAGACCTCAGTGCTGCATCTTTGAGCCCAGTACTGATCCTGAAAAGTAATTTTAACCGTACTTACCAGTAACTTGAAATTCCTTCCTTAGGCTAACATTGACTGGTTTCACTTGGAAATTCTTCTAAGTGTTGAGTTTTGGAACTTTATAATATTCCTCTAAAATCAGCCGAAATACGAATTCCGATTTACTCACCTGTTATCAGGAGAGACCTCAGTGCTGCATCTTTCAGCCCAGTACTGATCCTGAAAAGTAATTTTAACCGTACTTACCAGTAGCTTGAATTTCCTTCCATAGGATATCATTGCCTGCTTTTTGCTGAAAAAGTTTCTAAGGGTCGATTTTTGTAACATACAAATATTCCTCTAAAATCAGCCGAACTACGAATTCCGATTTACTCACCTGTTATCAGGAGAGACCTCAGTGCTGCATCTTTGAGCCCAATACTGATCCTGAAAAGTAATTTTAACCGCACTTACCAGTAATTTGAATTTCCTTCCATAGGCTAACATTGACTGGTTTCACTTGGAAATTCTTCTGTGTGTGGAGTTTTGGAACTTTATAATATTCCTCTAAAATCAGCCGAACTACGAATTCCGATTTACTCACCTCTTATCAGGAGAGAACTCAGTGCTGCATCTTTTAGCCCAGCACTGACCTTGAAAAGTAATTCTAACCGTACTTACCAGTAAATTGAATTTCCTTCCATAGTATATCATTGCCTGCTTTTTGCTGAAAAAGTTTGTGTCAATTTTTGAAACATACAAATATTCCTCTAAAATCAGCAGAACTACGAATTCCGATTTACTCACCTGTTATCAGGAGAGACCTCAGTGCTGCATCTTTGAGCCCAGTACTGATCCTGAAAAGTAATTTTAACCGTACTTACCAGTAACTTGAATTTTCTTCCATAGGCTAACATTGACTGGTTTCACTTGGAAATTCTTCTAAGTGTGGAGTTTTGGAACTTTATAATATTTCTCTAAAATCAGCCGAACTACGAATTCCGATTTACTCACCTGTTATCAGGAGAGAACCCAGTGCTGCATCTTTTAGCCCAGCACTGACCCTGAAAAGTAATTCTAACCGTACTTACCAGTAACTTGTATTTCCTTCCATTGGAATCCATTGTCTGGTTTTCAGCAGAAAAGTTTCAAAGTGTCGATTTTCACAAACTACAAATATCCCTTAAAAATCGCCTGTATGACTTAAACGCATTCTTTCAACTGTTTATAGGAGATGCACCAGTGCTGGATCCAAGATCCACCACTGAGTAAGAAAAAGTAACGATAACACTACTTACCTGCTAAGTGAATTTTCTCCCATAGGATAGAATTGGTGATTCTATGTGAAAAAGTTTCTAAGTGTCAACTTTTAAAATACAATAATATTCCTTAAAAATCACTACTGTAACCAAAACGCTTTTACTCAACTGTTTACAGGAGATGTCCCAGGACTGAATCTAGGATCCAGACCTGGAGTTAGAAAAGTAATCCATAAAGTAACTAATTGCATTTAACTTGAAATTCACATTGAGCTCAATGTTGCATTGTGTTTGAAATTGTGTTGCCCATTGCAACAACTGTAACTACTGTACTTAAAAGTCTATTGCCTATTTGCAAAGTATTTAAACTAAAGTAATTCATTCTGAGAATGTATATTTTGTAATGTAATGTATAATGTAATTACAATGTATTTTAAAAAATAAAATATCTAAAAATAAATAGTTTAAAAAAATGTAGTAAATCAGTATCAAAAAAATAAATATAACAATTAATACATTTAAAAATTGTCATTTACAAAACCTTTGAAATTCACTGAAAAAAACCATAGGTTTCAGGCACGTTATAGTTAGAAATTAGCATTTAAAAAACCTTACAAATTCACTGAAAAAACCATAGGTTTCAGACATGTTATAGTTAGGAATTAGCATTTAAAAAACCTTTGAAATTCACTGAAAAAACCATAGGTTTCAGGCACGTTATAGTTAGAAATTAGCATTTAAAAAACCTTACAAATTCACTGAAAAAACCATAGGTTTTAGGGACAGTTATAGTTAGTTGGACATTGCACTCGTACAAAACCCGTGAAATTCCCCCGTTATAGTTAGTTCAGGTAACTATAACTCGCGCACCCGCAATGCACTGCTGATGACGTCACATATTACATCACTCATGACATGGTCAGTGACATCACTGAAGACATCACTGATGACATCTCAAATAACATCACTGATGACATCATCCATGTGATAATTTGATGCATCTTCTCACACCCTAATATAACTTTTGATACACCCACTGTAAATTACAGACTGCCATTGTCAAAACCATAGACACTCCAACACCAATTACTATATACACACTCACTGATTCTTAGGTCTACACACACACATCTACTCACTCACCCGTACAGTCACTCATACTTATAGTCACTCAGTACAGGACTATTATATGCACTCATACACCTATATAAACACTCACACACCGCCACTCATCCATAGAGGTACTCACACACCTAGTCAGTCATGCAAAAAATTAAGCACACACCCATTTACTCACCTATACAGTTATACACACACCAGCTCACTTACTCATACAAATACTAGCACATTCTTACGCTCTTATACAATCTCTGATACAAGCACACACTCATCCATACAGTCACTATCACAATCACACACTCTCGCTTATAGGTATTTATATACTCCAACACACATATATACTGCCTTTCACATACGTAGTTACTCACACATGTACCACTGGGACATACATTCACTCACTAACACACTCTTACACACACTTACCCACCCATACAGTCTATCACAGATGCACTCTTGTAACCATCTATCCAGTGAATCACCCACTCACACATCTATGCACAGAGTCGCACACACCCCACCCACACAAACACTCAGGCACCCATACAGATACTCAGCCAACCAATCAATAACTCATATAGATACTCATGTAGCTATTCACAAACCCATGCTGCCACTTACACAGCAACAGACAGACGGATACAGACATTCACCCAGTTTAATCACTAACCCATGCATTCAGTAAGATACATTTAATCACTCACTTATAGAGTTAGTCACGCAGCTACTAAATCATCCATTCAGACACTTATACACCCACTCATTCTTCAATACGCCTTTCCCTATATATATTAAACATATTTAAACTTTACAGAAACACAGTCACTGGATGATGTCATTTGAGATGTCATCAGTGATGTCATCAGTGATGTCACTGACCATGTCATGAGTGATGTAATATGTGACGTCATCAGCAGTGCATTGCGGGGGCGCGAGTTATAGTTACCTGAACTAACTATAACGGGGGAATTTCACTGGTTTTGTACGAGTGCAATGTCCAACTAACTATAACTGTCCCTAAAACCTATGGTTTTTTCAGTGAATATATATATACATATATATATATATCTTTTGTATTTATTATGCACATGTCACTTTAAAAATGAGGAGGGTTTCGTAGTAGCGTCATGTGATCAAGGCCTGTGAAGGCCGAAACGCGTCATGGCGGAAAGCTAAAAATAAAGAAAATTGCACCAAGAAAGTGGAGGCCGTTCCTGTTTGTTCCACGTGCCAAGGGAACATTTAAAACAAGGATCTGAAGCGATACGTATATATATATATATATATATATATATATATATATATATATATATATATATATATATATATATATATATATATATATATATATATATATAATTCAACAAAGTGCCCTTAAGCTTTCGGGAGGGCACACGCTTCCAAGTCCACCATCCGGTCTGCATTCATGGCTCCCCTGAGTGACCCTCAGTTAACTATTGTGCCTGACGCGTTTCGATGCCTTGAGCATCTCTTCAGAGGCTTGCTTTGTGCTTGAACAGTGGAATCGTCCCTCTTTTATTTCCATTAACTGCACGCATGTGTCATTATTTTCCCTAAAGTGGGTTTGCACTGAGTGGGTAAATTATATTGCATGCTGGGAACTTGAGTTCTTTCATTTAGAAACTGAAGTTCCTTAGAGAGCCATAAATTATCCCCTGAGTGGGTTTCCACTGGAAGTGTCTTAAAAAGCTATTGAGTTGTCCTTGGTAGGATTCAGGACACTTAGGAGAGTTTCTTTAGTCCGGACTTGTAGCGCTGACATGCCGTAGATCAGTTCAATGGCTCAGCTTCTCTGTTACAAATCGTAGAGACGGTGCTCCTCCCACGACGAGGCCGCCGCTGGAAATAGAATTCAACAAAGTGCCCTTAAGCTTTCGGGAGGGCACACGCTTCCAAGTCCACCATCCGGTCTGCATTCATGGCTCCCCTGAGTGACCCTCAGTTAACTATTGTGCCTGACGCATTTCGATGCCTTGAGCATCTCTTCAGAGGCTTGCTTTGTGCTTGAACAGTGGAATCGGCCCTCTTTTATTTCCATTAACTGCACGCATGTGTCATTATTTTCCCTAAAGTGGGTTTGCACTGAGTGGGCAAATTATATTGCATGCTGGGAACTTGAGTTCTTTCATTTAGAAACTGAAGTTCCTTAGAGAGCCATAAATTATCCCCTGAGTGGGTTTCCACTGGAAGTGTCTTAAAAAGCTTTTGAGTTGTCCTTGGTAGGATTCAGGACACTTAGGAGAGTTTCTTTAGTCCGGACTTGTAGCGCTGACATGCCGTAGATCAGTTCAATGGCTCAGCTTCTCTGTTACAAATCGTAGAGACGGTGCTCCTCCCACGACGAGGCCGCCGCTGGAAATAGAATTCAACAAAGTGCCCTTAAGCTTTCGGGAGGGCACACGCTTCCAAGTCCACCATCCGGTCTGCATTCATGGCTCCCCTGAGTGACCCTCAGTTAACTATTGTGCCTGACGCGTTTCGATGCCTTGAGCATCTCTTCAGAGGCTTGCTTTGTGCTTGAACAGTGGAATCGGCCCTCTTTTATTTCCATTAACTGCACGCATGTGTCATTATTTTCCCTAAAGTGGGTTTGCACTGAGTGGGCAAATTATATTGCATGCTGGGAACTTGAGTTCTTTCATTTAGAAACTGAAGTTCCTTAGAGAGCCATAAATTATCCCCTGAGTGGGTTTCCACTGGAAGTGTCTTAAAAAGCTTTTGAGTTGTCCTTGGTAGGATTCAGGACACTTAGGAGAGTTTCTTTAGTCCGGACTTGTAGCGCTGACATGCCGTAGATCAGTTCAATGGCTCAGCTTCTCTGTTACAAATCGTAGAGACGGTGCTCCTCCCACGACGAGGCCGCCGCTGGAAATAGAATTCAACAAAGTGCCCTTAAGCTTTCGGGAGGGCACACTCTTCCAAGTCCACCATCCGGTCTGCATTCATGGCTCCCCTGAGTGACCCTCAGTTAACTATTGTGCCTGACGCGTTTCGATGCCTTGAGCATCTCTTCAGAGGCTTGCTTTGTGCTTGAACAGTGGAATCGGCCCTCTTTTATTTCCATTAACTGCACGCATGTGTCATTATTTTCCCTAAAGTGGGTTTGCACTGAGTGGGCAAATTATATTGCATGCTGGGAACTTGAGTTCTTTCATTTAGAAACTGAAGTTCCTTAGAGAGCCATAAATTATCCCCTGAGTGGGTTTCCACTGGAAGTGTCTATATATATATATCAATCATCAAGGTTCACATATGTGGAGTTAGGTATGACAATATCTATGCTTCCTTACTTTTAGATATTTTATTCATATTTTGTCCTCTATAATTGTATACCTCGATATTTTATCATTGATATTTAGGGGGGACATACCCATTTTGACAGATGAACCAAGAAAGTGAGATGTATGCGGAGAAATATATGAAAATCATAGATTTACAGGTGTAAACCTGTTTGCCCCAAACCTGCTCTTGCGCCCTTCAGACGATCTACACATTTCGGCTTAGAGTAAATATTAACAATGGACCCAATTCTGAAAGCTTTTTAAATGTGAATTGTATCTGAACAAGTATGATTCACAAAATTATTCTGTGCATAGTTGGGTCTTACTGCAGATTTTGGTGGGCCTGTTCCTACATCTGTGTATACATACATTCCAAAGGGTGCACTTTATGACATTTCGGAATTCACAAACCTTTCCAGAATTACGCCTGGAAATCGACAGCAGTCATAGGCTCCCAAATGTACTCCTCTAAAACATTTTTAAATTTAATTTAATTATGACCGAAAATATAAATGTCTATATTTGCTATATTTAAACCTTTGTTTTCTTTTTTCTCAAGAGGGAACATTTTTCCCCATGAAAAAACACTCCCTGCTCCACATTTTTTGGGCATATCGAATACCCTTACCAACCTGGAAAGGTGTTTAATCATGACTTGGACAGAAGTAAATGTGCAACTTTTACCATGGTGCGAAGAGCAGTTGTGAATACCCCCAAAAGTGTCCCTATATCATTGAAAAAAACACTTATGGCATTCTCTTGAAGATCAACAACATTATCCACTTCCCACCTCTTTGAGTACATTTAGTTGCAAACAAACTTGAAAAGTAAAAATGTAAAAGTGCCAAACCACAACCGAGAGTTTCATGTAGTTTTGCGCTCATAAAAAAAATATTTGTGAATATGAGGGAGGAACACACTGCCAGAACTTCAGCTCGTGTTCTTCCACCTGTATTCTGGTTGTTGAGGTTCATAGTTGTTTAAGTGCTCACGTCACAAGCAGAAAGTGTTCATCTTCAGTGGTGAACAGAGTGACATCTCTAAGTACATATGTTTCTTGCTCATTGACATTCATCAGCAAGGAGTAGCCATATAGAATTGTGTGTGCTTCGAATGCCATTTATATTTCTCAAATAAAGTACCACTCCAAGCGTGCATGTGTATCGCATTGCCTAGCCTCTCCAGGAGGGAGTGCACTGCCAGCAGTGCACCATTTCTTCAAAGTGCATTCTGGTTGTTGTAATTCATAGTAGTTTAAGTATGCACAAGTAGAAAATGTTTGCCATTAGTACTAGTGCAGCTTATGCTAGACATATCTCCACTCATGTTTGCTGATCATTGCCGTTCATTAGCAGAGAGCAGCCATATAAGTTAGAGAGTGATAATTATGCCGCTTAGAGTTCATTGGGTAAAGTATCTAAATTCTTCTTTCATGCAGTTTGTAACAACTGGTCCCAGAGCACAACTAGGTCAAACAAAATGACACAAAACATCTCGCATCAATGTTGTCTGACTCTGCCTCCTGGACAAATGTCACAAACCATACAAAGTGATGACTGACCATGTACAGATGGAACATATGGCTACCAGACGCCCCACCAATGGGAAATGCACTTCGCTGAACTTACTCCTGTGACAGGGTACTGCACGTTCCCACATTCTCCAGAAAATTCACACAACAAGGTACTGCTGTTCTGCATGATCACAACACCAGAAACCAGAGTAGTGCACTCCCCCAGCGTCACAAAATCAAGATCACACGTTGCAACAGAAAACCCACATTACCACAATCACAACACCAGCACGTGCACATCCAGTTCATAGCCAGTTCACCCTGTAGAAGTGTGCCAGCTCTACTTACCCAATCTGTCAATCACAATAACATAAATACAGCGTCACGTACAGGTAGTTATTATCAGCCTCTTACATCCTGCACACCAACATGAAACATAACAACACAAAATCTTTAAGACTGATGAGTCAGAATCGACAACTACTGTTCATGCACCACCACCCTCAGGAAGGTACTGTACTATTTTCTGCTGTCTGCATCAACATTTATACATGCACAAATTAAGGGCTTGTAAGGTGAGTGTCAGACACTGGGTTATTGGTTAAGGGGATGGAACCTCCACTCAGGCAACAACAACAATCCTTGTCAGGGTGAACCATGAAAGTCACTAAATTAACCTGTGCTTAACGTTCTGATAGCTTAGCACAAAATCATTCAGGCTTAACTTAGAGGCAATGTGTAAAGTATTTATACAGCACACATACAGTAATAAAATGACAATACAATACAAGAAAAATCCCACACTAATCTAGAAAAATGGAGTAAAATTGTAATAATTAAAATATCAGAACAACAAAAATCCAATCAGTAAAACTGGAGATATACAATTTCAAAGTCTAAAGTAAAAAGAGCACCAACTTTGGTTATCTGGTTGTACCGGACCGGGATAAAAACACAAGTTCAAGCCGAATGCAATGGGGCTTGGTCCAGGTACAGGGCTGAGTTTTGTCCGCTGGACCGTGTACCTGGCTGAGATCTGAGGTCCTGCGCCGTGCTGCAAAATCCAATCAGTAGAACCAGAGATTTGCAATTTAAAAAATCTTTAGTAAATATAGCACCTAAAAGCACAAAGTGTCACTTGCCGTCGACTGCTCATGCTAGATAGGGTAAGTCACAAGTTCAGGCTGACTGCGATGGAGCGCCGTTTAGATAGAAGGACCAGGTTAGTGCTGTCGAAAGAGTTACCTTCTCAAAGTCTGGCAGGAAGAGTTCCATTCACGGTGGAGAAGCAGGGATGGCATTGTGAATGGTCGACGCGTAGCATGAAGAGCAGGCTAGGCTGATGACAGACAAGTTTCCTGGATCTGGGGGGCGCCTCTTGGGCTCAGGAAGGTCCAGTTGCAGCAGGTCAGCTGGGCAATTGCAGAGAGGCTTGTTCTGTCCCTGTAGCTGAAGCAGGAGGTCAACCAACTGAACCTTGGGGAAACTCAGGGTATCCTGGGATGAAGGTAAGCAGGTCCAGGCTTTCTTTTCAGATAGGAAGGCAGTCCTTTGGCAGCAGGACAGTCCTTCTTGTCTACTGTCCACTGGTCCAGGAGTGTTCTGAAGAGTGGCTCTGGAGGTACACTATTTATACCTGGTGCCAGCCTATGTGTGTGTAGGGACACCTTGTCGTACTCCCACATCTGGTTCTGGAAAGGTCTTCCCTTCCCCAGTCGAGGCTCCAACTGTCAAGGGTTGACAAAAGGTAGGCAGGCCTTGTGTCTGATTCCTTTGTGTGTGTGTGAGGCTGAGTCCTTTGAAGTGCAAATGAGCCTGGGTGCAGCTCCTCCCAGTCATCCTGTCTGCCCCTAAGCACCCTTTATTTTACTGCCTGGCAGCAATATACAAACTATAACCAAAGAGAAGTTCCAGGAACGCTTGTAGGTGTAGCATAAATGCTCCACTTAGGATTAAGCATTTCTACATGTGGGAAGCATTTCTTTTAGTGAAATGAAAGAGAATGAGGTCGGTCATGAACTGGGGAGTCGGACTAGGGGGTCCGATTCTTCAGGAGCAAGAACCTTCATATACCCCGATGGGTGTTATGCTTCCTCATAGGGCACGCTCCTCGTCGCTGCAGCGATGCAATGCCTGATGGGCACCCGCAAGGGGGCTCTTTGCCAGAGATCTTTTCTTCCAATGCTGTATGTGAAGGGTGGGTGTGGGGCTACTAGTGTAGATTGTTGTAGGTAATGTGTGTGCTTGTAAAAGTGCATATTAAAATGGACTAAGTAGTCCTCAAATGGAATTTTAATAGGTAAGTCCACTTCTCTAAATAAAAATGTGGTGGCTATCAAGAGATACAATGATCTATGATATCTCAGAGGGTCAACATGTTTCTTGCTGTTGTAAGTCGCTTATAATCTTGTGGTACTTTTTCGGGACCAACTTTCCCTAAGCTACACAGTGGTTGGAGTCTGGGATTGTGTAATTCCAAAGATTACCAATTCAAAATTACCTAGATTGGTATAAGTAGATACCTTCATATAAGTTTTTTGAAAAACCGACCTGTACTAAAGAATGAAATCATAACTCGAACCCACTCCGTAACACAATTCGCTAAAAACATATTCTCATTCTGGTGTTGCATGCGAAACACTGCAAAACAAACCACTATTGGTGTGGGTGCAATTTGCATTGTGCAAAACAAACAAGACATTAAAGAACACCTTAAACAAATACGTCACAGACTTGTAGGAAATCACCAACATATAGATTTCAGACACTGTGTCAAAATGGGCAAACTCACCCAGACGCAGTATTGCCTCCTCAAGTGGGAGCAGAGCTAACACTAACTTAGCAAGCTAGGAGTAGGAGAAAAAAAGAGGGCATATTACACTGGGGCATCTCATAATAAAAGGTGCTAAACCGGTCTCTGTTGGGGGGACCTGTGAAGATAACCACGTGGTTGTACTTACAGAATCATAGTCCAGAATCCGCAAAACGACTTCCCAATCTCTGCTATCTCTGGAGTGGAGAAGCGAGTGGGAAGACCATCTTAAGTACTGTTACTCTGTGGCTAATTATTTTCAGGTGGACAACACCATGTAACACAGTGTGACTAGACCATGTGTATTGTCTTTGGTTTGACCTAATGCAGGTGCCATTTTGCCAGGGGTGGAAATCGCTCTGGAACCAGTATGGTTTCTCATAGTATGCAGAAAAACAAGGCAGATACTGGTGTGGGGTTCCTGTGGAACACGAGTAATCACACGGAGGGTTCTTCCAAGAGCTGACAGTAAGCGTGTCAGCGTGCCCAGAATGCATCTTGGAGTGGCCCGGAAGGTCCTTACGGGAAGAAAATGGTGTGCACACCTGCAACCAGGAGGCGCGGACTCGCTTTTGTACGCATCTTAGAGTAGAATCAATATGCTAGAAATGCTGTGTGATGTTAGGTCAAAGGCAAAATAGACTCCTTTAAATGGACACATGGATAATATACAAAGGCTGTACTGTTAATCAACTAATCGTATTGGGTCCTATGTGTAAACCGACATAGTGCGCACCAAGTCGTGTGATATAAACCGGTCATAATAATGTGAAAGTAAACAGGCAGGTTCCAAACAAGCAAACCCAGGAGTGCTCCAACAAAGGCCAGCCAAGTGTGATGGCAGAACTACACGATATTGAGACACGGTAATCCTGTTACAGGGTATAAGTCATTCTGTAAGTGCTGAAGTGGCAGGCTGATTGTGAGCGTAGGCTATCTATGTGTTTTTTAATCTGGTGGATGTCCAGAGGTGTAAATCATTATTGTTAGACCCAGCCGTTTTGGGCTCACTAAGAGGCATTGAAGTCAGTCAGAACCCACCGTTCCAAATAGAATGAGTAAGATACACTAGTCCGATAACTTGTGCTCACCCTCTGGTAGCTTGGCATCAAGCAAGTCAGGCTTATCCTCAGGAATTGAGTGTAAAGCATTGGCACAATACCCCCCCTCACAACACACTGCATTCGCCACAAAAAGACTCCACACCGTATGTATAGAAACACTTGTCTTTGTATTGCACACATGCACTGAAATCAAAACGAGATACACATTGCATATACACTCTACAGTTATATGCAATTGTCATACTTCTCTATTGAAATCAAAACAAAACACACACTGTATATACACTTTACAGTTATATGTAATTGTCAGACTTTCCCATCGCAGAGATGTCAAACAGTCATTAGTCTCTAAGTACGCCTAATGACCCAGCCCCTCAGTCTTTCAACACTACCAGCCAATGATACACATTGCCCCTGCTGGCGTCTTGTTGACTAGACAGTAGGAACCACCTAACATGGAAAGAAACAGTTACTTAATTTCGTCCATCCGGATTAGACCTCCAGCACCCCATGGCACCTGCACAAGTAGACAAAAGGTTGTGACCCAGGAAGCTGGCACGCTCCCCATCTGGAGAAATGTTTTTCCCTCAAGAGAAGGTGTGACCTGCAGTAGACACCCGACAGTCAGCTCCAGATGACCACAAGAAACCCCTTGGGTCTCGTCACAATGTTTTACCACACAAAGCACCCTGTGGTGTGGGTCCAGGGAGAGGGAGCCAACAACCTCAGACAGATGCCGCGATGTCAGACACTGTCGTCCTCTCGATCTGGAGGCCAAAGACAGTCCAGCTACCTGACACCACACACTCTGGATCACAAGTGAGCACAGGTCCCCTTGGTTGCAAACATGGGTCCCTCGGACTCTGCAAGCTTCTCATGCACTCCTCGAACTCCTCACGTGCACACAATCCTCTTGAACAGCGAGATGATGGTGTATGTCAGGATGGTCCTTGTCCCAACCACAATCACTTCCAACTGTCTCTGCTGCACCGAGTGTGGTCCTTACAATCTTGTGGAGACAGTGACATCCTTCGTGTCCCTGGGATCTCGTGGACAAGAGGCCAGTTCACCGGCCCTCGGAAAATACTTTGAGTCCCAGACCACAACAGTTGGCACTAGCTACAGGCCAGAAATGTCCAGGGAAAATCCACCAAGCGATAGAGCACAACAAGCTCCAAACCACCACAAGACTGCAGTTTGTCCAGTTTCAGTCCCTACTGCCCTAATGATTCCTCGTGTCAATGGCCCAGTATTGAACCAGATAGTATGGTTCCAAATCCAAAAGTGTCTCTACTTTTAGAGGCCGAAGCCCCAGTAATTATACCCCCCATGGCTTTTGAAGATACGATCAGTTCAAAAGTCCACCTTTGAAATGCATAGGCCCTCTCTAAATTTTGTCCTGTCTGCCATCCTACCCCAGGAGGTTTGATCACAATCTTTAGTGGGGCCAAGACCCTGCCACTTGGAATGCAGGTGCCAATTCCACCCCCATGTAACCATCTCAGAAAGGCCCTTCAGAGTCAGAAGTCCGCAGTTTCCCGTAAACCCCTAGTTTATGGCCCTCTATCAGTAATGCACATATGTGACTATCCCCCTAGCACCCAGTTGTGAATTAGGAGACAGGCTGCCAGGCACACAGAGCCATGCACATCAAATTTCCCACTTTCCCATAGTGACATTTCTATCACCGTAATGTTGAACCCACTCCCACTACTGGAGAGGATTCGCAATTGCGAACTCATCGATACCAAACATCATACTGTTACTATTCTGCACATAGGAAATAATGATAGATAGCCTTTCCTCGCATCCCGTCATGCTAATCCAATGTGAGAAGCAGGCCCCATTATACCAAACTGACCATCTGGTGTCATTCACGACTCTTGCAGGTCACACATATACACACCTATCCAACCTCTTCCCAACACCACACCCTGTCTCTGGGGGAGAACTCCGATATAGCAGGAGACATGCAGAACCTTGGCACACAAATTTGTAAACGCCAAGTCGAGTAACAGTTACCCATGCACACACATCCCATCAGGGCAAACCTTTGGCACAATCAATGAGCTACCTCCGTGTATGACACAACCAGTACGGCAGGCCTACAGACGCACATTCGAGATACATTCCCCTGGTATAGGTCTTACCCCATGACAAGGGACTTACAGCTAACTCGAATCAGCTAATCATATATACACCGCTCCGCAGTATGCACATGATGATGCAGTATGCACATTTGGCACGGCAGTGCCAAATGCGCCCAAGTCCAAAGCTAGCAAAACAAGGTCAAAGCATGAGGTCGGCAGCCAAAAAGGTTAGGGGAGACTACGCCAACAAAGGCCTGGTCTAACAATTATGCAAATGATATTGCCCACCAAGAGTGAACGAAAATGCTCAGTCTTTGTCACATGAAGCCAGATGTGTGTAAATGGAGACTATGTCCTTGTTCTCACTGGCAGAATAAAAGTATGTGGAGGCCAGGTAATAGTAAGAGGGGGCAGGTCCGTAATGTAGGTGGCCATACGACATCCCTGGAGGAAGCATGAAAGTGCTCAGTTGTCTATTTCACTCCATAGGATGTCGTTGTTTAAACTACTCACATGGGTTGAAAGACGGAATATCCAATTCTGTTCCCTTCTAAACAGGGTGTTTTTGTTCATGTGTGGATGTTCTACCAAGACAGTCCAACATACGTCGTCAAGTAAATGCCCCTCAGTCAGAAAATGTGTGCTCATTTTAGTACTGTTTTTTTGCAACGTATGCTGCTATGATGTTCCATGATTCTTATTTTGATCGGTATGGTGGGGAGAGGATGTGGCCTAATGGCTAGAGTGGTCTACCTCGAAGCTGGGGAACCGGGTTAGAGACGCTCAACATCCTGTAATTCTGGGCAAATCATGTAATCGCCCTGTGCCTAACAAAATGAATGTATCCATCTGTAACGCAACTGGTACTCATGTAAAGCGCTCTGATACGTTTGGGTCGAGTTTGCACTATATAAAACTCACCCCCCCAAAAAAAATACCTTTGTATCTTCTGTTGCAAGGGTATGTCCCCATGTATATGCAATTTTTGGAGTCACAATTGGTGTGTGTTCTCTGTGTTTAGGTGTGATTGGTGTCCAGTCTGACCTCTTTGTGGTTTCAGTAAAGGCACAGAATGTGCATAAACCACAGGGGAAATGGCTTGTCACAGGGGTTGTTGTTCTGATCTCATTTGCTTGCGTGGCCTGGTGTGTACAAGCAAATCTTTCACATTAGAAGTGCATTTAAAGACACACTGAGGTGGTGGAAATGAGAGGTTGCCTGTTTGTAGTATTACCTAATGTTTTCTAATGATGTTCCGTAGGTTGTTGGAATCAGATGTGAAAGTATTGACACAACTCAGTACATCCTCGTGTGGCCTTGTGTGTGGTTATAACAAGGCTTCCCTGTTGTTATTTCTATAACGCATTCTTGCTGTTTTCACACAATGGGGAGTGTATTGTCGTGCCTCTAGACTAATGGATAGAAGTTGTGCTTGTGTGTCAAAATCTTGTGTTGTACTGCAATTGCTGCACATTTGTAAAAACTGCCCGTAGGGGAGATTATCCCTGAGTGATTTCGGGTGGTGGCTCCTGTACAAGAGAAGGATGTTACTGTCAGTTGGTTTCTTGCAATTGGTAGTCTGTAGTTTGTTATCAACACAACAGATCATCAGGTCAAGGAAAGGAAGCCCTTTGTCAGAAATATTTTTGGAGAATTGTAAGAAGGGTTTCAGAGTATTCATCCAGTTGTAAAAGTGCTTGCAGGTAATCCTTTCTTTTTTCCAGAAGAGAAGGATGTCATCAATACATCAGCACCAGAGAAGAATGTTGGCACTGTAAGGATTGGTGGTGCAGAAATTATTTTCCTTCTCAAAATCAGCCATATAGAGGCATGGCAGACTCGGGGCAAATGTGCTCCCCATACAATTCCCTTGGGTCTTGTGATACAATTGATCACCGTATTGGAAAAGTTCTCTGTTAGGGCCAGGGTGGCACACTCCATGATGAAACTCACAGGGGTGAGTAACGTTCACTCCACGGACAGTAGGGTCTTCTCTATCACCTCCAAGGTGCAACCCTGGGGGATATTGGAGTAGAGTGCCTCTACATCAAGGGAAACCAATAGATCTATCTGATGTGTTTTATTAATCTTCCCAATTAAATTCAGGACATCTCTAGTGTCCTGCAGAGATGATGGTGTTTTCTTTGACCAACGGTTGTAAGAAATGGTCACAGAATTTTGACAATGGCTCCAAATCCCAGAAACAATTGGCCTTCCTGGTGGGGGAAGCACTCCTTTATGAATTTTCAGGAGAGTCTAGAAATATGCGATCCTGGGCTGCATGTTCACCAAAAAGTCTGCTTCATTCTTGCTGATCCACCCTTGTGCCTTTGCGGTGGATATGATTGAGGTGATCTGTGAACTCAGGCACCCAGTGGGATCCTGATTGATAGGGGTGTAGTATTTCCGGTTAGCCAATTGGTGGAGACATTCTGCCTCATTGTCAGTAGTTGATATGATCACTATCGTGCTCCCTTTGTCCAAATGTTTGATAGTGATCAAAGTGTCATTGGCCAGGAATTTCACTGCTTCCAGCCGCGGCCACTGCAGGTAAGAGTGGTGAGGCGGTGGGGCCAGGTGAGGGGGGATTTCAAGAGACGACCACAAGGGAAAATGAAATAAATAATTCATTTTCCCTCATGGTCGTCTCTCGGAATCCCCCCTCACCTGACCCCACCGCTCTTACCTGCAGCGGCCGCGGCTGACTGCCTCTAGTTTTAGGTTGGACATGTTATAGAAGCTAGGTCCTTTGGAGCATCTTTCTACTTCCTGAGACTGCCTGTTCAAAGGTTAAGAGCTCAGTTGGTATCATATTGGCTAATGTAGTAAATTTAGAAGGGTTTCGTATGCCTGAATCCATTTGCTCCTGAATGGGTTTCTCATGAAAGAAAGCCCTCAGGCGTATTTTATGGAAGAAGTTATGTAGTTCACAATTTCTTTGGAACTTGTCAATTTTTGGAGTTGGTACAAAACCCAAACCCTTCTTTAAGACTCTGGTCTTTGTCTCAGTGAATTTTCTTGTTGATAGATTGACAATTAGTTTTTCTTCCCTGACTGACTCCTGAGTTGCATTGGCTGCGGGGGTGGTTCCTGCCATCAGACTCATTTTTGGCCTCCTCTTCTTCTTCTTCTTCCTCTGCCTCTGGCCCAACCTCTGCTTAAAAAAGTGGGATTAAAAAAGTTATGGAAAAGGTAGTTGAGAGCCCTGAGGAAACATTGGATTCTGCCATATCCGTGGACTCTGGAAAGGTGCCCTACCATAACCAAACATTGGTGGTGGAGGACCATGCTGCCCTCATTGCTACTAAGTCTGGGCAGTGAACTCCGCTTCGCTCGCGGAGTTTGCGGAGTTTGCTGCACTCCGCGTTATGCGGAGCTCGCGTGCAGAGCAGAGTTTCTTTCCTCGCTCGAGTTCGTCAACGTGAAGTTGGGGAGCGCGAGCGAGGAAAATCCACCTCCTGGCGAGATTTTTCCTCGTTCGCGATTGTCAACATCAAGTTGGCAAGCGCGAGAGTGGAAAATCAACCTCCCGGCAAGATTTCTCAATGCGGGCGGTCAGATTTCTCATTGCGAGTGGTTGCGTATCCTTGCAACCGCTCGCGTTGAGAAACCGTCCGTTCGCGTTGAAAATCTACTCGAGCGGCAGAAAGGAAGCAGCGCCCGCTTGCGCAGTGCATGTTGCCGTTCGCGATGATTGCACAGTGCGGACAAGCACATGGCACTGAAAATCATCGTGCAAGGCATTTATCTAATGCACTCCGCTGCTCACGGAGCTTCGTGTAGCGCGGAGGAGTTTTTTTTGCACTTCACCCAGGCTTAGTTGCTACCCCAACTAACTGAACTAGAGTTACTATTGTAGGAAGAGTTATTTCTGCATGAAGATTGGCTGTCATCTGACAAGGTTTTCCCTGCTGTAACTGGGTAGTCTTCTTCCCTTGTCAAACTTTTTGATATCATTTTCAAGTTTGGCAAACTTTTGTTTCATCGGGTAGTCCTTATTTTCAGTTATTTCATTGTTGATTTCAGACAGTTTGGTTTTATAGGCCGATATGTGGATGCCTGTTTTTAAGGCGCCCTCTGCTATGTTGATCCTGATTATCAAAGCATCTGCTAGGCGTTTTGCTGTATTGATAATCAGGATCAACCAGTTTCTAGTTACTATTTTACTCAATATTATACGTCAGTTTTTAGAAAACATTACATGAAGGTATCTACCTATACCAATCTAGGTAACTTGTGAGTGGTAATATTTGGAATTACACAACCCCAGATTCCAACCACTGTGTAGATTAGGGAAAATTAGTCCTGATGAATTGCCATAAGATCATTAGTGACTTACAACGGCAAGAAACATGTTGACCCACTGAGCTATCATAGAACATTGGCTCTCTTGATAGCCACCATGTTTTGTAATTAGACAAATGGACTCGCTTATTACAATCCCATTTGAGGACTACTTAGTCAATTTTAATATGCACTTTTTTACACACACACACATTACCTACACCAATCTACACTAGTAGCCCTGCACACACACTACACATACGGCATTGGAAGCAAATATCTCTAGCAAAGAGCCTCCTTGTGGGTGCCCATCGGGCATTTCAGAAATGGCTCGACGAGGAGCATGACACCCATCTGGGTGTGTGAGGTCTCTTGCTCCTGAGGAATCAGAACCTCTAGTCTGACTCCCGAGTTCACGACCCACCTCATATTCTCTTTCATTTCACTAAAGGAAACTGCATACCCCTTGTTGAAATTAGCAACACACAAACCCTAACAGCAGGTATATTCACAGTAATGTTACCCAGGACACTTGCAGAAGGCACAAATAACTAGGACAAGAAAATGCCAACTTTCTAAAAGTGGCATATTCAGGGTTGTGACTTAAAATCCATCTTCCCATTTAAAGAGGATTAAAAATTACAATTCATTTGAGCGTAAACAGTATATTTCTACCTACTCCCAATCTAAAGTCATCACTTATTAAATGTAATAAGGTAACCCAGTGTTAGTAAATGAGAGAGATAGTCCTTACAACAGTGAAAAATGACTTTAGGAGTTTTTCACTGCCAAGACAAGTAAAACGTAAGAACAAGTGTCCTACTTTTTAAATACCAAACACCCTGCCCTGTGAGCCTTTATGGGTGACTTCTAAGTATTAAAAGTCAATAAGACAAACAATATTTTTCAATTGAACCATTACTTCCGTGTTCATCAAGTTTTTAAACATATATCCACATACATATTAACACAAAGCATATAAAACAATCACTGTATACATATTCACTTTGGATATCCACATCTTAGGTCATTTCTCATCTATAATTGTTCAGTTTTGAGACTTTGGTGGTGCACTCATTATTTGAGAATATGATCCACCAGGAGGTAGTCAAAAAATAAACAAAACTTGTAATGAAAGGCAGTCTGTCTGGAAGATTTAAACTTTGCCCAAAATGAATCCAAAACTCTTTTCAGTCCATAGACTCCCTCACTGGGTAAAGTCGACATGTTTCAACCAGAACAACTTGTGACCTCTTCAGGACCAAAGAAAGACCTTAACATAAACACCACCCTTAGGAAAATGGTGTCAGTTGTGGTGCAGTCACTTGTACGCTTCTGTCAGTGACAGTTCGAGGTCGATGACAGAGTACAGGACATGGGAAAAGTCAGGAGGTAGGGCCGGGTGCTTTGGTTATACCGGGGAAGAAATACTGAATCATTGCTTATGGACTTGTTTTTTAGGCTCAGTCCATGAAATAAACATACTCAGAAGATTAGGGGGTCACTGAAATGAATGAATGAGTACCTATGTACTATCACATACATAGATCTTTGGGGAATATAAGCGCTGAATTTCTAATTATTTACAGCATTAGCATGGATAAGCTTCACTTGACCTGTTGGTTGCAGGTGGAGCTCACCAACACTCATTTTTGTGGACTAGAACTTTTTTTTCCTCATCAAACTTTAACCAAGAGCAAGAGAGAAAGAGAAACACTAAAGGGGGGAAGAAGGAGTAAGAGAAAGTCGGGAAAACGGTAACAAAGGAAGAATGCACAAACCTGCAAGAGTGATGCAGGAGGTGGAAACAAAATTATACAGCCTTGCTATTTGGCACATCACCATTCAATAGCACCTACCACAGGCTTCTGACCAAAGTACTGCTCCCTGGCACTTATTCTTTTATAAATTAAGCCTGGGTTATCAGACAACAACGTAAAGCAAAGCTTAAAATATTGCTTTTCTGAATGGACAGGAATATGGTCTGTGTGAGTCGTTGAAGCAAAGAGTAAATTGATGCGTATTTTATAATCTAATGCCCATTCCTTAAAAAACGCATTCCATTCTGTTTCTCCTTCATACAGCCATCCCCTCATCTCTACCCAATATGGTTCATACGCTTACTGCAATCCTCAAAAGTTACAACTGTATGGCTGATCAGCTCATTTTCATTGCATTTTTTATATCTTTCATCTGCCCACATGTCATCAGAATGACTTAAAATTGTTCCCAAGTTTTAAGCCAACATTACTAAGCATGTGTGATCTTGGCAGTCTAGTTGCTCATAAAACTTCATTTATTTAATGCATTGGCTTCTGTTCTGAGTTACTGTTTGGCCACCGGTTCAAATCCTGGTAGATGCAGCCAACCTTAATTTTCTTAAAGTTATAAACAAGTCCCATACTTTTGGGCATCGAAAACATCTGCTATTAGCCTCAAGAAACTGCTTGGCCAATCATGTTACAACTAGTCTACTGGCATGTAGGCAGAGGCAGCCCATCATTAATGGTGATAGGGCCCTACCTCCCCTCCCTTTTGCAAAGCATGATGAATATCTGTCAGGCTGGGCAAAGGTGAGCCTGACAGACACTCACCATGGCAGGGTCAGGCAGCCATGCTGTTAGACCTGTCAGCCTTAAGGTGGTTGTGGTATCTTGCTTTATTCTGTACTCTGCTGCTCAGCCAGTCTCAGTGATGTCATGGAATGTTCCCTTTGTGTATGTTTGAGTCTATCTGTCAGTTGCTGTATGTAGGCTGAGCAGCAGGGTTGCTGCTCCCGGTGGGGCTTACTATGCTGTACTTGATTACTTGGATTAATATGCTGTTTATCCTACTTCAACTCCTGTAACTACTTCTCAAGAATAAACCTGGAACTTGGATACAGCTACAACAGAGTCATCTTATTTTTTTTGAATTCCACACTGGCGACGAGGATGGGATTGCGTTGTGCTTGCGTCCTAAACTATTGTTGTGGTAAACCTTTATTTAAAGTGACTTGTTGTGAGCATAAATTATAAGCTCGTTGCGGGAGCACCTTACGCTCCCATCTTTGCTTGTGTTTTCAAGTGATGGGTTTTATTGCTTTTACTTTTACGGAGCACGTTCGCTCCATCCTTCCTGTTGCTTTTGTCCGGTGGTGGACTCAAACCACGTTATGTGTGTTCTTCACTTATTTCTTGCATTTTCTTTTGTCTTTAAACACTTCTCCCTGCTGTTTATCGAGGGGAGTGTGTGTTATGTATGTGTTCCTTTCTATTCTGTTTTTTGCTCTTTTTCTTACCACTTGCCTCCTTAGTTTTTATTGTCTCCGTTAGGGAGGGAGGTGTGTGGTATCTTGCTTTATTCTCTCCGCTGTCCTTTCTTTGTGTCCTGTACTCTGCTGCTCAGCCAGTCTCAGTGATGTCATGGAATGTTCCCTTTGTGTATGTTTGAGTCTATCTGTCAGTTGCTGTATGTAGGCTGAGCAGCAGGGTTGCTGCTTCCGGTGGGGCTTACTATGCTGTACTTGATTACTTGGATTAATATGCTGTTTATCCTACTTCAACTCCTGTAACTACTGCTCAAGAATAAACCTGGAACTTGGAAACAGCTACAACAGAGTCATCTTATTTTTATTGAATTACACAGTGGTCTTCCTCCAAACATTTTGCCTGCTTACCTCCTCTTTTTGCTGATTCTTTTTGTTGGCCTTAGGACTCTGAGCACTTTACCACTGCTGACCAATGCTAAAGTGCATGTGCTTCTCCTCTAAACATAATCCACAATGGGGTTATTGAATGTATCTGTAAGTCCCTATTAGAGTACACTACCTGTGCCCAGGGCCTGTAAATTAAATGCTACTAGTGGGCCTGCAGCACTGGGTGTGCCACCCACACTAGTAGCCCTCTAAACATGTCTTAGACCTGCCACTGCAGAGCCTTTGTGTGCAGTTTTACTGCTGCTTCGACTTGACATTTAAAACCCTTTGCCACCCTTTAAACTCCCTTTTTATTGCACATAAGTCACCCCTAAAGTAGGCCCTAGGTAGCCCATAGAGCAGTGTGCTGTGTTAGTGTAAGTCGGACATGTACTTTTTAGTTTTGCATGTCTAGCTGGTGAAAAACACCTAATTTGTTTTTTTACTACTGCGAGGTCCACTCCTCTTATAGGTTAACATTGGGAATTATTTATTACCATTTTAGGCTGTAATTCCGTACTAGAAAGGAGTAGCTCTATCATGTTTTATTTCTTTGGAATGGTAAAGACAAATTTGGATTTGACATTATTATTTTAGAAATGCCACTTTTAGAATGTGGCCATTTCTTTGCTCTTAAAGCTCTGTGTGCCTGCAGCCTGTCTCCAATACAGGTCTGGGGTGGGTGACAGCTTGACTTTGTGCATTCCCTCTAGACAGCCACACACAAAGGAAGGTTAAGTGAGTCTGAGTGCCCATCTGAATATTGATGGCTCATCCTGGGCAGGATAGGAGGGAGGAGCTGACGCTTACACCTGAATAGGCAGTGTCCTGTCCCCACACAAAGGGTCGACTAACCCCATGTAGTGAGTCTGGAGCCAGGGCTGGAAAGAAAAGACCTCTGTGCACTTCAAAAACCCTTCCATGAAGTCACCCCAACTTCAAAAGCACAACTGGGTATAAGTACTAGGTCTCTGACCCAAACAAATCAGACACTTCTGGACCTGTAAAAAAACCTCTGTCAGAAGTACTGCTGTGCTCCTACAAGGACTGCCACTCTGCTGGACTGCTGCTCTGAAAGAACTGCTTTTCTGCTGTGCTGCCCTGCTGTCTGATGCTCTCTGACCCTGCTGAGGGAGAGCTTGACCCTGCCTTGAACCCAGAGTGATTTCCAAGGGCTTGTTGGCTTGCCTCCTGTTGCTTGAGATTCAGGGATATCAAAGTCTCATCACCTGCTTCTGTGCCTGGTTCATTGGAAGTGGACCCAGGTGCTTGCTCCAGTGAAATTGCATGTAGCAGAACCAGTGCATTGACCCTGTTGCGGGAGCAGAACCAGTGCACTGCAGTTGGAACCAGCACATCGCCTTAAAGAACTAAAGCGTCAGAACCAATGCATTGCCGCTGCTGCAATGTGGGAAGATTAATGCATCCCCTCAACTGCGTGAGAAACCCAGCGCATTGTCTACAAAACCTCTAGGCTCTGTGCATTGTCTTCAGAAACAACGCATCGCTGCCACTGCGTGAAGAAATCAACGCATCTCCTGAACTGCGGGATCGACACCGACACATTGTTAGGCTGCACCCCCCATCTCGCTGTTTTGACTAGGATCAAGGTACTGTGTTCAGCGTGCCTACTTGGCTCCTGTATCCGGCCAGTGCTCCATCGTAGTCGGCCTGAACTCTCTACTTAGCCCCGGTCTAGCATGCTCAGATAACCCTCATTGGCAAATATTGCTTTTAAGTGCTACAGACATTTTTATTCTTTAAAAATTCATATCTACTTTTCTAACCTAGTGTGGAGTCTTTTTGTAGTGTTTTAATTTTGTTACTGTGTGTTGTGTTGCACAAATACTTTACACATTGCATCCTAAGTTAAGCCTACCTGCTGAGTGCCAAGCTACCAGAGTGTGAGCACAAGATAATTTATGGTGTGCAACTAACTTACCCTTACTAGGATTGTGGTCCCTGCTTGGAAAGGGTGCATACCTCTGCCAACACTTTCTTACACACGTGCTATATATATGCAAAATGCACAGGCGCCTAGCAGCCTGAGCTAAGTTTTGTAACCCAAAGGTTTCACTGATACGAGGGTGTGAACTCATCATCCCAGCAAATTCTTTTGAGAGCCTCCGCTCATAACGAGGCTGACTGTATATCATGACGCCTTCTCACAGAGTGGGGTGGGGTCAGCTACTCTCACTGACCCCATCCCACTCTGTGAGGAGGTAGGGAAGGTCCTGCTCTCACTGGCTGAGCCATGATGAGGCAAGCCAATGAGAGGAGGCAGAGGGATCTTCGAGCATCAGGAGCTTTAAGGATCCACCGAGGCCTTTCTGCCTCTACCTCTCACCACCCAATGTCGGTGTGGTGGCCGATAAGTCCTAGTTGAATGTTGAATGCATGACTGTATGTGAGAATGAATGTGTATGTGTACGTGCCCGCCCCACTTCTACTGCACTCTATGGGCCAGCACTGCATGTAGGCCTTTTCTTTTTGCGAAAAAATCCCAGCATAGTAAGTAATGAAAACCTAAGATGGCTGGAGGGACAATCCCATGACATGGGGCCAGCTAACAGCAACAATTTTCCTAACCATTCTTACTTCTCACCAGTAAAAGGTGCAGGTGGTCTGAAACTGTTGATTAGTTGAATGTTGTATGCATGATTAAGTACTGTTACCATGTGTAACTGCCACTTGTGTACATGTATGTCACTGTCGTTTATATACTGTTATTTTCATTGTGCTAGGCATCTATGAACTCTGGCATATGATCTATGACTGCCACCTACCAATGTCTAATTTCTTATTTCCATAATACAGCACATGCTATCACAATATTATGCTTTTATTTAATTAGTGTGTGCTTATTATAGTGTGCTGATGTTCTTTGAATGCATAATATTATCATTTAATGCTAATACACAACATTGCCCTTTTATGTAAGAGACATAGAAACTCTATACGTGAATTAATTTTCTTTGTATTGTCTGATGCTACTGTTCTCACCACAAGTCATGATCACAAGAGCATCTCCCATATCCTAGTGAGGACTGCTACATAAGAGGCACCAAGGTCTGTGCTATGTCAGAGAGGACTGATCTTTCCAGTGAGAATCCGGTGAGAATTAGAACTCCTGTGGTAATATGTTAGGTACTGCTTGATGAGTCAACAGAACCCTAGGCATTCTTTCACTTGAGGTCTTTTCACTTTTGAGATGATGATCCAGTAACATTTATACAGCCATAGGTGCGAGCGGTACAACATTTATCCAGGTACTTGGCTGCTTCGTGTGATTCCGACTATTGTGTGGTGGCAGACATTAATATCAAATCAACCTCATTGACAATCTAAGAGAGCTTTAAGAACCAATGTGTAGATCAATGATCACAGATTGAGGGGGTGACTATGCGGTCACACCTAGCTGCCAAGTCGCAGTTGTGTTGGAAGCAGCTCAGCTGCTCACACTTCTTGCAGTTATGCCACCATCTTTACAGATGGTTGCTATTGCAGCACTCGTTTTTCCCTAAATTAACTTTTGCCTGCATGGTAGGAGCCATATAGGAGGAAAATCATAATAGAGACAAGTGCACTGTACCATGACAGATTGATAGATCTGTCATCTCATTTTTGAAAGCAGAAAAAAGACACCAAGAGTGTGAGCCTATTTACAGGACCCCCGAAAAGCAAGTGCATGACCTGCTGGAAGTTTTAAACTCCCAGTGAATGGGGGAAATTTTCAGAGATTTCTGTTAAGGACTGCCATGATGTCTGTGGTGATCCTGCACAAAAGGGTTACCACCAGACAGTAGAGGTCACCCTAATTTTAAATGTTCATTCAATACACATTTCTGGTGGCTTCAGGTCTACTAAATTCATGATCCCTATTGCAGAGTTGACAGGAGCTCTACCATTGTTACACTTCCTGCTGATGCCCTATATATGTTGTGGTGGAATGTAGGGGAGATTGGATAGGAAATACATCATATTTTTGGTGGTTGTCACATTACCACCCTCCCATTATTATTGCTCTGAATCCCCATCAAATTAATGGAATATAAACTTTAAAAAACAGCTTGAAGCATACTGTATGTTTGTTGCTTTTGAGTTAATTTATGTGTTATTTCTAAAGCAAATGGCTTAAGGTATTCTCATTGAATAGGCATTATATAAACACACTGCTGCTCAAGGATCCTCTGCAGTTGCTACTTAAATTCAAGTCACCCTAAGGGGAGACACTAACAGGATCGCATTCTATCACATTCCTGTGAAAAGATTACTAATTAGGAAAATTAGAATACTCTGGCACAATTTATTATGATACCACGAGGGATTTTTAACACAAAACTAATTAATTTATAGGTATGTTTAAAACATGTCTTTTGATCAGACACAACTGGGACTAATTCAGAAGATTGCATTGCTAGCATTTAACATAACTATAGCTTTGGAGGACGCGCAATGACTCATTTTAAATATTAGAAGAGCTAGGCATTTCATTATTATAATTAGAATGCTATTTCACAATAGAAGGAACTTAAAAGAAATTGTTCCTCATATAATAGATCATACATGCATTTTAAAACATTCTGTCATTCTGGGATTCACTAAAGTTAGCAAGTATAACTTTTATGCAAGAGAACTTATTTTAAATACCGAATATATTCTTGCCATATTTTCAGTTATTTCAAAGCTAGACGGTACTCAAGGGTTAGTTTCATTAGAAGGAAAAAATGTTGCTTCACATACTCATATGCCAATTAATGAATTGTAGAGTTCTTCCTACAATTCGCACATTTTTTGTGATTCATAAAAAATGGAGGAGTATGCATGAAAATTGTAGGCCTGTCAGCCTTTAAGCTGGTCTCCTGCCTACCTTTTTGCCTTCCTTCTCCATTTTTCTGACATCGTGTTTGCTGGCCGTAGGACTCTGAGCACTTTACCACTGCTATCAAGTGCTCTCTCCTCTAAACATGGTAATATTGGCTTATTCCCAATTGCCATATTGAATTCACTTATAGTACCTAGTAAAGTGGTACTACATGTACCCAAGACCTGTAAACTAGGTGTTGCTAGTGGGTCTGCAGCACTGATTGTGCCCAGTGACGGCTGGTGACATTTGAAAGTGGCGAGGCGTAAAATAGTTGTCGTAATTCACAGTGGCGAGCGGGCGTAGCGAGTAAGCCTGAACCACCTATGGGGGATACGGGGGGGTTCTCCCCTCGAGAAAATTTTGAAAAAAGAGTGGGCAAAGGGTGCATTTTCAAGCAATAATGAGAAGAACAGACGGAACTGGTGATGAAAATAACGGAAACAAAAAATGAGATAAAGAAAAGGGATCAGGGTGAGGCCTGCAAGCGATGGACAGGTAATGTGTCAGGTCAGAGATCTACAAATGGGGACTGAAGAAACAGTGTGATGGACACAGGCAGGTGCAGGGGTGATGGACCGACAGTGTGACCAGGCAGGTAGGTAAGTGATGTACAGATCTCGTGTCATGTATTAGAACAGGAAGAGACAGATGAGTGATTGATAAGGCTCTGCGCTGCTGAAGTGCTTTTTCACGCTGAGAGAGAAATAAAAGAGAGAACTTGTGTTACCCCGAGAGGGGGAGAATCTGGCACCTTCCAACTCACAACTTCCCTCCTCTGCGCAGCAACAACAGAGGAAGAGCCGGCAGCCAAGAGGGAAAGGGAGCAGGGATAACAGTTGTTTCCCCCATCATTATAAAAACACAGATGCGCTCCAGGGCTCTGGCGCGTCGATATGTGAACATAAGCTTGCTGCATCGCAACCAGACACATAAGACAGGTGAGCAACTTTGAAAATACTTCATCATATGCAATTATTGGAAAATACTGTTCATAATGTATATACCCACGTGTGTGTAGCTCCTACACATTCGTGTGAACTTATGACCTATATTCACAGATACACACGCCAGATTATATACGTATAAATACACATATCTATACAAGGCCGCACCAATGGCAGTCTGTGCGCTGTACGTCAGGGAGAGGGACGTACCTATCAATAATGCAGCGGGCGCAGTGGCACGGTGACCCAGGGATGTGAGGAGTCCTCTGTGCTAAAAGTATGGCTGCACTTTACTACTACACTGTGGCAAGGGGGTAGTATGTTTTCTTGCATGAGAGGGTTGATGCCACCCTTACTACGCCACCGCATTCTGGGCACTATACAGGTGCCAGAAACATGCGATGTTTGCTCAAGTTCTGTCAAGAAACATTAACCACTCCACAGGTTAACCTAAATGTGCACCGTGTACATGCAAACCCCGATGCAAGGGCCGGGTATACAGGAAGTACAAAAGGCAGCAGTCCCGCTGTAGAGGATTCCCTCGAAACCCTGTAGCGAGAGCTCGGCCCGATGCACCCATTTGTCGCCTTCATCCTAGCAAGAGAGACCTGCATGTGTGCCACCTCTCTGACCTGCTAACTCATGCTTAACACAGACCATCACACACAGAACACAAACAGACGCCACAAATAAGACGCGAGCAAGTCCACGGCCGAAAAGCTGTCCACGCGTCCAGTCACCAGTGCACACGTCTGAGTATGAGCTGCGGCACCCTTGGGTGCAGTATTCCGCATGAGATCCTTCCAGATGCCGGGGCTGTGCAGTCATCCAGCAACATTGCAGCGTGCGCGAAACTGCGGACTCCGGAGCCAGGAGCTGCCTGATGTTAACCATGCACCTAACTGCAGCAAGTGGCCAGGACTCCAAACTCTGCACAGCCCATGGAATCCCCCGTTACCTTGGTCGCCGCACACGGGGACTTCAGGCACATCTTGCTGCTGGAGCAGCCCATTTTCAGCAGTCGCTGCCGGCAAAACGGGCGGGTGGGTTCGCGCGTAGGACGGTCTATATAACATAAAAAAACGTACCTTCCTCCGCGACCGCATCCCGCGCCTCCTGCCTCAGCTCCTGCTGCTCCTGGCGTGCTTTAGGCAGCCTCCCTCCTCCTGCTCCCCTAAGCCAATCACAACGCTGCAATGGCAGCGTTGTGATTGGTGAGGCGCAGCGGAAAGCGCCTCAGCCGGGCCATTTTCTCTATGTAGGTTGCATGCAGCAGCCTACATAGAGAAAAAGGGAGAGTGCGCATGACTGGGTTGGTCGGCCCTGGGGCCGACCAAACAGTCAGTACCCACAACAGTGGGTAAGCCACTCCCCCCCCTGCCCTCGAGCAGGACCGCCCACCCGCCCTCCCACAACCAGGCACTCCAGGCACTTCTGCTTTCTCGCAGTGCGAGAAGGCGAAGCAGAAACATAAAATGGTAGTTTTACCATTTTATGTTTCTGCCTTCTCGCACTGCGAGAAAGCAGCGGGGCGACGCCCCAACGCCCCAATGGAGGAGCCGCCACTGATTGTGCCACCCACTTGAGTAGCCCTTTAAACATGTCTCAGGACTGCCATTGCAGAGCCTGTATGTGCAGTGCAAACTGCCATTTGGCTCCAGGCAAAATAAACCTTTTGCCAGGCCCAAACCTTCCTTTTTAACACATTGAAGTCACCCTAGGCTAGGCTCTGGACAGCCTAGAGGACAGGATGCAATGTATTTAAAAAGTAGGACATTTACGTTTAAGTTTTACACATCCTGATAGTGAAATACTCTTACATTTGTTTTTCACTACTGCAAGGCTTATCTTTCCAATAGGATAACAATGGGATTCCCTTATTACATTTTATAAATGTCATTTCCAAATGGGAAGAGATGATTGGTTCATGTTTGGTGTCTCTGAATTCCTAATTTAAAATCCTAACTTATGGTGAAGTCGGATTTTAAATTACAATTCTGAAAATGCCACTTTAGGAAAGTTGTCCTTTTCGTGCCTTAACCATGTTGTGCCTTCAGTCTGTCTCTGGTCACATGACTGGGTATAGTTGGCAGTTGGGATTTGTGTATTCCTCCTAGACAGTCACACAGTATGGGAGCTTAGGTGTGACTGGTAAGGTGATCACTGGAATGATGAGAGGGAGGAGCTGGGCCAAGCCTCACTTACACTGAAATAGACTGTCTCCTTTCTGCACACAAAGGGCCAAAGGTACTTTACTCAGCAGGCCTAATAGGGTCCCTGTAGCTGGCCCATGCTCTATCGCTGTCAGCCTGAACTTGTGACTTTGTCCCGGTCCGGCATTACCAGATACCCACAGTTGGCGCTTTGTGCTATTTGGCACTATTTCTACTAAATTCTTTAAAATTTTAGATATCCAGTTCTACTAATTGGCTTTTTTTCATTCTGGTCTTGTTTTACTGATTGGAAGTTGCTATATGTTTCTTAATCTGTTGTGGGCTCCTTTTAAGGTGTGTTTTCAGTATTTTACTGTTTGAAGTGTTACACCAATACTTCATACATTGCCTCTAAGTTAAGCCTGACTGCTCTGTGCCGAGCTACCAAGGGGATGAGCACAGGTTAATTTGGGGTTGCTTGTGTCTTACTCTGACAAGGATTATGGTTCCTGCTTGACCACTCAACCAACAACCCACTTTTTTACAGGAATTTCCGGCTTACATGCCCCTGTGTTTATAGTTATACTACCAGCTACCACATTTGCTTGTTGGATCTGCGGAATTACATGTCCTTTGATACTGAATCAATGAATCAGGATCTGTGATATGATGCTGTGTTGGCTGTACCCATTTTGGCTGAGATGGAAGTTTGTTCTATTTCTTACCACACTTTTTCTGCCGTGTGTATGTGATGTAAGTATGTACTGCTAATGCCAGTAGTACTGCAAGAGAAAATCATTTCAGACACCTCCGCAAATTCCCCAACGACCACCAACTCCCCAACACCACTCAGTCCAGTTTCACACCCATCCACTGTTAAAGGGTTCCTACGAATCTAGTAGGACTGTGAATTTAGAACAACAAAACTTCATAATGCAGAGACTGAGTTTTCCTATATAATCAGTAAATGTTGGTTTGTTTGCCCAACTCACAGTACCATACATAAACTCCTGGCCATACAGAGTTATAGATGTTGTTGTTAACCTCAAACATGACCACTCAGATTCCCAAGAAAATAGTGGAAACAGATCTAACCCCTTTCATTTGTCAGTTTTGCGTACCCAAGGTGTTCATGAAGAAAATATACGATATATTGCATTTTCAAACATTTACTGAAAAGCTCTAATCTTTGTATATAAAACATGACCTGCGATTAACAGAAAGATGAGACACATCATTGTTATAAACATTATCAGAATGGTGAAAAACACAAACAAAATTCATCCATGTTAATTGTTCATAATGTTACTAAGGTTACTCCTATCTATTGCTAATTTCTATATGCTAAAGAGACAATGCTGGGAGTACTCATCTGCCAGGAATATTGGAATGACCTAACCCCATACCATGGTACTGTATATCAGGAAGACGATCCCAGTGCATTAATAAATACACCATGTCTGAGAGCGCAGGCCTGCTCACTTCTCTGTGTGGTTATCTTCCTTCTCAACATGAAGGTCGGGGACACCGGGACAACATCTCGGTTACAGCTCACAGCAGTGTTCCGGCGAGACTTGAACCTTTCACTGACGTCAGCATGGACGCTGTTTAAATAATTAAAGGACAAGCTTATCACACTGTGCCAGAGGGGCAGAACAGCATCTTTTTTTAGTCTGGACAGAAATAGTTGTCTCCTACGAGCAAACTAAAAATTAACACAAGGCATTGTGTTCTGGGTGGTGCAACCCTGGAACTAAATGTGCCGACTACAGGGTGGCAATAACTATCAGAAAGAAATGTACACAAGTGTCTTGCTTTCTCTTCAGAACACCTGAGCAAGACTTCAAAACACCAGGATACAACGAGAACACTCTTCAAAATAGGGCTCTACACCCCTTTAGAATACCAAGGTACAACATAAACAGAGCTCAACACTCATTTACCAAGTAAAGGAAAATATTTATTGCAGCAAGTTCCCATGTATCAAATAGTAATAATGCACATGTAAAATAAATGCATATAATGAATGTATATACACAAGAATAAATGCTTAGAAAGACAACTGCATGTACATAAGAATGAGTAATTAAAACTTGGAATGCATCACCGGCTGTTTGTTTAGCATCATCTCTGCCAGCACGACTGGGGAACCCATTGACAGTCTTAGGGTCGCCAGCTTCTAGTAATGACTCTGTGGGGGTTCCCGGATTCCAATAATGGTTCAATGGGGGTCCCTGGATTCCAGTTAGTGATTAAGTGAGGGTCCACAGAATCCAATACGTTAAGAACCACTGAACTAGGAGATATTAGTAGTGTATTTATTTAATTTAAATCAACTTTTTGCCGTTTCCATGTTCCTATGTTGTCATGGGGTTGTTTATAGGTGTTTGTGGGGCTCTGCTAACCAGGCCCCAGTGCATTTGCTCTGACCTCTAGAACATATCGAAATTAGCTATATTACTAATTGGCATACTTAACTGACCTGTAAGTCCCTAGTCTATGGTGCAAAGTGTACCATGTAAGTTAAATGCCACTATTGGACTTCAGCACCCATTGTGCTACCCACTACAGTGACAGTGCAAACATGACTGCAGACCTACTATTGTAGTCTGTCTGTGGAGTTCTAAAATTGCCAATTCAACCTGTCAAAAAAAACACGTTTGATAAGCCTAAACCCTCCTTTTAAATATTAATAAGTCACCCTTAAGCAGACCTTAGAGGACATTTCACAGTAGCAGGGTTAGCTTTCCCATAGGACAGCTTTGGGATACAAAATTACAATTAATAATATTTTCCTCCACCTAGGAAACAGCTACAAAGTTCAAAGTAAAATATTTATGTCAAGGCCAATTCCCTGGTAAAGTCAGATTTATAATAAATATTTTGCAAGAGGTACTTTTATAAAGTCACCTCGTCTTAGCCTAAAACCTCTAGAAGCACATTTGCATGAGTTTCCAACTGTCACACAGGAACTGAATAGGCCACTTGATGAGATGTGAAATTGCTCGAGAGCTGAGACAAAGGCCCTTGTGTGTAGGCTGGTGATCTGTTCCTCTGGTAGGATGGCCTTGTGTGCTGAGCCCACGTACTTAACTACAAAGAGGCATACCCTGTCTCAAGCAGATGTGCCTAACACCTGGGTCTGCCCCTCCTTTGCCCCTTTAGTCATCCAGGCACCAATCCCACTGTGAGAGGAGCTGCCCCAGAACCGTTTTTGAGTGACCAAAGAGGAGGGGTTGCTCATTTCCCTGGCCTCTCCTGTAGGGTGTTCACAGGAGCTCTACACAGGTGAAGAAAAGTTCTGCCTTGATGGATTTAGGGAGTGAGGGCCATTTTGGGATTGTTTGTAGTAAGGCACACAGTGTCAAGGGTCAATGCAGACCTTATCTAAATCACCTGCAAAGTGGCTTCGCAGAGACGATATGGACCAGCTCATTCTTAATTCTGATTACTAGAAACGACAAGGAAGACAGATGGGGCAAGGGAAGGAGGTCCAGTGTTTCTGTTGGATGATTCTTCTCTTCTGGGACAACTGCTGTCGAACCTTAAACACACAAATACAAAGATCATGAGAACCAGTCCCAACCTTGAACTGGCCTTCCCTAATATCACTCCTGTAGTCTAATTCTCTATCTGCCTGCAAACACCTTGGGCCTGATTCACAGAACTAACTTACGTCAAAAACGTAAAGTTAGGGGCGTGGCCAAGCAGCGATCCATGATGGCCGCGTAGAGTAGAGCTCCGCCGCCCGACCCTTCCCAAACACCTATCCGGCACATAGATCCGCATCATCCGAGAGTGGATCCGCACATCGGAACATCAGCGGTCACCATCCCGCCCGCTCCGGCTTGTGTCCGACGCCTGGCACCAAAGTTACGGGGGCGGGAGCAGTGAGGCCTACCTGCCAGCCAGAAGCCGGGACGCACAGTGCTGCGAGAGGCCGGAGAGCGGCCCAGCTGGGTCGGGGACTTTTCGCGGCGTGAGGCCCGGGACACATCACCGCCGCGGAGAGACTGCGACTCGCCCCAAGCAACTCGGGACCCCGTCATAACCCGCAGGCGAGTGGGGCCCGGAGTAGAAACTCCATCCAGCGGGAAAGGTCCAGGCACAGTTCCGTCCTGCGCGTTGAGGGTGCAATCAACGAGCGGCAGGGCTGCAACGCGAGGGCCGGAGGCTCATCATCCTGCTCCCCCCCACAAACTGCAACGAATCTGGACGCTGGACCCTGAGCGGGGGGGCCCACCGTGTTGAGGTCACGAGCATACCACCGACAAGACCCAGGGAGTGCTACGGTTGTGTGGGCAGTGGCCCGAGCTAGGACCTGCGGAGAGGGGAAAACACCCCCTCCTCCCCCCTGGCAAACAGAAAGTGTGCAAGGCGACCCAGGGGAGAGGACGCTCCGGGTCTGGGGAGGCTTGAGTCACACTCCTGAAACCAGATCCTACACTTGCAGCTCCACCACATAGAGAGGAGCTCCCGGCGGGATCTTGGGGCCTGTGTTGGTTCTCCCTCCACCTGACCTATTGGGGCCTGCAGGACCATAGCTTCGACGGCTGGTGGAGGACAGCCTGAGGCCCTGACGGCCGACTCTCCAGTGTGATCGGGGAGGGCCTGAATACCTGCTTAGTGGCGTAATGGATCGGAGTAAAGGCTCTGGGACCCGGGGGCCCAGAGGGACGCAAACTAACAAACTGGACCGCTACACTGTCCCCAAAGACACGCACCAGAGCCGACTATCCGGAGGAGCCTCCCAGGGTGGCCTGGGCGAAGAGGAGCAGGAATTATCATTGAAAGACGTCATGCACGCTATCACTGGAGTTAAAACCTCCCTGGAACATAAAATGGACACCATGGCTATCGACGTGAACCTCATCAGGGCGGATCTGGGGAACTGAACAAGAAGGTGAAACAGGTGGAGCTCACCGCCACGAGCCTCGTCGGAGATGTCGCACAACTCCAAGGAGAAGTCCGCGAATTACAAAACTCTCGTAACCTCACGGACCTAAAACTGGACGACTACGAAGGCCGCCTGCGGCGCAACAACCTCAGCATCCTGGGTGTTCCAGAGAAATCGGAGGGGCAGTCCCCTGACCTATTTGTGGAGGATCTCGTCCTGAAGCATCTTCAGCCCAAAGGCCTCAGTAAGTTCTTTGTCATCGAACGGGCACATAGGGTCCCGGGTGGCCGTCCCAGGCCGGGCGCGCCCCCGCGGCCAATGTTGGCCAGAGTTCTAAACTTTCGGGACAGGGATGTCATCCTCCAGAACGCCAGAGCGGGGGCCCCCCTCCGCTACGAAAATGCAGACATAACCTTTTTCCCGGATTTCACACAGAGGGTGCAGACGCAGAGGAGGTCGTTCCTCTCCGTGAAACGAGTGCTTAGAGACAGAGGACTGAAATATGCGATGCTCTTTCCAGCACGTCTTCGGGTCGAGGCGGATGGACGGGCCTGGTTTTTCAAGCAACCCGAGGCAGCGGCTGACTGGATCGAGCGCCGTGGAATGCGGAGCCCAGGCGGCCACGTCAGAAGTGAGAGTGAGGACACCCGCCCTGTCTGAGGAGAGGGCTGTATCGCCCTGTATCTCTATACGGAGTACGTTGGGCCTGTGGTGGGGTGGGTTGTGGGTGGGAATTCTCTCTATCTGATCCTTCATGGCGGTGGACCCTCTTAGACTTGACACACTCGCTCAAGGAGGATGTACACTTGACTTGTTGGGGACAGGGAGGCGGAGCGCTCTATTTCCCCCTTTTCTTCTACTCTTAGTTCTTTCCAAGGGCGACAGGCACTCTGCAAGTTTTCGATGGGCAGTTCTAGGCCCAGAGTGCAGGGCAGCGGGGTGGAGCGTTGTTGGGAGGGAATGTTTTGTTTGGTTTTTGTTGTGTTTGTTGCATCGGCATCATTTGTAGTACCTCCTGTAGAGGAAGTCGAAACACACGCTGCTACTCCTGTAAAAAGAGTAGGGATATCTTTTAATCAGTCATGGCTACACGGGGAGACGTAGGAATCAAATTGTTAAGCTGGAATGTCAACGGGTTAGGGGACAAGATCAAACGTAGTGTTGTTCTCCAGTACATCAAACGTCAGGCCCCCGACATTGTATTACTCCAAGAAACCCATCTCATTGGAAATACATGCAAGGCCTTGCATAGAGGAGGCTACACTATGTTGGCCCATGCGGGTTTCACCTCCAGCTCAAGAGGGGTGGGTATTATGATGAAAAAATCCTTTCCTCTTGTGGTAAGCGCAACGTGGGCAGACGATCGGGGACGATACATCGGGGTCACGGGTACATGGGAGGGACACCCCATCACACTCCTTTCGGTTTATGTACCGCCTGGCCTACAGGCCACCACCTTTAGAGATTTAGGAACTATATTGCTAGCTATTCCAGAAAGTCTGTTAATCCTGGGTGGGGACTTAAACTCAGTAGTCTCGGGCGCGCTAGATCGATATCCCCCCGTACATCGAGCCCCACCTCCGGTTGGCTTCCGGACTTTCTTGAGACCATGGGGTTGGTGGATAGCTGGCGGACCTATCACCCAAATACAATGCAGTACACCTTTCACTCTGGGGCGCACGGGAGCCTCTCACGTATCGACTACTTTCTGGTTCCCGCATCTCAGATTGCCCACATTCATGAGACTAGACACCTGGCCAGGGGTATCTCCAACCACTCTCCGGTATGGCTTCACGTGGTTCTTGATTATAAACAAGTGGGAAGGGTGGCCCCCATCAACCCGTGGTATTTCAGAGATCCCAAAATTCGCAAAGCCCTCCTCACAGCCATAGATAATTACTTCATTGACAATGAGGGATCAGTGGAATCCCCGCAGATGCTATGGGAAGCCTTTAAGACGGTGATTCGGGGCCAGGCCCTATCCCTAATCTCGGGCAAGAAAAAGCACCACCACAGAGAGATAGTGGCCGTGGAGGCGGAGATTGGCCAATTAGAAACTGACCTGGATTCGGAGGTCACACCCGATAAACTCCACTATCTAAGGCTCCGGCAGCAGGAATACAGAGCGCTGGCGACCGACCAGGCGAAGGCCTTGGGTAGAGCTGCGCAGGGACGGTTATATGAGGTGGGAGATAAAGCTGGGAAATTACTAGCATGGCTAGACAAGAGAGAATGGGCAAACCACCTAGTACCAGAACTTCGAGGGGAGGGAGGTAGCCCCCTCACAGATCCCCAAGACATTGTGGATAAGTTTGCTGCCCACTTCTGTGCGGTCTACTCTTCAACTACCCCCTAATCTGTAGAGGACTCCCGCCAGATGATCGCTGACATACCGCTGCCCAAGGTCTCAGCTGATGACCGTGACTTTTTAGATAGTGACATATCCAATGACGAAATAGCGAAGGCTATAAGTTCCATTAGATCAGGAAAGGCCTCGGGCCCCAACGGGCTTCCGGTCGAACTATACAAACTTAAACCGGACAGGCTGGCCCCACATCTCAGGGCTATGTACGAGGACTCAAGGGAGAGAGGGCTCCTGCCGATAGATCAGAGGACGGCCACTATTATCACCATCCATAAAGAGGGGAAACCGAGAACTGACTGTGGGTCATATAGACCAATTTCCCTCCTGAATGCGGAGCCCAAGATTTTTGCCAAACTTCTGGCCAACCGCCTGATCACAGTGATCGAGACCCTAGACCATCCAGATCAATCTGGCTTCATTCCGCATCGAAACACTGCGCTTAACTTGCGTAGGGTGCATGGAGTACTAGGCAGAGCGGCCTCACTTTTAGAACCAGCTGTAATAGTCTCCCTCGATGCCACCATGGCATTTGATACCATTGAATGGCCGTATCTTTGGGCAGTTCTGGAGAAGTTGGGGTTTGGTCCGAAATATATTCAATGGGTACAGCTTCTGTATGCTAAACCGTTAGCACAAGTAGTAGTCAATAACAAAAAATCGGCTACCTTTGAGCTGGGTCGGGGGACCCGGCAAGGCTGTCCGTTGTCTCCCCTCCTGTTTGCCCTGGCCTTGGAGCCACTGGCGGCCTGGATACGTAGAGACCTGAGGATTCGGGGCATGCGCTGGTCCTCGGATTGGGAGGACCGAATCTCGCTCTACGCAGATGATATCCTGCTTTATCTGACTTCTCCGAGGCGGTCCCTGACTGTTGTTCTGGATATCCTGGCCATCTTCGGCAGGTTCTCCGGGTACTCCATTAACTGGAGTAAATCCCTGTGGTTCGTTTTGGCTGGAGAACCGCCTACCCCACCGAAGGGATGCCCCATTCAAATTCGTACAGACGGCTTCAAGTATTTGGGGATTTTTCTCACCCTAGACCCGTCGCTCCGCTATTCCCAGAACCTACTTCCCCCTTTGACTAGGTTGCGTAAGGACATAATCAGCTGGAAGTCGCTCCCGCTTTCCCTACTGGGAAAAGCGGCACTTTTTAAAATGATGTCTCTGCTCCGGTTTTTATACGCCCTGCAGAATTCCTTGGACCCGGTCCCAGCGTCCTACTTCAGGGAGGTAGAAGGCCTTCAGCGGGACCTGCTGTGGAATGGAGAGCCGCGTATCGCCCTAAGCAAGCTCACCTTGAATTGGTACGACGGGGGCATCGGCCTCCCCAATATCAAGAAGTATTATTGGGCGGCCCATCTAGCTGCCATCAATCATGGCACCTACCTGCGTCCCGGAGATCCAGGCCATAACATGGATAGATGGCTACTTTCGGGTGGGAACTATAACAGAGCCCTTTACTCCAAACCACACCGCTTTCAACTCACAGGCCCCACCAAGCACTCGGTCCATGTCTGGCACACTGCCACTAAATGTCTTGGTTGGAATCGCAGGCTCACACTTGCTACCCCGTTATGGGACTCGGAACAGCTGGGTAGCTTGTGGAAAAGCAAAGGGTTTGACAAATGGGATCTCATAGGTCTCTCGCGTATAGGGGATCTGTGGGACAAATCAGATATCAAGTCATTCGCCACCCTGCAACAGCAATTCGATCTAGCTGACTCTGAAATTTTCCGTTATACGCAGGTCCGACACGCTCTGCGCTCCCATGTACAGTGTGGTACCGCCCTTCCCGAGTCGTCCCCATTGGAGGACCGAGTCTTGGATGGCCACATCCCTGACAGCACTATCTCATTGATATATAAAAAGCTGATCAACAGCATGCCAGACCCTCTTCAGTCGTTTCGGGAGAAATGGTCCAGGGACGGAATCGAGATAGACGACGAGGACTGGCAAGAGGCCGTCTCCTCGCCTAGAGTCGTGGCAATACCCGCGCGCCTACGCCTAGTCCAACTTAAAGTACTCCATAGGATTTACGTGACCGGACCCCAGCTGGTACGGATGGGGAGAATAGATGGGGGGGACTGTAGGCGGGGATGTGGCCAGGTGGGTACTTTTATGCATATAATTTGGGAATGTGACAATATTCAGTCCTACTGGCGTAAAATACATGATATCATCAACACAGTGTTAACAACACAACTTAGCCCAGATGCTCGTAGATGTTTGTTGAACATCTGGGAACCAACGGATCTGAATGACTATTTAAAGCAGTGGGTCACTTTGGGGCTTATGCTCGCTAAGAGAAATATTGCTCAGCGGTGGGGGGCGTCTCAACCTCCAACGGTAGGTGACTGGAAGAAAGATCTGGATTGGGCAATGTTCAGGGAAAAGATGGTGTATATTGCCCGGGGCTGCCCTAAAAAATGGACCCGTGTATGGGGCCTGTGGAACTCCTATCGTGGAGACATATGTCAACCGCCCTCTCCCTCGACAGTGACGACCCCCCTTCGCCCTAAACCCTCCAAGTATTATGCTGTATTGATTGATTTTGCCTGTTTTCCCCATGTGGCATGCTCTCCTGCCTCCTCTGTAATGTACTTGATATGCTGATGTTGATTAATAAAAAAGTTTTACAAAAAAAAAAACGTAAAGTTAGTACTTTTTGGTATTCACAGAATACACTTACTCATTTTGGTATTCACAGAATGAACTTACTCATTTCGGTATTCACAGAAGTTAGTAGCCCTAACTTTAGGACTCCTTAATGCCTTCTGTGAATACCGAAAGTCTTAAAGTTAGGATTTTCTCAGTTTAGGAGTAGTAAAGTTAGGACTTTACTACTCCTAAACTGAGAAAATCCTAGCTTAAGACTTTCGGTATTCACAGAAGGCATTTAGGAGTCCTAAAGTTAGGAGTCCTAACTTCTGGGAATACCGAAATGAGTAAATTCATTCTGTGAATACCAAAATGAGTAAGTGTATTCTGTGAATACCAAAAGTACTAACTTTACGTTTTTGACGTAAGTTAGTTCTGTGAATCAGGCCCCTTGCTGTTCCACTAGCTACATAGTGAGGACTTTTCACTGGGTTGGGGCATGACTTTTCTCTGGGCTTGACTTCCTTTAGGGATGACTGCTATGATTACTTTATTCTGATTGTTAGTGAGAGAACACATCTATTAATTATTGTCACTAATACAGAGCTCTGACACAAATTAGTATTAAGCATACAACTTTGAAACTACATCTAACAGTGAATACCTATAGCCTTTAAATTCATAGAGTTTTCTCGATTTCCGCTGACTCACTGTTGTTGCAAAAGAGTTAAGTGCACTCATTTTATGAATCACAAAGAATCAGCTCTTGAATGTCTATATCTCAACTCGACAATGACTAATAGTCTACAAGTCCTCTTCTGTCTTTAGTAGTACAATTGTTGAGCAAGCATGGTATGAAATTATCTGTTGGGTACCTTGTTGTTTTATTGATGTTATCTTTCTTTTCATTTGGCAGACTGAGTATTCTTTACTGGAGGTTGACTCTCACTGGCTTGCGACCACATTCTGTATGACACAGGGAAGTGGAGTGTCACTGAAGAGCTCCTTCTGATCCAATGGTCTCAAGGCAAAGCAAGCATCGCTTCTTGGGTGCTGTTTAAATATGATTGCACCCAAGATGGCCACTGAGATTTGCAGAGATCTTGCGAGATCTCTGCAAAGTTCAGCACACGATACCTGAAACACACAAGAAACATATTGCTTGGGTGCAATACTTATGAGCATAGCTGTAGGAATTGAGATGTACCACATGAAGTGAAATAACAAGTGCTCAGGGGCAGAGACAATAATGCAAATGACAAGGGACATTCTGGGGAGGTGCCAGGTGGCTTAGATATGCAACAATGCTGCAGATAACATCTATAAGGCCCGGGGACCTAGATACAGCTACAGGGCAATGCAAATGTAACAATGTGCTGATACCAGGGCAGATGTCGCGCCGTTGCACTAGAGAACAGGACATGGTGAACCTGAGGTGACAGGAGACGGCGAGGGACAGTTACACACACACACACACACACAGGAACAGCTGTAAATGTAGGTAGGGTTACTCCTGGGAACTTCTTCCCTGTTGGTTAGGGAGGATCCAGGAGTCACTCTCACCCCCAGGCAAGTGCCAGGCATAAATGTGGCACCCCTGGACATCCTCTTCAGAAAACTCCTGGACTTGTGAAAGACAGAAGAAGGACTGTACATGCTGTTGAGCCCTGTGAGGAGGCCTGAAAGCCTGGACCTGCTCCCACTTGTACCCAGGACAGAGAAGTGGGATGCAAGGGTCAGTTGGCTGACCTCCTGTTAAGCTACAGCTGCTAGAAGTCTTGTTCCTGGAGAGCCCAGCTGACCAGTCCCAACTGGGTGTGCCCTGGATCCTGCAGATGATTTCTGTCTTGATTCCCAAGTGCTGTTCCTGAGGTCCTGTGACTCTTGGCTGTGCCAAAGTGTACTCAAGTCCACTCCTCCAAACATCCATGAACCAAGACCGTGTTTGTGCAGCAGCTGCATTGCCTCTTTTAATCTAATCTAACTGAACCTCCAGGACCAATCTTTTACTTTCTTTGTGTGCTGAACTTGGTCAGCTTTTAAGGAGGTGCCTGGCTCCTGAATTATAGTCCGAGACGGGCTTCACCAGATTATTTTAATTTAATTTTTTTCTTCTTTCACACGTTTCTTTAAATTTGCAGTTCATTAACCAGTATTCACTTTGCTTCAGGGGAGCCAGGACAAGGTGGAGGGGTTTGCTGAACCTCAGTTTGAGTTTTTTGTGCCCAATCACTATCTTTCTAGCGCTGACCTTCACTGCTTCCATTGATCACATACCAGCCACACCCCCATGCCGGCCCTGAAAATGAACCACAGACGGCGTTCGTGCAGCGGGCATGTACATGGCGTGCTGAGGGTGCGCTAAAGGCAAGCCCGTCTGCGCCTGACCGTGGCCGGACTTCGGTCTGCACTGGGTCCCCTGGTCAATTTTTCACTTATAAACAAGAATCCCTTCTTCAATTTAATATAGGAGAGAAGGCTTCTCATTGTAATCACTTTAATTTTAACCTGGTCGAATTAAATTATTTCTGTGCTAACTGCCACTACATGTGCTTGCTGAACGTAGTGCAGGATAAGGTACTTGAAGAACGGAGCATGTCTCCTTCTTGGTCCCAAGCAAGTCCAACAACTAAATTAATGTGCACTTAGTTAAATACGAGATTGGTAATTAAGCACAAACAAGAGCTTTTTGACTGTTTGGATTCCTATACCCCGATATCTGTTTTCTAACCGAAACCTGTATTGATAGGTTTTCAGACCCAGGCATAGTGACTGCTCTTCCTGTTGGATACGCAGGGGCATATTTACGTTCCCTGGCGCATCCCTGCATATCAGCAGGGATGCGCCAGGGAAAATGCGTCACGCAAGTTTACCCTTGCGCCACGTCCGATGCGCCGCATTTACAATGCGGCGCAACGTGGCGCAAGGATAAGCAGATGCGTGACGCATCTGCCGGTGGAAGGTTGGCGCAGTGCTGAAGTTGTGTCGCAAGCGCAACGCAACTCCAGCACTGTTCCAACCTTCCCTATCCCTAACATGGTGCGTCAATCCTTACGCCTGCTTGAAGCAGGCGTAAGGATTTGACGCACCAGCGCTCGAGAAAAGTGACTGCGTGAAATCTTGTAGATTTCACTACGTCACTTTTCCGGGCGTTCCTGCACCGAGCCCCCTGCGCCGGTACGCCACATGAAACCTGACGCAGGTTTCATGTGGCGCAGGGGTTTACTACGTGACGCATCTCCCTAGATGCGTCACGTTGTAAATATAGCGCAACGCGGCGCATGGTTTGCGTCGCCGCTGCGTCACATGCGTGACGCAGCGGCGGCGCAAAAGTGCGCAAGGGGCTTGTAAATATGCCCCGCAATTTTTAGGCTAGATCGGGAGGGAAAACGAGGCAGAGGTTTAGCAATGATTTATAAAGGTAATCTTGATATTAGGTGTGAGCATCTTGTTATGATTGGGACTGAAGCTCTTGCATTCAATTGAAAATTAGGTCATAATTCCAGATTCTACAGTGTGCTGATCTATCAGCCGCCTGGATCAAGAGCGAAATTCCTTGAAGCCCTTTGTGATATCTTGGAAAATAGCATACATTATGGAAACTGCACAATCTTATGAGATTTTAATTTTCATTTGACAAGGCCAATAAAGACTCAAGGACGCTTATTGATAACCTGTCTAATTTTGATCTTAAGATGATAGTTAACACCGCTACTCACATGGCGGGTCATAATCTTGACACGTTTTTTTTCCAATTATCCCGACTTGCAGATCGAGGATATCTTTCCCTGATCATATGGCTGTAAAGTTTACTATTCCCGGGGGGCGTGGTCTGCCGTGCTGCGAAATGGCCGCTAGCTGAGCGAGCTCCGCCGGCCGAGAAATTATCCTTCATTAATCCGCGCAACAGGAGAGCTGCTGCGGCGCTGAAATCACCCAGAAGTGTTGCCCGTTCGTAAAGAACCGAGCATGCTGAATTGTAATCGGGCGGCTAGCTCCGATAGCGGGTGGCGTGCGCCGATGGAGGAGTACCCGGCTGGAGCCTGTCACGGTCGTTGCAAAAGGGGGCGGAGACACTGAAAATTTAGCCTGCGGCGCTGCTCGCACTGAAGGCCGCAGGCTGTGCTTGAACAGATTGGCGGATCGCACGCTTACAGCCTAGTGCGGTGAGACCACGAACAAAGGTGAGAGACTGGCCTGCGGGACAGCGCAGATTTAAACCGCGATACACAACGTTGGGCTTGGTGTGATCTGATGTAGGTGAGCTCCCAAAAGTAGAGACCCACGCGAGCCCAGAGTGGGGACGGGATCCTGCCTTGCCCCTGTGGCGCAATCGTCATTTGCTGCGGTCCCGGCTGATAACGCCAGCCTTTTGGCAGACAACCAGCAGGAGAGTCAACACATGACTGAAGGCGGGTGGCCCCACGGTGGAAGAAAAAGTTGAACGCACAATTTGGGTGCCATTTTGTGGAACAGCAAACAGTCCACGGAGCAGCGTGGTAACCGGGCATACACGAGATACGGACATTTATGCTAAGGGGTGTTTTAGCAGCTAAATGAACACCGGAACATAAGTCAGGTTGGATAATACCAAGTGTGCACGCCGGTGTTGGTGAAGTGGAAGCTTACACAGCTACATAGGCACGAGAGGAGATATACTACATTTTGCTGTGAGTGGCTAGTGAGCTCTGCTCCGTGGCGCTGTACCTTTCTGAAACTGTAGCCCATTAACCCATTCCTAAGGAGCTGTTATTGCCTGGGGCTCAAGAGGGCTGGTGAGTGTTGGAAGGGGATTGGCAGCTAGGAGGCAGCCGGTATCAGCAACAACTCTGTGGGACCACTATTGAAGTTCATCTCTCTATTCGCTGAGGTGCAAGTGAAGACGTGAAACCCGGGAAACATACCGGTGACAGGGCCTGTCAGGGCGGAGCATATACAAAGGGATAGAGCTGGTATATTTGTGCGGACAGTATACGACGTCTGGGCCAAGTCATGGGCAAACAGGACGCCAAGCAGCCAAAACTAAACTTTGACCATCGGAGAACCACGAGGCTTGCAGAGTCGGACCCGGAGACCAGCGCGGGGAGAATGCCCGAGTCGCAGATGGACGACCAAGGGGAGGATCTGCGGACCTTGATGCTGGAGATGAGATCTAGTCTTCGGAACATTGACACCAAGCTGGATACGCTCACTACCCAACGAGATGCTGTTAAACAACAGGTGGGAACACACGAAACTCGTCTGGTTGTATTAGAAAATCGTGCTTCGGATTTTCATGAGTTTCAGGTTGAAACCAAGGACCAGTTGTTACATATGGATCGGGTGTTGGGCATTATTCGTACGAAGAATGAGGACTTAGAAGCCAGGTCCCGCCGCAACAACCTACGAATTACCGGAATACCGGAAACAACGGCCATCTCCAAGATGGAGACCTACGTCACCGACTTGCTCCATGAGCTGTTTGATCCCAACTTATCTTCAGTGTTTGCAGTGGAGCGAGCTCATCGAGCCTTGGGGCCCAGACCACCTGTAGGGGCTACACCTAGACCCATACTGGCCAAGATTCTGAACTATCAGGACCGGGTTCTTATTTTGCGCCTGACCCGAGAAAAGGGGTCTATTACACACAAGGGAAATAACATTTCCTTCTATCCAGACTTTACACCAGCGGTGCAGGCGGCGAGACGCGAGTTTCTTCCTGCAAAATGGATCTTGCTCCAGGCTCAAATTCCCTACTCGCTGTTATATCCCGCCAAACTTAAGGTATCACACGATGGGACAGCACATTTCTTCACAGACGCTAAGTCTGCATTAAAGTTTGAAAAACACATTGGCGGAAAGAAGTCTAAATCTGACCCTAACTCTGCAGACTCGCCCGAGGCCCGGCTAAGTGACAATGACTGATGTGGTTCGAGATCTGATACGTAAATGGTCTGTATACTAAATGTTATGCTGGGTCGAGACTGGGAGAAATGATGTTGACTTGGGCAGTGCAGAATTTTTTAATTTTTTTTTATTGTACACGAACTGTTAGGCACGGGAAATAGGTGACACTTCCATGTCTTGTATGATTGGCACAGCTCTCCACAGTTTTTTCTTGGCCACCCTGTTCCTGCAGGGGTGAACGTCGGCGTCACTACGCCCCCCTGGGAGAGCTCCCAATAGCTGTTTTTTCTTATATTCTAGGATTTATGGGATGGGTCTTCTGCAACCTGATTGGGGGGTTGGAGTGGGAGGTGGGTTGGGGGGGGTATGTTGTTAAGTGTTTAGCCAGTATGTTGCTCTACAGCTTAGATTATCGTATATGTGAAGACATTTCCACTGATATGTGTTCAGTTCCTACTATACTCTTACACAATAATCTGTTGGTCACCACGTGACAAGCCTAAAATTGTTGACATGGAACATCCGAGGGCTGAATGATTGTAGGAAGTCAAGACTTGGCCACTCATATCTAGTACGGCATCACATAGATATATGCATGTTACAGGAGACGCACCTAAATGTCACACCATCTCCCAGACTGAAACACAGCAGATGGGGCTACATGTACTCCTCCATCTATTCAAACTACTCTAGAGGGGTGGCCATACTGGTCCGAAGGGGCATGGATTGGAAGGAAGGTGAAATACAAGTTGACTCAGAGGGAAGATACATTGTACTGGAGGGCACTCTGGGAGGGGTACAGGTGGTGTTGGTAGCAGTATATGGTCCCAATGTTGACTCACCCAATTTTTTTCAAGATATATGGGCCAAAGTGAGGGCGACAAACTGTGAAACCATCATCTGCGGGGGGTGATTTTAATGTAATACTCAACAATGAACTAGATAGGAAAGGACTCTCCAAATCGCTACACCCTTCGGCTAGCGCCGCATTGAACGCTACTATGTCAGACGGTGACCTGGTTGATGTTTGGAGACGAGGCAACCCACTGTCTAGGGAGGGAACATGCATTTCAGAGCACCATAAAGAGTGGTCCAGACTGGACTTCTGGCTGGTATCCCGAGACGTGGCTAAATTGGCACAGTGAGGTTTCCCATTTTCCCAGCTCCCTATCGGACCATGCACCATGCTTGTTGCGCCTGATGCTTCCCAATTCTGTTCCTCGCATGTTTACATGGCGATTGCCGCCTGATGCCCTCTTAGATGAGGCGTTTAAGGAAGAAATCAGAGGGGATATTAAGGATTATTTTACCCTTAATGATCGATCGGTTACCACGGAAGCCTCTTTATGGGAGGCGTTTAAAACAGTAATAAGGGGAAATTGCATCGCCCGACAAGCTGGGGTATTGAAGGCCATACGGGGCACGCTTGCATCCCTAGAAAAACAAATCAAAGAGCTGGAGACTCAGTTCTATTCCACTGGTGATCATACGACCATGGCACTAGTGAGGGAGAAAATGTTGGAGTTTGAGGAGAAGGCGCAGCGCGAAGTAACATTTTTAGGGAAACACGCTCAGGCTAGAAGGTATGGGGAGGGTGACAGGCCGGGGAAGACTCTAGCGGCAATGCTTCGTCCCCCGAGATCGGCGGCCTACATCACTGAACTGAAGGGCGCGCTGCAAGCCGTAATTAGAGCCCCGAGCGAAATTTTAGATACATTTTCCCAGTTCTACTCTAAACTCTATACTACTACTCAGGACTCTACTCCGGAAGGCCTTCAGCCTTTCCTGGACTCCTTAGAGTTGATTTGGTTGAGCCGGGGACATAGGGAGTATCTAGACGTTCCCTTCACAGTTGAAGATGTGACCCAGGTCATCAAGAGCCTCCCGCTAGATAAGGCCCCCAGGTCGGATGGTTTAACTACTGCATTTTACAAAACGTATGTAGAGGAACTGGCGCCACACCTAGTGGCGGTTTATGAAGAAGCACAGGTCTCGGGTACTCTGCCACCAACGATGAGAGAGGCAATTATAATAACGCTTTTGAAACCCGGGAAGCCTGAGGACGAGGTGGACTCCTATAGACCGCTGCCACTAATAAATGTGGATGTGAAGATCTTGGCGAAACTTATCGCCAACCGGCTGCAGCCCCTCCTTCCGTTAATTGCTCGCCCAGACCAATCGGGATTTATTCCTGGGAGGTCTACGTCTCACAACCTTAGGACCTTTTTTACAGTATTGCATTATTTACACCCCGACTTGCAGGCCGACACGCTCGAATGGCCGTATCTTTTTGCTATTTTGACCCAAATGGGATTTAGTCCCTTGTTTATTAGCCTCATCCGTCTGTTGTATACAAAACCGTGTGCCCGGATTAGGGTGAACGGTCTACTGTCAAACCCATTTGGCATCTCACGTGGCACAAGGCAGGGGTGCCCGCTATCCCCTCTTCTCTTCGCAATTGCGATGGAGCCGCTAGCAGCACGCATTAGCCAACACCACACAGCCAGGGGAATTGGGTTTAGCACTAGGAGCCTTCTCATCTCGCTGTATGCCGACGATGTGACGTGTATGTAATCGACCCGGCATCGAACCTTGCCCCGCTTCTTCGAGAATTCATTAAATTTGGAGGATTATCCGGCATCTCCATCAATTGGACCAAGTCGGTTATCTTCCCTCTAACAGACGCGACGCTCCCAGTCCCCACTGAATTTCCGCTCAAATGGGCAGATGAACCTGTGAAATACCTGGGCATCTGGCTTAGTAGAAATATGGGACATGAATTATGGCCGTGCGGTGACATGGCTGGAGGGAAAGGTCACTGCGTGGGCTAGTCTCCCGCTGTCCTTGGCTGGTAGAATTGCGTTAGCTAAGATGGTGGTGTTGCCGAAACTACTCTTCTTATTCGTAAATATTCCAATCCCCCTCATGAAAGTCTTTTTTAAATCCCTCTGATCCCTACTTATTTCTCTGGTTTGGGCGGGTGGGCAGGCGAGAATTTCTTGGGAACTCTTGACCCTTCCCCTATGCCAGGGTGGTCTGGGAGCCCTGGACATGTCACTGTACGCATGAAGTGCCCAAGCTTAGTTCCTTCACCATTGGGTACACCCAACTCCTTTTCAACCTCACATATCTGTGGAGACGGACGTTGCGGCGCCTGTCCCCTTGCCAGTAGCACTATATAACACCTACAAACGACCCCGGGATGACATCGACACGGTTGCCACCCTGCGGTGGGCGTGGGATGAGTTAAGGAAAAGAGCTGCCATTCCCATCCTTTATGCCCCATCAATTTCCTTGGCACACAACCCAATGCTACCCACCATGGGGGCGGGTACTAGTAGAACATTAGCACAGAAAATGGGCCTTCGTACCTTTGCAGACCTTTATACAGAAGAAACTTATAGGTCCCCACCAGCTGCACCCGAAGGACAAACTATACCCTTTGCTGAACTATTTGTATATTATAAACTCCGGGCAACCTGTAGATCCTTACATGATACATTCCCGTGCTCTCCACCAACCCTCACAGCATTAGAAAATGTGCTTAAAACAGACTCGCCGCGAAGACTCATTACACGTATTTACAATCACATGCAAGATTCTTTTCCCGTGACACGGCCACGGGCATTCCAGGCTTGGATCAAGGAATTGCAGACTCCCCTCACGGAGGTACAGTGGGCTTATTGTTGTAGCCAGCTTACGGCCCTGTCTCCCAACTACAAACTCCGCTTGATACACTTTAAGTACCTTCATCGGTTCTATAGGACACCCTCTAGTCTGCATCGCATGGGACTGAGGGATGATGACAGCTGTTGGAGATGCGGGTTTACTCCAGCTACATTCTTACATATGGCCTGGAGCTGCCCACGGCTGTCGTCGTATTGGTCCAACATATTCACTACGATTCACCAGATAACAGGTGCAATAGACAACCCTGACCCCCTACAGGGCCTGTTGGGATACGTGAAGGAGACCCCGATAGGAGTTTGCAAACTCCATGCCCTGTTACTCCTGTTTGCTAAACGCCAAGTGGCCATACATTGGGGGAGGAAGAGGGCACCATCTGTAAGGGACTGGATCAGGGATGTAACATTTGGTCATGCGCAATTGACTACCTTTTGGGAATTGATGGCATCAGCATCCAGGCCTAGCGATATATGGGAACCATTTGTAACGTGGGCCCGAGCACGGCAGGAGGCGGAGGGACATGTATCCCAGGCCTAAGTGGATTTCTAGACAGGTACAGGTGGGCCTGGGAGTGGTTGATGCACTGCGGTGATAACATGATATACAATAGACATAGACTATACACTGACGGGATTTATTGTTTGCGTGTGACTTAATGATATGCGGTAATGAAACCTAAACTGCAGTCCAGTTGGTGCCGATATTTCTGTTGTACTATGTAGGCTCTCAAGATTTTATGTATTATGCATAGGAACGTACACGCTTATCAATAAGATTGTAAGTATAGCAATATGTGGACACATGACCAACTTATGTACTGTATTGCAACTGGCTTGTTGTTTGCAATGTTTGTAGCAATGTTTTTAAAATGCTAATAAAAAAATTAAAAAAATAAAAAGTTTACTATTCCCATCCCTCCTACTAAATGGAATGGATCAAGCAGGGGTGCAGCAAAAACAGTACGAGCCTGGAACAAAGTGGATAGAAAAAAACTATCTGAAATATTAGAACTGTCCCATCCAACAGTAAATGGCGATGTAAGTGTAGCTGCAGCTAACTTATTGACTTGGATAGAGGAGGCAGCTAAAAGCTAGCCCCACCTAAACTTGCTAAAAGTCATAGAATGCGGCCCACAGCAGGTTGGTATTCATCCAAACTTAAGGAATTCAAAAGATGATGTTGGAGACAAAGACAGAAATTGGAGGAGTAACTATTCATTAGCTGAGGAGACTAAATATAATCGTCTCATCTTAGATTACAAACATGAGGAGTTATTTAGAACAGCCCAGTAGCTCTCTTGTCCTCCTAATGCTAACACCTTGGTCCTTACGCAAAAATGATGTTATAACCTTGCCAAGGGGCATATGTATTACCAAACAGATTTGTGAGTCCTTAAAAGTGATTTTTTGCGAATTGCTATTAAGGACTCGCAAACTGCTATGTATGTAGGAATCGCAATAATAATTGCGATTCCTACGCATTCCTTAATTGCGACTTGCAAATTGCGAGTCGCAATTAAGGAATCCCTTCCCATTCATTCCTATGGGCCAAGAGGCCCACAGGAATGAATGGGAATTGTGTGCGCAAATTGCGAGTACCCAATAGGTACTCGCAAATTGCGCTACGCACTTCAAGGTGCAAGGGTTCCAAAAGGACACCCTGTTGCACCCTGAAATGTGCATGTGTGCACATGTGGCACACATACATGCCCTAAGGGCATGTATGTGTGCCACATGGCACTTTGAAAAAAGCAAAGAAGTGCTTTTTTCCAGGAAATCGCAAATTACCACCAACTTGAGGTTGGTGATAATTTGCAATTCCTTAAGGCAATATCGCAATTTGCGATGCCTACTAGCATAGCATTTAGGGAATCGCAAATTGCGATTCTCTAAATGCATGCGCAAAATAGGGAATCCCAGTTTTTGCGATTCCTTATTTTGCGAGTAGGTTTTTGCTTACCTACATAGCACACAGCTAAATTGCGATTGCAAACGCTGAAATTCTGTGAATTTCAGCGTTTGCGAACGCAATTTAGCTTGATACATCTGGCCCCAAATCTTTTAAGAACAAGGTGGAGGCTGTCTATAGGGATTTTAAGGCAGATCAAGGGGTTGATTTCTGATCCCTGAAATCATCACCCTGGACAACAATCAACCAGTTCTTTGTAACTTCCCACCTCTTTCAATAGAAAAGGTGGAGCAGTTGATTGTACTAACTAAGGGGCACATGCATCAATGTAAAATTTTGCGAATCCTTAATTGCGAATTTTAACGATTCGCAAATAACGAATCGCAAAAACAGATGCAACAAAAAATTGCGAAAAAATAAAGAATCGCTAAAATTCGCAATTTCTACTGCGAATCCGAAATTTGCGAATTCGCTAATAGCGATTTTGCAAATAGCGAATTCGCAAATAGCGAAGTCGCATTTGTGATGCATCTTGATGACATCAGAACCAGGAAGTGAGCAGCACAAGCCCCATTCCCAGTTCACAGTCAGAGGGAGAGGAGGGAGCTGGCTCTGGGAGCTAACTAGCAGTGGCATTGAGCAATTGGAAAAACCTGGTAACTGCAAGAAAATGGAAAGCACACAAACAGCAGAGGACAGCCAATCAGGCAGGAAGCGGAAAATGAAATTCTCAGAAAAAGAAAGTGACACACTCATTGAGGGAGTTGTCCACAGCCATGATAAGCTGTTTGGGAAACAATCATTGAAAGTGGCAGAGCAGGAGAAAAGGAAAATATGGATCCGGATCCAGAACCGGGTGAATGCCAGTGGGGTGACACACCGCACCATCGATGACCTGAAGAAAAGATGGTACGACATGCGCAGTCGGGCCAAGGAGCGCATAGCTGCCCGTCTGAAGGAAGCAAGGAAGACAGGAGGGGGAACACCGATAGACACTGGGAACACTACCATGGAGGAAATGGTTGAATCCACTATCCAGCCTGAAGCTGTTGTCGGTGTGACACAGCTAGACACGTCAGGAGCAGCAAACACATCTGAAGGTAAGATGACTGCATGTTACCATTGACCTAAATAATAAAGGTAGTACACCACCCCAGTACAGCACAAGTGCACACTCAGAACATCCAGAACACAATGTATCCATGAAGGGAAGTGCATTATGGGAGATGTAGGCAGGTCAAGCATATACAATGTCAAACACACAAATAGGCTAAGAACAACTCAGAACAGTGAACATATTCCAAATTTAATGCCAAAGTAAAAATATGATCACTGTGACATGACATCCCATACTTAAATTAATGCTGGTTTTGCACTGTTAAATCTCACAGATGCAGAACGTGTAGAAGCTGAGGATAGTGACAACCAGGACATACAGGACATCAGCGCAGTTGAGGATATGGACACACCGGTGTTGCCAACAAATCCATCCAGTGCCCCAAACACACACAGGGCAACTGTCCCACCACTGGTCACCATGGAGTCTGACGATGAGACAAATGCACCACATGAGTCCAGGCATGGCCCAGCCACATCCATCCCAAATCCACAAACACAGGTCCGCAGAAGTAATGTCAGTGTCCGGCGTAGAAGAGCCAGATCACGCAGAACACAGCAGGAGGAGCAACCAAATGATGTCTGGGGTGGTCTTGAGGGACAGATGCTCCGCATGCAGCGCCTGCAGACCAAGAACACACGTTTAGTGCAGTTACAAATTGGGAAGATGGCAGACAACATTGCAGTACTGTGCGATAGTGTGCAGCAAATGACCAAGGTTATGCAGGAGGGACATGCATCACAGAGAAGAAACCATCGGCAACTAATGCAGCACCTCAAAAGCTATGCCAAATCCAACAATAGGCTGGCCACATCAACTGCACTGCTGGCACGTAGGTCTGTGACCATGCAAACAGAAATGTGCCATTGGAGCGGGGATGTGGCGAAGGCACTGGACCAGGTAACCAATGCAGTGGAACTGCTGAATGCTACCACAATTGGGGCCAACATGTCCACGCAGGAAGAGGGTAGTGAGGGGCCTCAAGCTTGAGTAGCATAGCTATGCCAGTTGCCACTGCAGGAAGACGCAACACACACAGCAGTACCCCCTCAGCTTCCAACATGAGGGATGAGGATGCTGTCTCTGACAGGCGTCTGGGTGTTCGTGGGAGAAAGCGCTAGCCTGCTATATACAATTGCATACTGATATGGGTACGTAACCATGGATGTGATCGGACCTTTTGACTGATTGACAAGTCATTATTTATTTTTAATACACTTATGTCCATTACTTAAGAATCCTGTGCCACTGGCCACATTGAAAGTGTGCTCCGACACTCATGCCATATTTCCTTTGAATAAACCGTTCTGTGATTGTAATATACACTGTTTGTGTCATCATTACTCACCTCAGAAATAGTTTTGTGTGATGTCCAATCTTCTCCTGCGCCCTTCTGCTGCGCTTGCCCCTTGTGCTGCACGGCGCTGTGGCACTTGCTGGTCCTCATCCTCGGAGTCGCTGTCAGACACCTCGATCTCCATTCCACCCCTCGTTGCTATATTGTGCAGCATGGCACATGCTGCTACTAGCTTGCAGCATTGTTCAGGGTTGTATTGGAGTGCTCCACCAGTCTTATGGAGGCATCTGAATCGGCTCTTCAGCAGCCCAAATGTGCGCTCTATGATGTTCCTTGTTGATATATGTGCAGCATTGTACCTCTGTTGGTTGGCAGTTGTGGGATTGAGGTAAGGCGTCAGAAGGTAATTACGCAAGGCGTATGCGCTGTCACCTGCATGTGGGTAAGCAAAGGGTCAGTGGCAGTTTGACATTGGCATACGTACAATGACTGTGAGTATCACCTACACATATTTACCAAGCAGATGTGCCTCTCCAAATTCTCCCCTGACCAGACGGGTGTGAATGCCACTTTGCCTGAAAATATATGAATCATGTGCACTCCCAGGAAATTGAGCCACTATATCAGTGATTATGTATTTGGCATTGCAAACAACCTGAATATTAAGGGAGTGATAGCATTTTCTATTTCTGTATATGTATTCCTGTGCTGCAGGGGGACATATTGCCACATGTGTGCAATCGATGCAACCTATAACATGTGGGAAGCGAGCTATCTGGTAAAACTCCTGTTTTGTTTTCGCAAGGTCATGCGCGGTGGTGGGGAAATTGATGTGTGAGCCGATCCTTTCCATCATGGCATCAAGGAATGCTTTGAATATTCTTGAAAGTGCGCTTTGCGACACACCTCCAGCTACTGCAATGACCCCCTGGAAGCTGCCTGACGCCAGTAGGTGTAGGCAACATAGGACCTGCACATGCGTTGGGATAGCATTGGTCCTACGTGTCTGTCGTTGCAGTATGGGATCCAATTCATTGATCAGGTCATGGATCATTGCTGCATTGAGCCTATACTTATCGTATATCTCATCCTCTTGCTGTCCTTGCAAAGTTATGCGGACTCTGAAGATGCGCTCATTAATTCGCCTCCGTCTGTGTCCAGCAGCCAGCAGCCTCATCCTCCTCGCCATCAGGTACATCCCTGCCATTGTGAGATGTGGTAGCTAATTCTGGGTGTGTTTCAATGGGTTTAAGTAGAATTTCAGCTGTATCTGATTTGCACTCATGATTACCACCTGGTTGTGATCCTTCTTATTTTGCACTCGCAAAATTGCGAATTTCAGGTAATTCGCAATTTGCGAATTTTCATGCATCTATTTTGCGATTCCTTATTTGCGAATCGCTATTTGGGGGCGCAAATAGCGATTCGCTAATACTATTCGCAGAATGTTTTGCGATTCTTTAAATTAGCGAATTGTTGAGTTTTCGCTATTTTGCAGTTGATGCATTGCGAAACGGTATTTTGCGGTCGCAAACGCCATAATTTAGCGAATCGCTAATTTTGCGATTTTTTTAGGCTTGATGCATGTGCCCCTAAGTCAGGGTCCCCTACTGATCCTTGTCCAGTGAATATCTTCCAGGTCATGGTAAGCACACTGGCCACTCCTCTAACAGCATTACTAAATAACATTGTGGATGCTGGAGCTTACCCTTAGAATGGAAAAGAGCTTCAATTCTTCCTTCACTTAAGAAGCCAACATTAGATCCAACCGAAGAAAAGAACTACTGCCCCAGCTCTATGCTTCCACTACCAGCCAAAATACTGGAGAGACACCTAAACTTGGTTCTTTCTGACTTTTTGGAGCAGAATAATTCTCTAGATAGTGCACAATATGGGTTCAAGAAAGCTAATACTGCTGAATCTGCATTGGTAGTTGCTACTGAGGAGATCAGCTCCATCATGGATAGGGGTGGAAAGGCTGTGGTGGTCCTTTTGGACCTATCTGCAGCCTTTGACACAGTGAGTCATAGGGTCCTGAAACACCGTTCAATGGAGTTTAGATTTGGAGGGGCTGCCCTCAATCTCCTAGTTTCCTTTCTTAGCAATAGAGCAGTCAGTCTCTCTCGGATATTTTTCCTCTTGCTCTTTCTCCTTGCCGTGTGGGGTCCCACAAGGGTCCTCACTGATCCCCACATTGTTCAACATTTACCTGGCTCTGCTGGCCAAATTGATTAAATCATTTGGCTTTAGTACAATGTCTTATGCGGATGACACGCAAATAGTTGTTTCCATTACCAGCAATGTTGAAGAAGTAGCCAGTAGGTTCAATAACTGTATGAAAGCAGTGGTCAACTAGATTAATAGCCAGTGCTTAAAACTGAACTCTGATAAGACGGAGGTACTTCTCTTTGGATCAGACAGACCATTTTGGAATACTTCCTGGTGGCCTTCTATGCTTGGCCCATTACCCACTCCAGTTACCAAAGTAATAAATGTAGGTGTAATTCTCGACGCCAAACTAACCTTCACAGACCAGACAAATCGGCTTATTTCTTCCTGTTTTTATCTTTTAAAGATGTTGAAAAAGGTTCTGCCTTTTATTGCAATGAATCATCAGACAACAGTGGTGGTCTCTTTAGTGCTATCATATCTTGACTACTGCAATGCTGTATATCTGGGAATGCAGCAAGGTCTGCTAAAAAAAACTCCAGAGGGCGCAGTTTGCAGCGTCCAACTTTTGAAAAATCTCAAGAAATACCAGTCAGCCTCTAAAGGGTTAATAGTCCGTATTGGCTTCCTATAAAAAACATAGTGACTTTTAAAGCACTCTGCATTACTCACAAGACTCATGGAATAGGTCCAGATTGCCTGAAGGAAAAAATGCTCTGGTATGCACATAAAAGAAGCCTGCGATCAGCTACTGCTAAGACAATGCAGGTTCCTAAGATCAGAAAAACCTCTTGGGGTGGTAGGAGCTTTGTTCATGCCACATCCTTCTTGTGGAATCAAATGCATCTGTTGTTCGGATCTCAATATAATCTGTGCTTAGTATTTCTGTAATACAGACGCCAGCGCCAAGACACCTTTGGGCATTCCTCGTGCTGTACAAATATTGATCAAACCTAATCAAATCCTTAAAATCTGGGACTTCAAAACTTTTGAACTCTAAATACCTCTGTAGGCCCGGGACAAACCTGTCAAGTCAATTCAATAGAGGTGCATTGCTGAGGGGCCAAAGAATCATGTTGCTCCACTCTGCGCTTTTCCACAGCAGTAAATCTGTTTCAGCGTGATGTCGCGATGAGGGTATCCAGCCTCGTGGAGCCCTGTTCCGCTACAACTTGCAGCCTTGCCCTGCTGGAGGAATCTGAGCTCCAAAAAAGTGACATAGTCTGAACAGGCAAAGGTTCCAAAAGTATACGGCCAACGAGGGACCTTCCTTGGGCACAAATTTGAACTTAATACAGGGCTTTCCTACTCTTTCCTGTTTTTCACCACTGCTAAAGTAAATTGTTTTTCTGTGACTGTAGCTGCTTTGGAGGCCAGTCTCTGCATTGGTTACTATGACCTGCACTACTGTTAAAGGACTAGAGGATTATAGTTATTATAGTATTAGTTCAAGCTTCATGCTACATCTGATTGTCCTCAGCCCTCCTACACCATTCCAGTCTCCTGGGAAGCAGATGTACTTTGAAAATATGCAGGGACATCTACTACCAACTTGGATTGGCAAAGTCTATCATTGTCCACTTCATGCTCAGGAGAGTAGGACTCAAAGAGGAGGTTGGTTTAGGGGAGTGTTTAACAAAGTTTAGCACCTTATCTTCTATATATGGGTAATTTCTTGGGATCTAGAGAGCAGGGAAATTGCCATCAGGATACCACAACTACTCTTGGCTGTATTATCAGGGTGTGATTTGTTAGGGCTCATGACTGAGGGGATGCGCAATGACATGGATGGGTATCCCACACCAGGCGCCCCAATAGGGAATGTTCTGGGACCCAACTAGAGTTCGTGTAGAGAGTTTAAGTGGATGAATGAACTTTTTTGTGATGGATCTCTCTTCCAAGTGGAATTTCCTGGTATACCATTGATATTTTGAGCAAATCATGATACATCATACATTGAAAAATATGGAATGTGCCGAAGTTATCCCTCTTAAAATAAATTTATTACAAAAATGTTCTCATAACAAAAGGAAATGTATATCCTTCCACAACATGCCCCACCTTTCAAGAATCCCCAACAATAAAAACAAAATATGCAAAAACAGAAATTAGATTAAACAAGGCATTGTTCTAGCTGGTCCATGTTGTCCTCCAGTCTGTCAACTTTGGCATGAAGGCCCAACAGGCTGGTCATTAGTTTCCCATGAATAAAGGTGGGTGTTCTTCCGGAACTTCGGGAGCCACCCTAGAGGGGTGTGAGAGGGTGTGACTGGAAGTCTGGCTGTGATGGCTGCAGCTGTGGTCATGTCTGGCTAGATGGTTTTGGTGGTGTCACCAGTACTGCTGGCTCCTCCTTCATCAGGGGAAGGTTGCCACAAACTCCAAGATTTCCTATTGCTGCAGCCATAACACAATATCTCTATGGTGGGCCCACCACTGTGTCGCTGCCTCGTTGTACTAATCCTCGCCTGCCATTGCAGAGATCTGTGGGATTCCTAAGATGCAGAAAACGGCCATTGATTACCAGTACCTACAACTGCAAGCACATGTTTGCAAAGCCACACAACTTAACTGGTTCAGTACCCCTAACCTCCTCATCTCACACCCATCTCCAATAAATAAATTATCCTTACAATGGTCACAAAGTATTATTCTTTGGTCAGATAGTTAGGTTGACTTATGCAGGGTTAGGTCTACAAGTTAAATTACATAACATAAGTAAAGGGTTAATAAATAATATAAGAGAGTGTTGGAGTAAGGGTTCATGGGCGTTAAGTTTATGTTAGTGAAGCTGCAGTAGAAAGGTGACAATGCAGATGGTACCTGTGGTACACCCTCCTCCCATAAAATGATAGTAACCCAACATTGTGTAAGTGAATAAAAAGCTATAGACCAGCTTTAGTGTTAAAGAGGGAAAAACTGTTTTAGACATGACATCCTTAGTGTGGTATTCTCATAAAGTTTTGCCTTCTCCCCTACTGTTTTGCTAAATTAGTTTTTGTTGGCTTTAGGACGTTAACTGTTAACCAGTGCTAAAGTGCTTGTGCTCTCCCCCTAAAACATGGTAAAATTGGCTTACACCTGATTGGCACATTTTAATTTAATTCTAAGTCCCTCGTATATAGCTGCTATTGGGCCTGCAGCACTCATTGTGCCATCCACTACAGTACCACTTTAAAATGTGTCTCAGGCCTGACTTTACAGCCTGTAGTGCAGTTTTAAACTGCTGGTATGCCCTGGAAAATAAACCTTTTTCCAGACCTAAACCTTCCTTTTTAATACTTATGTCACCCCTAAGGTATTCCCTAACAGTTCATTGGGCAGGTTGCTTGGTATTTAACATGTAGGATATGTGTATTTAAATTTGATATGTCCTGGTAGTGAAAAACTCCTAAAGTCGTTTTTCACTACTGTAAGGCCTATCTCTCCCATTCGCTAACACTGGATTGCCTTATTACACATATTAATTGCCTTTGTATTGGGAGCAGATAGGAGTACGCTGGTTAGACTAAAATGAATTGTAATTTTAAATCCTCTTTAATGATAAAGGCTGATTTTAAGTCACAATTCTGAAAATGCCACTGCTAGAAAGTTGACATTTTCGTGTCCAAACCATTTATGCCTTCTGCTAGTGTCCTGGGCTACCTGAGTGTGAATGGCTCTTCTGTTGGGGTTTTGTGTATTCCTCCTAGATACTGACACAAACCAGATTAAACAATAATTTACAGATGGTAGTGGTGGTTTTAATGGTAGCACATCACTCTTTGTATGCATTCAAAATTGAAAATATAGTATTGGTGCCCCTCAAGGTAAAAGACATACACCCCACTACCTCAGGTGTCAGACCACTGTGGTTCAAAAGAACCCAGTGTAAGGTTCAAACATGAGTGTAAACCTCGGCACTCTAATCAATTCAATGTTAATTCATCAATAGTTTTCTTGTTTCTACGCGAATCAATTTAGACAGAAAACAGTGTTTAGCTTGCTAGTACAATTTAATACATATATGGAACACACAAATTTGGCAATAGGTTTGGAAGCAGAGAATTACAATAACATCATTTTTCAAAGATGGAAAACATAATGCAGTGATCCTCCTGTAGGGCGTTGGACCGGCAGCCGACACGTGTTTCGTTACAAAGTAACTTTTTCAAGGCTTTAATAAGTAATGAATAGGGCTCATGCGTATTCTGTAGAAGTTCACGATCTTCCAGTAAAGATGATCAATTTCTATTCAGTTACTACGTGTATTTAGCCCGGAACGATAATAGCACCATACAATTTCAGCGAACTACTCGGGACGGACTCTATACACGGCGGAACTCTCATTGACAGGGGCATATCATAGCCCTATGCCTACGTTTATCAATATGGACTTATGTTGAACCATGATGTAATAAGATATGCTCAGAAGACAAGTATTGGATTTACTGAAATTGTATGGTGCTATTATCATTCCGGGCTAAATACACGTAGTAACTGAATAGAAATTGATCATCTTTACTGGAAGATCGTGAACGTCTACAGAATACGCATGAGCCCTATTCATTATTTATTTAAGCCTTGAAAAAGTTACTTTGTAACGAAACACGTGTCGGCTGCCGGTCCAACGCCCTACAGGAGGATCACTGCATTATGCTTTCCATCTTCGAAAAATGATGTTATTGTAATTCTCTGCTTCCAAACCTATTGCCAAATTTGTGTGTTCCATATATGTATTAAATTGTACAAGCAAGCTAAACACTGTTTTCTGTCTAAATTGATTCGCGTAGAAACAAGAAAACTATTGATGAATTAACATTGAATTGATTAGAGTGCCGAGGTTTACTCTCATGTTTGACACAAACCAGATTAAGTGAGGGCAGACTGGGCCATCCTGCTATAATGGCGAGGGGCGGAGCTGTGCCCTGTCCCCCTTACACTTGCTGCTGGCCTCTGCTGGAGTGAATCCTGATCCCTAGGAGCTGTTGCCCAGGTCCTGGACCTTTTGCTTGCATCAGTGAGATCTCCTCCACAAGACAAAAGTGAAAAATCCTGAAGTTTGGGCCCTTAATAATGTCCAACCTGTTCTTCACGCCAAATGTTTCCTCCGTGCGGCCTCCTGCAATGTGACTGGAACTCTTTGTGCTGGACTTAAGAAGTTAACTCTTTAGTGGGACTAACTTGGTCCCTGTACCCAGCCCATGCTCCTTCGCAGTCAGCCTGAACTTGTGACTTTCCTTGGTTTGGTGTGATTAGATAACTGTGAGTTGTGCTTTCTGCTTCTTGGTGCCATTTTCACTTAAAAGGTTAACATTCTATAACTCCATCTCTACTGATTCGATTTTTGTAATTATGGTATCTTTTTGGTTAGTGTAATTTACTCAATTTGTATACATTGGTTCTGGATTTTTCTTGTATTGTGTTTTTACTTTATTACTGTTTGTGTGCTGCATAAATACTTTACACATTACCTCTGAGTTAAGCCTGACTGCTTTTGTGCCAAGCTACTAGAGGGTTCAGCACAGGTTAATTTAGTGACTTTTGTGGTTCACCCTGACAAGGATTGTGCTTGCTGCCTGAGTGGGGTTCTCATCCCACTAGACCAACAACCCAATTTCTTACAAACTGGACTTAGGTTTAAAGAATAACAATAGCTGTCAGTGTATAAGGCCAAGAGTATGAATCATTTGTAGACTCTTTTCGATAAGTCTGCACACGTTTATTCAATTTAAATAGCAAAGTGCAACTCGTTAAGCAAAGTAGAAGCATGCCACCTAGCAATGAGCATCTAATGCTAGCCCCACTTAATTTGCATGACTTTTTATAGGTTTTTTTCATAAATTGGTTCGAACAAGGAACGCGCAACGGAAACTTAGATTAGCAGATGAACAGCTTTCTCGTGAGAATAATGGAAAAATACATTTAAAAAGATGCAAAGAATGTAAAAACTCCCAGGCACTTAGCTGGGCATTTAGATTCCTTGCATAGAGAAGCTAAACATGAGCATGAGGCTGTATATGTAAGAAGTGAGAAAGCTGAGCAGGCCTGTGTGCTACGTGTTAGCTAAACAAAAACAAGATGGCAGCTAAGGATTTATCATGGCATTGGTTATTACTGGGGCTTTAAAGCAAAACTAGATACCTTTATGCAGTTTCACTTACGTTACTATAGTACCAGCATTGGCAACCTACCCCACCCCTCCAACATAACATGCATGCTCATAAATAATCACACAACACATTTCTTGTTTGGGTAAAAATTGCTGCAGGTTTATTACATACACCGTTATGTAATATGGTGGGTTATCTTACGGGCGATCCAAGGGCAGGCAACTGTCTGGGCCGCCTGCCCGCCTGATGAGCCAAGCAGCACTGGGGCGAACCCCATCTGTGCTGCCACTTCTGGTGATCCTCTTCCCGGATCACGTGACACATGGTTCCTTATTACTCACGCCCCTTTCAGGGCGGAGCGTAGCATAGCAAACCCCCCGGTTGTTCAGGCCCACAACCGCCCGAAGGACTAACGGGGCGCCGACACGGTTTTCTAGGAACCTCCCATGAGGCTCCTAGGATTTGGCTCTGGCACCCACCATGGTGCCGCGCAGAGGTACCCTTCTGTACCCCTCTGCTTCCAGATCGCCCTGTAACTCCGCCTGCAACGAAAAAGACAACATTACAACATTCTCTGCCTCCTGCCTGCCACGAACCACGCCGGGTAAGCGGTAGGGTGGGAGACGGCGTGTCCGGGCGCGCGAAAGAGGACGACAAGATGGTGGGGGGAGGCCTATATACCCCTCCCCCTGTCCTCGCGCCCCGGACGTGATTCTCGCCTGTCGCGCTGCGACCAGGCTTGGGGACTCCTCCCTGAGTCCCTGCCCCTAAGGGGTGTGGGGTGCCCAGCTGGCACTAGAGGGCTGCCCTCTTTAGTGGCCCCCTGCGGGGGCCTCGGACAGCCGCATAGTACCAGCATTGGCAACCTACCCCACCCCTCCAACATAACATGCATGCTCATAAATAATCACACAACACATTTCTTGTTTGGGTAAAAATTGCTGCAGGTTTATTACATACACCGTTATGTAATATGGTGGGTTATCTTACGGGCGATCCAAGGGCAGGCAACCGTCTGGGCCGCCTGCCCGCCTGATGAGCCAAGCAGCACTGGGGCGAACCCCATCTGTGCTGCCACTTCTGGTGATCCTCTTCCCGGATCACGTGACACATGGTTCCTTATTACTCACGCCTCTTTCAGGGCGGAGCGTAGCATAGCAAACCCCCGGTTGTTCAGGCCCACAACCGCCCGAAGGACTAACGGGGCGCCGACACGGTTTTCTAGGAACCTCCCATGAGGCTCCTAGGATTTGGCTCTGGCACCCACCATGGTGCCGCGCAGAGGTACCCTTCTGTACCCCTCTGCTTCCAGATCGCCCTGTAACTCCGCCACAGCTCTGGAGGTGGCCACCGTCGCCGCCAGAGCCCCCCACCAAAAGCTCCTTTCTTACCTGCAACCTCTCATTTCCAGGCCTCCTGCAAAGCTAGGGAAGAGATCCCTCCCCCTGGTGATAGATGAACCCCATCTGTATCACCCTAGACCTTGCCGATAGCCTGGATCAGCTAGTGTCTAATGCAACACAAAGGCCCTTCTGCCCTGTGAATTTGTACCAACTATCCACCCTCCTGTGGGAAAATTCCACTACTTCACATACATAACTCAGCCCCATGCCAACTCTGGGCGGGGCAGATCAGATTCCCTGGCTCACATTGCCCCATGGATTTGCTGAGCTCACCTAGCTGCCGTCCTACTAGGACGGTGTGTCTAGCGCACCTGTGTCCCCACTTAAGGGACAGCTGCCCGCTTGTTGGGAGACCGCTCCCACACCCACCTGCCTACTTCTGGCTATTCGGGCGAGAAGGATTATACTTTAACCTTTGCACCGTCCATTTGCTTTCTAACTCATGATGCACAGGAATGTCCATAACTAGACGTGTGTGACGATGAGCCAGGGTGCCCTCCTGCCCTTGCCGTGCATCCCTTATTTCTTATGGGAATTTCGCCAGCTCAGCTCCCTTCGTGGTGGACCCCCTAGGGATACCAGCTAGAGAATCCGTGTGATTGATGCAGTGCGCACTGGCTGCCATATGGTGCCTAACTTTAAGGATTGGCTAAGTCCTACTTTGCCCTTCCTCCCAGAATATTCCCGAATAGGAGGGGGGGTTCACACTGCTCTCCTTGCCTTTTGTGCTTGGCACCTTGTTCCCCCTTTCTTGGGGACGCAGCACAATGTGTTAGCTGACAGCACCCCTGCCCAGTTAGGCTAATATAGCTACCCGGGCAGGGCATTTGACCTTAACTGCAGGAAAAGTCGACAGGCTAGAACCCTCCCTGCGAGAGCCCCCGGATAGGGGGCAGGGGTGTTCACACTGCCCACCCCAGGGCAACCCCAGCGGTGGAAAATTACCTGTTCAGTTAACCCGCTCACACACTAGACCCGCTGGTAGCAAGTTCAGCCAAACCTGTGCCCTGCATCCCTTATTCCTTATGGGAATTTCGCCTGCTCAGCTCCCTCTGAGGTGAAAACCCCTAGGCATACCGGCTAGTTAACCTGTCGGCTTCAATACAGTTGTGCCCTGTCTGCAATCTGGTGCCTAACTTTCCGTATTGACTAAGTCCTACCTTCGCCCCATTGTTCCCCGGTAGGAGGGGGGTCACGCTGCCCACCCTGTGCAGCGGAAAAATGTCCTGCCCCATTAAATGTAATTTTTTGAATCCTGGACATGCCAAAAGTTCTTTGACCTAGTCGCCTTTTGTGCTTGACACCCTGTTATCGGGACAGGAGCACCTATGTTGGCTGACAGCGTCCCCACCCAGCGTTGCTAGTATAGCTAACCGGGCGCAGCATTCGAGCTTAACTGCAGCAACATGTCACCTTCCTAGGTACGGGGGTTCACTTACTTCGCCCCGTTGACAAGACAATTTGCACAAGCCCCTTTGATTGCTAAACCCTGGTGAACACTTATTGGCGTCAGATCTGGTTTGAAACAATATATGTATTGTGCCCACTATTGGCGACGCCTCACCCTTTCGTGTACTGACGCCTACGCAGCGCACCCCGCCTGCTTAACTGCCGTCGGATCCCAGATGCCAGTACCTGCTAACCATCTCCGACCCTGGATGCTTAAACCCGCAAGTGTCGGAATCCCAGATTCCCAGTTTCATTTTGGCTGCAGTACACCTTCAGTGGTCGGGCACCATGCCCCCCAGGTTTTATGGGGACATACCTACAGAGCTGAGACTAACATGGCATTAAGTCCACGCTCAATCGTGCGGAATAATAATTCTCTGCCCTGGCAAGTTAGCATAGTTAACTTGTTCCTTCCTGTGTGGTGTGGCCTTTCTTAACCTTAAAGACCTGTCTGCGTATTTGCCATGGTACAGCACGTGTCCGCTACTTAGCCTGCATGTCCCATGCTCAGGATTGAGTGATCCGGTAATCCACCCGACGCAGCCCAAGCCCCCCGGGCAAAACCCATCACTGTCACTCACAACTTCAGCGAGACGGCAGGCGTCGAGAAACGCGATCATGGGCACCAACAATGGCTATTCTCGCCTCAATGCCGAGAGTAGGGCATGCCGCATGGGACCTCGCAGGTCAGGGGACAGGTCCAACAGGGGACCGGCGCAGCGCTTGGGACCTCGCCAATCTAGTGCGAGTCACCATGGCGATCGTCGCGCAACTGTGTTAATTTTAAAATCAAATTATTCAATTACGGGGGCCTGCCTAAAAGCCCAGATAAGTTAACATTGGCCCATACGGGGATCGCACCCGAGACCTGGGTGTAACCAGCACCACGCTCCCGCCAACAGAGCTAATCAGCCTCGAATGCGAACCCTCCCCCGCATCTCCTGCCCTGGGCCGCAAGGCCACTTTCTCGCGGCCCCTCCGCACGCGACAGCTGCAGAGCTGTAGCGGGGACACATACTGCGTACCCCAGACATGGGACCAAGCGGGTATGCGGAGGGTAGGGTTTGGGATTATACCGGCTGACATACTTAGGCTGGCGATGCCACTTCTACGCAGCCCCAGCGCCCACAACTGCTGCAAAGTTGTTGCAGAGGATCCGTCTAATGCCCCAGGCAGGGGACGTGAAGCGGTTCAGGGGGTGGACGCTGCACAGGCAGGCTCACCTCCCCAAATGTTACATATGCCCGGCGCAGCTCCAGATGCGACTCCCGACGGCGGTACATACCAGTTCAATACTCACAAATGCTGGTACTTTCCCAGTCCAAGAATCGCACCCTTGCTCCACGCACTCAGGTCTCCCCCACCGCGCCCGAGCTCATCTTGCACATTTCCCAGATACAATAATAATGGCCCACAGTGCCCCGTCGTGCCTACATGCAAGCGGGCCCTGACCTGACCAACCGCCCGGTCATGCAGGATGCGCAAATTCACCCGCTTCTACAGCGCTGCCCCAGCGTAGCCACCCGTCTATGAGGCGAGCACACACCTGACCAGGGCCCGGAGGAGGCTCAGTCTGGACCTGCAGCCCTCGGAGTGACGACGCCTCAGTTAGTGTCGGTACCGCGCGCTAGTGTGCCGCAATTAATTAACTGACTAGCCCCTCCCAGCCCGGCCGGCGAAGGACGCGCAAGCCGCTACCTCCCACCCGAACAGGGCCATCTGCGATCCAGCACCTTCCGCGGTGCTTTAGGCTGATCGCGCTGCCACCCTGGAGGGTGAGACATTTGCAGTTACACAAACTACTCCAATCATGACTGCCGTCACCAAATCAACCACAGGCATATGATTCGCTAGGTAACATGGCACAACTTATGTAGATGCTGGGAATTGAACCCGGGCCCCTGATACCGCAGCCGCCGACCCGGCCCAACACTACACAAACGAGTCAAAAAACCCAGGCAGCCTCAACACCCGACCCACTCTCCAGGCGGCTAGTCGGCCCAAGCAAAGGCCCCTCCTGGCCCGCATTCACTATGCTTAAAATTACTGCGGCTGAGGTGCGCCTCATCTTCCATCCCCTTAGCGCATGGTGAGGCACACCCCCACGGTACCTGGAGGCAGGAGCCACGCGGGCTACTAGGTCTCACACACAGACCGCTAAAGTTTTCACCCAGCAATAATCACGCACTCTCGGCTAGGAAACTCGATTTCAAAACATCCCCGCATCGACAAAAGATCTCACCCTCAGCAGCGCCTGAATTTTTGGGCATGAATGAATATAGCACTTCCGCCGTGCCCGTTCAATCCTGAACTAGGCGCTCGCTCGAAATCATGCCGTTATACTGCCGTTCTATCTTGCGCAGCCTCCACCAGCAGGTATTGGAGCGCTCTACATGGGCAACTGTTACAACACACCACGGCATTGGTCACATCAGTTTAGATAGACCCAGGCTTTTGTGACTCGCCCCGCATCACGGAATGGTGAGCCAAATGCCGAGACTCCTAACTTGCTTTTCCCCCGCTCCAAAATGGGTACTACGTTTCTGAGCGGTATTCGCTGTTTGTTCAAACATGAACGCGACACCACCAGACCACTGCCCCACAACACCGCCTCGGAGTTGCAACTCCCACGCAGAAAGGGGCGCTGCTATACACACAGCGTCAAGCACCAGCTTCCCCAAACAGCCACCCAACAACCTGCCTGCCCCATCCTAGGCGCGTAGCAAACAGGCCTCCAGATCTACCCCTGGCTGAAGGCCCCTCACTAATGCACAGCAACGTGACCGCAGGCAGTGGGCTGGAATTCTCGCGGTGGTTGGCGCAGACATGGATACCGGAGAGAGGTTGTGCTAGGTGTGTAGCGCCTCCCGAGACGGTGTACCGTGCATCCATCCCCACCCTAAAGCTCTCTCGTGCAGGCGGCACTAGGCTCTGCTTGAAAAGTCTGGCATAAAAGGGGGAGGTGGGGGCTACACGTTCTACCTAAGCTAATACAGCGCCCGTGCTAATTGGGGCGGCTGACTTTCAAGGACGCGCCAATAGTCCAGCCCGCGGTGCTCCATCACCACCAATGAGCCCCATTTTGGAGACGATGCTCCCACAACGACGTTGGCCCACGGGACATAGCGTTCCCAGCGAGGTAGGCCGCGGGCTTAGCCACAAGCCAAGACCCAACCCTCCCACGCATGGCGCTGCTCGTACCGTTACCGCTAGGCCACCGTCACGCTCAGTGGGGAGGCACCAGGGCGGCCACCGGGACCCGTCCCGCGGAATGTCCGGCAATTCGGCTGCGCATCAGCCGCCTCCCCCGCCCACATCGCTGCATCCTCCCGCAACGCGTATTGGCCGAGCCTAATCCTGGAAGACATGCGGGCCGGTGAGCAGATACCCGCAGCTCACGCAACCCCCGTACCGGCGCTGAGGACCGCTTGTTGAAATCACCAGTCCTGCCCCCAGAACCCACAACCATCCCCGCATGCCCAGGCCAGGGCGCGACTCTCCCCAAGCCCTACCGGGCCGGGACTCTTAGGCCCACCCCAAACACAACCTTCAAAGCACAAACCCACATTGCGGCCAGGTATAGCGGGGTGGCCGAGGGAGCATTATAGTCCAATTTAGTCGACTTAAGTTGCGCAAAAAACCAAGGTTATCGGAGCGCTTCCCGAGCACATATGCGTTACACGAGGCAGAAACCTCGTTCCCCAGAGTCAGCAGCTCTCACCGTGGGGCTACGTTCTCACCCGCAACCACGAGCAACGAAACAAAACGCCCCCACCAACCCCGCAAAAAGTATCGGGCATCGGGAACAAGTAGGCAGCGAAACAAGAAAACATGCTAAACTGCTCAAGTCCCCCGCTGAGAGGAATGGGAGATACCCGTCCGAACGAACCATGACGCGATGGGATCAACCTGGTTGCATGCGCGCCTCTGCTCCCATGCACCCTACTCAAGGCGTGGAAGGGTTCAGATGTATGTTGGGTACATCAGCAGGTAGGCGGGTCGGCGGCACTCCGGAGGCCGCAGCCACCGCACCCTAATCGACGAAGGAAACACAAATAGCCCTCACAAATCCCTTCATAAACAATTCCTAGGAAGGGAGCTGCACAAGGAAAACTTTGCATGCAGCTGGGGGAGCCGCACCAGTACCGGACGCAGAGGACACACTGGAGCGTGGGCAAAGAGCTCCACGCAGGGGATCGAGCAGCGCTACCTGCTGTGACAATGAATCATCACCGCGCCCTGCAGAAACACTGCATCCTATAATGGAAAGTGCAGCAGGGATGCACTATTCACTTGCCGGACACCCAGGCCTCGGGCCCTTGTTAACGCGGGCGCCCAGTGCACCCCTGATTTGCATGGTAAGCACGCACCGCCCCCTAAGACCATGAGGGCACTGCCATTTAAACCGCTTGCCCACTACGCGTCCCATGGACCGTGGGTACCGCCCTGGGAGGACAGCCATAGTGAAACACATCGGACTGCCCCGATCTCAGGGTGGACTGCCCACGTGTGACACCTCCATAACTTCAGTGCAACCATGAGTGGCATTTAACGGCCATGAGCAACCGTCCCTCGCAAAGAAAATCAAGCAATAAAGACGAGGGAATCGCAACATCAGAAATTACACCCACTAGAACAACAAGAAGCTCCCAAAAAATTGGAGCCGCTACAATAAAGAGGTCTGCAAAGTTGAATCATGTGCCAAAGAGCAGCGCTGTGCATTTGCTCCGAGGCACACTCTTCGCCCCCTTGCAAAACAATTATTGAAAGAAGCAGTCATGGAAAAGAAACTTGCCTGAAAAAAGATTTCCCATGATTTTCTATCAGCGCCCAACCTGAAATGAAGCCCTAGGCCTGTCACAGCCACAACAAAAAGGCCCCACACCTACTTGGCTCACATCTGCAAGGATGAAACACCCAAGGCGCCTGAGATGCCAAAACAAGGAGGCATCCAAAGTACACGCAAAACTATTCACATCTCCAAATGTTGAGGCCTGTCTCTGCAGGCCGCCATCAACGGCTGCTGTGTGTATCCACCGCCGACATAGCATTGCTAATCATCAGTTACGGTCCAATAAATCTTTCAACGGCACCGGGCACGAATCCACACCGTGAAAAGAACATCCGTACAGCACAGGCACCAAGCGCCCCACGCCCAGCAAGGACAGGCATAGTCAATGATCACAAAGCTCATGGGCATGGCATCTGCCTTTAATGCGAGTGAAGTTCGTCACACCTCACAAAATTGCATACAAACATCACCCTATCCAATGCAACAACTGCTCTCCCGACCTCGCCCAAAGTTTCCACACAAGGCAGTGAAATGCCACTCATAACACCGAAAACCTGCAAATCCATGCCGGCTGGACTGGCCCACAGGGCACTCCGAGGCTGCCCGCGGCCTCCTGCAACACACCGCTCTCCTGCCCCTGGCAAGCAGGGAAAGACAGGCGGCACTCCAGTGGCCGCCGGCTCCCCCCTCCGTGCACACGAACACGGGAACCCAGGCCGCCTCAACGTCGACAAAGCGGGTGGAGAAGCCCTCCACCCCGCAACAGCGGCTGCAATCCGTAACTCAGGGACCACGACCAGCGAAACCCAGACTTGACCCCCCACAACACTTATGCGTGCCAACCACGCACCCGCTCACCACAGGAACCCCAACGCTGCCTCCGCACCACCCCCGCGGAAGTCCACCTGTCCCCCGCGGGGAAAAGACGCAGCCTCTGAACCCCTGCCACTCAAATCGGGGCCGGAAAGTCACAACCTCCAGCCCGGGGAAAAGACCACTGAATGAGCCCCTTCCAACGGGGCAGTCAAGGCAAATTACCTGCGTCCCATGTAACGGAGGAGAATCCCCAGGCGCAAGCACCCACTCCGCACCACAGCGGCTTGGGCGCTCCCAATTGCGGGCACCACCTCTCCATAACCACTCCAAATTGGCAAGAAAGGCCCCAACGGTCCTCCCTGCCCCCAAACTCACCGCGCATGACGACCACCACCTGGTCCCGGGGACACGACACCCGAGGCGCGCCGCAGACCCAGCGTGTCCAGCGGGGGCAAAGGAGACCGCAACAACGCCGACCGACGCAAGACCAGACGGCGTGGCTGGCAGACGGCGTGTCCGGGCGCGCGAAAGAGGACGACAAGATGGTGGGGGGAGGCCTATATACCCCTCCCCCTGTCCTCGCGCCCCGGACGTGATTCTCGCCTGTCGCGCTGCGACCAGGCTTGGGGGACTCCTCCCTGAGTCCCTGCCCCTAAGGGGGGTGTGGGGTGCCCAGCTGGCACTAGAGGGCTGCCCTCTTTAGTGGCCCCCTGCGGGGGCCTCGGACAGCCGCAATTACACAGTGATAAAAAAAAGTACTGCTGTGTTATTCGCAACTTTAATGTATACCGCTTCAATTTTTAAAATCATTTCAGTTTCATCATGTGTATATAATCAACCTATCATTACTGTCACTGTCAGTAGATGATTCATGTCATGGAAGGTAAACAAGCAGCATGGCTGCTCTTTTCTCTGCTTGCTCCCCAAGCCATAAATTACGCTAACTCACGATACTATTCTTCTCTTGCTGTGTTTTTCCTAGAAAGAAACCTCAGACTAGTAGTACTTATAGCAGTAAGCACAAGCATATGTAAAAAAATTGCTAGAAATTAAACAAATTTGCTAAATCAGTAACTCATACCTGGCCATCCCCGTCCTGAGTGACTTTTTGACCTACGAATAGTTTTCTATTTATCCAACAATTGTTTATTCGCCCTACGACCCCTCAGATGTCTCTCATCACTATTACACTTAGGGCCAGATGTACGACCACCCAATTTGCAAGTCGCAAATTGCGCTCAATTGCGAGTCGAAATTTGCGAGTCACAAATTGGGAGGTACAACAGTGTCAGAGACACTGTTAGCGATTCCCAATGGGGTCGCAAAATGCGAGGCTCATGAATATTAATGAGCCACTCGCAATTTGCGACCCCATTGGGAATGGCAGGCCCTCCCAGGTATGGTGGCCTGCTGGGCTCAGCAGACCACCATGTCTGGGACTGCTTTTAAAAAAAGCATTTTTTTTTTTTAATGCAGCCAGTTTTCCTTAAAGGAAAACGGGATGCATTTAAAAGAAAATAATGAAACGTTTTTGGTTAATTTTTAAGGGCAGGTAGTGGTCCCTGGGACCACTGCCTGCCCTTGAAAAATATTTTCTGAGCCAGTCACAAAGGGGAAGGGGTCCCTTAGGGACCCCTTCCCATTTCCGACTCCATTACCACCCTCTTGAAGAGGGTGGTAACTTGCGAGTGTTTTGCGACCGCAAAACAAAACATTCGTACATGGCTTTGCGGTCGCTATTAGGAAGGGAATGCCCCTTCCTAATAGCGAGTCGCAAAACCTATTTAGCGAGTCGCAAATAAATTGCGACTCGCTAAATAGACTTTGTACATGGCCCATGAGGTTTTTGCATGCGCAAACGGGTCGCATACCCCTTTGCGCATGCAAAAATGGGTCGCACATCTGGCCCTTGGTGTCTGAAAAGCTGCAAATATTTGGGGCTTCATTGAAAAGAATGTCCAATGTTTCCTTGCTACTATTCCAGAGGTTATGTTTTACAGTGCACCTATATCTTTGCAGCTGAAATCCTGCAGTGGGATATGGGACAGCAGGGTGTTGTGTTCCCATCTGCCACTCAGAGCTACCATTAGTTTAGCCTAATTCGTGCTCATTTCAGCCCTTCCAGCAAGAGAGAGATGCGGGGAAGCAATATGCTGCTCAATGGGTGGGCCTCTCCTGAGTAGGATTGTGAGCTGCAGCTGCTGAGCAGCGCTGTCATATCCTTGAGTGCCAATGGAAACTTCTTCCTTCTACCTTCGAAATTGTTTGACACTGCTCCAGATCAGTGGCGGCTGCCATAAACAAAGGGTGGTGAGGCCGGTGGAGGGAGGAATTAGAAAAACTTTATTTTAAAAAAAACTTACCTTTAGCCGCTGGCCGCCTCCACCGTCGCATCTCGTTGCGCCGCTTCTCTTCTTCCTTCTTGGTCCCATCAGCCCCTGGGACAGACTCCCATCCAATGCCCGTGCTGCAGAGCAGCGTGGGGATTGGCCTGAGCGGGCCAGAAAGATGCTCCGCTCAGGCCAGGGAGTCTGTGGAGTTTCTAAACCTAAGTGCACATGTGTCTTTTGGTCGGCCTGAGACGGCTGTCCAAACACACAAAAGCACTTAGGGACTGGAGTGCACGTAGCACTCCTCCTCCCCCCTCCCCCCTCCCATGCCTCGGCCCTCCCCTCCCTACAGTGCTGGCTCAGAGCTGGCAAAGTCAAAATAAAATGATGCAAGAACATTGTTTTATTTTTCATTCACTGGCTCTGAGCCAGGCAGTGGGGCGACGCTCCTCCACCATTGTGGAGTAGCCTCCGCTGCTCCAGATTCACAACTGTTTGTATCTGCCAATAATTTGATAAATGACGTAAAGTTTCTAAGCACATAGCCGTATGGTAGAGCCAAGCTGTAAAAGAACAGACAATTATTTAAAAATTACGAAACAACTAACACAACTTACTACTAGTGTATCCTTTAGTGTGGGATACGTTTTCCTAAATTGTAGTACTTAAAATACGAGAAATCAAGCTTTTACTAACTCAAGGCAACTTTGTTTTTTATCCATCTTGTATGTGAAATCGTAGCATATCATGAGATCATTTGTGCTTTTATTATTTTTCTGTAACAAGGGATGGTAGTCTTTGCAATGAAAAGAGTAAGAATTTCCAAGCAGATTTATCGAATGTACCTATCCAAGCATAACTTAACTGTTTCAGACCGTGTAACATAATATAGTAATAGGTAACAAGTCATGTTACACGCATAGACACTGGAACGTCTGAGTCTTACGTAGTAGAAAGGTGAGAGAATCTCCAAATGTATTCTGTAGTAACTGTTTCATTCTGCTTGTTTCCTATTGGTGAAAACCCTGTGGACCATTTATTTGTGTAGTGAATGTATAAAATCATTTGTCTAAAGTCCTATAAAAGGATGTGATTTCTCTGTGCTAGGAGAGATACCTTTTACCTTTCTTAGAGGGCAAGTCTATTTTGGATTTCCAGTGAAACTTTACTGAGTTCTTCTCTGTATTCTTAATGATTTGTACACTTGTTGTACTAATCGGTTGATTGTCCAGCTTATGCATTTCTGCATTGAAATTCTCTGCGTAAACGTTTAAATTTTATTATCTTTCTGTTGTTCTTAAAAGAAATGCTTCACACCTAATGTATGAAATCTAAAATAAAGTAGAGTCCGGTCCAACGGGGAGACCAAGTTCCGAACACTACACTGCTCCGAGTCCAAGCCTTCGGCGCAGATTGAAGGTTTACCAGCTGACAGTTCTGGTGTTATGTTTCATATAGAGGCCCTAATATAGACACGTTCATATATGCCGTATATGGACATATTCGCACATGCCCTATTATGGTCATGATCGTATATGCCCTATTTTGGTCATAATCGTCTATGCCCTATTATAGTCACGATCTCCTATGCCCTAATATAGGCATGATCCTTCACCTACATTAGTTCCCTACAGTACACAACGAGCTCTAAGGGTTGAACGTTATCTAGTCTGTGGTTAGAACACTGCAGGGTTTTTCCCGAACACAGGCCTACAATATACTCATAAATTATGCATGAGCATTCACCAGCTACATCTCCCGCATAATATGCATGTACAAAGTTCACCCCTGATGTCTTCCTCATGTCTAACAAAGACCAATACAAGCCATATTGAGGGACGAGACACTTTAGGGTATAAATACACCACATCTTGCCACGGTAAGATAGAGGGAACCGAGACTTCCATGCTGACACACTGACCAGAGACGCTGAGGCTCCTGCATGCAGTCGCTCCAGCTGACAGCGGTCTAACACAGCCCTTGCGGGGTGTCCAACTCGAGACCAGGACGGGATCCCACACTCTCTCTATTCAGGTAATGGGGTTCGACTAAATCCTAGAAGGATTCTTGGCTCTTAAGCTTTTAGACCTACACATATGCTAGGTACACTCAGGTACATCTAGTTAGGCATCGTAGGAGTACACGCACTTTTCATAATGCTTTTTATATTCATGTATGTATTCATGTTTCTTGCAATATGGTAGAACTGTACTATCCCTTCACTTTTATCGTACTGCTGATAATATATCTCTGCTATTGTCTGCTGGTTGCTGCAGCACATATATTTTACACTAGAATAACAACTGTTCAATAAATACTTATTGAAACGCCCAGACTGTTTATTCTGTGTAACTCTCTGAGACAAACCGAATAAGTAAGCACGAGTGACTGAGCGAAAAGTAGTACATTGTTTCCACGATTCTGAGGAACCAGGGTTGTCATGGTCTAAGCTTGCCAGGAAATAATCTCTCCCCGATAAGAGGAGAATCTAGTGGCACTGTGAGCTAGCTAATGCAAATCCGGCTAACATATACGGTGGGGGTGCACAGAGTCAGTCTAACACCAAGCCCACAGTTTATGCTATCCAAACGCGCAGGTCCTGCAGGGGTACTATAGGAACTACACGACATGGCGCCCAACGTTGGTTGGGTACTTATTTAACAGTAGAATCTGAGTAGTTCAGTCGTGCTATTCTCAGAGAACCTACTCACTAAACCCCATTGACGTCTGGAGTGGGTGGGCACAAACTCCGCCACAGCTGAGTAGGCGAGATATCCTATTTATCGGCTGTTGGTTATTCTAGCTTGAAGGACATTTAGTTCCTAAAATTGTGCCTAAAACCTTATCATAGTTTCTTTGAAACATTAGTCTGTGTTCTATACACAATGGATACCGCGGTCTTAGATCCACTACGAATGCCACTACCCCGGTCAGAGGAGGACGATGATCCTGAGGATGCAATACAGATTACATCAAAATTCAGAATGACAGTCACCCTAAGACTATTAGAAAATGGTTTACAAGCTAGGGGTGGCATGGTAGTTTTCGTGATTGAGGCACACGAATCAAACAAAAAAGAGGTATTCTATTCATGGGTTACACTCCCAGCAGCAAATGCAATAACAAAGACATTTCACTACTATATAGAAGGAAATGCACCACGGGAATATTGTCCATTTGAGGACATAGAGATTCCACTAACTTACCAGGACCATTATTACTGGTTTAATGGCGCCCTACCCCACGTACGAGAAAGAGTAAGATTAGGCCCGCTCGGAGGAGACAGGGCCACATGGCCGATACTAGTGGCTTACACACCGCACCCTGACATTGGAACAATGCCACAGCCAGAATTACTCATACAACACAGAGATTTAATTAAAATGTACAGAAACCTGACACAATTCGTCATGAGGACTTTAACAATCCAACCTGCACCAGGTGCAGGAAATAGTACTCCAGCTCAGGGTACAGGAAATAAAATTACTCCTCAAACATTACACGCGGTAATGAGCAAAATGCCCGCAAAACGCGAACAAATACCATTCTGGATAGCTCAGAAAATAACTCAGCTTGAGGCAGTATTCCCGAATACTACCATCTATGATAAACACAGAATTCTAACAATCTGCTTGCCCACGGGGATCACACCACAAGTAGAGGACTGCACCTCTTGGGGTTCAGTCTTTGCTGCCAAATATACCAGAACACATGGTATCCCGTCATTAGCAGTAGTACCTGACGTATTGAGACAGATACAAAATGAGTACGGAGCAGAGCCTGCCCTTAACTTAGGGATGAAGTTACTAAACAACTTTGATCAGGTATCAGCCATAATACTAGCTAACATTAAGGGGGAAGCAGCTTCAGTGGCGATCCGCCAACGCCTAAGGGAGTTCGGTCCAATAGATCAACAACACGAACTACCCAAAATAATTGAAACTGCATATGCAGAACTAGGCAGAGACAGTCTAGGTGGGAAAGCACTAAAACCACAACTGGTGGACAGTCCTGAAAAGGACACTACAAATCAGACATCTACTTCTTCTAAAAAGAAGTGGGAAAATAAAAAACAACAAAAGTCAAAAGACAACAGATCTCAATCTCGAGGCAGGTCTCCTCAACAGGAGCCCTCTGAAAGGAGGTATAACCTCAGGAATAGGGACAATATTAAAAAACCTGACAGGTATCAGGATACTGATACACGTTCCTCTCGTTCCTTTCAGGGTTCGTCAAGAAACTCCAAAGAGGATAAACAAAAACAAAAACCTCAGTTCAAAAAGAAGAAGGTAGCAGGTCTCAAGATCAGACATGCCCAGAATTCTGAGGACACCGCTTCTGAACGGGGAATGGGCTCTGACAATGCTAGACAGCGCGGTAGAAGTAACAATAGCTCGCCAGAACCTGAAGGAATTTCTGGTGACAGCGGAGTTGAGTGAGTATATCACGGTGGAAACACCTGATACTCGGGTAAGTGTCCCACATAAGTTACATGAGATAACACTCCGGATGGAGGGGGACAAACCCAGGAAAGTTAAGGGTCTATTTTGGAAAAATCTGTCATCTGGATATGACATCCTATTAGCAGAGCAAGACTGGCCGCCAGCATTCGTCATGGAGTGCCCTAAGGGAGAAAAGGTAATTTTTCCAGCATTTTCCGACCTTGTTCCCATACATTTAAAACATGCATTTGCGCAGGAGTGGGCGGCTGCCCTAGCTCCAGCATTGTACAAAAATCATGCTGGTTGGGATGAGGATTCAACCCACCACGTGATCCCGTTAAAAGTTTCCCCGAATGCTCAAAGGCAATACCCTATAAAGCAGGAAGCTAAAAAACAAGTCAGGGAGATCCTAGATCAACTTGAATACCAGGGTGTGATAGAAAATTGCCCTTCACCTATGAACAATCCTTTGTTTCCCGTATCAAAACCCGACAACACATATCGTCTAGTTTTAGATTGCAGACATTTAAACACCTGCACAAAGACATTTGCAGTTCAAAATGCACACAGTGCCGCATTAATGAATAACATTGTGTGACAAAAATACAAAACAACACTTCATATCTCAAATGGATTTTTCTGCCAAAATATAGAGCCTGAAAGCAGGTATCTGACCGCATTCTCGGCGCTAGGGTCCCAACGGCAATTTTGTCAACTCCCCCAAGGGTATAAGAATAGCCCGGAGTTGTTTTCAGCTAGGGTAACAGAGTTACTCCAAAATTTGGATGAAGAAGCATTGTCCTATGTGGATGATATTTATCTGACGGACGATGACTTACCGAGGCACTTGACCAGGGTGAGTACCATTATTATGGGATTTGCCTCTGAGGGCTATAAATTTAATTTCAAAAAATCAAAAATTGCCCATCTCAATGTCCTATTTTTAGGATATGAGCTGTCAACAGAAAGAAGAAAAAGCCTAGCAGCTAACATTTTAGAAAAATGTGCGCTGCTCCAACCTCCAAAATCATTAAAGAATTTACAATCAATTCTGGGATTCCTAAATTTTGGTCGAACATACATTTTGGATTACGCAGAAAGAGTAAAACCTTTCTACGACTTAATAAAACCTGATTTTTCAGTCAGACAATGGACACAGGAACATACAAATATCCTGCGTTCCCTACAGGAAGACATGATAGCTTCTAAACATTTACAGACACGCGTAAACGCACACAATTTGGTGATCCGAGTAATAGCGGGTCAATGCGGGTACACTTATTTAACTTTCAATGAAGGCGAAACGGTACCAATCGCATACAAATCACACCTGTACACAAACGCAGAGATGCGTTTTACTTCAACAGAAAAAATCCTGACAGCAGTGCAGACCGCTGTAGCAAGAGAAAGAGCACTGGCTCAGGGAAAACGCATAATAGTCGTGACCCCAGTACCAGCCTTAGAGGCTGTTACCAAGGCTAGCATTCCAAATGCGAAAGCCTTACATCCCAGATGGATACAATGGGCTAATTATCTTACTGCAACGGATGTTGAATACAGATTTGATCCAAGTTTAAAAACACAAGCATTTCTGCAATACGAACAAGAATATCCTCTACCAAATGAGATTTTGCCTCTAGATCAGTATGAATACATAATTTACACTGACAGTTCTGCTCAACCGGCCATAGGGAGTAAGCAAGCTTACAGCGCAGTGTGTGCAATCGTTAAAGGTCGCATGCGCGATGGAAAGTTCCATCCCAGTAGCACTAAAACGCAATCTCTAGGAGACTGCACGGCTCAGTTGGCAGAATTAAAAGCACTGATACTGGCACTTGTAAATACGGAACACGAATTCCCCACACTAATTGTGTGTGATTCCTTTTACTGTGTACAGTCGTACAATGAATATTTACATCATTGGGAACAAAACGGGTTTAAAGACGCAAAAGGTGGCACAATTAAGCATAAAATGCTATGAGAACAGGTAGTGAAGTTGAGAAACGAACTACCAAGGGCTCACGTGATACATACACTGAGTCATCATCGTGATGGCGTTCACCTTGAAGGGAATTCATTGGCTGATGAAGCCGCGAAGGGGGCTGTACGCACAGCCGCCATAGCTGCAGTTACTCGTTCAAAAACGAGAATAGACGGCGAGATTTTGGTAGCTGTCAATGCTTCACGCAAAGGCAGCACAGCAGTACCTAAAAAATTTCCACTCCAGTACTCCTACAAGTTAGATGCACAAAACATTCCATATGCTCAGATTCCTGGAGTGGGGGATAGAGTAATACCAAATATGGATCGTAGGCAAGGCTTCATTCTAGCAGCACACGAGGGTTTGGGTTCTGCGCATACAGGCGTTACAGCGACTATTTCTTTACTGAAACAGCGCTACTGGTGGCCAGGGTTAACAAAGCAGACCAAAGACTATGTCTTAAAGTGCGACATCTGCCAGCAGATGAAAGGCTCCACCGTAACACGCCCAGCGCAGACACCATTGTTAAAATCAGACAAACCTCTCGCATGTGTGTATTTGGACCACTGCAGACCCCTACAATCTGATGGGGCCAAGAAATATATCATGGTTGCAGTGGATTCCTGCTCTAGATTCCTATGGGTTTGGCCTCAGCGCTCGGCTGACGCTCGAATTGTTATAAAAGCTTTGCGAGTCTTTATCGGCACATACGCAGTTGGCACGTTACATTCTGACGGTGGCCCGGCGTTTAGCTCTCGGGCTTACAAAGAGGCCATGGAAGGAATGGGCGTAGCATTGCGGTACTCCTCTCCGTACCATCCTGAGGGAAATTCTGTTGTGGAGAGGAAAAACCGTGACTTAAAGCAATCTTTAACAGCTAGGGTATTAGGCAAGGGCGGTAGATGGGTCGATCACCTTTATGGGGTCCAACGAGCAATAAACAATCAGCCAAGAAGCTCTCTAGGGGGTGTCACTCCTTACGATGTCCTATTTGGGACAAGAATGTGGGTACCTGATCTTGATTGTGAAGGCACAGTGGCGGATGAAAAACCATTTGATATCCATGATCGTTTGGCTGTTTTACGGATCTAAATGAATCCAGGACACAACAAAGCAACGTCCACTTAAAACAGACCGCCACTGAGGAAGTTAAGGCAGTAACGGCAAGACCTGTCTGGATCCCAAAAGTCGGGGATCTGGTCAGAGAAAAGATTGCAGACAATAAAGAATTCGGACCATCCTACAGAACAGCTGTACCGGTCCTAGCAATCCAAGGCACAAGAACTGTACTTCTGCCTCCTCTTGCCGGGAAAAAGGAGAAAAGACTTGTCTCAATCGACTTAATCAAACCACACTATGTGGCCGATACTTAACAGTAGGCCTCGTGGACTCCACTATAGCAGACACCCTCCTCTCGCTACAATCCAAGAAGTCCAAACAGAAAGACTCATCACGTTTGAAGAGCCACCTGTACGGAATGAAGGACTAAGCAACGAGCGAGCGAGCGAGCAAAATGACATCCCGGTGTCAAGAATGACACCTAGGGATTTAGCGCTGTCGACAATGATTGGTTTGTTGTTGAGTAGGTTCAGCTGATCCATCCAAGATTGAACAGGAGGAGGTGAGAGAGAGGTAGAGAGGAGGAGGAATTCAGTTTTGGCGGGATTCAGAATGAGTTGGTGAGCTAACATCCAGTTGTGAATAGAGTTGAGAGTAGAGTTGAGTAGGGAGAGATCGTGTGCGGAAGATAAAGGTATCTTCCCACTAGTCCACCAGGCATTTATTTGTGGAGAGTGACAAAAGTGTTGCCTGTTGCGGTTACTTGGGCCTCCCACACGAGTGAGGCATCATTTTTATCGGGAGACCCGGGGGATCGCTGGGTGGTAGGAAATTAGTGTGAGCCCGGTGACGCCACACTTTCCCACACAAAAATTTCTGAAAAAAGTGATTTTTTTCAGCTAAAATTGAGGTTTGCAGGGGATTCTGGGTAAGGAAACGTTGGGGGATCCACGCAAGCCATACCTCCCTGGAAGCCCCCGCGTGTCTACTTTTCAGAAATGTGTGGGTTTGGTAGGTTTCTCTAGATGGCCGCCGAGCACGGGGCCAAAAACCCAGGTGACCCCCCTTGCAAAACCAGGTGGTTTTGAGATAGGCAATTTTGATGTCGCCTCACTACGTTTTGGGCCCTTGCCTGTCGCGGGTACTTGGGCCTCCCACACAAGTGAGGCACCATTTGTATCGGGAGACCTGGGGGAACGCTGGGTGGTAGGAAATTTGTGTGAGGCCAGTGATGCCACACTTTCCCACACAAAAATGTGTGAAAAAAGTGATTTTTTCAGCTAAAATTGAGGTTTGCAGGGGATTCTGGGTAAGGAAACGTTGGGGGATCCACGCAAGCCATACCTCCCTGGAAGCCCCCGGGTGTCTACTTTTCAGAAATGTGTGGGTTTGGTAAGTTTCCCTAGATGGCCGCCGAGCACAGGGCCAAAAACCCAGGTGACCCCCCTTGCAAGTGGGGGGATCCACGCAAGCCATACCTCCCTGGAAGCCCCCGGGTGTCTACTTTTCAGAAATGTGTGTGTTTGGTAGGTTTTCACTGCGAAATTGAGGTGTGACCACGTTGCGTTTTGTGCCGTTTCCTGTCGCGGGCACTAGGCCGACCCACACAAGTGAGGTACCATTTTTCTCGTAAGACTTTGGGTAACGCGGGGTGGGTGGAAATTTGTGGATCCACGCAGATTCCAGAACTTTCCACCACAGAAATGTGGGGAAAATGTGTTTTTTTTTTACAATTGTTTAGGTTTGCAAGGGATTCTGGGTAACAGAACCTGGTGGGAGGCAGTCAAGTCACCCCATCCTGGATTCCCCTGGGTGTCTAGTTTTCAAAAATGTATATGTTTGCTAGGTTTCCCTAGGTGCCGGCAGAGGTAGGTTTCAAAAACTACAGCTAGGCACTTTGCCAAAAAAGGGTCATTTTTCACTGCGAAATGGAGGTGTGAGCACGTTGCGTTTTGCGCCGTTTCCTGTCGCAGGCACTAGGCCGACCCACACAAGTGAGGTACCATTTTTCTCGTAAGACTTTGGGGAACGCGGGGTGGGCGGAAATTTGTGGATCCACGCAGATTCTAGAACTTTCCACCACAGAAATGTGGGGAAAATGTGGTTTTTTTGACAATTATTTAGGTTTGCAAGGGATTCTGGGTAACAGAACCTGGTGGGAGGCAGTCAAGTCACCCCATCCTGGATTCCCCTGGATGTCTAGTTTTCAAAAATGTATAGGTTTGCTAGGTTTCCCTAGGTGCCGGCAGAGCTAGGGTTCAAAAACTACACCTAGGCACTTTGCCAAAAAAGGGTCATTTTTCACTGCGAAATTGAAGTGTGACCACGTTGCGTTTTGCATCGTTTCCTGTCGCAGGCACTAGGCCGACCCACACAAGTGAGGTACCATTTTTCTCATAAGACTTTGGGGAACACGGGGTGGGTGGAAATTTGTGGATCCACGCAGATTCCAGAACTTTCCAAAACAGAAATGTGGGGAAAATGTGTTTTTTACCAGTTTTTAGGTTTGCAAGGGATTCTGGGTAACAGAACCTGGTGAGAGCCAGTCAAGTCACCCCGTCCTGAATTCCCCTGGGTGTCTAGTTTTCAAAAATGTATAGGTTTGCTAGGTTTCCTAGGTGCCGGCAGAGGTAGGGTTAAAAAGCTACAGCTAGGCACTTTGCAAAAAAAGGGTCATTTTTCACTGCGAAATTGAAGTGTGACCACGTTGCGTTTTGCGTTGTTTCCTGTCGCAGGCACTAGGCCGACCCACACAAGTGAGGTACCATTTTTCTCATAAGACTTTGGGGAACACGGGGTGGGTGGAAATTTGTGGATCCACGCAGATTCCAGAACTTTCCACCACAGAAATGTGGGGAAAATGTGTTTTTTGGACAATGTTTTAGGTTTGCAAGGGATTCTGGGTAACAGAACCTGGTGGGAGGCAGTCAAGTCACCCCATCCTGGATTCCCCTGGGTGTCTAGTTTTCAAAAATGTATAGGTTTGCTAGGTTTCCCTAGGTGCCGGCAGAGGTAGGGTTCAAAAACTACAGCTAGGCACTTTGCGAAAAAAGGGTCATTTTTCACTGCGAAATTGAGGTGTGACCACGTTGCGTTTTGCGCAGTTTCCTGTCACGGGCACTAGGCCGACCCACACAAGTGAGGTACCATTTTTCTCGGAAGACTTTGGGAACGCGGGGTGGGTGGAAATTTGTGGATCCACGCAGATTCCAGAACTTTCCACCACAGAAATGTGGGGAAAATGTGGGTTTTTGACAATTCTTTAGGTTTGCAAGGGATTCTGGGTAACCAGAACCTGGTGGGAGGCAGTCAAGTCACCCCATCCTGGATTCCCCTGGGTGTCTAGTTTTCAAAAATGTATAGGTTTGCTAGGTTTTCCTAGGTGCCGGCAGAGCTAGGGTTCAAAAACTACACCTAGGCACTTTGCCAAAAAAGGGTCATTTTTCACTGCGAAATTGAAGTGTGACCACGTTGCGTTTTGCGTCGTTTCCTGTCGCAGGCACTAGGCCGACCCACACAAGTGAGGTACCATTTTTCTCATAAGACTTTGGGGAACACAGGGTGGGTAGAAATTTGTGGATCCACGCAGATTCCAGAACTTTCCACCACAGAAATGTGGGGAAAGTGTGGTTTTTTTGGCAATTGTTTAGGTTTGCAAGGGATTCTGGGTAACAGAACCTGGTGGGAGGTATTCAAGTCACCCCATCCTGGATTCCCCTGGATGTCTAGTTTTCAAAAATGTATAGGTTTGCTAGGTTTCCCTAGGTGCCCGCAGAGCTAGGGTTCAAAAACCACAGCTAGGCACTTTGCCAACAAAGGGTCATTTTTCACAGCGAAATTGAGGTGTGACCACGTTGCGTTTTGTGCCGTTTCCTGTCACAGGCACTAGGCCGACCCACACAAGTGAGGTACCATTTTTCTCGTAAGACTTTGGGGAACGCGGTTTGAGTGGAAAATTGTGGATCCACGCAGATTCCAGAACTTTCCACCACAGAAATGTGGGGAAAATCTGTTTTTTTTGACAATTTTTTAGGTTTGCAAGGGATTCTGGGTAACAGAACCTGGTGGGAGGCAGTCAAGTCACCCCATCCTGGATTCCACTGGGTGTCTAGTTTTCAAAAATGTATATTTTTGCTAGGTTTCCCTAGGTGCCGGCAGAGCTAGGGTTCAAAAACTACAGCTAGGCACTTTGCGAAAAAAGTGTCATTTTTCACTCCGAAATTGAGGTGTGACCACGTTGCGTTTTGCGCCGTTTCCTGTCGCAGGCACTAGGCCGACCCACACAAGTGAGGTACCATTTTTCTCGTAAGACTTTGGGGAACGCGGGGTGGGTGGAAATTTGTGGATCCACTCAGATTCCAGAACTTTCCACCACAGAAATGTGGGGAAAATGAGTTTTTTTGGACAATTTTTTAGGTGTGCGAGGAATTCTGGGTAACAGAATCTGGTGGGAGGCAGTCAAGTCACCCATCCTGGATTCCCCTGGGTGTCTAGTTTTCAAAAATGTATAGGTTTGCTAGGTTTCCCTAGGTGCCGGCAGAGCTAGGGTTCAAAAACTACAGCTAGGCACTGTGCCAAAAAAGGGTCATTTTTCACTGCGAAATTGAGGTGTGACCACATTGCGTTTTGCGCCGTTTCCTGTCGCAGGCACTAGGCTGACCCACACAAGTGAGGTACCATTTTTCTCGGAAGACTTTGGGGAACGCGGGGTGGGTGGAAATTTGTGGATCCACGCAGATTCCAGAACTTTCCACCACAGAAATGTGGGGAAAATGTGGTTTTTTTGATACTTTTTAGGTTTGCGAGGATTCTGGGTAACAGAACCTGGTGGGAGGCAGTCAAGTCACCCCATCCTGGATTCCCTGGGTGTCTAGTTTTAAAAATGTATAGGTTTGCTACATTTTCCTAGGTGCCGGCAGAGCTAGGGTTCAAAAACTACAGCTAGGCACTTTGCCAAAAAGGGTCATTTTTCACTGCGAAATTGAGGTGTGACCACGTTGCGTTTTGCGCCGTTTCCTGTCGCAGGCACTAGGCCGACCCACACAAGTGAGGTACCATTTTTATCGGGAGACTTAGGGTAACACAGAATTGTAGAGCAACTGTTATTACCTATTGACTTTCGATGCATTTCTGCCTTCCAAATGAAAGACAATGTGTAAAAATAAGTCATTTTGAAAAATGACCTATAATTCTCATGCTAGTATGGGTACTCCCAATTTCGGAAATGTGCAAATATCTACTGTTTCTAAAATCTACATTTTGTTCCCATTTCAGAAATACATAGGTGTCTTTCATAACAATTTTTCCATGTATACATTTTCCCAAAATAATTGCTATATACCCGGTACATAATAAAAAACCATTGCAAGATGCTGCTCAGTTATTGGCTCTGGGTTCGTCGGGTTCTTGGTGAACCTACAAGTCCTATATCTCCCCACAACCACAAAGGTCCAGCGGATATAACAGTATATTGCTTTCAAATAGCTGTCATAATTAGAAGAAGTTACAGGTGAAAACGTTGACACAAATGGCTGTTTTTTTCAACTAATTTTCAATTTTTCCTTCATTTAACTGTTAGTTTCTATAAGGAAAACTTTAAGGATGTACACAAATGACCCCTTGCTGAATTCAGAATTTTGTCTACTTTTCAGAAATGTATGGCTTTTCAGGATCCATTATTGGTTTCATACCCATTTCTACCATTAACTGGAAGGAGGTTGAAAGCACAAAAAATAGCAAAAATAGGCTATGTCCCAGAAAAATGCCAAACCTGTGTAAAAAAGTTGGTTTTCTGACAAAAGTCTGCTTGTCCCTGAAAGCTGGGAAGATGGTGATTTCAGCACCACAACCGCTTTTGATGCCATTTGCAGGAAAAAACAAGACGCTTTCATCTGTAGCCCTATTTTTGCATTTTTCCCCAAAAAACAAAATTTTGCTGTATTTTGGCTAATTTCTGGGTCCCCTCCAGGGGAATCCACAAACCCTGGGTACCTTTACAATCCCCAAGATGTTAGAAAAAAAGGACGCAAATTTGGCGTGGATACCTTATGTGGTCAAAAAGTTACAGGGGCCTAAGCGCGCACTACCCCAAATAGCCAAAAAAAGGATTAGCAAAGGGGGGGGGAAGGCCTAGCAGCGAAGGGGTTAAGCGGTTCTCTCATGTGTCAGGAAATATAGCTGCACGGAGCATGTAGTGGTTCGGTAGCGAATCTATCTTGTCACATGTCAGGGACCCCAGCGGCCATGATCACGCTGCTCTCGAATGGGAGTTACTTGATGCTAAATGAGCAAGGTTGCTGTGGGATGCTTCCGGGCGTCGCCTATCTGGTCACTGTTAACTCCAGGGTTACTTGCTGTATGCAAGTATTGTTTCCGCCACTGAACACAGTCAGGGAGGTGCCGGTATGGCCTTCATTGAATGTTTCCTTCATACAATTTGATACTTTGAGCAGACTGAAAGCCATGCTTTTACAGCAACCCGTGCCCTTAACCTCCACTCGAGAAACCTTTGAACTTCAAGTTGCAAGGACCTCGACTGAGATACAGGCGCTTATACGTATGAACTGCCCCTTTCATTTCGCAGAAATGGTGGGTCGTATCTTTAACATGTCTGATACGAGCGGTATTGTACACCTATTTAAGACCATAGGGTCAGGACTATTAAGCACCTTTCAGACAGTCCTCGGAGTAATCCCAAATTTTATACACTCCATACTGGGAAGCGTGTTTGGAGGTCTCCCGCTTATCCTGTTCCTAATTGCAGGAGTCCTGATTGTAATCTTACTGCTACGCAATGGACGGCCCAATTTCCGAGGAAATGGCGTACGTATTCATGGAGCGGAAGTACCGTGAACGCATGGTACAGCTTCTGGGTATACCTTGCCTAAGAGAACTGAATGCCTCTTGGTTTCTATCGTTTAGACCAGTCTGGGTGGACTGCATCTTACCTGTTCTTCGATGCCTGTTTTGCGAAGAAGAATGCACGTTGGATCTCTGTCTAACGTTTCCATCAGATACGCCTCCGGACATGGATGCTATGCTGGACCCCCTAAAGGCCCATGCTCTGCGTTGTCCCCAGCGCCTTCCAATTCTGATGAATGCATTCCTTAAGCATCCACAGGTGCCGTTTGCTCCTGCTGGGTTAGGTGGTTCCTCCACAGGCACTCAGGTAACAACTGCCGCACAAGCTGCCGCAGCATCGACTGTTGGCAGTGCTGAATTCCATCTATGTGCGAATGACGTTCTCTGTGAGGCGTTGGATTTTTCGTCTGCACTAGCTAACACCGATAATGCTGTATCTCCCAGCCAGGACACTTAATCTGGAATTGGCTCATCGCGTCCTGGGAAAGAATTCGGCTTCTCCATTTCGTTTCATAAATAAACGAACTAAATTAGGAACACTTCCTAAATTGACACTTTCACTTGAGAAAGAATGGCCTTCTTCTGCTTATAGTAATGCAACTTTTATAAGTGAGACAGAATTGACTTTTTCAAGTGGCAACAAAAGAATAAGCTGACTTTTTAACATTTTTAATCATTTTTAAATGTCCTTTTAAAGACCATGTTTTTTGCTGTTTTTAAGAGAATTTTTAAATTGTCCAGATTTTAAGTATGGTCATTGTCATCCAATTCGAAAGTGGAATGGGTGTTATGTTTCATATAGAGGCCCTAATATAGACGCGTTCATATATGCCGTATATGGTCATATTCGCATATGCCCTATTATAGTCATGATCTCCTATGCCCTAATATAGGCATGATCCTTCACCTACATTAGTTCCCTACAGTACACAACGAGCACTGAGGGTTGAACGTTATCTAGTCTGTCGTTAGAACATTGCGGGGTTTTTCCCGAACACAGGCCTACAATGTACTCATAAATTATGCATGAGCATTCACCAGCTACATCTCCCGCATAATATGCATGTACAAAGTTCACCCCTGACGTCTTCCTCATGTCTAACAAAGACCAATACAAACCATACTGAGGGACGAGACACTTTAGGGTATAAATACACCACATCTTGCCACGGTAAGATAGAGGGAACCGAGACTTCCATGCTGACACACTGACCAGAGACGCTGAGGCTCCTGCATGCAGTCGCTCCAGCTGACAGCGGTCTAACACAGCCCTTGCAGGGTGTCCAACTGGAGACCAGGACGGGATCCCACACTCTCTCTATTCAGGTAATGGGGTTCGACTAAATCCTAGAAGGATTCTTGGCTCTTAGGCTTTTAGACCTACACATATGCTAGGTACACTCAGGTACATCTAGTTAGGCATCGTAGGAGTACGCGCACTTTTCATAATGCTTTTTATATTCATGTATGTATTCATGATTCTTGCAATATGGTAGAACTGTACTATCCCTTCACTTTTATCGTACTGCTGATAATATATCTCTGCTATTGTCTGCTGGTTGCTGCAGCACATATATTTTACACTAGAATAACAACTGTTCAATAAATACTTATTGAAACGCCCAGACTGTTTATTCTGTGTAACTCTCTGAGACAAACCGAATAAGTAAGCACGAGTGACTGAGCGAAAAGTAGTACATTGTTTCCACGATTCTGAGGAACCAGGGTTGTCATGGTCTAAGGTTGCCAGGAACTAATCTCTCCCCGATAAGAGGAGATTCTAGTGGCACTGTGAGCTAGCTAATGCAAATCCGGCTAACATATACGGTGGGGGTGCACAGAGTCAGTCTAACACCAAGCCCACAGTTTATGTTATCCAAACGCGCAGGTCCTGCAGGGGTACTATAGGAACTACACGACACTGGTAGCAGATCTGACGGTTGTGAATGGATCGGTCCAGCATTGATTGGACCCATTTAAATGAGGTAATTTGACCACAGAACTGACTACTGTGTCTTCATGGCTCTGGAGGTTTTGCCCCGAGGTTCAAATTGACCCAGCACCGATCTGATCCTGATTACCGAAACTGAGGGCAGATGAGGTGGCTGACTCGGTAACCTGGAAAGAACAACATGAGTATCAATAGGGATTAGCATATGTGGAAGCTGGGTGAGGAGCAAGGGAAGACAGTGCAAGAAGGTATTTGCTGTCTGAAATGTTGTGGTAAAATGCAGTGCACAGAGTTTGGATTCAATATGTGGCATCAGTTCTTGGGATTGTTTAGGAAGGCAATTATTGAGTTCTTGACAATGTTTTTAGACTTTTGGGAACAACACTGTACACATTTTGGCGCTTTAAAGACAATTGTGGGGGCGTGGCCAAGATGGCGGCGGAGCAACAGCGAACCTAAGGAGCTCCGCTCGACGTGGCTGGAAAATAGCGTCTATACCACTGGTTGGTGACCCCGGAGACTTAGGAAGAGTCAAGTAGGCTCCAGTGACGGCTCCGCTCGAGATTGGGGCCCTGGAAGCTCCTTGGGGGTGCAGATCCAGTGCGCCATAGCGGGGGCACGCTGAGACGCGGCATCCAGGAGGAGGTTGCCGGAGGGGGGGCGGCGCTGAGGTTGGTGCTGGGCCTTGGCCTGTGGTGAAGAGACGCGGCCGGGACATAACTGCCCCTGCTCAAGTGAGAATAACGCCGAAGGAGTGGGGTGAGGTTCCTAGCGTTGGTGCGGGGGTGCTCTCAGGCTGCCGCACCCGACAGTGCGACATCCCCGCCGAGGCCCCGCCTGGTTGAAGGAGATGGAGTCCGCGAACGATCTGACGGCGGAACCCATAACAAGGGGCTTCTTGGAACAACTCTTTGGCTCCCTCAGAGAGGACTTTGCGGCCCTCCGCCGGGAGATGGCCTCAGACGTCAAACAGCTCAAGGCTGACGTCCAGGAGATTGGGGATCGGGTCGACTCCCTTGAGCGAGCGGGAGACCGCAGAGACGAGGAGATTACAGAACAGGTCCGGGAGCTATTGGAGCTCAGAGATCGTAACGAAGAGCTGCATCTCCGCCTGGAAGACCTGGAGAACCGTTCCCAGAGATATAACATACGCATCAAAGGGGTGCCATTGCAGACAGATGGAGGGAAGCTGGAAGAGTGGGTGGTGCGCTTCTTCCGGCATGTAGCCCCGGAGCTCGTAGATGGGGTAATTATCCTCGATCGCACGCATCGGGCGGGACGGCTGGCGGCGAGCCCGAGTCAGCAGCAAGATATCCTCACCTGTCTCCACTCATACAGACAAAATGAACTCATCTTGAACCCAACCAGGGACAAGGCAACCATTACTTTTGAAGGTCTCCAGATTAGCGTGTATCAGGACCTCTCACTCTCCAGCGACGAAGGGCTCTGAGGCCAATCACTTCTCTCTTGAGGGAAAAGGAATACGGTATCGGTGGGGCCACCCCTTTAGCCTGTCCTTCACATGGGAAAATGAGCTGCGAATATTGAGATCCCTGAAATATGCGAAGGAAATACTGGGTGTCAGCCTGGGTGAGGAAGAGCTTGAAAGCAGCCAATGCTCGACTGCGATGTCCCTGAGGCAGACCAACACAAGAAGACGCCGGAGGACTGGGAGGGGGAAGCCCACAAAACCCACGGAGATCGAAAGGCAGCAGGAGAGAGAGGCCCTGCTCCACCAGATGCAGAACAGGGATGACTCTGGAGACCCCAAGAGCGATTGACCAAAAGATGCCCCACAGATAACTCAGCTATGACTCTGTTAACCTCCGGAAGGGTCCCAATTTCATAGAAATCGGCCACGGTTGGTAGCCCAACCTACGGGAAATGAAGACCAATCGTCGGTTGTAGGGACCCATGCACGTTGATGTGCTTAGATCCTGTTGGAGGGCGCCTTTCATGCTCTCGACTTTTTGGTTTACTGTTTTGCTGTATCGCTCCCCTTTTCAATACTCTTCTTCTGACCTTCTGATGCTCTTCCTTGTAGGGTTAGAGGTAGGCCTTCAATTGGGTAACGTGAGTCCTCAGGCTAGAGTGTGTGCTGTGGGGTCTGTCCGGGATGGCGGCAGAGAACGGGAACGGATGGGTGAGGGGGTGGGAGGGATTTGGGAGGGTTGGAGGCCTCTGTCGATGCCCGAGCACGACACAGGTTTAGAGCCACCCCGTAGTCCTTATACCGATACTTAAAGTAAGCGTCTTGAGCTTCAATGTCAGAGGCCTTAACTCCCCGGTGAAGAGACGGGCGCTACTCGCACTCTTGAGAGAGTCTGGATGTGATGTCTGCCTCTTACAGGAGACGCACTTACTGAGAGCAGACTGGAAACAACTTCTTTCCAGATGGTTTGATAGGCAATATTTCTCTTCATCCGGGGACAAGAAGGCTGGAGTAGCGGTCCTGTTTGCTACACATTTTCTGGGCAGGGTGATAGGTATAAATACAGAAGTGCCGGGCAGAGCTCTGGCCGTGAGGGTCATAGTTGGGAGCCACACATACACCATTGCATCCATATATGGTCCGAATGAACGCCAGGAGGTGTTTCTCAATAACACCTTGAATGCTATCCTGGAGTCACCAGATGAAGACCTCGTCATAGGGGGGGATTTTAATAGAGTACCCGACGCACAGTTAGATCGATCTGTACAAAGACAGGGACACACAGGAGTGCTATCAGACACTATGCGGCAAAAACTGAAAGACTTGGGTTTGACGGATGTGTGGAGAATGAGATATCCAACGGCTAGGGAGTACACATGCTTCTGAGCGGCTCATCAAACGTATGCCCGCATCGACTGGTTTTTAACCTCCCCAAGAGTCACAAGAGCCACGGGGGGGGTCTCAATAGGGACCGTGGCCCTTTCAGATCACTCTCCAATCAGTTTGGAGGCTTAATCACAAACTGCTTGCTTATGACGCTAATATTAAGGAAATACGGGTGACAATCAAGTCGTACTTTGAGATTAACGATGACGGAGCGTCCTCGGTTGCTCTTCTGTGGGACGCTTTTAAAGCCGTCATTCGAGGGCGATTTATCGCGATAGCGGCAGGGGTCAATAAAGATAGAAAGGAAAAAAGGGAACACCTTGAATCGCAAGTGAAAGAATTAGACGGGAGCCGTACAGGTTAGGAGACAACTTACTGCTGCTAGACAGCAGCTGAAAGCCCTTGACTTTGATCGGGCGGAATACTCCCTCCTGCGGACCAAACAGCGTTATTACGCTGGAGGTAACAAAGCCGGGAAACTCCTTGCAAATTTACTCCGGGCAGACGACCACTCGGTGTATTGGGGAAATTAGAAGTGCCCATGGCGAAGTTTTGCGCACGGGCTGCGACATAGCGGGCAGGTTTGAGTCCTTTTATACTGAGCTCTATAGGGCTGACGATTTAGACTCAGAGGCGGCCGAGTATTACGTGCAGGATGTACCAGAGGCGTCCCTCCCCCAACTGGAGGCGACAAACCTGGATGCGGACATCCATATAGAAGAGGTCCTTAAGGCCATAAGTGGCCTCACATCGGGGAAGGCTCCTGGTGAGGACGGATTCTCGACTGATTTTTATAAGTCCGTTGCCCAAGAATTGGCCCCTGTGCTGGTACGCTTATTTAATTCTTTTAGCGACACCGGTAGACTGACCCCGACTATGACCATGGCTGAGGTCGTTGTGATTCCTAAGCCGGGTAAAGATCCACTGGACTGTGCATCATACCGCCCTATCTCTTTATTGAACGTCGAACTTAAGATCTTTACGAGCATCCTGGCTGCCCGGCTGGCACCATACATGCAAGGTCTGATTGACCCCGATCAGTCCAGATTCATCCCGGAACACAACTGTAGTGATGGGACTCGTCGGGTGTGTCATCTGTTGGATAAAACCCAACGTACTCAGCGACCCGCGGTGCTTCTTTCGATCGATGGCGAGAAGGCATTCGACCGGGTTCACTGGGCGTATTTGCAACGGGTCTTGCATAGATTCGGAGTGGGTGACCGATTTTTGAGATGGGTGGACTGCATATATACGGACCCACAGGCGCGGATTAGGGTCAATGGAGCGACCTCCCGACCATTTTGTATTCGAAGAGGTACGCGACAGGGCTGGCCGTTATTGCCCCTGCTCTTTGCGTTGTATATGGTGCCATTCACAGAAAGGATACGCCAAAACCCGATTATCTCTGGGATCAGAATGGGTGATAGGGAGCATAAAATTTCACTCTATGCGGACGACGTGGTCTTGTTTTTAACTCAGCCGGCAACTTCATTACCTCCCTTAATGGAGGAACTGGAGTGCTTCAGTCGAACCTCGGAATTCAAAGTCAACATCCACAAAACACAGGCTCTGAGCTTGACCCTCCCTAAAGCAGAACAACAGACCCTGACAGCACAGTTCCCATTCACGTGGGCGGCGAAGGGCGTCCAGTACCTGGGTCTGCAGCTGTACCCTACTCTGGATAGGATAGCCCAAGTGAACTATTCTACTCTCCTAGCGGGGGTCAGGAACAAACTCTCAAATTGGAAGAGGCACATTATGTCTTGGCTGGGAAGGCTGGCTGCCATTAAAATGACTATCCTCCCGCGCATCCTATATGTGATGCACATGCTGCCGCTAAGACCGCCACCCACTATGCTGACACAGCTGCAACGCCTTATTGGTAACTTTGTCTGGGGGGTAAGAAAGCGAGAATGGCCCGTCACCTGACATATTTGAAGCAGGAAGACGGGGGACTGGGTGCCCCGTATTTGGAGCGCTACTTCCAGGTGGCACAACTTAGATATATGCTCGAGTGGTACAAATTGGAGTCAGAGAAGCACTGGTGTTTCATTGACTGTTCGATAGCGGGCATGCACATCTGGAAAGTCCCAGGGCTCCCCCGAAAGCACTGACCCAGTGGGGTATATGTGTCACCGGTCTTGAGAACCACCCTGGGAGTATGGGATAGGGTACAGGTGTCGTGCGGCCTCTCGACCCCTGTGTCTCCCCATACCCCCTTTATAGGCAACCCGGACGTCCCCCCGGCAAGCACGGGGAATGGTTATCTCCATTGGCAAGAGGCCAATTGCAAGCGCATTGGTGATCTCTTTCACGAAAATGGTGTGATGGAGTTCGTTAGCCTCACCGCAGGCTTCAGGATCCCTCAGAATGCATACTGGCAATATCTGGCCCTCCGCCACTGGGTGACCCAGCCACAGGTGCACCCCCATGCAGGTCGCCCCCTTACCAAGTTTGAGAAGTGGTACATTACAAGAACATCAGACAAGCGGTTATTGTCGGACATTTATTCTTTCCTAAACACCCCCAGGCAGCATAGTAAATCTCCTGCGCAGCGTAGGTGGGAAGCGGAAATGGAGCGCGAGTTCTCCCCCAAAGAATTGCAGGATATTATATATAGAGCCAGAGCCTCCTCCTGCAGTACAGCTGGTAAAGAGATGTTTTTAAAAATTGCACATTATTGGTATTATACGCCGGCAAGGATAATCAGATGGAAACCGGGAGGGAACGGGCAATGCTGGCGCCAATGTGGCCAACTGGGCACGCTCACTCACATTCTTTGGTCATGTCCGAAGATACAGGATTACTGGGAGGCAATCCTTCAAAAGATAGACAGCACATACCACACTGATCTACCTAAACTCCCCTCCTACAGATTGCTAGGGCTCCCCAATGCCTTGATGTACCCTCTTGGATCTTGCCGTGGCAGAGCAATCACTCTGGCTCTGGGAGCAGCCAAGCAGGCACTGCTGTCTCGGTGCGGCACGGTGGAGATACCCTCTCGACTAGACTGGCTATACAAGCTATGGGAAACACTAGGGATGGAGAAGATTACAGCGGGCCTCACATGCTCTCTCCCTAAATTTGATAAAACATGGGGCACCACCATAGAATTCTTGTCCACCGAATTCAAAGAGCTCACATGCCCGAGATATCTCCGAGTGATCCGGCTCACTAAGGCCCCCCCCCAAAGGACTAACGAACGTTGCCGACCTCACCCGCCCGGGTTGCTAGCGCGGTGCCCGCTTGACACACCATACACACCCATAGAAAATGGGCATATCTACCTCCCCTCCTCTCTTCTATTTCTTTCTTCTCTATACTCTTAAGTTCCAGTGAATACGAATTATCCCCACCAGCCGGTGGATGTAGGTGGCGGCTATTGTTAAACTTGTCTTTTCAAAAATAATAAAAGATTTAAACCATAAAGACAATTGTGGTTTTAAGTTGTAGAAAGGTACCTCAGTCAGTTGTATTCTAAAGATTTGTTGAATTGTTATAGTTGTTTGCTAAATGTGAAATTTACTCTGAGGCACTATCAGTCACACCAGGATAGGGGCGTAAAAAATGTTTTGTGTAGTAGTACTAAACATGACTGGTAGTTGTTCATTCCTTAGTGCACAGAAGTGAGCACGCTGGTACAGCAAATTCCATGCAGGTTAAGAGTCTGCCCCCTTTAGGAAGTGGATAGTATTCTTTGTATTGTACAAATTTCGGTTTAGGGGACGCAGGCAACATTAACAAGTCCGAAGGTTGGAAAGAGTTCAGGAGGGACTGACAGTATATCGGTGCTTATGCCATATGGTGCCACCCAGGCATTGGCAGGCAAATACTTAGAAACACACTGTAATTGGTTGACCTTTGACTCAGACTGGTATTGGCGGACAAATCGTGAGATTAGTGAGACAGAATCAGGAGTGCTTGAATACAGAATGAAAAGGAATTGTTGAATATGACAAAATGGGAAATCCTTTTGTGATAAAACAGAAAGAATCAAATAAGGAAGAGTGATTTCCGCCTGAAGGTACACCAGCTAGGGAAATGGCAGTAAAGAAAGGGTTACACACGTGCATCTGGCTCAGCCAATGGCATGAAATCACAGCAAAAGATGGAAAACTATGGTTCCCATCGAATGGCACATTCCACAAACCGAGAATCGAAAACCTGAGAAGGAGAATGTATGATTTAAAGCCCCATCCTAAACCCACTCAATTCAAGGCCTTGAATCTATGGGAAGAAGTCACAAATTAAAAGAAGAGAAAGAAATTTGCGCTGAAAGTCTACAACAAGGCTTACTTTTGGATAAGCGCACAGGACAATGAGAGGCAGAGTAGTTGAGGGAGTATGTTATTGAGATGGTAAGAGCTTACCCACTGACAGATATTGAGGACAAAGGGAAGGAGAAGCCCATTACTAAAAAGAAACCTGAGGATGAGACCGAAGCAGAGAGTGAGGAGTAGGATACCTTCATAGACAAACTCCTATGAATAAGACCACCCCCATTTTCTGCAGCACCCACAACAGTTGCTACTGCCCAGACACCAGCAGAGAACAAGTCTATTTCTGTACCCTCTTCCGAGACCAACGCACCTCAAAGTTATACTGAGACAATTGGCTCATCCACTGCCCCGACATCGACACCTGCTCCTTTGTTTAAGTCCGAGTCTTTGACTAGCATGAGCATTCCTCCCACCACAATGATTGCTAGCACACCTCAGGGGCCCACTCCTTTGAGCATTCCCTTGAATATGGTAGGTGCATCCAGTATAGAAGATCCCGGAACCTGGAAGAGAGAGAGATCTTAGGAAGCCCTGTTACAGGAGGAACTCAAACAACCACAACTCCAGGACCCACCTCAGAGCTCAGAGAACAGACCCTAAAGTAGCCCAATTAAAAATCGAGTTTGAAGAGATCATAAAGGGTAATGTAGGCTTGGATTTCTTAGGACACTACAGTGAGACATAATTGCTTTACCGGAGTAAAGAGGCTGCCCGAGAGGCACGATAAGGATATGCAAAGATGGAAAGAGTGGCAGATGAGTGAGGGTTTGATGTGACATAAAGGAAGAAACTGCGGAAGAATGCTAGGATGACGATGAACGATAGGGACTTGAGGTCCCTAAAGCCGAAGGGATGGAAAACACATCTGAGGTAATTAATCAAGAGCACCAGGGAGTGTAGTGATGTGCAGAAACTTAGGAAACTGCACTCCAAAAAGAAAGGTTGAAGGTAAAACAGAAGAAGGAATCCCTGGGGAATGGAAAAGTCACAGAGAGAGTAGTGAAAGAGTATCCTTTGATGGAAGTCCAGGGAGGAGCTTACATGCATGTCCCCTGGTCTCGAACAGATCTCTTTCCTTTCACAAACGCTCTCCTGAGGTTGAGAGAAAATACTGACAAATGGTATACTGACACTGATTAGATAGTGACATTTTGGAAGGGTTTATGGGAGGACTTGGACTTGCATTTCGAGGTAGCAGTCCTACAAATCTGTGGGCAAAATGTAGGAGGGCTGCAGATTGGCCAAAGAAAGAACCTTCTAGAGCAGCAAACAAAAATGACACACCATTGGTGTAGAACAAGTATGATCCTCATCTCAAAACCAAGTTCCTCCAAAGGGAAATTAACTGGACCAAGTTCTTCAGAACATTGGAAGAGCCCAAAGAATGGATACATGCTCACTTTGAGAGATTAAAGCAGGTGTATAGGTAGCATAGTGGAATGAACGACCACCTTGGAGATAACATGCGTTTCTTGCTTCCTTTGTACATGGGCTACAATCAGAAATCAACAATCAGATAATATGGAGCCATTATTTGTTCGCAAAGCAATCCCCTAGATGAGGTACTGCAGTACGCAAAACATTGCAGTGACACTTAGATGCTAAACGAAGAGGACTGAAGGAGAAATTCTTTATCACCCAAACTAAGTTAGAGCAGAATTGAAGTGTAAGGGGAATAAATCTGCTTACTCAAGGGTTAGATGTTGATGAAAGTATAGGATTAATCATGCATGGAGTCTCTATGTCCTATGGAAAAAATACCCAAAGGATGAGAAGGGGATGGTGAGGTATGTCTGAAACAAATATAAGTGCTAGGAAGAAGGTCACATTTGCATCAAGATCGGCCACTGGAAACAGGAGTCTCTATACAATCCTGACCGAGCGATGGTCGATGCGCGAGCACCAAATCTGACGATGCAAGGGGAATGTCTTCTGTACTGAGACCTCCTATTATGAACCCAAAAACCTAGCAAACCGGAATAGCACAAAATCTCCTAGTTCCCATACACATGCAGGGCGGAATCCTCATTTCCAACTTCGCGTCAGAGCTCAGAAGAACACTTTAACATCTTAGACTTTTCAAATTCCCAATATTTTTGAAAGGTTAGTGGAAACTGAACAGGCACAATGACTGTGCCTAAGGGGGAAGGAGGAGTGCGTCCTTGGCACACTTTTGGGAGTGGACCAGAGGGGCCGATATGAAGAAGGAGAGGTTAATGGATATCCTGCATCTTTTCTGACCAACACCGGTGCTACTCGTTCGACCTTTAGAATGGTTGAGGTCCCAAACCTACCCCCCTCGGGAAAGGAAGTCCAGGTTGTTGCCATTATACATTTGCACAATACTAAACAGGTTTCATCACCAGTCCTGGAAAAATTTGGGACCATCAAATAGAACCACCAATTCTTCAATGTGTTCGGGAGAGACCTGCTCTGTAAACTTAATTGTGTGATATATTGCACACCAGGCAGAGTGGGGATTAGAGACCCAGGCATCAGACGCCAAGTTCAAATTGCAGGCACAAGTGTCTGTAGTTAGATTATACCCTGTCCTTACCAAGGAAAGCTTACACCTGGATCTAAAAGAATTAGTGAGAGAAGATGTGAGGCAATTCACAGGGAAGGAGATTGACTTGATAAAGGGTGCTAAACCCCTAACAATAACCCCTAGGCCCAATGCAATTTTCGCCAGACACATACTTACAAATTGACCCCAGAGGCCATTGCAGGAATAGCCCCCACATGAAAGAATGATAGAACAGGGCATCTTGAAAGAGGTCATTTAGAGCCGATGCAATTCTCAGATTATGTTCTAGCAAAAAGTTAGTAAGAAGTGGAAGATCGTCCAGGATTTAAGAAAAATAAACCAAATAGATGTTCCATGCTATCCTGTGGTACCAAATCCTGCCATGACCTTATTCCAAATACTTCAAAAAGCAGAGTGGTTCTCGGTCATTGACTTGTGTCTGGCATTCTTTTCTGTTCCCATTCACCAAGAGAGTCAATATCTCTTCGTGTTCAAGTTTCAACAGAAAACTCTTGTGTGGTGTTGAGCTCCTTAGGGGTACACAAAGAGCCCCTTATATTTCAATCAGATACTAAAGAATAACTTAGAGACACTACAGCCACCATGCAGTTCCACGCTATTGCATGACATCGATGACAAGCTTGTCATATTGATGACAAAAGAAGCTTGTAGGCAAGACACCATCACCCTACTCAACGATCTTGCTGGGAATAGGCAGAAGGTTTCCCCTGAAAAGCTGCAGTAATGTCAAAGAGAATTTAAGTACTTGAGACATCAAATTCAATTCGGAGTCAGAAGAGTGTCCCATGAGCACATTGACACTGTTCTTAAATTGAAATTCTTGATCAAATGTTCTTGGGCATGGTTGATTACTGCCAACAATGGATCCTAAACTTTACCCTCTTGGCAAAACTTTTACTGAGGCTGGCACATATTAATGTCAATGACCCAGTACCAAGAGATAACAACAGCCTTCCAAGAGCTCAAAAATTTACTCTGAAGTGCAACTACTCTTGGAATGCCAAAAAACACTAAAGAGTTCATACTCTTCTGTCACAACCATGATGGGTGTGCTTTATCTGTGTTGACACAGACCCATGGAGAGGCCTAATGCCCCGTGGCCTATTTTTCGGCAACCCTTGATCCAGTCACTGCAGCATTGCCTGGTTGTCTCAAAGAGGTTTCAGTGGTCAACCTGAACATTCAGCAGACTGAAAGAACTGTGATGGGTTATCCGCTCATTGTCATGATGTTCCATTTGATCGAAACTCTCATAAACAGCACCCGCACACAGTATATGACATGAGAGAACTATATTGGGTGCAGACAATGTCTCTTTAAGGAGGTGTAATGCCCTAAATCCCACCTCTCCATCGGCATCATTGAGTTATGCAAAAAACTGAGACCAAACAACTGGATATACCACTTCTCGAATCTGACTATATTCTGTTTAGTGATGGCTCTTGTTTGAGAGACAAACACAGCATTTGTACTCTGAGTGGAGCTGTAGAAGCATCATACTTGTGCCATGTAATCTCCGCACAACTAGCAGAACTGATTGACCTTACAAAAGCATATTGTACTTCAGAGGGCTCTTGAGTCACCATTTACACTGACAGCCAGTATGGATTCTGCATTGTGCATGACTTTAGTCTATTGTGGTCACAGAGGAGTTTTGACTTCAGCCTGATCCCCCATTAAAAATAGTTTGTACGTTTTGAATCTATTAAATGCTCTTCAGCTGCCAAGAGAAATAGCAGTAGTGAAGTGTGTTGCAAACAAGAGTGGCAAAGATTTTGTCACAAGAGGTACCTGCTATGCGGACGAGATTTCTCGAAATTGCGCCCTTGAGTCCAGCACTTTCCACATGGATGAGCAATGCAGTGCTGAGGGAGAGACATTTTCAAACATACTCTTGAATACTGTAAAAACATTTAATGAATTGGGGGACTGCAGCATGAAGCTATAGAGGTTGAAAAGGTAAAAGGGAAAAGAGCAGGATGTGTGAAAGACGCTAGCGACATTTGGGTATCTAGTGATGGAAAACCTGTTTTACCTGATCCTGTGTTGCCAGCTAAGGTGAGACACATGCATGGCCCAACACATGTGGTACAGGATGGGATGGTTATGACCTTGAGGCACCATTGGTATAATCCACATTTAGCACAATGGCTGAAAACCTGTACCAGCGCTGTGCAATTTGCCAAAAGCAGGATGTAGGCAAGCAGGTTGTAAGACTATGAGTCACATAGGAAAGTCACATGGCCCCTTCAATCGTCTCCAGGTTGACTTTGTGGGGATGCCCCAAGGAAATCAATTGAGGTACATATTGGTCCTTGCATGCTTATTTCTCGCTGGATTGAGGCATATCCCACCAGGAGATGTGACAGTCTGACATTTGCCAAACTACTACTGCAGGAAATGATTCAGCAATTCAAAATGCTATGTCATTGAAAATCAGATTAAGGGAGGCATTTTAAAAATGAAGTAATGCAGATGCTATGCATGACATTAGGGATAGTCGAAAGGGTGAAAGGGACGATCAAAACAAAATTGGCCAAAACATGTGTGTCAATATCCCTCAAATGGCTCGATGCACTCCCCCTGGTACTGATGAACATGTGAAGCACACCTTGCAAGAGAAAAATAAAATCCCCTTATGAGGTGCTGATGGGGAGAGCTATGAGAATTCCTTCTGTCTCGGCTGCTGCTCTTGTGAATATCGCAGATGACCTAGTTTTCGAGTACTGCAAAAGATTGGCTGATGTGTTACATTCTATCTCCCACTAGCTCGACATTGCAACTCCATGTGTGGGCAAGAAACTCCATGCCATGACCTGAGCCGGGATGACTGGGTTCATGTGAAGAAGAATGTTCGCAAGCCTTGCTTGGAGGAGCACTGGAGAGGCCCATACCAAGTGATCTTGGTCATCATCACTGCTGTAAACTGTGCCGAATTGCAGAACTGGAAACATGGCTCTCATACCAAGATGGTGAGACAAGCAGAGGAGCCAACATTCACTAACTCCTTGAGTATGCCAAGGTTCGATGTTTCTGATGCATTGAAAGAGGAAGGGGAAGCCCAGTCTGAAACTTCTTAGCCTTCTATAGCAGAACATCAACAACTGCAAGGGCAGAGTGACAGTACTGATTCTTCAGCTGTAACTGACACTCAAGATTCTAAACTGAAGTTACGCAATTACAGAGATATCAGGAACTCGTGGAAAGCTGAAACAAACCTGGGTGGGACAAATGACCCTGAATCAGAGAGTGCCATTGACAATGAATGCTCCGTATTGGAAAATGAATCAGCTTCCACTGAGCCAGAATTCACAAGTAACTTAAGGGAATGAAAGGAGGAAGGATGGCCAAAAACTAGGACCAGACAAAAGAGATTGTTGACAAAGATTAGGAAACCAGAGACGATCAGGGAAGAAAGTGAGTTAGAGGAAGAGAAACACCTAGAACAACAAGATTCAAGTGATGAGGACTGAGACTCAACTATCCCAGAAAGGGGGAGAAAAACAAATTGGAAGTATTCAGGTCCAGACTTGACATACTTCACAATCTGATGAGTGTTTGACTGACATTGATGAACATTCATGAGTCAAAGCCACAGACAAAAAGGCTCAATTTATGCAGACTACTGACAAAGTTGAAAGGACAGAAAAATATTCAGTGCAATGGTCAGAGGACCATAGGGCCCTTAGGCATCCAGTCGACGCAGAAAGCAAATCACTACAGATTGGAATATAGGGTATTGACTATGATTTATTTATGATATGATTTATAAAGCGCACGAATATCCGGAGGTGTCTTGGCGCTGAGCGGAACTAGAGGAAGCAGACGAAAGCAAAGTGCAAGAAAATCACTGGTTAAATAGCCAGGTTTTGAGAACCCTCCTAAAAATCATGAGCGAGGGTGCTGTGTTCAAAGTTAGTAGCAGACGGTTCCACTGGAGGGCTGTGAGCCTGAAGAAGCTGCTACCCCCCCAAGTAGCACGTTTAAAGGGGTGGGCCTTCAGCAGATTTGGTGAGCAAGAGCGTAATTCTCTGCCCGGAATATACCGCTCTAAGTTCTTCATGAAAAAAGGCTGGGGCTTTTCCACAAAGAGTTTTGGGGCATATTATGAAGCCCATTATCGCCGCATTAGCGGCTGTTTTCGGCCGAAATGCGGCGATAATGGCATCGCACTATTAGCAAGGACACACTAGCGCGTGTTTCCTTGCCTTAACGCCCGGTTCCCTATCGCCTCACCTCGCATCGCTAATGAGATGCAAGGTAGGCGTGCCCCTCACAACTACATCATAAAATATCAGTAACGGTGCTTCGCTGTATTTACAACGAAGCCCCGTCCGGTTTAGCGCTGATTTTTTTCGCGCTAACTGGGCCTTAACGCTGGAATTTAACGTCTGTTAAATTCCAGACTAAGGGATACCTTACATGGGGGGTGGATTGTGTGGCTAAGACCACAGGCCCTATCATCAAGGATCTCGCCGTTTTCCATGGAACATCGCTGGAAAACCAGTGTTGTTCCATGGAAAACGGCGATATCCCCTCTATCGCTGGAATTTTTATCGCCTCGGTGATACGCGTTGTTAATTACGCATTAACCGGGCGAAAAATTCCAGCGATAGACGGCGATAAATAAAAAAGCGCTAAGCGCGCTTTGCGATATTTATCGCCGTCTATTGCTAATATGCCCCTTTATAAGCTAGACAGAGGGCTTTAAGGTAATCCGATGGCAGACCGGAAGCCAATGCAATTGCCTAATAGAGGGGTTGGCTGATTGATTTTTAGGGATTCTCAGAAGAAATTGAGCGGCCGCATTCTGGATGGCCTGCAATTATTTAAGTGGGACTTTTGAAAGGCTGATTTAGAGGCCATTGCAGTAGTTCAGGTGTGATAGAACTAGAGCAATGACCACTACTTTCAGTAGATCAGCGGAAATACATTTTTTAATTTTCCTTAAAATTCTAAGGCGATAAAAAGAGGAGGAGGTGATCTGGTTAATTTGTTCTTTGTATTTTAGTTCACTGTCCAGGAGGAACCCCAGATTTTTTACTTTGGGAATTGGCATGGGTGCTGTGCCCATGGCAGACGGCCACCAGTGGGGAGACCAGATGGCTGGATTGTTCCCAAACTGGATAACTTCTGTTTTGGAAGAGTTAAGCTTCAAGCAATGAACAGCCATCCAGTTATTCACTGCACTCATACAATTATTAAACGTGACACCGGCTCCACTTTTATTTTTTTGCAAGGACACAATAATCTGAGTGTCATCGGCGTAAGACACCATTGACAGACCAAAAGATTTAATCAGGGCAGTGTCACGTGGCACATAGGGACATTGTCGTTTTTCACTAACTTAGCATGAGCTCGTTGCAGCTTGCCTGCTGCTTTGCACACGCTACTACACTATTTTTTTGCAATATTTTCAAAGACTGCTTTCACATGAGAACTCATCGCTGTGTTCGCTCTCTGCATGTTCCTGGGATTTTGACTGAACATTGTGTGCAAGGTCGAACAACAATGCCCCTTGTTATTTTGTTCTGGCCAGTCTTTAGCCCTTAGATAAAACATACCGATGCAGCTCTTGTTTGGACAGTGTACGTAGGTTTTTGCAGGGGTGCGCGAATGGGAAACACACACTTGGAGAGGGACCTTTCCAGGGAGACGAGCACCCATGATGTAGTCTACCATCTATAGGCTAAGGTATGGGGTCTGCTGACAAAGCCCAGAGATCTTCTTTTATATAATAATACTTCTTCCTAGCAAGGGAAGGAAGGTTAGGCACTATAGCCCTTTCTCCATTGTCTTTTTATGATGACATCTCCGTTCATGATTTATGGACTGACTGCCATGCTGACAATATTTGTACTATGCATTTTCCTGCTTGTTGTGGCACGTATACTGCATGTTAGGACACGTTAGTTAAAATAAATATTTTAAACTGTTTCGTGTCTCCTTCAGATCTTATTGTGGATGAGTACAAGAGAGTGAGTGAAAATGTGTGTCTTGTTACCGCGATTCATGAGTGATCTGGGAGTGTTGTGCTCTGGGGTATCTAATCATTTGTTTCTCTGTGAGTGAGTAGGAGAGCAAGTGTGACACTATAGCTAGTAGGTCCTGGGTTCGTGGGTACTAAGGTGATAGGAAGACTCAGGGGCATATGTACAAGCCCATATCGCCACTACAACGTCACTTTTACGGATGTTGTGGTGGCGATAGAGGCTGCGCCTTATGTGCAAGGCAGCGTTAAGCCACTTAATGTGGCTTAACGCTGCCTTGTACATAAGGCACCCTTTCACGCTATGGTTAGCGTGAAAGGGGCGTGCAGTGGGTGTTGTGGTGGGCGTTCCACCGCAACACCCATTGTATTTGACGCTGCCCCCTATGTACAAGGGTGGTGTACATAGGAGGCAGCACCAAAATTAAGACCAGGAAAATCCTGGTCTTAAGTTGGCAAAACAAGGAGAAATGCATTATTTCTCCTCGTTTTTGCTTTTTCCATGTGTGCTTTCTTGTGCAGCACACATGGAAAAAGCAAAATGCCATGGTTTGTTTATGTACAGGAAGGTGTCCCTTCCTGTACATAAACAAACCTTTAAAAAAAATGCCATTTTGTAACTTTCAAGTGTGCTGCATGAAGCAGCACACATGAAAGTTACCAAATGGCATTTTAGGATTGTTTTGTGCCGCATGGGACACCTTCCTGCACATAACCAAGCCTCCCCTGCACACAGACACCCTTGCACTCTGGTGCAAGGGTGCCTGCGTTGGCGCTAAGTTGTTAAACTTAGCGCCATCGTAGGGGGAAATGCAAGGCTGCACCACATTCTTGTAAATATGGTACAGCCTTGCGTTTCAGAAGTGGCGGAGTGTGTCGTTAAGCCAAGGAGGCTAACGACACGTTCCACCACTTCCTAGTACATTTCCCCCTCAGTCCTTATACACCAAGGTCCCATTTCCTGCGGAAAGTTCTGTATTTGTGCAGAATCCCTGCAACAGCAGCAAGTGGCGTGACATAGAGATTAAACAGGGTGGGGGACAGGGAGGATCCTTGAGGAACCCTACACTGCAAGCAAAAAGATCTCGAGTCGAAAGCACCAAGTGACACCACTTGTTGGCGTCCTGAAAGGAAGGATTTGAGCAGTGCCAATGCTAGGTCTCTTATCCCTAATTCCCTCAAACGGTCAAATAATAATTCATGGTTGACCGTCTCGAAGGCCGCAGAAAGATCCAGCAGAATCAGAACTGCATTGCCTCCGCGGTCGAGAGATGAACAGAATTCCTCAGTGGCTGTAAGCAGTGGCGGCTGGTCCATAGGGGCGCCAGGGCAGCGCCCCACTAGGCAATCACCAAAAGAAACTGCTCACTGAATCGGGCAGCAAAGCAAGAATGTAAGCAGACGAATTGACCGCTTTGACAATTTGTCTGTTTACATTTACGGCCTGTGCTGGCAGCTGCTTCACAGGTGAAAGTGCGCATGAGTCAACAAATGCACAGTGAACGCAGGCGAGAGCAGCAGGAGTCCAGAACTGGACTCCGACTGCGCATCTGCGAGAAGAGCGCTTTTTTATTTCAGCTCCCCACTCCATTCACAATACATTAGGTATGCTGCGCATGCCTAGTGTAGTGCAGAAGTCTGAAGATGGGATCCTGCTCGGGCGGTGACGTACAGTCGCCCTATGCCCTGTCACATGCCAGGATACAGCCGAGTAGCCGCCCCCAGTCGCATCCAGTCTTCTGATTTGCCAGTCAACTTCAAGCAAAGAGCGGGGAGAAGTTAGTTCCACTGACGTCTTGTGAGAGGAGACGTGATGCGACGCGGGACCGGAGCGGGAGATGCCTGGTAAGTTTATTTGTTTTTATTTAATCATTAAATTAAACGCCTCCCCGCGCGTACCCCCCGACCGGGCGCCTGCCAATGTACACCATTCACTATGCCTCCCGCCTGCTCGAGAATCGAGAGAGGAAACATAGGCCTATGCCCTTGGTACTGTTCTTTTTGTGAGGTTTAATGTTGAGATGTGTAAGCTGTAAAATACTGTAGTCACTGCGGAAAGTCGGTATGGCTACGCTACGTCTTTGCCCAGATGTAATGCCGTGGTGGTAACCATGTGTTTTGGCATGTGATATGCAGGACGTAATCTGTGCCTAATTTTTTTTTAATGGGATGTTTTGCCTTTTTTCCGTTGTGGTTTTGTTATTTCTTAAATCTAATACACAAAAAGAAGTAAAAATCATGCCTTCCACCTCAGAAGTGTGCATTCCTTCACCTCAGTGCCACATATCTGTTTGCCTAAACATGCCGGTGCCCACTCAGCCCAAACTCCTTTGTGGCACGTGCCTCTAGCAGGCAAGTACTATTGCTCACTCATCTCAGACTCCCATCAGTTACTGCCTCCACCAAGGCAAGTACATTTGCCCACTGGAAGATCCAGCGAAGCAGAAGGTTGTCCCAGAGTGCTTGTGAGTATGCAGGGATTTAATGTTGACCTCGGCTAGGAGAGTTGGATGCTTTGTCGGTTCTAGCTTTCAAGATACCATCGCTGTGCATTCTGGTACTTGTGAACTGGATTGGATCAGCTGCTAAAAGTTAATGTGGCAGCCAGATTTCTCTGGAGCGAGCATGATTGAGCATGTAATCGTCAGCATGCGAAGAGCGATGGCGTTGATGGTGGTGGGAGGGCCGGAGTTAGACTGGATGTTTACTTTGCTGGCTGAGGGCACTGCGGGTACACAGAAATCTCACGTTTCCCAGGTCCACGAGTGATTAGCGAATCCAGTACACGTTTTTGTATTTATCCTGTTTACCTCATAAAAACGAGATTTCAAGTTGTAAATTGCACAGTAAAAACATTGGCCTACATTACACACTCATGCGTGGATAGGGAGAAACTTGAGAGCTTTGTGGGGGTTGCTGCCACTGTGGAGCCGGAGGGGCTGGGGACCGCAGGTTCTCAGAGCTCTAGTAGTATGCTGGAGCCATAGGAGAAGAGGCGACCAGGGGTACTGCTGGGGGATGAGCCGTCTTCAGGTATCCAAAGATCTGGTGGCACATGCTGCTCTAGTGCCGGAAGGTTGAATTCTTGAAATGCTGGCAGCGTGCCCTGTCACTCCCCCTGAATTGCCTATTCAGCTTCTGCAGACCTTTCCACATTTGAGGGATATAAGTCCATTTCTGTGGTCACACTGTAGCCGTTACTCCTCTCAAGTACTGTTTTTTCACAGAGCAGAGACATCTGGTTAGTTTCCCAGAATTATTTAAAGCCAGCAGCGCACTGCTTCTCTCTGTGAGGTTTGGGTGATCAAAAAGATGGAACTTTAACGGCAGTTCGGAAATGAGCATGGAGAATATCCCTGAATCCAAGCCCCTGCGGGACAAAAGTGCAAGACGGCTGGGCATATTGCTAGCAGCTTGCAGTGTCTGCTGCGGCTCAGAACGAGGCCGTCTGGCTCCTCTGCTGTGTTTGTTGTCATTCCTGCAGCTCAGGAACTTGGCAAGAGGAGAGCGACTAGTTGCCAAGGGAGTAACTCACTGGATGCAGATAGGGAAAGAAGGGGTGGGGGTGTACTGGCTCCAGACACATGTGGGGATGATTTCTGGGTACAGGCCTGCATGTTGGGGGTCACTGGCTGAAACCAGGCTGCAGCTGATGTGGATTACCTGGGCTGTTATATATATATATATTGAAAGGCCAGAGGTTGAAAACGCGCAGCACTTCCGGGATAGTGTCACACTCTCAAATTTGCTTGAAAATGCACCATTTGCCTACTCTTTTTTCAAAATTTTCTCGGGGGAAAACCCCCCCGAACCCTCCGTAGGTGGTTCAGGCTCGCTCGCTACGCTCGCTCGCCACAGTGAAGTACGACAATTGTTTTACGGTTCACCAGTTTCAATTGTAACCAGCCGCCACTGCATCAGTACTATGGTTTGCCCTGAAGCCAAACTGCGTGTCATCCAAGATATGATTATCCTCCAAGAAGGAGGAGAGTTGGCTATTCATGAGTTTTTCTGCTACTTTAGCCACAAGGGGAAGTCTAGCAATAGGTCGATAGTTGTTGGGATCTATAGAATAGTTGTAGAAGGACTAATCTCTTCAGGTAATGATACAGTCTGCTCACTTGATCTGATCCAAGCTAACATGACACAGCAACGCGGGCAAAATTGTACTTCTGTAGTTGGGTGTATGTTAGACATCTAGCTGTCAGAGGAATATATTTCGCACCTATAACTGAATCAAACCGATAAACCTATTACTAGTAATAAAATGCATGAAGGTAGATTTTGCATGCCTCTCATTACAAGAGTGTTTATAGCCATAATGTTCACTATCAGATGCTTGCTGAATATGTTAATATAACGGAGATTGAAAATTGCTTTGTTTTTTTCTTACCTTCCAGCTTCTGCAGCAAAACGATCGGCTTATTATCACCTGCCCCGTCATTATCTTTCTCGTGCAGTGTTTTCCTTAATCTGTTTTATCAACAACATTCAATTAAACTTTTTTATACGAATTATGAATATCCATTAGAAAATAAGCCATTCGCGATGGGAACAAATATATCTCTGTTAACAGCAAAACATGCTCACTGTTTCTCTAAAGCTTTTAAGTGCCTAGATCAGCGTGAGTATATGATGAAAGTCTTTACTCCCTTAAATAACACAAATTCTTTGAATCTTGGCACACATGACCTAACGTAAAATTAGTAAGGATGAGAGAATCTTTGTGGGCGAACTAAATAGAAGAATAAGGCAAGATGAAGAGAAGGGAAGTGAAGCATTCAAACTGGAAGGACCTGGAGGGAAGGATAAAGAGAATATATTTATTCATCTATTTATTTTATTAACCATTTATTAAGCGCAGCTATCACCCAGTGGGCATCTTGGTGCTAGTATCAAGTAAGTCTACATAGAAGAACCTTCAGGCAACATTGCAACAAGGCGGACTGTAGTTGTGTTATCACTAAATAGGAAACAACCAGGTTTTAGACTTTTCCTGAAACTCAGCGTCTTTTTATTTGATCTCAGGGTAATAGATAGTGTGTTCCAAATTTGTGCTGCTTTCACTCTGAAGGATCTCCCATCTATTCTTGTCTTTCTGAAAGAGGGCATACAGACCAAACAGGCTGAGAATGATCTTAGGGACCGAACAGGTTTTAGTAACATAACATTTCTTGTAGAGACCTGGGTCCGCTACAGTTCATGGCTCTGTGCATTATGCACATGGCCTTGATGATACATCTTTCCTTTACTGGTAACCAGTGGAGTTCTTACAAAGCGCCAGATTCTGAGTCAAATGTGGTTTTGTTTAAAGCTAACTTAGCGGCCAACACTTGTGTCCTCTGGAGCCGCTTAAGCAGATATTTTTTGAAATACAATGATCCAGTCTACTCAGCACCGTACATTGCACTACTAGCTTCCTAACCAGTTGTGGTAGAAGGGGGGCGATTTTATTTTGATTTCTCAGAAGTCTGTGGCAAGTGGCCACTATTTTATTGATGTAGGCCTCCATGGAACGTTCCTCGTAAATTTGGACTGATAGTGCTGTCTTCAAATCTGTACCCTTTAACCAGGGCCAGAAGTCTCCTGGAAGCTGATACTGTAGTTTCCCCAGAGAACAACACAGAAATACAGTTTTATTTTCATTGATTTGAGTGTGTACTTGTTAAATCAATTAGCCATTTTGTTTAAACAAACATGAAAGTTTTATAGCTGAGTAGAGTCAGTTACATCTAATGATATTATTAGTTGGGTGTCATCCGTGTAATTTATGAAGTAGACACCAAAGACTTGATCAAAAGTCAACAGTGGTCGGAGGTAGACACTAAACAGAAAAGAGCTCAAGATGGAACCCTGTGGTACTCCATGTTGAATTTCTTTCAATCCTGATTCACAGGGGGAGGTAGGACTCAAACCAGTTGAGGAGAGAATCCCCTATCCCTTTTAACCGCATGAGCAGGATTTGGTGGTTGACGGTGTCAAAGGCAGCCGAGAGATCCAGCATAAGGCCCAAGACCGCCACCTGACCACCATCAACCCTCATCTGCTGCTAGAACTATGGCAGCCTCGGTACCATGAGCTGGTCTAACGCCCATTTGCTCAGGCTCCAGCAAATTCTTATGTTCAAGAAAAAATAAACAGCTAAAATCTTGCTGAGGTATTTTTCCAAGATCTTAACCGGAAGTGGAAGTCAAGAGATTGGGAGGTAATTACTGGGTTCGTGAATGTCAGCCTAAGGTTTTTTTAGCAGTGGGGTTACCAGTGCCTTCTTCCAGGCCACTTGAACTGTTCCTGTAGCAATAGACTGATTGCAAATCTTTCGTAGAGCAGGATAAAGTTCAACAGCTCTGTTCTTCCAGATACTAGCAGGGAGGGGGTCTAATGGGGAACCTAGAGTGACTGATTAAGATAGGGCCCTCTCCATAAAAACTGAAGTGTTCAATTTTGGGTAGAATCTGTTAGTTGATCCTCATTTCCGAGATCTTTCTTTAATTCAAGATTGCCAACATTATTTATATCGTCAATAATCTGCTCTGTCTTCTAGTGAACAAAATTTGAGAGCCCGTTCAACAGTTCCTACGATGGTTGAACAAGTTGTTTTATACATTCTAGGGCAGCTAATTCTTTTACTATGTCAATCACCTTCTTAAAACTGCTGGTTGCTGCCATAATAGACGCTGTGTAATAGTGTGCTTTGCCATTTTTCATGTAATTTTTATAATCTGAGTGCAATTTTCAATTGAAGCCTGGCATCATCTGAATAAAGCCCGCGATATTGCCTTTCATGCAACCTGCAGATGGATTTCATCTTCCTCAAGGTCTCGGTAAACCAAGGCGTGGATGGACTAGATTTAGGCCTGATTGATTTTAAAGGAATTAACTTATCTATGATGTCGATAATTATCTTTCACAGGCGGGAATAGTTTGCATCCACTGTTTCTGTCTTCTGAAAACAACTAGTTGTGATGAAAATCATTTCCCCATCTCGCTTATTCAATTTTGCCCAAAATTTCCCTTGTACTATGGTCTCGGTGGAATTTGTCATCTTAGAGGTCAGACCAGGCCTACTAAGGTGAATTGTTACTAAAAAATGGTCTGACCAGCTTACCGGGATTGGAACTCCAATTGTCATCATGTCTGGTGGTGCTAATATAAGGTCAAGTGTGTGACCACCTTGGTGTGTAGGGCCCTTAACCTGTTGTAAAATACCAAAGGTTTTGCATGACTTTAGGAAATCTTAACTCTGACTCTGTAGGGCATTTCCCCCCCAAATATTGAAATCACCCAAAAGCACAACATTAGATTAAGTCCTAGTGAGGTTGGAAGCTATTTTCAGAAAGAGTTGAGAAACGTTTTATGGGTCCAGGGGGCCTAGAGCATAGCAGCCCAGATAGGGCTGAACCTTCCCTTTCTTTAAGGGAGAAGACTAATACTTCTGTTCGCTGTAGTTCTTATACTTGCAGACTTACCAAGGCCCATTTATCTTTAAAGAAAATTGCCACCTCTCCTCCTCTTTTATTAGCACTGGGTTGGTGTAAGGCTTTATAGCCCAGAGGGCAGGCAAATCCTAGATCAACACCTGGATCATGAGAAAGGCAGGTTTCTGTGCCAGAGAACAGGTCCAAGTCATTGGATTCAAGCAATAGGTTCAATTCTGAGGCATGCCACAACAAAGAGCATGCATTAAGGAGTCTGCAGTGGAGGACGTTAAGTTTTGTCCATTTAGCCTCCTGCCTTTTCCATGAGGACGTTTCAGCCCCTCCAAGATCAATCTCATGATCAAACTGTCTATCCAGAGTCATGGAGATAGTAAGATTTAAGCCATGTCATATGTTATTCTTGTGTCACCTTGAAGTAGGTTTAGTCCAGCACCAGCTGGCGCTGGCCGCTTCCCGGACGCTAATGGGAACAGAAGAGTTTGCCTTTGGTGTGCCTTCGGCTGTGCGGGCGTGCCAGCATGCCACCTAAATAGCCCTCCCCAATTACGATGCACAACAACTAGACCGCTCACTCTGAAGACCCCAAATAGCGCCCGTAAAGTGGTTCTGCCTAAAAGGGAGTGGCCAAATACTTCCCGGAGCAGTTAACACGAGTATCAAAATGCGTTGAAAAAAAAGACGATTTTCCCCCAACCTTAAACCAGTGTATTTCAATTAATTTAGTAGCAAAACTTTAAAACAATTTCTTTGTTTATAACAATTCCCTCAGTGCAAAGAGCAAATGTACAGAGTCTCCTGCTATACCTGCTCTATGACACTGACCCACATGTAACGGGGAGTTAGATCACCCTACAGGGATTTAGCAGATTCACTCACCCTAGACATGATACCTTGGAATGCTCTAGGTAGAAGTACATTATATTACAGTACTTGTATGCAAGCATGTATTCTCTGTAATAAGCAACATGGTTGAACTGTTCATCTTTTTCACCATTCTCGTAATGCTAATCACATTATTCTGTTTACTTCTATTAATTGTTGCAGCACAAGTATTTTACTCAAGAATCCCAATGCTTCAATAAATATTGAAACGCTTTATTGTGAATTTCTTGTGTATCTCTTTGGGTATGCATAGGTACCTAAACAAAAGGGTTCTAGATCTGTTACCACAATTTAATTGGGAGTCAGGGTTGTCATGTTCTGATGTTTAACATCCATTTGTTACCCTTTAAGGTTAGGGGTACAGATGGTGCACTGTGAGCTAGCAGCACTTCCGCTCACATATTCGGAAGGTGTGCTGGGAATTAGTCTCGCACAGTTCTCATGGTTACGTTTTTCAGCAAATGCACAGTTTTACTTGAGAAAGTATAATCCATATGACAGTAGAAATGGTGCCTGGTAGTGCAAAAATGTTGGCGATGTGCCCTTTGTGCAGGGTCACCCCAGATCTTTGCCTTCCTTTTGCTGAACCTGTTTTTGCTGTCCCTACGACCCTGTGCACTTTACTTCTGCCAACCAGAGGTAAAATGCTTGTGCTCCCTCTTCAAAACATAGGTATAGTGGCATGCACCTAATTGGGATATTTAATGTACTTATACGTTCCAAGTATATGGTACTAGATGCACCTAGAATCCATAAATTAAATGCTACAAGTTAGCTGCAGCACTCACTGAGCCAACCTCTATTGTATACCCTGTAAAACATGTCTCAGGCCTACCATTGCAGCCTGGGTGTGCAGTTTTCAGCTGCCATTTCAACCTGGCAAAATAAACCTTTTTCCAGGCCTAAACCTTCCATATTTATACTTATAGGTCACCCCTAAGGCAGGCTCAAAATGCTCCTAGAGCAGGGGACCCCAACGGAGCTGCTAACACCCACCCCCAGCGCCTTGAGATCCCCTCTGGTGAGTAGTGCGCTTTACAAAACCCTGATTGATTGATTGAAGATGCATGGTATTTAAAAAGTAAGACATGCATATTTAATGTTCTACATGTCCTGGCTGTGAAAAGTTTCCACAGTCGTTTTTCACTGTGGCAAGGCTGGCCTCCTATAGAATAGCACTGGTTTTTCCTATTACATTTATTAAGGGCTAAATTCAGGTTGGGAGCAGCTAGAAAAATATTTCGAAGACCCCTTTTAATAGTAATAGGTAAAGGTGGGTTTTAATTTACTACTTTGGAAATTACACTTTTAGAAAGTTGTCAGTTTCTTGCCTAAGCTAAACACTGTCTTACTGCCAGTACCCAGGTGTTACCTGACCTCTGCTGGCTTCCTGAAGTGAGATGTGTGTTCTTCCCAGACAGTGGCAAAGGGTCTGGGTGTTGGGAGATGTGGGTGTTCCTGGCAGGATGGCTGGGAAGGAGCTGTGCCCCTGCCCTGATTACACTTTAAAGGGGCCTGCCATGGCTGACACAGAAGAAGCTGACACCAGGCCTGCCCCTGTCTTTGTTTCACTAGCCAGGCTGGAGCCAAACTCGGAGGGCAGGTAAGAACTAGTCAGAACTGGTTTAGCGGATAAACAAAGGTATTGCTCTCACCACAGGGGGGCAATGGGTGTTAAAGTGACAACCCCAGAAATGCTCATCATATCACTTCTGGACATGTGGAAGTACACAAGAGGACTGGACGTGCTGTGAACTGAGAAGAGCTGTGAAGAATGGACCTGCTCTCCCACTTGTACCCAGGATAAAGAAGTGGACTCCAAGGGTCATAAGGCTGACCTCCTGTTAAAACTAGAGGAACACAACAAGCAGTAAGAGACCATTTCCTGCAACTGCCCCGCTGATCTCAAGTGGACTCTGCTGTGGCCTCTGCCTGCCACCCTGTGATTGTTTTAAGTGCCCCCGTCCCCCTCCTCCTGGGGTAAAGTGTACTCCTGTGGTGGACTGCGACTTCAAGAACAAAATGGAGAAGGTTAAGTCTTTGACCAGGACAAACCTGGTTGGTGTATCTAACCTAACCCTAAGCCTAAGCCTTGTGGTCGGCATCAAATTGCATCTAGGTCCTCTTCTACTACGACCATTGACTATTATTGGCACTTTGTGCTTCTTGGCACTATTTTTTACTAAACCGTTTAAAACTTCATAGCTCCAGTATTGAATTTTTGTCATTTTGGTGTCATTCAATTATTCTCTATTTGTCTAAATTGTTGTGGGACAGTGGCGGCTCGCAGAGGGAGTGCTGCGGGGCGGTGGGGGAGGGGCTGGGTGGGGGGTAGTGGAGTCGGACATACGACGAGCAGGAGTAAGGTAAGTAAATAAATAAATAAAACTATTTACCTTGCGCTCGCTGCATCGCCGAGTTGCGCATGCGTCATGTCAGAGCTGGCATTAGGGTTGGTAGCGTCCAGTGTGACAGTCTTTTTTGGCTACCCCTATGACCTCCTTCTCCATGAATTCTCTCACTACTATGCTCCACCATAGTCTCTCATCTCTCCATCGTTACCCTTTCATGTGCATTTTGTTTGTTTTATAGCGCTACTCAAACCAGTGTAGGGTGTCGGAGCACTTTATATCACACACACTATAGAGAAACAATGAATCATACGTATGTAAATCAGATCAGTTTATAGGAAATGTTACATAACACTATGAGGATTACAAAGTGTAGGAATCACATGTCATCTATACTAGTAGGCAATATATTTTAAGTTTGTTTGGCCTGGAGAAGCAGAAACTCTGGATTTAAATGTGCTACAATGGTTGGGGGCGGGTTTACAAATAAGAATTTATTTCTATCCAAACGAACCCTTTTTAGCAGCATTAGGATATTAAAAAACTGGGAAAAGAAACATAATTCTTGCCTATAACATGCAGTTTGCATATAATTCTTTGATGACAGCTCACTGTGCTATATTAGGGTTGTAACTTATAAACTGCAAGCAACAAATGGATCTCTGTGACAAAGGCAGTAACCCACTGAGCGATCCACATAAAATACAGTTCTGTGATTTTTGTGGTTCATGTTTTTTGCAGGAGGCAAATTAATCCTCTGCACTACTTTATGATAAGTGGGAACTGCCACTAGCCAAAACTCCTATCCCCCTCCAGCAGCAACATTAATCACCAGAGTTATCTTGACATTTTTAATGTTGCCTGAAAACTGCTGACGACACAAGAAACTCTGCAGCTTGTGCTTCTTGAACTTGTAATTTATTTCTAAACACAGCGCCCCCCCCTCCACCAGCTCAGCACCAGGTGCGGTTGCACCAGTCGCACGCCCTACAGCCAGCCCTACGTCATGTTGCATCACGTTGGTCTTCTGTTTTTTTCCTGACAAGATATTGGACAAATATGATGGGAAAATACTTGAGGCGAACAAAGAAAACACAAGGCGATGATGGACGAAGCGCTGAAACTTTTCAGACACTCACCCCCAGTCACAGATCTGGGCTGAATCCATCATCCTTCTTTAGCTCACTTCGCCACCCCAGTTCAGACCCAGCCATTTGCAAATCAGTCTTGACCCTGTTCCTCATGGGTACAGACCAGCCCGAACTGCCAAGCCAGGTCTTCCCTGGACCGGGAACAACCGTCCTGGGACCGGTTTCGGGGTAACACTCATCAGCCGGGCTAGCTTGAATCCAGTGGCAAAGTGAGCAAGGGACCCACGACTGGGCATACCCTGCCAACTTAGAGTAAACAAAGCAAACACAAGGAGATGATGGACGGAGCGCTGAAACGTTTAAGACACTCACCCCCAGTCACAGATCTGGGTTGAATCCATCATCGTTCTTTAGTTCCCTTCGCCACCCCAGTTCAGACCCAGCTATATATGCAAATCAGTCTTGACCCTCTTCCTCATGGTAACAGTCCAGCCCGAACTGCCAAGCCAGGTCTTCCCTGGACCGGAAACAACCATCCTGGGACCGATTTCGGGGTGACACCCCTCATAAGCCAGGCTAGCTTGAAGCCAGTGGCAAAGTGAGCAAGGGACCTACGTCTGGCTGATTAGGGGTGAAAACCCTAAATAGGTCCTAGGATGCTTGTTTCCATTCCACTGAGCACCTGGCTTGGCAGTTCGGGCTGGACTGTTCCCATGGGGAACAGGGTCAAGACTGATTTGCATATGGCTTGGTCAAAACTGGAATGGCATGGGGAGCAAAAAAACGATAGATTTAGGCCCAGATCTCTGTACTAGGGTGAATGTATGACATTGTTCAGCAGTCTGCCCATCAATTGTTCTTTTTGCATTGTGTCACCCCGAGTGGGATGGGTATGTCCAGACATGGGTCCCGTGCTCTCCATGCCACTGGAGTCAAGCTAGCCTTGCTGATGAGGGGTGAAACTCCGAAACTGGTCCTAGGATGCTTGTTTCCAGTCCAGGGAGGACCTGGCTTGGCAGTTGGGGCTTGACTGTTCCCATGACTGATTTTATATGGCTAGGTCTAAACTGGAATGGTATGGGGAGCAAAAAACGATGGATTTAGGTCCAGACAGTGTACTGGGGTGAATGTATGACATTGTTCAACATTCTGTCCATCAATTGTTCTTTTTGGGAAAATACTTAAGGCACGCAAACAATGTTTAAAAGCCCTGTTCTCTTGATGAAAAAGCAATTTTGTACAATTTTGTGCACTTTTCAACAAAGTCTGTAGAAGTTGTAAAAATAATGACACAAATGACTCACGCTCCTTTAATGTGTTAGCTGTTAGCAGGTAGTTTGATTTTTAAAAGTTTGCATGTTGCACATCCAACCGTAATTTAAGGTTTTTTCAATCTGTGATTCTTAACTAGTCCCTCTCTAACATTTAAAGGGATCCTGATGGTCACCATAATGGTGGAAGAAGTTGCCCAAGACGCCCAGCATTGTGGATGCCTTCATCTCCACTCTAGGGGTCAGTGTCCAGAGTGTGCTTGTACAGAAAAAGACTGCATTGCCTCTGCTGCACTCCAGTTTATCCGCAGAGAAACCTCCAGCCTGCCTAGATGGTGTTGGGACGCTCTTCTATTGAAGACCATGCAACCCCCTAACATCATTGAACGACTACAAAAGGTCCATGGGTCCCTCCATGTTCCCTTTCATTGTGTTTTTTTGTCTTCATGTGACCATCAGATGTATATGAGACCATTGTCAAATCCACCCTTGTCCATCTCAAAATAGGTTTGGTCAGGGCTTCTGCAAGCCATGTTCCCTTTCAGTGGGGTCCTGAGGCGGGCTCATTAATTGTACACCACCTTCACGGTGGCACACAGCCCATCCAGGGCATTGTTCCATCATTTAAATGATATAGCAACATGGGCAAAGGCACACCATTATTTGCATGTAGATGAATCCTCAAGTCAATGAGGGCACACCACCTTTACAATGGGTATTGCCACAATCCCAAATCTTCCCCGCCATGCTCCCTGGGCAATTTCAGTGTTCTATCTCCAGGATGTAATGGGATGATAAGGTGGGGCCATCTTACTGGAACATCACAGAGAGCATTCCTCACAGGTCTTTTTTACAATTCGGATATTCCCACATTTCAATACATTCCACAATTTATCAATCCACCACAATTACACAGTTTATCAATTCTATTTCTTGATCAAGTACTGAAGTCGGGATTAGAACCCTTGTCTCGGTTGCCCAAGGTGTTCGAAAATAAATATGGAACTGAAAGAGGTGGCTGGCTATTCTTATGCTCGTTGTGATGTGTCAAGCATCTGTTCTGCATCTGCAGTTAGGATAGGACTGGCCTATACAACAATCGAACAGTTCTAGAAGGGCAGTACTTAATTTGAGTACGTGATTTCCGGTGCTCAGCACCAGCACTTAATCATGAACACCGGCACTTTTCATGAGCACCCATTAAGTACACATTTATTTACTTGGACATTAAGTGATTTGCCCAGAATCACAGGATGTTGAGCCCATGCTGAGACTCGAACTTGTTTCCCTAGCTGTGGCAGCTCTGGCCATTATGCCACATCATCTTCCCACTTTCATGGTTAGTAGTTGGTTCTGTTTTAGGCGGCGCTAACAGGAGAAATGGGCTGGTGCAAGATGTCTCCCGATGAGAGTCCTGGCACTTATTTTTTTACAAATTAACCCTTGCCGAAGGGCTAGTGTGATAGGTCAGTATCTAGGCTGTTTTTTGTCTGTTTGTGGGCCTGTTTTGTGGTCTCGTGTTCTAGGTTTTATGATTGTACTACTGAATATCGAACATAGAAATATCGTCATATTAGAATATTGCGGACAAAATATTCAAAACCAAATTATCTAAAGTTATGTGTATATAGATGACAGACAGATGTACTATCCCTAAATCCATATATGCATATGTTAAATTTATATATATATATATATATATATATATATATATATATATATATATATATATATATATATATATATATATATATATATATATATATATATATATTGATCAACAAAAATGCCCTAAGCATTTGAGATGGCACTCGACAGTGCTCTGCCCTCCGGCTCTTTACTCCAGCCAGCCTTCCTGCTTCACATTTTTCTAATGTGCCGACGCGTTTCAAGGTCAAAACCTCTTCTTCTTGGGCTGCACAAATGATGCTTGAGAGTTGCATTACTTTCATTTCCGGCACTTTATATTTCGAGCCCCCCAGTAGGCGTATGCTTAGTGCCACGTCACTCTGGTGTTTGCTGGAACTCGAAGTCCGTAATGCGACTAAAATTATTTCTTTAAGTAAGTTCAAGTGTTCATTCGTATATTATGCTTCATTTTAATTACCTATAGTAGGTTGTGTCACGTTTGAGCAGGCTGCATTTCATCATGAGCACTGTGCCGACAAGGTCCCAATTAGTTCCAGACTCCGGCCTCGCCAAGCTGGTGATAACGTTTTTCTTCCAACAGGCGATGGTGCCTTCCCCACGGCCGGGCCGCCGTGCGCAGTAATTGATCAACAATTGGGGCTCGAAATATAAAGTGCCGGAAATGAAAGTAATGCAACTCTCAAGCGTCATTTGTGCAGCCCAAGAAGAAGAGGTTTTGACCTTGAAACGCGTCGGCACATTAGAAAAATGTGAAGCAGGAAGACAGGCTGGAGTAAAGAGCCGGAGGGCAGAGCACTGTCGAGTGCCATCTCAAATGCTTAGGGCATTTTTGTTGATCAAATATATATATATATATATATATATATATATATATATATATATATATACATATATATATATATATATATATATATATATATATATATATATATATATATATATATATATATATATATATATATATATATATATATATATATATATATATATATATATATATATATTACCTACTGGCGGTCGCCAGTAGGTAGTTATAGTTAGGACCACGTTTCCATAGGAAAAGGATTTTTTTATGTGCTTATAACTTTGGCGTCGTTTGACGAATCTTTACGAAATTTTCCAAAAAGTTTCTCTTTTCAGGTCAGCTCCTATCCTAAAAGTTTGAGGGGGATTCGTCAAGGGGGGGCTAAGAAAAAAGGGGGGGTCCCAAAACGTGTTTTCTCCATGCAATTTCCATAGGAAACTTTAGACAAGGCTACAGGTCAAACTGCTGAACGGAATTACGTCAAATTTGGCACATAGAAAGGTCTTGGTCCAGAAAGCACGCTTTTGTTTAAATCGGGTAAATCTGTTCAGTAGTTTTAGAGAAATATCAAATTTTACAGATATCGATATTTAAGAATTCTGACATCTGATTGGCTGAAGCATTACAAGCACGAGCTTGCGGCTCATTGGCTGCGAACTGTTGAAATTAGGAAGTGTTGGCAGCCATTTTGTGATTCAGTCCGTCAGTTCACAACTCTCCCTCTACAAGGCATCAGGTCCGTAGTTCTACCTCTGCGAGGCAACACTAAAAATATACCGCAGCTCTGTCTGTGCGAGATACCTCTTTCACGGTCCCTCTCCCCACATCACCAGCTCGCGGCTATGCCTTTAGAAGCCAGTCCGTCGGCTCGCAACTCTGCGACTGCGAGCTGTGAGCCATTTTGTGACTCAGTCCGTCAGCTCGCATCTCTCCCTCTAAAAGGCATTGCATCCATAATTCTACCTCTGCGAGGCAATACTGAAAATATCCCGCAGGTCTGTGTGTGCGAGATACTCCTTTTACGCTCCCTCTCCCCACATCATCAGCTCGCGGCTATGCCTTTAGAAGGCAGTCCGTCGGCTCGCAGCTCTGTGTCTGCGAGCCGTCCGGCCAAATTTGGCACAGAGAAAGGTCTTGGTCCAGAAAGCACGGTTTTGTTTAAATCGGGTAAATCCGTTCAGTAGTTTTAGAGAAATATCAAATTTTCCAGATATCGATATTTAAGAATTCTGACATCTGATTGGCTGAAGCGTTACGAGCACAAGCTTGCGGCTCATTGGCTGCGAACTGTTGAAACTAGGAAGTGTTGGCAGCCATTTTGTGATTCAGTCCGTCAGCTCACAACTCTCCCTCTGCAAGGCATCAGGTCCGTAGTTCTACCTCTGCGAGGCAACACTAAAAATATACCACATCTCTGTCTGTGCGAGATACCCCTTTCACGGTCCCTCTCCCCACATCACCAGCTTGCGGCTATGCCTTTAGAAGGCAGTCCGTCGGCTCGCAGCTCTGCGACTGCGAGCTGTGAGCCATTTTGTGACCCAGTCCGTCAGCCGCATCTCTCCCTCTAAAAGGCATTGCATCCGTAATTCTACCTCTGCGAGGCAATACTGAAAATATCCCGCAGGTCTGTCTGTGCAAGATACTCCTTTTACGCTCCCTCTCCCCACATCATCAGCTCGCGGCTATGCCTTTAGAAGGCAGTCCGTCGGCTCGCAGCTCTGTGTCTGCGAGCCGTCGGGCCCGCAGCTCTACCTCTGTGAGCCACCTCGTTAGCTCTGTCTGTGCTAGCAGGCCTGTCGGCCCGTTATTCTCCCTCTGCGAGTTAGCCCATCTGGTTGCAGCTCGAAGGGCTCGCAGATGTATCTCTGCGAGCCAGCCCGTTAACTGATAGCTGTGTGTCTGCTAGCAGGCCTGTTGGCCCATTGGTCTCCCTCTGCGAGTCCGGCCACAGCTCTCCCTCTGCGAGCCAGTACGGTGCTGTGCTTTTGCGAGCCAACGGCTCGTAGGTCTCCCTCTGCGAGCTGAGCCCACGGGCCGCAGCTCTTCCTCTGCGAGCTTGCCCGACGGCCCGCAGGTGACACTCTGCAAGCCGAAATTGGGAATATAAGGCGGCTCTAAAAAGAGCCCTTGTGTTTATTAGTTGGAGCTACATGTAAGTGCGAATGCACAGCTTCAAGTTAATCAGGAAAACTCGGTTTCCCTCATCTGTGAAGTGTACTCCATCACTTCTGTAGATATCAGAGATATCAAAACGTATGTTGTTGTTGTAAATCGACCCCATTCTATGGTCTCTGAGGTATGCAGACACAGCTTTGTTGACATTCTTCCTAGATTTTTCAATCTTATGACAAAATTGGTTTGACCATTTCCACTTCTGTCTTTGGCATATATTGGAATATACAAAGACAGTTTGAGGCAAAAGTAACATCAATTGTCCAAAGGTGTCTTTCATAAGCATTTCCAAACCTACCCCAGTCAATGTGCCTAGGTCATTACCACCACAGTGCACAATCATGAGATCAGGGTGTTGGAGATGCAAACAGGTTTTAACCAAAGGGAGCGATTGGTGCCACTTCAATCCTCTCTGTGCAAACCATTTAATGTGCACATTTTGTAAACCTAGGTCTAAGTCAATACGTCTCTGTTCTGCATACCTCTTGCACCAGAAAACATAGCTATGTCCTACAATCCACACTAGCATTTTGAAGGTATGGCTACAAGATATGGATAAATGTCTGTAGCTCATGCAGTCCGTTCGAAGAATAAGAGATATGTTTAAATATGGGGAACTACTTTTTTTTTTACATACAAAACGTTAACCGATTGGGAGATGAAATGTATTGTGTCCTAAAAAGTAGGGTGTATATTAGTTTTGATGAAAAGCATCTTTGTGATTGGTTAATAAAAAAGCAGTTTATACGTGGAGTACATATTATAGGATGAAATTTGCTCAGCTCAACCACACCTGCTAATTGTATTTGGAAGGTGCAGTTCAAACTTGAAAGAATGGTGAACTTTTGACCTCCACGTGCCGTTAAATGTTGAAAAAAATGTTGCAAAAAGAAATATCGGTAGGTTTAAAAAAATGATGAACTTTTAACCTGCACGTATCGTAGAATGTTCTAGAAAGTGGTGATACAATACCTTGAACTTTTCACCTGTATGTGTCCTTAAAAAAACTGTTTATATGGAAAGTTCAAAAATAACCAATAAAGAGAGGTTTTGCAATCTAAAAAAATAAGGAACTATTTTGATTTGTTCTTTATATGTATTTATGTGTGGAGCAACAGGGAAATTCTGCCATTACTGGTTCCATTCTTGATGAAAGCGGTGCATTAGATGTACTGTGTGACAAGAAAAGAATTGCATGCGTTTGTGACATTTGAAATCTGCATACCAACTACGAAGGTAAATTAGAAATTAAGAAGGTGTGTTATGTGTTTTGTAGTAGTGGTTAAGTATTTGAGACGATATTTTTAACTTTCAAAGTGAATGACAACAGATGCAATGCAGCCAACGATCATGCAGCTCGGACACCCAACACTGCTCCGACACCCCCCGCCACCAGCCCCTTGTCCGCCATCTCCCCCTCACTTCCCCCCCCCACACAAACAAATGTGACAGCAACCTTAGGAAATTTGGAACGTAACAAATTGGCTGATGTCGCACAATTATAGTAAAGAAGATGCATGTGAGGTTGAACAAATAAGAATCTCAGTCATCTATGGATTTACATATAAAACATTTTATTTAAACAAAACAACAAAATAAAAGTAGGTACAGGTATGCCGTGTCATCCCTCGACAATTTGTGAATCACAGCCTGGAAGACAAAAAGAAAGATAAGATTGTGTGTCATGTGTCCATGAAAGGAGAGAGAGAGAGAAAGAGAGAAAGAGTGAGAGAGAGGAAGAGACAGAGAAAGAAAGAGTGAGAGAGAGGAAGACCGAGAAAGAGAGAAAGAGTGAGAGAGAGAGGAAGAGAGAGAGAAAGAGAGAAAGAGTGAGATACAAGGAAGAGAGAGAGAAAGAGAGAAACAGTGTGAGAGAGAGGTACAGAGAGAGAGAGAAAGAGTGAGACAGAGAGGAAGAGAGAAAGAAAGAATGAGAGAGAGAGGAAAATAAGAATCTCAGTCATCTATGGATTTACATATAAAACATTTTATTTAAACAAAACAACAAAATAAAAGTAGGTACAGGTATGGCGTGTCATCCCTCGACAATTTGTGAATCACAGCCTGA